>CM077089.1:155244548-156444548 GCA_039513925.1 Platanthera zijinensis | reverse complement strand
GGTGGCTGCCGACCCATTTAGTTGTTGTCGGCTGTAGCATGTTGCTTTTTTGTAGTGCTAGCTGTCTTATTAGTTGTTACAGGAAGCATTCAAGCTGCCTTGTGGGTTGTTACTCGTTGGTGATCTCTGGGCTAAAAGAAAGAACCAGAGACTTGTTGTCGGACATGTCGGTCCGCTATTTTATTTGTGGTTGCCTTTCTAGTTGTAGCATAGTGGCTGCGCTGTTGCTTTATTTGTCTTATTAGTTGTTGCTTTATTTTTATTTGACACGTTTATTAATCAACAAATGATTTGAAATACCCCTATTAATAGTTATTTATCCAACTTCATTTTGCAATCAATGATGCATGTATATCCAATCACATTTGTAGTTGCCCTGCTGCTTTGTGTCTTTTCATAAATAAAATGTGTGATGCTTTGAAAATTTGAATGAACTTGAATGCTTTGTTCATTTTGTTGGATACTTTGAAAGTTTGAATGATAGTTATAACTTTGTATACTAGTATACTACTGAGAATGTAAAATTTTGTTGGATAAATAAAATATTGCATGGATAATATAAAAGATATCTGAAAATCTAACTATCTAATGAAGTTATGAGGCTTTTTTATGTTGATTTTTTACAACTAGTAATTTTTCTCGTGATATAGTCATGTAAAATATTTTTTCATTTCATCTAACTAATATTATTTTCATTTCTTGTCCTATTAGAATGACTTCTTCTGCTGGTTTTAGTGAGGTTCCCGTATCACTGGTACCAACCGATAGAGATCCGTTCTGGGCATTTGGTGAGAAGTTGGTTGCAAACAACACAAACCGAATCAAATGCAACTACTGCAAGCAGACAGTGAATGGCGGAATTACACGTTTCAAGCATCACTTGGCTGGGTGGAAGGGTAATGTTAAGCCATGCCCTCAGGTTCCCGCCGACGTTAAGGCTAAAGCGGATTCGGCCCTAAACTCAAATTTAGAGAGTAAGAGAGCTAAAAGTGCTAAGTTTCAAGCAATCTTGAATGAGATGGTTGTTGGAGGAGTTCATTTTGATCAAGAAGAGGACACTAGCATACTTAGGAGCACAGGTTCAATGGGTCCAATGGACCAATTTGTTCATTCAGCTGCCGAGTCTACCAAGGGAAAAGATTCCCAACAGAGCACGATAGAGAGTAAGTACAAAAAGAAAGTCAGAGATGATGTTGCCGTGTACATAGGTAGATGGGCATATGAAAACGGGATCTCGTTTAACGCCATATGTAATTCATCCTTTCAGCAGATGGCTCATGCCATTGGTTTATGCGGACCTGGGATGAAGATCCCAACATTTTATGAGTTGAGAGAGAAAATTTTGCGAGGGGAGGTGGAGAGGACGAAGGAGATGTTGGGCATATTCATGCAGACCTGCAAATTGAATGGTTGCACTATTATGACCGATGCGTGGACAGATCGGAAGGGTAGGAGCGTGATGAATATCATGATACATTGTAGTTCCGGAGTGGCATTCTGGCTTTCGAAGAATGTCTCCTCCTCCACACACGATGGAAAGTTCATCTTTGACTTCTTGGATGAGGCGATTGATAGCCTTGAGAGCCCAGGAGAGTACAGTATCTTGCAGATTATGACGGATAGCGCGTCCAATAATATGGCTGCTGCAAGCTTATGTCTTTGAAAAGACCTACGATTTTTTAGACTTGTTGTGCGGCTCACACTATTAATCTACTGTTACAAGATATAGGAAAATTGAAGCCAATAAAGAGTGTTATCTCCTTAGGCCGGCAACTCTCTATATTCATCTATGGTCACGCCATCTCGCTCGACATGTTTAGAGAGTCAACAAAGGACTTGGACTCTCATGAGCTTATTCGACCAGGTGTGACTAGATTCGCTACAACATTTCTATCTTTAAAGAACATCTTAGAGAAGAAGAATCAATTGAGGGGTTTATTCACATCTGCTAAGTGGGTTGCAACAAATTTAGCTAGTAGTGCTAGGGGAAAGCAGGTAAAACTATTGCTTTTTTATTCATTTCATTTAAAATATATGTTTTTAAAGTTGTCATTTTATAGTATTTTCTTAATATTTTATTTTGCATATGGTAGGCTGCAATAATAGTGATGAGCGCTAGATTTTGGGTGAATGTTGAGCTGGCTGTTGGTATATTCACACCATTTGTGAAAGTTTTGAGAAGAGTCAACGGGGATACACCATCCATGTGGTGGTTATATGGTGATATCAAAAAAGCTAGGGAAGAGGTTGTTGTAGTTCTCGATCACCAAGAGAACAAATATCTTTCTATATGAAAGTTGATTGATAGCAGATGGGAGAAGAAGATGAGCAGCCATCTGCACCTTGCAGGTTATTACTTAAACCCAAATTTTTATTATTTTTGTCGAGTGGAGATTGAACAGTCCTATGCACTTTGCAGGTTATTACTTAAACCCATATTTTTATTATTCTCATCGAGTGGAGATTTAGGCTGACGGAAGGTTTATGAGTGGTTTTGTTGAGTGTCTCTCAATGATATATAAGAAAGATCCTTCTACACAGGATCACATCAGTGCTGAGCTTGATGTTTACCAATACCAACACGGGTTATTTGGTAAAGAGATGACAAAGAGACAGCTACAAAATCCCAACTTAAATCCAGGTACATTTTAATATATATATTTATTACAATAATGATGTATTTATCTATAATAAATGAATAATTAATAGTTTAATACATTGTGTTGTCATTTTAATTTTCACAGTACATTGGTGGCGGCTTAACGGTGCTGATACGCCGTACCTTAAAACTATGGCCATGAAAATTTTAAGTCTGATTACTTCATCCTCTGGCTGTGAGAGGAACTGGTGCACCTTCGAGATGGTATACATTAATTTAGTTATATAGTTAAACATTAATATCTTATTATATGATTATATGCATTATTTAACTATTTTTAAAAATTTGCAGATACATTCTAAAAAGAGAAATAAACTTGATAGCAAGAGATTGAACGATTTAGTATTTGTAAAGTTCAATGTTTTGCTGAAGTCGAAATATTCAGAGACATCTCGGGATCCATTGACAGCTAAGAATGTTGATTCTGGAATGGTACAAGAGTGGATGGTGAATGTTGATCCTGAGGAGGATGAAGATGAAGATGACGATGATGAAGTCTTTCCTGGCGAGGGGCTGACATGAGCGCAAATTGACAATATAGTCGACGCTGATCATGATGAAAGGAGACCTCAAAGATTAGCTACATTAAAGAAGTGACAATTAGTTATCAAAGAAGGGGAAAGAGAAAAATATCTGAAGTGGACGAAGGAGATCTAGAGGGTTCATCGGATGAAGATCATATTCTATCTACTCTGCCGACTATAGATGAGTTTTTAGGTGATGAAAAATGAGGTATGTTTGAAATTTGATTTTTGAAATTTTAATCTTAAAATCACTAGTTTTGCAAATTTTCATCTTTAAAGTGTTGTATGTTAAATGCTACATATAGATTTTAATATTTAAAAGTTCAATAGGTTGTAGAATATGTAGTACTGTGATATGTATAGAAATTAAAAAATAACATTTAATTACATATATAATTAATTAAATATTAAAATCCGATATATGAAATATCCCCGATATATAAAAAACCGACATGAAAACCCAAACCGACGTGTCCCCGACATCCGACATCTGCAACATTGCTTGCAGTAAATGAAATAGACTATGATACAATCACGTGGTATACTCGTGCCAAGCCTCAGGAGGTTGGTTCCTTCTAGAAGCCCTCTCTAAATGAGAGATCACAAGCCTAAACATCAAAGATTTTCCCTAAAACTCACAAGCCACCTCCTTATATAGGGAGGGGGACTCACATATCATTTACCTAATGCCATACAATTTAAAATACAATAATATATCGCGCGTGCACGCGTAACAATATATCTCGTTAGAAAATTGACCTTGGCCCCAAGGTCGAGGTGTTGTTCGCCATCTTAATAGTGATAGGCCTGCAGATGGGCTGCCACAGAGGTGCCATGAGCTCCGTTCAGTGGTACACCCGTGATCATAAGGGATTCAAAGTCAACCATGCTGATCTCGTCCAATTTATCTCTGATGAGAGTCCGAAATTCCTTGACATGACAATCATGAGTAGGAGAGTAGGGTTGTTTGCAACGATAAAACAACCCTTACTCTGCATGTCGTTGTACTCTTGGTTGGAAAGGCGGTGAGTAGTGATATGACGGTTGTTGCGTTGGCTCATAACGGTTCAGCGAGGTAGAGGAGGTGACGGTGGTGGAGGTTTAGACTAGGGAGGAAAATATGGTTGATAGGGAGGTTTGGACGGAGGCGATGAGGATGGAGGGTCCCCGGATGTCGCCAAGAATTCGGCCTCTGCTAGTGGGAAGAGGTCAATGGCTTGGTTGACGGTTAACGGTTGGAGGGTGCGGAGGTGGGCTCGGACATGGGCTTGTAAGTTGTACATGAAATAGTCCAAATAATGGTCTGGTGGGAGACCTAGAACATGGGTGACCAACTCGATAAATGCATGAACATATGAGTCAATGGAGCTGGTCTGACAGACCCCTTAGAGGCACTCGATCACGGTGCTGGAGTAGCGGTGATCATACCGTTGAATGAGTACCTCAGTGAGGGTTGTCCACGTGAGATCGGGAGAGGACTGGCGGAGCCAGTGGACCCTTCCATGCCGATAAGAGTTGTGGAGACCTGTTGCGTCCGAGGAGTCTGGTAATTGTCAAAATACTGCTCGGCGCGGACAATCCAATCGAGAGGGTCAGTCCCTTTTAATGTGGAAATGTTGAGGCATGGGAGTTGCGGAGGAGGCAATCTCGCCAATGCGGGTTCTTCAGGGGATAATGTGTCGGGGGATCCCAAGGCTGAGGCGGCAATAGGCCCGATGTTTTGGCCTGGTTGCAATTTGTGAAGCACTTGGGTCTCGAGACGGGAGTTGATGGTGGTGATGGCATGTTCGAGGGCCTCTGCGTGGGATTCCATCGATTGACAACTCTTTGACATACGAAGAAGAGGACACAAGAGCTGGAGGGTCGAGAGAGAGAGAGCACAGGTCTTGCAGCGAGGAGCGGCGGGACGAAGAAATCTAGTCGGCGTAGCGGTTGAAGGAGCTGGCAGTCGATGTGGAACAACAGAGAAGTGATATGGAGGACAACTGCGACCATGAGATGGAGTTGGTCGATCAGGTGTCTGAAGGATGGAAGCGACCTGGTCAATGCCGGTGTCGGGATCGATCTGGACGATTGGATCGAGCTGGCGGACGATGGAAGTTGGTTGGGCGTTGTCAATGCTGGTGTCGGCGAGGCTAGAGCGCCTCTGTCGGCGAAGAAGGATGCAGATGTCAACGGGTTGGATCGTTGTTGTCGATGAAGGCAAAAGCGAATCGGCGCGGGCTCGATTGCTTATGGTCGGCGCTTTTGATGGCGAGCAGACTGCTGCGCTTGCGAGAAGAAGGAAGCAGATGTAACCCTGCGACACACGATGCGCGGGCGGGGAGGCTAGGTCGGACCAATGTTACCGGGATAAAAAACACTTGCAATAAATGAAATTGACTTCGATACAATCACGATGTATACTCGTGTCAAACCTTAGGAAGCTGGTTCCTTCTAAAAGCCCCTCTCCATATGAGAGATCTTAAACCTAAACGTCAAAGATGATTTCTAAAATTCCCAAGCCGCCTCCTTATATAGGGAGGGAGACTCACATATCACTTACCTAATGTTATCATACAATTTAAAATACAAAATACAATAATAAGTCGCACGTGCTCCAATGACATCTGCCCATTCTCGTATCTAATATTTTGTGACTAACTATATCCACTCTTCTAATTAGTGTATTTTTTAGTCTTTGTGCTCACACCACCTAACCTTTTTTTGTACTATCTTAATTTCAATTGATGTCGCAATGAATATATAATTTATCTTTTCTACTTTTTCTATGCATCCGTCTTAGTTCTTATTTTTGTCCCACTCACCTTAATGTCAACAATTTTTAACTTATTTACATCATTGTCCTGATTGCAATTTTATAAATTTAATAATCCGTAGTGTTTTCTTATCTCTTAGTGCTTCCAAGGGCACATATTTATTTTAACAACCCAACTTTAACTATATGATTATATCATTGTCTATATACCCATTCTTTCTAATGATCGATCAAGGTACTTGCGTTCCTCACAATCATGTATCTTTTTATCTTTTAAAAAGATGAATTAATATCTGTTAATATCATCTACTACAATTGCATATCATGTACTTATTTTTTGTTCTATTATTTTAATCATTTATCATTGTTGCGGAATCCCCGGTTTTTCCCCGGTTCAGAGAAAACACACCGCCTTAGCTCGGTGTCGGAACGGGCGCACAAACAGTCAAAGAAAATCACAATAATGGACAAAAGACGTTTTTGACGTAAAAAACCCGGAAAGGGTGAAAAACTACGTGGATGGAACTGTGCCGAGCTAAAATCCACTAGCTTCTTGGAGTGTTACAGAGATTGGTTTGATCTCGGAGGGTGACAGACCGCTACTCCGTTACAAGTACATAAAAATGAGGAAAAACGGCTAAGTCTTCGGAGCCCCGATGGAAGCGCTCCGACCTTGAGATGACATCGAACTCACGGAACCTTTGTGCAAGCGTTCCGACTGAAAAATCTTTTTAAGTCCACGGAGCTTCTAGACGTGGCGCTCTCGTTGATGTGGAGTATAGATGGGAGCGCTCTCGCAGAGGCGGTTGACGTCACTTGAGACGTGAGGAAACCGTAGCGTAAGGAGGAGAGCAGAGTGAATTCCCGAGCAGAGAATCGGCCTAAGTCCACGATCTCGCTGAAAAAACTCAGAGCTCTCACTTGCCTCTGGAGTTGTTTGGCTTGAAATGAAGGCTTGAGCACTTATTTATAGTTTTCGGGAGGGTCATGATGGTAATTGCGTCGAAGAGTTATTTGTGCTGGCGAATAGCGTCGCTCCATTTTTATCACGCGGATTTCCAATTTTGTTAAAATGGTAGGAGTACCCCCCCCCCCCCCCCCCCCCCCCCGGGCAATTCGAGCGGCCCGGGCAAGGTCCCCGTAGGCGGCGGCGGCAGGAGGTGGCGGAGGTCGTCGCCGGCGGCTTGGGGACCGCGCGTGCTGGTTGGCCGCGGGGGGCCGGTTGCGCGGGCAGGCCGCGCGCGCAGTTGTCGTGCGTGCTCGGGCGCTGGCCTGGCGCGTGTTTCTGGTCTTCTCGGGCATTTGCGGTTCTCTGCGCGCTCCTGGTCCGGTTGGGCTCCCTTGTTCTTGGACCGGCTCAGCTCGAAAATTTCATGGGAATACTATCAACCGTGTAAGTAATATCTCCCTTAATTTAAGTAACTAAGTAGATGTCTCACTAATTATAATTATGTTATTTGCAAAAAAGAAAAAAACATGCACCATGACACCTTGCTTTGAATGTCCATAATTGATTTTGTATATGTAGTGATTGAAAATTCTTCTCACTCCACAGCCACTATGAATCCCCCTCCTGCATCATCCGGCGTCATCTGTGGGAGTGATAGGGGGCACATGACTGATGCAAATCTAGTGGAGCTACTGTGGGGATAGCATGGACACTCTGATCTAGCGTCGCTCCTCTCTAATGTTAATCAATTATGGATTTACCTTGGCAACCTCCATTTTGGAAGGAGTAATGCTAGTCGCATGTTCGAGGTCTCTAGGCATGGAGTGGATGTGCCATGGGTAGTAAGTCGATATCTGAGTTCATTGTAAATTTATGTAGAATCAATGAAAAGTTGAATGTCTTATTGTCACTGATTATGTAAAGTCCATACTGGAACAAAGGGAATTACGGCTCTGATGACATTCTTAGGGCACTTGAGTCCCTAGTTCAGTGCAATTATATTCCAGATCTTAGGAGATGTGCCAATGACCACCCTTTCTAAGGCATATTTAGCGTAATGTGAGCTATGAGTGATGTTGTGATTAGTGGATTCATCTTCAGGAGGAACTCTGGCCTGAGATAATTCTGCCATGCTTTCACAAGTTGAAATGGAAGATGAGTGTGTGGTAGTTGTGGAAATCTGGATAAAGATGTGATCCAAAATAGTAATTAGAGTGGTAGCGGTGTGTGAAAGTTTGCTAAGAATTGTAGGGATTGAACAAATTTTGGAAGCTCTATGGGAAGCCCTCTGAAAAGGAGGAAAATATTGTGACCATTAACCAAATGTTTTCATGTCTCTCAGAGAGTAACAGTCAAGGTGTGGTGATCTCTACAGAGTACTATCCAAAGTTTATCCAATCTCAGGTCAATCTTTAATCCTCCCTGTTGCTTCATCCATTTCATTCCACACTCAGACATATTTTTGTTGTTTTTCTCACTACTACTCCCTGCACTCAGGGTGCGATACTCGTGAGCATTCAAACATATGACTGGGAATGCTGCACACTCTCATTCACTTCTTCTTCCAAATCCATATCCATTGTTATTTTAGCTGATGGATCAAAGTCCACTGTTAAAAACATCACTGATATCTCTCTAGTATCCACTGGCTTTAAGTTTTATCATTCATATTCCTAAAATTCCTCAAGTCTCTTGTCTTTTAATCAATTTATCAAAAAACTTGACAACATAATAATTTGTTTGTATTCTTCTTGTGTTTCTAGGATCGAAGAACGATAATGAATTTTTTGTTCTGGGAATTAATTTGGAGGTTTATACTATCTGAATATCGAACCATCTCTGACCCATAGTTTGATATCACTCCTTTCCATTTTGCAACTTTATTATCAACTTGGTCATCCCTCTAGTCTAGATTACAGTCATGCATCCTCGATTTAGTAAGGAGTCTAAAATTAAATGTATCGTGTAAGTTGTGAGTTGGGTAAACACAAACGAGTTCATATGCTCCACATGTTAATGAACTTGCGAAAGCTGTCTTTTCTTGTTCATAGTGATATTTGTTGTATGTCTCATACATCCCGTGATTTAAGTATTTTGTTATATATATATAGAGAGAGAGAGATGATTTTTCTCAATGCACTTGAGTTTTTTTAATGGCCAAACTTTACAGCGTCGTATGTATCTTTTGTGCTCAAGTGTGCAACTGGAAGCAAACGCGAGTGACAGAAAGCTTCTGCAAGCAGGGGGTTCTTGCGAGCTTCTTCGACCACTCTGAGCGCAATTGTGGGGTTTTTGCGGGCTTCAAGGGAGAAGCGGGAGCTATACTGATCTTCGGCAAGTTCCTCGCGGGCAATCTTGGCGAGCTATGAGGTCAGACGTCCACCACGCGAGAACAGTGAAAACAACGAGAACCGACATATATCTTGCTACGCCCCCGGACGGAGCCCGGCTATTTGGGCGTTAATACACACGAAGGAGGAAGGAAACCGAAGGCGACAACGGGGCTGAACCAACCGGTTCAGCCCGCTCTCCCTCTAATTGAAGACCGGCGGTATGGGGGCCGAACAAGACCGGTTCAGCCCCCATATGGGGAGGGGCCGGCCGACCCCTCTCAACCCCGGGTATAAATACCCCGAGGTGGCTCTCTTGGTGGACAAGAAAGATTATCTCAAGGTATTTTCTCTTCTCTTCTACTCAACCTTAATTCTCTAGTTCTTCTCCTTTAGATCTCTCTCTTCCCCCCTTCTTCTTCCTATCATTTGGTATCATAGGCTCTTTTCTCCACCATGGTGACTACTCGAACGCAAGATGAAATCGGCCGCTTGGAAACCCTAGAAGAAAATCTGATGGGGTTGACGGATTCGGTGGCCACCATCGAGAAAAACGTGAAAACATCCACACAAAGGCTAGAAGAACGGATCGACACCCAAATGGAGGAGATCATGACGTTGTTGGCTCAAAATCTGAAGGGTAAGGCCGTGTTCGAAGAGGATCCGGGCGGATCTTCCGTTCCACGGGCCGATCCACATCGGATTGGCGAAAACGGGGGGCAGGCGGAATCGGCCAGAGAGCGGAATCGGGGCGCGAGGCTCGCAGCAGGGGGCGGGTTTAGCCAGGGCGGCGGAATCGGCATGGGCGGGCTTGGCGCAGGCGGGATCGACGCAGGTGGGTTCGGCGCAGGCGGTTTCGGCACAGGCGGGGGCGGCTCAGGCGGGGGAGGCTTAGGCGGGTTCGGCGCAGTGGTGGAAAACGGGTTGGGCCCAGGCGACAGGTTTGGCGCTAGAGGCGGCGGGTGACCGACTCCCCCATATGGAGGGGGGAGGGCCTGCTGCCTCACCCGGCTGGAAGGGGGCAGCCCTTGGGGTTCGGGGGAGCCATGCAGTGAGGTGGTGTTCCTGAGGCGGGGCCGTTTTGTCAAGGGTTTCCGGGCATGCCTTTTGAACCTGGGGAACCAAGAAGGCTGGCGGAGTATGGACAAGAGGCGGGGTGGCATGGACATGCCGGTCCGCAGCCGTATATGCCGCCAAAGTTGACACGGATGATTTTTCCCAAGTTCAGTGGAGGTGACGCACTGGAGTGGCTGCAGAAGGCGGAACTTTTTTTCAGCTATCAGGAGATTCCCGAGGGGCAGTGGGTGCAGTTAGCATCATTCCATCTGGAGGATGATGCTTTTCAGTGGGTGCAGTGGTTCCTGAGGGGCGAGGACTACATGCCCTGGACCAACTTTGTGGATGGATTCACAGCTCGTTTTGGGCCATTAGAGTACGAAAACTTTGAGGCGCTCCTGCAGAAGCTGCACTAGAAGGGTACAGTGATGGAGTACTGAACAGAGTTCAAGAAGTTGGCTAACTGAGTACAATGGGAGGAGAAGACATTACTCAGTTGTTTTGTGTCGGGCCTCAAGAATTATTTGCGGGATGAGATCCAGTCCTACATGCCTCGCAGCTTGAACCATGCAATCAGTTTGGCTCGGATACAGGAGGAACGCTACAATAGGCAACTCTCCCGCAGCATAGCACATACTACTACTATCACGTCGGTGGTAAGAAGGGACTCCCAGGGTCCAAGCAAGTCGGTTGTCACTCGGCTGACTTGGCCGGAACTTCAGGCGCGGAAGGAAAAAGGGTTGTGTTACAACTGTGATGAGAAGTTCGCTCCAGGGAACAAATGTTAAAAGGTCCAGGTGTTCATGCTATATGAGGATGCCGAGGAGGAGGTGGACATGGTCCCCGAGCCGGACTTGATAGAGGATTCGGCGGTGACTGAGTTTGGAGTCTCGATACAGGCTATGGAGGGCTGCAACGCCCCCCTCACTATGCGCATGGAGGGCAAGGTCCGACGGGAACATGTGACGATTTTGATAGATAGTGGGAGTGCCCACAACTTCATCCATCCCGAGGTGGCGCGCCGAGTGGGACACGTGATTGATCGAGGTGCTTCCTTTCAGGTTATGGTAGCTGAGGGGAGCAAGCTGTAGTGTGAGGGGGTGATGAAGCAGGTGGAGCTCAACATACAAGGCTACACGGGTCATACAGATGTTTATCTTCTTCCCATTCGAGGTTCAGATATGGTGCTTAGGGTACATTGGCTACGACAGCTACGACGAGTCACCTTTGATTGAGACCACATGACTATGGAGTTCTTACAGCATGAGAAGCAGTTTTGTATGAAGGGCATAAAATCGTGTCCAGTGAAGGAGATCTCTGTCCGGAGCCTACAACGTATTGGGGAAGAAGGAAACACGATGGCAGTACTTTTGGGGGTGAAGTCGGCCGACACTGGGCCATCTGAGGTACCGGTCCAGATGCATTCTCTCCTAGAACAGTATGTTGACATTTTCCAGGAGCCCTGCACTCTCCCACCACCGCGCTTCCGGGATCATCAGATCGTCCTCAAGGAAGGGGTGGAGCCTACCAACATCCGACCCTATCGATAGCCGCACATGCAGAAGGCGGAGATCGAGCGCAGTGTTCGGGAGATGCTAGATGCGGGGATCATCCGCCCTAGTACGAGCTCATTTTTTGCCCCGATCATCTTGGTCAAGAAAAAGGATGGGTCGTGGCGGTTCTGCGTTGACTACCGCGCGCTGAATAGTGTCACTATAAAGGACAAATTTCCTATTCCCTTGATTGAAGAATTGTTGGACGAACTTCACGGTGCACAACGGTTCACCAAGCTGGACTTGCGGTCCGGTTACTATCAGATTCTTATGCGAGAGGGCGACATCCGCAAAACAGCTTTTAGGACACACGACGGCCACTATGAGTTCCTGGTGATGGCCAACGGGCTGACCGGTGGGCCTTCCACCTTTCAGGCCAACACGAACGAGATTTTTCGTCCGCTCCTTCGCCGTTTTGTGTTGATCTTCTTCGATGACATTCTCATATACAGTCCCACTTGGGAGGAGCACTTAGTTCATGTTGAAGAAGTCTTCTCCATCCTCCACCAGAACCAGCCCTACGCCAAACGATCTAAGTGCTCCTTCGGTCAGGAGGAGGTGGAATACTTGGGACATTTAGTCTCGGATCAGGGCATCAAGGCCGACCCCCGGAAGATTGAGAGTATGATGTTCTGGCCACGGCCCCAGACTGTACGGGCACTACGGGGCTTCTTAGGCCTTACTGGATACTACCGTCGCTTTGTGAAGGACTACGACAAGATCACCTGGACTCTTACCCAGTTGCTGCAGAAGGACGCCTTCCTCTGGCAGGATGAGGCGGAGGAGGCTTTCCAAGCACTCAAGAAGGTCATGACGACTACGCCGGTCTTGGCGCTTCCCGACTTCACCAAGGAGTTTGTTGTGGAGACTGATGCTTCTGGAGTGGGCCTCGGTGTTGTATTGATGCAGGAAGGGCGGCCCATAGCCTTCTACAGCAAGGCGTTGGCTCCTCGGACGCTGGGGTTGTCTACCTACGAGAAGGAAATGTTGGCAATCATTCATGCAGTGGTCCTGTGATGGCCATATTTGTTGGGAAGACATTTCAAGATCCGGACGGACCCTCAGAGTCTAAAACATTTCTTGGAACAACGGGTCTCTTCTCCTCTTCAACAAAAGTTGGTGAGCAAACTTCTAGGGTATGATTATGAGATCGTCTACCGGCACGGGAAGGACAATCGGGTTGCTGATGCTTTGTTCCGCTTACCTGAGGGAGCCCTCACTCAGATTACTACACCACTGCTTGACTCCATTGACGAGATACAGGATGAGGTACAACGCGATTCCGAGTTGCAACTTATTGTGGAGGCTCTTCGACAGGCACGTGAGACAACTCCGGGCTACCATCTTCAGAATGACAGGTTGTTCTATCAGGGCCGCGTGGTCATTCCTTCGAAGTCGGCCTGGAAAGCAGTTATGATGCATGAGTTCCACTCCTCCCTGACGGGTGGTCATGTCGGTGTTCTTCGCACTCTCCAGCGGGCACGGGCCAATGTTTTCTGGAAGGGGATGCGCCGTGACATCCAGTTGTTTGTTCAGCAGTGTGAGACTTGCCAGCGTCAGAAGTATGAAATCACGTCCCCAGCCGGTTTGCTCACACCTTTGGAGATTCCTCACCAGATTTGGGATACTGTTTCCATGGACTTCATTGATGGGCTGCCCAGGTCTCAGGGCAAGTCAGTCATCATGGTGGTGGTCGATATGTTGTCCAAGTATGGGCATTTCATAGCACTGAGCCATCCTTACACCGGCGAATCTGTCGCCGCTCTTTTTGCCCGCGAGATTGTCCGGTTTCATGGCATATCACATGCGATCATCTCGGACCGTGACCCAACGTTCGTCGACAACTTTTGGAAGGAGCTCTTTCGCTTACAAGGGACCTCTTTACGTTTCAGCATAGCTCACCACCCCCAGACAGACGGGCAGACAGAGGTACTCAATCGAGGCGTGGAAACATACCTGCGTTGCTATGTTATGGACGAGCCGCGCACTTGGACGAGCTGGTTGCATTGGGCCGAGTACTGCCACAACACGTCCCACCACTCTGCCAGCAAGATGACTCTGTTCGAGGTCGTGTATGGTCGTCCTCCTCCTTCCTTGAGCAGTTATGAGCCGGCAATACGGCGTTGCCCGCCGTTGACCGTGTACTTCGTGATCGTGATCGCACACTCGCCGCTTTGTGCGAGAATCTCCGGATAACACAGAACCGCATGAAGGTGCAGGCTGACAAGCATCAGAAGGAGCGAGTGTTCCAGGTGGGAGATGAGGTCTTTCTCAAGCTCCACTCCTACAAGCAGTTGTTTGTGGCTCAGCGGTCAAACCAGAAGTTGGCACCTCATTACTATGGCCCCTTCCGCATTATCAGGCGAGTGGGCCCTGTTGCTTACACGTTGGCGTTGCCCGAAGGATCGAGGATACATACGATCTTTCATGTCTCTTTGTTGAAGCAGAAGATCGGCAACTTTGTTCGACCCAGTCCTCTCCTGCCCGAGGCCACAAGCACGGGCGAGCTGCGTCCGATACCTGAGAAGATTCTGATGATCAAGTGGAAGCATTGCGGCGCTGAGTACCATCCTGAGCTACTAGTCAAGTGGAAGAATATGACCGCGACGCACAACACATGGGTGGACTTGCTGGAGTTCTGGGAGCTTTACCCTGATTACCACCTTGGGGACAAGTTGGTTCTTGATGGGGAAGGGAATGTTACGCCCCCGGACGGAGCCTGGCTATTTGGGCGTCAATACACACGAAGGCGGAAGGAAACTGAAGGTGACAACGGAGCTGAACCATCCGGTTCAGCCCCCTCTCCCTCTAATTAAGACCGACGGTATGAGGGCCGAACCAGACCGGTTCAACCCCCATATGGGGAGGGGCCGGCTGGCCCCTCTCAACCCCGGGTATAAATACCCCGGAGTGGCTCTCTTGGTGGACAAGCAAGATTATCTCAAGGTATTCTCTTCTCTTCTACTCAACCCTAGTTCTCTAGTTCTTCTCCTTTAGATCTCTCTCTCTTCCCCCTTCTTCTTCCTGTCATACCTACTAGCTCAAAAGAGATAGGCGAGTCCAAGAGCTCAATTGGCAAGAGCGGGAGCTCAATCGACGAGAATTGACATAGAAAGAGTTCAATCAGCGAGAACAAGAACTCAATATGTGAGAGTGTGACTTCAGGACTCGTAGTGCCCTGATGCCATATGAGAGAATTCCAAAAAGCACGTAAAGTTTTTGTTAGATGATGTAAAGAAAATACAAACACATTTACACATATTTATAGTGGTGTAGGAGTGACGGCTCAACTCCAAACCGCAATCGAGAACTAAGCTATACCAAATAAACAACATTCCTAACGAGGCATAGAAGTGGGCCTTTAGCTTTGCACTTCTTATACAATACTTTCTTCTATAGATATCATGTTAGAAACTAAACATCAAACCTTAACAACCCATTTGTATGTAGGTGGAAAGTCTCAGGATCTATTAATGCATGAAGTTAGTTCCTTTATGTGCAGTGGCGGACACAGAGAATATTCTCAGTGTGGGCGGTGTATATTTTTTTTAAAAAAAGTAAAATGATAAATATAAATAAATATGTGTATATTATATTAAAATATCAAACAATATTTGATAATTGTTAAACACTCATATTTTTTTAAAAATAGTAAATAAATTTCATACATAAAAAATAAAATGATAAATACAGCTTGTAAGACATATATAATTGTAAATAATTAAAATAATAAATTTTAAGATATTATGAATTTGAATTATATTTTTAAATTTAAAAATAATAAATAGATGTGTCATGCCGAAATAAAATGGTAAATAAATGTGTCATACTTAAAGAATAAAATGATAGATACATGTGAAATAAATATGAAAAAAGTGTTGAATGAATATGAAATAAAAAGGAAAATAAATGAGTAATGAATAAAAAATAAAAAGATAAATAAATGTGTCTTGCATAGGAATTGAACCCATGAGCACATAATAAAATACTAAAAAATTTACCAACATACCAAAGAGACAAACATGTTTTTTTGTTAATAATATTATATATATTTTTAAAATCAAACAAATAAAAAACATGTTTTCTACTATTCAAAAGCAATATTTTTTCAAAACAGTGTGAACGGACGCCCACACTGGGCCCTATGTGGATCCGCCCCTGTTTATGTGAGACTAAAACTCTCCAACATGTTTCTTTTGTTAAAATCTTTTTCTTTACTTTTAGAATCTTGAATAACACCAGTTTTGATTGTGTGCGAGCTGTAACTTGAAAGTCCAACATTGCAGCTCATCCATTTCTAGGAGTGTTGAAGATTTTATTTGGTAAGAGTCCATTTATCAAATTAATTTTGTTTTTACTTTAATATATTACTACCCAAAGGAAATTCAAGCCATAAAAAGGAAGAAGCTGCAAATCTTCCCAAGGATCGCCGCGGCGGCGATGTATTGTTCCAAATGACCCTTTTCAATATCATGTTTAACATTGGTCTTTGTTCAAAATTGAAAACTAATTGCTAGTACTTGATTAAGGCTTCGTTTGGTTTGACGTTTTGCTCCAGCGGCGGGAGAAAAAACGCTTTTGGAACCGGAGGGGGATGACCGCGGTTGGAATCCCTCTGTTTTCCTTCATTTCCCTTGGCGCGGCGGGTGTAAACGGGGCAAACGCTGCCGCCGGCTATTTGGTTACCCGCCGTGCGACGGCGTTTGCCCCAAACGGAGAGCTCCAAACGCTGCGCCAAACGAAGCCTAAGATTGCTCGCCCCTCTCTCTATGATATGAACTAGCAAGAGAAAAAGAGGAGAGATGGAGATTCTAGAGAGAAAGAGAGAACTAGGGTTAGGGTTGAGGAAGAGAGAAGAAAGAAACCTGATAGATCTTCAATAATCCCTCCTCAAAGCAGTCCCGGGCTATAAATACCCGGGGAAAGGAGGGGGCCGGCCGCCCCCCCCCCCCCCCCCCCCCCAAGTGGGGCTGAACCGGAGTGGTTCAGCCCCCTTCTGGCCGAATTAATGAATGGGGGCTGAACCGGATGGTTCAGCCCCGTTGTCTTGCGCGCGCTCCTTGACCCGCCGCGAGTATTTATGCCCCGAGAACCCAAGCGGATGTGGGGGCATAACATTCCCCTCCCCATCAAGCACCAGCTTGTCCTCAAGGTGGAAGTCCGGAAACCGCTCGCGGAAGTCCAACAAGTCAACCCATGAATTATGCACTGTGTCTATCTGCTTCCATTTGACGAGCACCGCCGGGCGATATTTCGTGCCTGACTTCTTCCATTTGGTTAGCAAAATGGCCTCCGGTAACGGACGCAACTCACTCATGCTGGTCGCCTCGGGAAGTGAAGGGCTGACCTGAACGGAAGCCCCAAGCTTTCTCTTCAAAACAGATACATGGAATGTCGGGTGGATGCGAGACCCCGCGGGAAGATCCAAGGTGTAGGCCACGGGGCCCACGCGACGCAGAATGCGGAATGGCCCGTAGTAGCGTGATGCGAGTTTCTGATTCAGCCGCCGAGAGACTGACAGCTGGCGGTAAGGTTGGAGCTTGAGGAAAACTTCATCGCCCACGGCAAACTCGCGCTCTGTTCGGTGCTTGTCTGCCTGAGCCTTCATGCGGTCCTGCGCGACCCGCAGGTTGTCCCGGAGCAAAGCTAAAGTGCGATCTCTGTCCTGAAGTGTCCGTTCCACAGCTGGCAGAGCGGTGCTGGAGGGTTCATAAGAACTCAAAGTAGGAGGAGGGCGGCCGTAGACCACCTCGAAGGGGGTGAGCTTGCTGGCTGTGTGGAATGACGTATTGTAACAGTACTCCGCCCAATGCAGCCAACGCGTCCACGTGCGCGGCTCGTCCATCACAAAACACCGTAAATAGGTCTCCACCCCCCTGTTGAGGACCTCAGTCTGTCCGTCCGTCTGGGGATGGTGGGCGGTGCTCATGCGCAGTGTCGTGCCCTGGAGTCGAAAAAGCACCCGCCAGAAATTGCTGATAAAGACCGGGTCCCTGTCGGAAATGATGGAGCGTGGGAGGCCATGGATGCGCACAATCTCTCGCGCAAATAACTCTGCGACTGTCTCCCCCGTGTACGGATGGCTCAACGGAAGGAAATGACCATACTTGGAAAGCTTGTCTACCACCACCAATATGACGGACTTGCCTTGGGACTTGGGCAATCCGTCAATGAAATCCATGGAAATGGTGTCCCAGACCTGGTGCGGGATCTCGAGCGGTGTAAGAAGCCCCGCAGGTGATGTTGTCTCATACTTCTGCCGCTGACAAATGTCACACTCCCGCACAAATTGTTGGACATCGCGACGCATCCCCTTCCAGAATACATTTGCTCGGAGCCGCTGAAGCGTTCGTAGAATCCCTGCATGGCCGTCTGTGGGTGATGCGTGAAACTCCTGCATCATCGCCGTCCGCCATGGCGACGCGGATGGAATGACCACTCTGCCCTGAAAGTACAGCCGCTGACCCTGAAGATGGTAACCCGGCTCCGTAGCTTGACCCTGCTGTAGTGTCTCGATAATGGTGCGTAACTCGGGGTCCTGGAGTACCGCTGCTTGTATCTCGTCCAATGTGGTAACCACCGGTCCCGATACATGAGAGAGAGAGCTCTCAGGTAGGCGGGAGAGAGCGTCGGCGACCACATTTTCTCTGCCCTGCTTGTACACAATCTCGTAATCATACCCCATCAGCTTGGTCAACCACTTCTGCTGCAGTGGAGACGCCAAACGCTGCTCTAGGAAGTGCTTCAAACTCTGGTGACCCGTACGGACCTGAAAGTGCTGGCCCAAGAGATAGGGTCGCCACATCTCGACTGCATGTATAATTGCCAACATCTCCTTCTCGTACGTCGAAAGCCCCAACGTCCGTGGGGCCAAAGCCTTGCTGAAATAAGCGAGCGGGCGGCCCTCCTGCATCAAGACTGCCCCGAGGCCGACGCCCGAGGCATCAGTCTCCACCACAAATTCCTTGCTAAAATCCGGCAGCGCCAACACCGGTGTAGTGGTCATGGCCTGCTTTAAGGCCCGGAAGGCCTCATCCGCCTCAATGCTCCACTGGAACGCATCCTTCTGCAGCAACTGTGTCAGAGGTCGAGCAATCTTGCCGTAGTCCTTGACAAAACGGCGGTAGTACCCCGTCAGCCCGAGGAAGCCACGCAAGGCTCGAACCGTCGTGGGCTGGGGCCACGACACCATACTCTCAATCTTCCGTGGGTCGGCCTGGACCCCACGGGCGGACACGAGGTGCCCCAGGTACTCGACCTGACTCTGGCCGAAGGAGCACTTGGACTTTTTGGCGAATAACTGGTTTTCCCGCAGTATAGTAAGGACATGTCGCACGTGCTCCAAATGGTCGTCCCAAGTCCTGCTATAAATTAGTATATCATCAAAAAATACCAGGACATACCGGCGAAGAAGTGGGCGAAAGATCTCGTTCATAACAGCCTGGAAGGTAGAGGGAGCGTTGGCCAACCCAAACGGCATCACCAAGAACTCGTAGTGACCGTCGTGGGTCCGGAACGCCGTCTTGTAGACATCCTCCTCCTTCATCCGAATTTGATGATAACCGGACCGGAGGTCCAGTTTGGTGAACAAACTCGCTCCATGCAGCTCATCCAGCAACTCCTCAATCATAGGAATGGGAAACTTGTCCTTGATGGTGGAGCTATTCAGTCCCCGATAATCGACGCAGAAGCGCCAGGAGCCGTCCTTCTTCTTGACCAAGATGATCGGAGAAGAGAACGTGCTGGTGCTGGGCCGAATAATGCCCGTCGCTAGCATCTCCCGGACGCTACGTTCGATCTCTGCCTTCTGCACGTACGGGTAGCGGTAGGGACATATATTGGTAGGGTCCGTCCCTGTCTTCAACTGTATCTGATGATCCCGGAAACGCGAGGGAGGCAGAGTGTGCGGCTCCTGAAAGACGTCCTCGTACTGAGCTAAAAGAAACTGTATCGGGTCCGGCGCCCTCTGCGTGTCGGCCCCCTCCGCCGCCATCCCGAGTATCACGGCCATCATACTACCCTGCTCCTCCAATCTCTGCAGGCTCCGTAGGGAGATCTCCTTGAGAGGGGAGGATCGGATACCGTGCAAACAGTAATCCGTCCCCTGCTGCGTGAACTCCAGTGTCATGCGGTCCCAGTCCGTGGTCACCCGCCTCAGTTGGCGGAGCCACTGTACCCCCAGCACCATATCAGACCCTTTAATCGGAAGGAGGTAGATGTCGGTGCGGCACACATAACCTGTAAGTTGTATCTCCACGCCCTTCAGTGCCCCTTCGCACCGCAGTTTGCTGCCATCTGCGACCATCACCTGGAACGCCGCGTTCCTGTCAACTGGGTGTCCTGTCTTCAGTGCCACCTCAGGGTTGATGAAATTGTGGGTACTCCCACTATCAATGAGAATGGTGACCCGTTCCTTGCCAATCCTGCCCTTGATCCGCATGGTGGTGGGTGCCACACACCCCTCCATAGCCTGAATCGAAACACCAAACTCAGCCAGATCCAACTCCTCCTCTGCCTCGAGGCCCGGGTGGTCCTCCTCGTCCTCCTCCCGCAGCATGAAGACCTGCACCTTCTGGCATCGATGCCCCGGTGCGTATTTCTCATCGCAGTTGAAACATAATCCTTTCTCCTTCCTGGCCTGCAGCTCAGGCCACGTAAGTCGTGTCACCGTCGGCCGTGCCGTCGGTGCCTGCTCCCTTCGGCCCGTTGCAGGGGCGGGTGGAGCCCTTGGTGGAGCTCGAGTTCTTTAGCGGTTGAAGCGCTCCTCCTGGATGCGGGCCAGACTGATAGCATGGCTGAGACTGCGGGGCATATACGCGTGGACCTCATCCCTCAAATGGTCCCGCAGGCCGGATATGAAACAACTGAGGAGCGTCTTCTCCTCCCAATTAACCCGGTTTGCGAGCTTCTCGAAATCTGCTCGGTACTCCATCACTGTGCCCTTCTGACGGAGTTTCTGTAGCGTAGCCTCCACATCCTCGTACTCCAACGGTCCGAAACGAGCCACGAACCCTTCCACAAAATTCGCCCATGTTGCGTACCCGTGGGCCCGTATGAACCACTGAGCCCACTGATATGCATCTTCCTCCAGATGTGTTGAAGTGGGCGGTCTGGCGGTCTGAATATGACGGTCTGGAGACCGCGCGGTCTAGCGGTCTGAAGCTGACGGGCTAAATATCCAGTTGGTGGCTGCTATGGTTCGGCGGTCTTGCGGGTTGTCTCCAGCGACTTGTATATCTGGCGGTCTGGCGGTCTGGCGGTCTGGCAGTCTTGCGGTCTCCTACGGCATCTTCTTCTGGTCTGTCCGGGCGGTTAGCCTGTTGTCTAACCGCGCGGACTGTGCGGTCTGTACATGTCAAACCGCCCAGTCTTTGTACATTTATTTAGTCCCACATTGTTAGTTTGTACTCTCCTCTATCTCCTCCATTCTATAAAAGGGAGGTCATACTTTTGTAAATGATATCTTTTTGGATAATAAAAATTTCAATTATTCAAACTTCCGGCCTGTTTTTCTAGTCGTTCTTCTCTTTTTTACATGGTATCAGAGGCATCGATCTCTGGCTCCTGATTCTGTGCTCCTTTCTAGCCGTGCGACCTGCTTCTTCTTCCCGCGGCCTGTCTTGTTTGCCTGCGCCCTGTCTGCGCGGCCTGTTTCTCTTTGTCTGCTTGCGATCTGTTCTTGTCGCAGCCTCCCTTCTTCTCTTTCTTATCGCCCCGGCCTGTTTGCCGGATTCCTCTTTCTCTCCCGTTCGTGCGGTCTGTCTTCCAACCGCCCGACCTCTTACCCTCTGTTTTGGCTCTGCGGCTTGGTCGTGGCTTCTCTAGCCGCTGGTGTCTGACATCGTGACCGCTGCAGCTTTTCCCTTCTCTCTTAATCGCCCGACTTGGTTCCTAACCGTCCGGTTTCGGTCTTCTTCTATGGATATCTCTGACAATTCCACTGCCACCACTCCTGCAGCCACTCCGGCTCCGCCTTCTATCCCTACTCCTTCCGGAAATCTGGGCACTGTTTCTAAGCTCATTGGCTCCAACTATCCGGATTGGAGCGTCTCTTTCACTTTCCTTCTTCGTTCTCAGCGCAAACGTCATCATCTTACCGATGATCCGCCTCCTCCTAATTCTCCTCTCTTTGACGAATGGGATGCGAGTGATGCGCTTGTCCGCACATGGCTGGCTAATAGCCTCTCTGATGAGTGCCTTCCCGTCATCCGTCATGATGAGACGGTAAAGGCCGCGTGGCTTCATCTGGATGCTCTTTACTCCAAGGGGACGCAGACCTCCCGGATTTATACTCTTTATGCGGATCTCTTCGCCCGTTCATCCATGACTCCCGCTGCAGCCTATCAGCAAGTTCAGGCTCTTGGCGCTGAGATCCTCCAGAATCGCCCCTTCTCTGCGGACTTGGCTCAGCAACACAAACACTTCCAGGAACTCCTGGTTGTTTGTTATCTTCTGCGACTTCCCGAGTCTTTTGATCTCATCCGCCAGCAGATCTTGGGTGAAGCTGAGTCTCCCACCTTGGATGCCACCGCCGCTCGCGTAGCCGCCGTTACTTCTCTGCTCCAGCGCCCTCTGTTATCCTCCCCTCCTCCGCAGGACTCTTATGCTCAGTACACTCAGCGCGGCAGCAATAGTGGCCGCAGCCACTCTGGGGCGCGCGGTCCGTCCAGGTTCCTCTGTTCTCACTGTGGTCGTACCGGTCATACCATTGACCGATGTTGGCAGAAACATCCTCATCTGCGCCCATCTGGTGATACTTCGCCCTCCCCGAACCCCTCCTCTCGGTCGTCTGCTTCGGTGGCGACGACCTCAGGTAGTGCTCATGTCGCTATCCAAGGTAAATGGTTGATTGATTCTGGTGCTACAAATCATATGACAGGCAATCCTCAGTGTTTTTCGCTTCTCGAAACGCATGATCGGTTGCCTCCTGTCCTTGTTGCGGATGGTTCTCCTTCCCCGGTTCGTGGGACAGGCATAGTTCAAGTCACCCCATCGCTGCGCTTGGTGGACACTCTCTATGTCCCGAAGTTTCCTTGCAATCTTCTATCTGTTACTACTTTATGCAAGCAACTTCAGTGCTCTGTTGTATTCACTCCTACTTCTTGTTGCTTTCAGGACCCGAGAACCCAACGGACGATTGCTACTGGGACTGAGAGCGGCGGCCTCTACTTCCTCGACAACGTTTCCGCTCTGTCCGCCTTCACTTCCTCATCTACTGATCTGCTTCAATGGCATCTTCGCCTTGGACATCCTCCTGCTCGCATTCTTCGACAGCTTCTGCCCCACTTACCGCCAACCAGTCCTCCGCTCAACTGTGACGCCTGCCAACTTGGCAAACATCACCGCTCCTCCTTCCCGCCCAAGCATGCTCGCAGTTCCTCTAGCAAGCGCAGCGATGGAGTATGGACAAGAGGCGGGGTGGCATGGACATGCCGGTCCGCAGCCGTATATGCCGCCAAAGTTGACACGGATGATTTTTCCCAAGTTCAGTGGAGGTGACGCACTGGAGTGGCTGCAGAAGGCGGAACTTTTTTTCAGCTATCAGGAGATTCCCGAGGGGCAGTGGGTGCAGTTAGCATCATTCCATCTGGAGGATGATGCTTTTCAGTGGGTGCAGTGGTTCCTGAGGGGCGAGGACTACATGCCCTGGACCAACTTTGTGGATGGATTCACAGCTCGTTTTGGGCCATTAGAGTACGAAAACTTTGAGGCGCTCCTGCAGAAGCTGCACTAGAAGGGTACAGTGATGGAGTACTGAACAGAGTTCAAGAAGTTGGCTAACTGAGTACAATGGGAGGAGAAGACATTACTCAGTTGTTTTGTGTCGGGCCTCAAGAATTATTTGCGGGATGAGATCCAGTCCTACATGCCTCGCAGCTTGAACCATGCAATCAGTTTGGCTCGGATACAGGAGGAACGCTACAATAGGCAACTCTCCCGCAGCATAGCACATACTACTACTATCACGTCGGTGGTAAGAAGGGACTCCCAGGGTCCAAGCAAGTCGGTTGTCACTCGGCTGACTTGGCCGGAACTTCAGGCGCGGAAGGAAAAAGGGTTGTGTTACAACTGTGATGAGAAGTTCGCTCCAGGGAACAAATGTTAAAAGGTCCAGGTGTTCATGCTATATGAGGATGCCGAGGAGGAGGTGGACATGGTCCCCGAGCCGGACTTGATAGAGGATTCGGCGGTGACTGAGTTTGGAGTCTCGATACAGGCTATGGAGGGCTGCAACGCCCCCCTCACTATGCGCATGGAGGGCAAGGTCCGACGGGAACATGTGACGATTTTGATAGATAGTGGGAGTGCCCACAACTTCATCCATCCCGAGGTGGCGCGCCGAGTGGGACACGTGATTGATCGAGGTGCTTCCTTTCAGGTTATGGTAGCTGAGGGGAGCAAGCTGTAGTGTGAGGGGGTGATGAAGCAGGTGGAGCTCAACATACAAGGCTACACGGGTCATACAGATGTTTATCTTCTTCCCATTCGAGGTTCAGATATGGTGCTTAGGGTACATTGGCTACGACAGCTACGACGAGTCACCTTTGATTGAGACCACATGACTATGGAGTTCTTACAGCATGAGAAGCAGTTTTGTATGAAGGGCATAAAATCGTGTCCAGTGAAGGAGATCTCTGTCCGGAGCCTACAACGTATTGGGGAAGAAGGAAACACGATGGCAGTACTTTTGGGGGTGAAGTCGGCCGACACTGGGCCATCTGAGGTACCGGTCCAGATGCATTCTCTCCTAGAACAGTATGTTGACATTTTCCAGGAGCCCTGCACTCTCCCACCACCGCGCTTCCGGGATCATCAGATCGTCCTCAAGGAAGGGGTGGAGCCTACCAACATCCGACCCTATCGATAGCCGCACATGCAGAAGGCGGAGATCGAGCGCAGTGTTCGGGAGATGCTAGATGCGGGGATCATCCGCCCTAGTACGAGCTCATTTTTTGCCCCGATCATCTTGGTCAAGAAAAAGGATGGGTCGTGGCGGTTCTGCGTTGACTACCGCGCGCTGAATAGTGTCACTATAAAGGACAAATTTCCTATTCCCTTGATTGAAGAATTGTTGGACGAACTTCACGGTGCACAACGGTTCACCAAGCTGGACTTGCGGTCCGGTTACTATCAGATTCTTATGCGAGAGGGCGACATCCGCAAAACAGCTTTTAGGACACACGACGGCCACTATGAGTTCCTGGTGATGGCCAACGGGCTGACCGGTGGGCCTTCCACCTTTCAGGCCAACACGAACGAGATTTTTCGTCCGCTCCTTCGCCGTTTTGTGTTGATCTTCTTCGATGACATTCTCATATACAGTCCCACTTGGGAGGAGCACTTAGTTCATGTTGAAGAAGTCTTCTCCATCCTCCACCAGAACCAGCCCTACGCCAAACGATCTAAGTGCTCCTTCGGTCAGGAGGAGGTGGAATACTTGGGACATTTAGTCTCGGATCAGGGCATCAAGGCCGACCCCCGGAAGATTGAGAGTATGATGTTCTGGCCACGGCCCCAGACTGTACGGGCACTACGGGGCTTCTTAGGCCTTACTGGATACTACCGTCGCTTTGTGAAGGACTACGACAAGATCACCTGGACTCTTACCCAGTTGCTGCAGAAGGACGCCTTCCTCTGGCAGGATGAGGCGGAGGAGGCTTTCCAAGCACTCAAGAAGGTCATGACGACTACGCCGGTCTTGGCGCTTCCCGACTTCACCAAGGAGTTTGTTGTGGAGACTGATGCTTCTGGAGTGGGCCTCGGTGTTGTATTGATGCAGGAAGGGCGGCCCATAGCCTTCTACAGCAAGGCGTTGGCTCCTCGGACGCTGGGGTTGTCTACCTACGAGAAGGAAATGTTGGCAATCATTCATGCAGTGGTCCTGTGATGGCCATATTTGTTGGGAAGACATTTCAAGATCCGGACGGACCCTCAGAGTCTAAAACATTTCTTGGAACAACGGGTCTCTTCTCCTCTTCAACAAAAGTTGGTGAGCAAACTTCTAGGGTATGATTATGAGATCGTCTACCGGCACGGGAAGGACAATCGGGTTGCTGATGCTTTGTTCCGCTTACCTGAGGGAGCCCTCACTCAGATTACTACACCACTGCTTGACTCCATTGACGAGATACAGGATGAGGTACAACGCGATTCCGAGTTGCAACTTATTGTGGAGGCTCTTCGACAGGCACGTGAGACAACTCCGGGCTACCATCTTCAGAATGACAGGTTGTTCTATCAGGGCCGCGTGGTCATTCCTTCGAAGTCGGCCTGGAAAGCAGTTATGATGCATGAGTTCCACTCCTCCCTGACGGGTGGTCATGTCGGTGTTCTTCGCACTCTCCAGCGGGCACGGGCCAATGTTTTCTGGAAGGGGATGCGCCGTGACATCCAGTTGTTTGTTCAGCAGTGTGAGACTTGCCAGCGTCAGAAGTATGAAATCACGTCCCCAGCCGGTTTGCTCACACCTTTGGAGATTCCTCACCAGATTTGGGATACTGTTTCCATGGACTTCATTGATGGGCTGCCCAGGTCTCAGGGCAAGTCAGTCATCATGGTGGTGGTCGATATGTTGTCCAAGTATGGGCATTTCATAGCACTGAGCCATCCTTACACCGGCGAATCTGTCGCCGCTCTTTTTGCCCGCGAGATTGTCCGGTTTCATGGCATATCACATGCGATCATCTCGGACCGTGACCCAACGTTCGTCGACAACTTTTGGAAGGAGCTCTTTCGCTTACAAGGGACCTCTTTACGTTTCAGCACAGCTCACCACCCCCAGACAGACGGGCAGACAGAGGTACTCAATCGAGGCGTGGAAACATACCTGCGTTGCTATGTTATGGACGAGCCGCGCACTTGGACGAGCTGGTTGCATTGGGCCGAGTACTGCCACAACACGTCCCACCACTCTGCCAGCAAGATGACTCTGTTCGAGGTCGTGTATGGTCGTCCTCCTCCTTCCTTGAGCAGTTATGAGCCGGCAATACGGCGTTGCCCGCCGTTGACCGTGTACTTCGTGATCGTGATCGCACACTCGCCGCTTTGTGCGAGAATCTCCGGATAACACAGAACCGCATGAAGGTGCAGGCTGACAAGCATCAGAAGGAGCGAGTGTTCCAGGTGGGAGATGAGGTCTTTCTCAAGCTCCACTCCTACAAGCAGTTGTTTGTGGCTCAGCGGTCAAACCAGAAGTTGGCACCTCATTACTATGGCCCCTTCCGCATTATCAGGCGAGTGGGCCCTGTTGCTTACACGTTGGCGTTGCCCGAAGGATCGAGGATACATACGATCTTTCATGTCTCTTTGTTGAAGCAGAAGATCGGCAACTTTGTTCGACCCAGTCCTCTCCTGCCCGAGGCCACAAGCACGGGCGAGCTGCGTCCGATACCTGAGAAGATTCTGATGATCAAGTGGAAGCATTGCGGCGCTGAGTACCATCCTGAGCTACTAGTCAAGTGGAAGAATATGACCGCGACGCACAACACATGGGTGGACTTGCTGGAGTTCTGGGAGCTTTACCCTGATTACCACCTTGGGGACAAGTTGGTTCTTGATGGGGAAGGGAATGTTACGCCCCCGGACGGAGCCTGGCTATTTGGGCGTCAATACACACGAAGGCGGAAGGAAACTGAAGGTGACAACGGAGCTGAACCATCCGGTTCAGCCCCCTCTCCCTCTAATTAAGACCGACGGTATGAGGGCCGAACCAGACCGGTTCAACCCCCATATGGGGAGGGGCCGGCTGGCCCCTCTCAACCCCGGGTATAAATACCCCGGAGTGGCTCTCTTGGTGGACAAGCAAGATTATCTCAAGGTATTCTCTTCTCTTCTACTCAACCCTAGTTCTCTAGTTCTTCTCCTTTAGATCTCTCTCTCTTCCCCCTTCTTCTTCCTGTCATACCTACTAGCTCAAAAGAGATAGGCGAGTCCAAGAGCTCAATTGGCAAGAGCGGGAGCTCAATCGACGAGAATTGACATAGAAAGAGTTCAATCAGCGAGAACAAGAACTCAATATGTGAGAGTGTGACTTCAGGACTCGTAGTGCCCTGATGCCATATGAGAGAATTCCAAAAAGCACGTAAAGTTTTTGTTAGATGATGTAAAGAAAATACAAACACATTTACACATATTTATAGTGGTGTAGGAGTGACGGCTCAACTCCAAACCGCAATCGAGAACTAAGCTATACCAAATAAACAACATTCCTAACGAGGCATAGAAGTGGGCCTTTAGCTTTGCACTTCTTATACAATACTTTCTTCTATAGATATCATGTTAGAAACTAAACATCAAACCTTAACAACCCATTTGTATGTAGGTGGAAAGTCTCAGGATCTATTAATGCATGAAGTTAGTTCCTTTATGTGCAGTGGCGGACACAGAGAATATTCTCAGTGTGGGCGGTGTATATTTTTTTTAAAAAAAGTAAAATGATAAATATAAATAAATATGTGTATATTATATTAAAATATCAAACAATATTTGATAATTGTTAAACACTCATATTTTTTTAAAAATAGTAAATAAATTTCATACATAAAAAATAAAATGATAAATACAGCTTGTAAGACATATATAATTGTAAATAATTAAAATAATAAATTTTAAGATATTATGAATTTGAATTATATTTTTAAATTTAAAAATAATAAATAGATGTGTCATGCCGAAATAAAATGGTAAATAAATGTGTCATACTTAAAGAATAAAATGATAGATACATGTGAAATAAATATGAAAAAAGTGTTGAATGAATATGAAATAAAAAGGAAAATAAATGAGTAATGAATAAAAAATAAAAAGATAAATAAATGTGTCTTGCATAGGAATTGAACCCATGAGCACATAATAAAATACTAAAAAATTTACCAACATACCAAAGAGACAAACATGTTTTTTTGTTAATAATATTATATATATTTTTAAAATCAAACAAATAAAAAACATGTTTTCTACTATTCAAAAGCAATATTTTTTCAAAACAGTGTGAACGGACGCCCACACTGGGCCCTATGTGGATCCGCCCCTGTTTATGTGAGACTAAAACTCTCCAACATGTTTCTTTTGTTAAAATCTTTTTCTTTACTTTTAGAATCTTGAATAACACCAGTTTTGATTGTGTGCGAGCTGTAACTTGAAAGTCCAACATTGCAGCTCATCCATTTCTAGGAGTGTTGAAGATTTTATTTGGTAAGAGTCCATTTATCAAATTAATTTTGTTTTTACTTTAATATATTACTACCCAAAGGAAATTCAAGCCATAAAAAGGAAGAAGCTGCAAATCTTCCCAAGGATCGCCGCGGCGGCGATGTATTGTTCCAAATGACCCTTTTCAATATCATGTTTAACATTGGTCTTTGTTCAAAATTGAAAACTAATTGCTAGTACTTGATTAAGGCTTCGTTTGGTTTGACGTTTTGCTCCAGCGGCGGGAGAAAAAACGCTTTTGGAACCGGAGGGGGATGACCGCGGTTGGAATCCCTCTGTTTTCCTTCATTTCCCTTGGCGCGGCGGGTGTAAACGGGGCAAACGCTGCCGCCGGCTATTTGGTTACCCGCCGTGCGACGGCGTTTGCCCCAAACGGAGAGCTCCAAACGCTGCGCCAAACGAAGCCTAAGATTGCTCGCCCCTCTCTCTATGATATGAACTAGCAAGAGAAAAAGAGGAGAGATGGAGATTCTAGAGAGAAAGAGAGAACTAGGGTTAGGGTTGAGGAAGAGAGAAGAAAGAAACCTGATAGATCTTCAATAATCCCTCCTCAAAGCAGTCCCGGGCTATAAATACCCGGGGAAAGGAGGGGGCCGGCCGCCCCCCCCCCCCCCCCCCAAGTGGGGCTGAACCGGAGTGGTTCAGCCCCCTTCTGGCCGAATTAATGAATGGGGGCTGAACCGGATGGTTCAGCCCCGTTGTCTTGCGCGCGCTCCTTGACCCGCCGCGAGTATTTATGCCCCGAGAACCCAAGCGGATGTGGGGGCATAACATTCCCCTCCCCATCAAGCACCAGCTTGTCCTCAAGGTGGAAGTCCGGAAACCGCTCGCGGAAGTCCAACAAGTCAACCCATGAATTATGCACTGTGTCTATCTGCTTCCATTTGACGAGCACCGCCGGGCGATATTTCGTGCCTGACTTCTTCCATTTGGTTAGCAAAATGGCCTCCGGTAACGGACGCAACTCACTCATGCTGGTCGCCTCGGGAAGTGAAGGGCTGACCTGAACGGAAGCCCCAAGCTTTCTCTTCAAAACAGATACATGGAATGTCGGGTGGATGCGAGACCCCGCGGGAAGATCCAAGGTGTAGGCCACGGGGCCCACGCGACGCAGAATGCGGAATGGCCCGTAGTAGCGTGATGCGAGTTTCTGATTCAGCCGCCGAGAGACTGACAGCTGGCGGTAAGGTTGGAGCTTGAGGAAAACTTCATCGCCCACGGCAAACTCGCGCTCTGTTCGGTGCTTGTCTGCCTGAGCCTTCATGCGGTCCTGCGCGACCCGCAGGTTGTCCCGGAGCAAAGCTAAAGTGCGATCTCTGTCCTGAAGTGTCCGTTCCACAGCTGGCAGAGCGGTGCTGGAGGGTTCATAAGAACTCAAAGTAGGAGGAGGGCGGCCGTAGACCACCTCGAAGGGGGTGAGCTTGCTGGCTGTGTGGAATGACGTATTGTAACAGTACTCCGCCCAATGCAGCCAACGCGTCCACGTGCGCGGCTCGTCCATCACAAAACACCGTAAATAGGTCTCCACCCCCCTGTTGAGGACCTCAGTCTGTCCGTCCGTCTGGGGATGGTGGGCGGTGCTCATGCGCAGTGTCGTGCCCTGGAGTCGAAAAAGCACCCGCCAGAAATTGCTGATAAAGACCGGGTCCCTGTCGGAAATGATGGAGCGTGGGAGGCCATGGATGCGCACAATCTCTCGCGCAAATAACTCTGCGACTGTCTCCCCCGTGTACGGATGGCTCAACGGAAGGAAATGACCATACTTGGAAAGCTTGTCTACCACCACCAATATGACGGACTTGCCTTGGGACTTGGGCAATCCGTCAATGAAATCCATGGAAATGGTGTCCCAGACCTGGTGCGGGATCTCGAGCGGTGTAAGAAGCCCCGCAGGTGATGTTGTCTCATACTTCTGCCGCTGACAAATGTCACACTCCCGCACAAATTGTTGGACATCGCGACGCATCCCCTTCCAGAATACATTTGCTCGGAGCCGCTGAAGCGTTCGTAGAATCCCTGCATGGCCGTCTGTGGGTGATGCGTGAAACTCCTGCATCATCGCCGTCCGCCATGGCGACGCGGATGGAATGACCACTCTGCCCTGAAAGTACAGCCGCTGACCCTGAAGATGGTAACCCGGCTCCGTAGCTTGACCCTGCTGTAGTGTCTCGATAATGGTGCGTAACTCGGGGTCCTGGAGTACCGCTGCTTGTATCTCGTCCAATGTGGTAACCACCGGTCCCGATACATGAGAGAGAGAGCTCTCAGGTAGGCGGGAGAGAGCGTCGGCGACCACATTTTCTCTGCCCTGCTTGTACACAATCTCGTAATCATACCCCATCAGCTTGGTCAACCACTTCTGCTGCAGTGGAGACGCCAAACGCTGCTCTAGGAAGTGCTTCAAACTCTGGTGACCCGTACGGACCTGAAAGTGCTGGCCCAAGAGATAGGGTCGCCACATCTCGACTGCATGTATAATTGCCAACATCTCCTTCTCGTACGTCGAAAGCCCCAACGTCCGTGGGGCCAAAGCCTTGCTGAAATAAGCGAGCGGGCGGCCCTCCTGCATCAAGACTGCCCCGAGGCCGACGCCCGAGGCATCAGTCTCCACCACAAATTCCTTGCTAAAATCCGGCAGCGCCAACACCGGTGTAGTGGTCATGGCCTGCTTTAAGGCCCGGAAGGCCTCATCCGCCTCAATGCTCCACTGGAACGCATCCTTCTGCAGCAACTGTGTCAGAGGTCGAGCAATCTTGCCGTAGTCCTTGACAAAACGGCGGTAGTACCCCGTCAGCCCGAGGAAGCCACGCAAGGCTCGAACCGTCGTGGGCTGGGGCCACGACACCATACTCTCAATCTTCCGTGGGTCGGCCTGGACCCCACGGGCGGACACGAGGTGCCCCAGGTACTCGACCTGACTCTGGCCGAAGGAGCACTTGGACTTTTTGGCGAATAACTGGTTTTCCCGCAGTATAGTAAGGACATGTCGCACGTGCTCCAAATGGTCGTCCCAAGTCCTGCTATAAATTAGTATATCATCAAAAAATACCAGGACATACCGGCGAAGAAGTGGGCGAAAGATCTCGTTCATAACAGCCTGGAAGGTAGAGGGAGCGTTGGCCAACCCAAACGGCATCACCAAGAACTCGTAGTGACCGTCGTGGGTCCGGAACGCCGTCTTGTAGACATCCTCCTCCTTCATCCGAATTTGATGATAACCGGACCGGAGGTCCAGTTTGGTGAACAAACTCGCTCCATGCAGCTCATCCAGCAACTCCTCAATCATAGGAATGGGAAACTTGTCCTTGATGGTGGAGCTATTCAGTCCCCGATAATCGACGCAGAAGCGCCAGGAGCCGTCCTTCTTCTTGACCAAGATGATCGGAGAAGAGAACGTGCTGGTGCTGGGCCGAATAATGCCCGTCGCTAGCATCTCCCGGACGCTACGTTCGATCTCTGCCTTCTGCACGTACGGGTAGCGGTAGGGACATATATTGGTAGGGTCCGTCCCTGTCTTCAACTGTATCTGATGATCCCGGAAACGCGAGGGAGGCAGAGTGTGCGGCTCCTGAAAGACGTCCTCGTACTGAGCTAAAAGAAACTGTATCGGGTCCGGCGCCCTCTGCGTGTCGGCCCCCTCCGCCGCCATCCCGAGTATCACGGCCATCATACTACCCTGCTCCTCCAATCTCTGCAGGCTCCGTAGGGAGATCTCCTTGAGAGGGGAGGATCGGATACCGTGCAAACAGTAATCCGTCCCCTGCTGCGTGAACTCCAGTGTCATGCGGTCCCAGTCCGTGGTCACCCGCCTCAGTTGGCGGAGCCACTGTACCCCCAGCACCATATCAGACCCTTTAATCGGAAGGAGGTAGATGTCGGTGCGGCACACATAACCTGTAAGTTGTATCTCCACGCCCTTCAGTGCCCCTTCGCACCGCAGTTTGCTGCCATCTGCGACCATCACCTGGAACGCCGCGTTCCTGTCAACTGGGTGTCCTGTCTTCAGTGCCACCTCAGGGTTGATGAAATTGTGGGTACTCCCACTATCAATGAGAATGGTGACCCGTTCCTTGCCAATCCTGCCCTTGATCCGCATGGTGGTGGGTGCCACACACCCCTCCATAGCCTGAATCGAAACACCAAACTCAGCCAGATCCAACTCCTCCTCTGCCTCGAGGCCCGGGTGGTCCTCCTCGTCCTCCTCCCGCAGCATGAAGACCTGCACCTTCTGGCATCGATGCCCGGTGCGTATTTCTCATCGCAGTTGAAACATAATCCTTTCTCCTTCCTGGCCTGCAGCTCAGGCCACGTAAGTCGTGTCACCGTCGGCCGTGCCGTCGGTGCCTGCTCCCTTCGGCCCGTTGCAGGGGCGGGTGGAGCCCTTGGTGGAGCTCGAGTTCTTTAGCGGTTGAAGCGCTCCTCCTGGATGCGGGCCAGACTGATAGCATGGCTGAGACTGCGGGGCATATACGCGTGGACCTCATCCCTCAAATGGTCCCGCAGGCCGGATATGAAACAACTGAGGAGCGTCTTCTCCTCCCAATTAACCCGGTTTGCGAGCTTCTCGAAATCTGCTCGGTACTCCATCACTGTGCCCTTCTGACGGAGTTTCTGTAGCGTAGCCTCCACATCCTCGTACTCCAACGGTCCGAAACGAGCCACGAACCCTTCCACAAAATTCGCCCATGTTGCGTACCCGTGGGCCCGTATGAACCACTGAGCCCACTGATATGCATCTTCCTCCAGATGTGTTGAAGTGGGCGGTCTGGCGGTCTGAATATGACGGTCTGGAGACCGCGCGGTCTAGCGGTCTGAAGCTGACGGGCTAAATATCCAGTTGGTGGCTGCTATGGTTCGGCGGTCTTGCGGGTTGTCTCCAGCGACTTGTATATCTGGCGGTCTGGCGGTCTGGCGGTCTGGCAGTCTTGCGGTCTCCTACGGCATCTTCTTCTGGTCTGTCCGGGCGGTTAGCCTGTTGTCTAACCGCGCGGACTGTGCGGTCTGTACATGTCAAACCGCCCAGTCTTTGTACATTTATTTAGTCCCACATTGTTAGTTTGTACTCTCCTCTATCTCCTCCATTCTATAAAAGGGAGGTCATACTTTTGTAAATGATATCTTTTTGGATAATAAAAATTTCAATTATTCAAACTTCCGGCCTGTTTTTCTAGTCGTTCTTCTCTTTTTTACATGGTATCAGAGGCATCGATCTCTGGCTCCTGATTCTGTGCTCCTTTCTAGCCGTGCGACCTGCTTCTTCTTCCCGCGGCCTGTCTTGTTTGCCTGCGCCCTGTCTGCGCGGCCTGTTTCTCTTTGTCTGCTTGCGATCTGTTCTTGTCGCAGCCTCCCTTCTTCTCTTTCTTATCGCCCCGGCCTGTTTGCCGGATTCCTCTTTCTCTCCCGTTCGTGCGGTCTGTCTTCCAACCGCCCGACCTCTTACCCTCTGTTTTGGCTCTGCGGCTTGGTCGTGGCTTCTCTAGCCGCTGGTGTCTGACATCGTGACCGCTGCAGCTTTTCCCTTCTCTCTTAATCGCCCGACTTGGTTCCTAACCGTCCGGTTTCGGTCTTCTTCTATGGATATCTCTGACAATTCCACTGCCACCACTCCTGCAGCCACTCCGGCTCCGCCTTCTATCCCTACTCCTTCCGGAAATCTGGGCACTGTTTCTAAGCTCATTGGCTCCAACTATCCGGATTGGAGCGTCTCTTTCACTTTCCTTCTTCGTTCTCAGCGCAAACGTCATCATCTTACCGATGATCCGCCTCCTCCTAATTCTCCTCTCTTTGACGAATGGGATGCGAGTGATGCGCTTGTCCGCACATGGCTGGCTAATAGCCTCTCTGATGAGTGCCTTCCCGTCATCCGTCATGATGAGACGGTAAAGGCCGCGTGGCTTCATCTGGATGCTCTTTACTCCAAGGGGACGCAGACCTCCCGGATTTATACTCTTTATGCGGATCTCTTCGCCCGTTCATCCATGACTCCCGCTGCAGCCTATCAGCAAGTTCAGGCTCTTGGCGCTGAGATCCTCCAGAATCGCCCCTTCTCTGCGGACTTGGCTCAGCAACACAAACACTTCCAGGAACTCCTGGTTGTTTGTTATCTTCTGCGACTTCCCGAGTCTTTTGATCTCATCCGCCAGCAGATCTTGGGTGAAGCTGAGTCTCCCACCTTGGATGCCACCGCCGCTCGCGTAGCCGCCGTTACTTCTCTGCTCCAGCGCCCTCTGTTATCCTCCCCTCCTCCGCAGGACTCTTATGCTCAGTACACTCAGCGCGGCAGCAATAGTGGCCGCAGCCACTCTGGGGCGCGCGGTCCGTCCAGGTTCCTCTGTTCTCACTGTGGTCGTACCGGTCATACCATTGACCGATGTTGGCAGAAACATCCTCATCTGCGCCCATCTGGTGATACTTCGCCCTCCCCGAACCCCTCCTCTCGGTCGTCTGCTTCGGTGGCGACGACCTCAGGTAGTGCTCATGTCGCTATCCAAGGTAAATGGTTGATTGATTCTGGTGCTACAAATCATATGACAGGCAATCCTCAGTGTTTTTCGCTTCTCGAAACGCATGATCGGTTGCCTCCTGTCCTTGTTGCGGATGGTTCTCCTTCCCCGGTTCGTGGGACAGGCATAGTTCAAGTCACCCCATCGCTGCGCTTGGTGGACACTCTCTATGTCCCGAAGTTTCCTTGCAATCTTCTATCTGTTACTACTTTATGCAAGCAACTTCAGTGCTCTGTTGTATTCACTCCTACTTCTTGTTGCTTTCAGGACCCGAGAACCCAACGGACGATTGCTACTGGGACTGAGAGCGGCGGCCTCTACTTCCTCGACAACGTTTCCGCTCTGTCCGCCTTCACTTCCTCATCTACTGATCTGCTTCAATGGCATCTTCGCCTTGGACATCCTCCTGCTCGCATTCTTCGACAGCTTCTGCCCCACTTACCGCCAACCAGTCCTCCGCTCAACTGTGACGCCTGCCAACTTGGCAAACATCACCGCTCCTCCTTCCCGCCCAAGCATGCTCGCAGTTCCTCTAGCCCGTTTGATCTCATCCATTCTGATGTATGGGGTCCGGCTCCTACTCCAACCATTGGTCGGGGTAGTTTGTATTTTGTAACTTTTATTGATGACTTTTCTCGTTGTACCTGAGTGTATCTGTTACGAGATCGCTCTGAACTCTTCTCTGTTTGGGAATGCTTTTATAATATGATTAAAACTCAGTTTTATGTCTCTATTAAATGTCTTCGCTCTGATAATGCTAAAGAGTATCTTAGTCATGATTTTTCATCTTTCTGTATGCAACATGGTCTTATTCATCAGACCACCTGCGTTTACACCTCCCAGCAGAATGGGGTGGCGGAACGTAAAAACCGTCATCTCCTCGATGTCGCTCGCACTCTCCTAACGCAGATGCATGTGCCTCGCTCTTATTGGGGCTATGCTGTTCTCCTCGCCTGTTATCTCATCAATCGTATTCCTTCTACTGTTCTTCAGGGTAAGACTCCCTTCTCCATTCTCTACCCCGGCAAGGAACCTTTTCCCCTCCCTCTTCGAATCTTTGGCTGTACAGCCTTTGTGCATGCCCCGTCTGATACCCGTGACAAACTTTCTCCCCGTGCCACCAAATGTGTCTTTTTGGGCTACTCGGTCACTCAGAAAGGCTACTGTTGCTTTGACCCCGTTCTGCGCAAACAGTTTGTTTCTGCAGATGTCACCTTCTTCGAAAAGGCAGCCTACTTCTCCTCTCCACCCCTTCTTCCTCCTGTTCCTGACTCATCACCCTCCCTGTCTGTTCCCTCTCAGCCTATCCACGTTTCTCCTCCCCCTTCCTCATCCCCTCCTCCGTCTATTCCTCTCCCCTCTCCTCCATCCCCGTCTCCGGAGCCGTCTCTCTCTAGTCCCGGGCCAGCTTTCTCCGCTACGGACGCTCCGGTCCCTGAAGCCCCCGACGACCTGGATCTCCCCATTGCTCTTCGCAAAGGGGTGCGGGCATGCACTCAACACCCGCTTGCGGCAGTTGTGTCCTATGCTCGGCTTACTTCTTCTCGCCGGCATTTTGCTTTAGCTATTTCAGCTACTACTACTCCCCGTACCTACCAGGAGGCGCTTGTTATTCCTCATTGGAAGTCTGCCTTGGATGAGGAAATCGCTACTCTTACTGAACGGGGCACCTGGACCGTTGTTTCTCCTCCAGTGGGTACTGATGTGGTTGGATGTCGATGGGTGTTTGTTGTGAAGTTTCGCCCAGACGGGACTGTGGACCGCTACAAAGCCCGACTTGTGGCCAAAGGCTTCACTCAGACTTATGGGGTTGACTACTTTGATACTTTCTCCCCGGTTGCTCGTCTCAGCACCATCCGGGTTATTCTCTCTGTGGCTGTCAACCGCAATTGGACTATCTCCCAGCTTGATGTCAAGAATGCCTTTCTTTATGGGGATCTTCATGAGGACGTTTACATGGAGCAACCTCCGGGGTATGTTGCTCAGGGGGAGACCCGTGTATGCAAGCTAAAGAAGGCTATCTATGGCCTCAAGCAGAGCCCTCGGGCATGGTTCGACAAGTTCAGCAGCATTGTGGCTGCTGTTGGCTTTACAAGAAGTACGGCTGATCATTCCCTGTTTATTCGCAAAACCGCATCGGGCCTTGTAGTTTTGGCGGTTTATGTTGACGACATTCTTCTTACCGGTGATGATCAAGCTGGGGTGGACTTGACAAAGAAGCACCTCCGTCAACATCTTGTCACAAAGGATATGGGCTCCCCGAAATACTTTTTGGGGATAGAGATCTGTCGGAAGCCCGACTCTCTGGTTCTCTCCCAACGGAAGTATGCACTTGATCTTCTACGGGATGCAGGATTGACCGGTGCCAAACCGGCACGGTATCCCATGGCTACTGGAGAAGACAAAACGTGGACAGATGACTCTCCTCTTATGTCTGATGCCACAAAGTATAGACGTCTGGTGGGTAAACTCATTTATCTCACGGTGACCAGACCTGACATTGCCTATGTTGTTGGCAAGGTAAGTCAGTTCATGCAAGCTCCCAGGGAATGTCATCTTCAGTCTGCCTTGAAGATATTAGAGTATGTTAAAGCAGCACCGGGCAAAGGACTACTCTTTCAGAAGAATGGTCATTTGAGAGTTGAAGCCTACTCAGATTCTAGCTATGCTGATGATAAAGATGACCGCAAATCTACATCTGGTTTCCGCACATTTGTTGGAGGTAATCTTGTGAGCTGGAAGAGCAAGAAGCAGTCTGTAGTTTCAAGGTCTAGTGCTGAAGCTGAATATCGGAGCATGGCGTCCACCACTTGCGAACTAAAATGGTTGCGGGCTCTCATGCTTGATCTAGGAGAGGTCTACGACTATCCTCTTCCTATGTTCTGTGACAACAAGGCCGCTATATATATATCCAAAAATCCGGTCTTCCATGAGAGAACCAAACATATTGAAGTCGACTGCCATTTCATCCGGGAAGAGATCTTGAAGAAATAGATTTGCACTCCGTTCGTCACCTCCGACAAAGAGTTGGCAGATATCTTTACCAAGCCTGTGTCTACTTCATTCTTCCACATTTGTGACAAGCTGGGCATGATCGATATCTATGCTCCAGCTTGAGGGGGAGTGTTGAAGTGGGCGGTCTGGCGGTCTGAATATGACGGTCTGGAGACCGCGCGGTCTAGCGGTCTGAAGCTGATGGGCTAAATATCCAGTTGGTGGCTGCTATGGTTCGGCGGTCTTGCGGGTTGTCTCCAGCGACTTGTATATCTGGCGGTCTGGCGGTCTGGCGGTCTGGCAGTCTGGCGGTCTCCTACGGCATCTTCTTCTGGTCTGTCCGGGCGGTTAGCCTGTTGTCTAACCGCGCGGACTGTGCGGTCTGTACATGTCAAACCGCCCAGTCTTTGTACATTTATTTAGTCCCACATTGTTAGTTTGTACTCTCCTCTATCTCCTCCATTCTATAAAATGGAGGTCATACCTTTGTAAATGATATCTTTTTGGATAATAAAAATTTCAATTATTCAAACTTCCGGCCTGTTTTTCTAGTCGTTCTTCTCTTTTTTACAAGATGGAAAGAAGCCAGCTGCACCCATTGATCATTCGGTATCTCCTGATAAGTGAAAAATAACTCCGCCTTTTGCACCCATTCCAAGGCATCCCCGCCGCGGAATTTCGGGAAATTCATGCGAGTTCTCTTCGGAGGCATGTAGGGTCGTTGTTGCATATCTCCATGTCTCCCGTTGAACTCCGGTCCGTGCTGTGGTCGGCCGAATGGGTCATGGAAATTAGCTCCCCCTTGGCCGCCGCCCCATTGTTGTCCCCCACCGTGAAATCCCTGACGGCGTGGCTGTTCGGCCCATGTCTCACCGTTTCCAAACCTCATTGGACCTCCCATGTGCTGCGGTGTCGGTAGAAGGCCCGTTCTCCCTCCGAAATTGGCGTCAACAGCCCCCGGTGGTCGCAAGGGAGCCGCAGGTGCCTCCCGGTTTCTCCATGGGTCGGCCCCGGCCCCTTCCTGGGCGGCGGACGGACCGCCTGCCCCGTTTCCGGTCGGCACGCCCGGATGTGGCGTTGGCTGGCCGAATTAATGAATGGGGGCTGAACCGGCCCCGTTGTCTTGCGCGCGCTCCTTGACCCGCCGCGAGTATTTATGCCCCGAGAACCCAAACGGATGTGGGGGCATAACACTCTAACTCCCACTCTCTCTTGCCCGCTCTCTCCCTCTCCTTTCCATGTATGCATCTTCAAAATATTGTTGGATATCTTTTGCAATGTTTCCATGTAAATTTGCAGGGGCAGCTTTGCTTCATGACAAAGTGTTTGTAAGTGATTTGAAGTTAGAACATGTTTCTAAATTGATTTTGTGATTTGACTTTCAGTACTCATCTAGTATTAAGTGGAAATGAATTGTTATTATTTTTAGAATTCACCTTCTAAAGGGGTTGCTTCCCTTTATGTTAAGATTTTTTTAAAAAAAAGTATACTAGAATGGTGGGTGATATTAATTAATCATTTTTCTTTGGTCGGAAATATATGTGTTGTGAGGCGCCATGTTTTCCTTGGGTCCGGAGAATTGGACCATCTAAGCTCCAAGTCGGACTGGGCGGGCAAACAGTCAAATGAAAATCAAAGCAGCAATGACGCGAGACGTTTTAGCGTGGAAACCTCGGAAAGAGTGATAAATCACGTTGTCGAATCTGTGCTAGGCCGAAATCCACTATTTTTCTTGAGTTTACAAAAGTTCCTGATTCCAAGACGGTGACGAACCAACTCTCCGTTTACAAATTGTAAGTACAAAAGATGGGGAAAAAGGATAAATCATTGGAACTTTGAAGAGCGTTCCGAGGAGCATCCACGAGCGCGTTCTTCTAAGTCCTTTCCTGCCATGGGCGGAACTAGCCCTGGGCACGGTAGGGCACGTGCCCGAGCGGTTTTTTCCGTGATTTTCACCGGGGGAGAAGGAATCCCGTCGCTAAGCCTGCTGCTCCCGTGCCCTAGCCCGTCGCTGCTCCCATGCCCTAGCCCGCCAAGCGTCGACGATGACGATTCACACCGATGCAGCCCGCCAGACTTTGCACCGCTGCAACGGTGCCAAGCCTGGCGGGCTGCAGCGGTGCGAAGTCTGGCGGGCTGCAGCGGTCTAGATTTCAGTCCAGATTTCTCTGAAATCTGGACAGATTTCAGTCCAGATTTCACTGTGAAATCTGGACTGATTTCAATCCATATTTCGGTGTGAAATATTTGCAAAAAAAAAAAATTCAGGGCCGCCGCCCCCGAACCCCCGCTCAAGGTGCGCTGCCCCCCCCCCCCCCCCCCCCCCGAACCCCCCAAATTGACAGTACTTAGATTGTGCCCGTGCGACTTCAAAATCCTAGTTCCGCCGCTGTTTCCTGCGATCGCTCCTGCGTCCACGAGAACGTTGAGCGTGAGCGGACGAGAGGGAGCATAGCAAATCTCGAGCAATGGAACAATCTAAGTCTCACATCATCGCCGAATAATCTCAGAGCTCTCTCTGTTCTGTCCAGTTGCATGTTCTCACATTCTCGAGTGTGTTGGTGATTGTGTCCAACTGGATCTTGAGTTTACGAATGGTGTTGCACCGTTCCGATCAATTGGATCATCGATTTTTTTCCCAAAAAACGAACATGCCCCCCGGGTGATCCGGGAGGCCCGGGCATGTTTCCCGACAACTGTGGCAGTCACAGGCGGATGGAGGTGGCGGCGGAGCGCTGGTCGCGCACGCACTCGCACGTCGGCCGCACGTGAGTTGATCGTGCACAGTGCCTGTGTGTTTGCCCCCCCCCCCCATCTATCGAGGTTATTTCGGACCCTTCAAGCAGGCACAGTTCACGTCATCGCATGTGCGACCCATTTGGTTGAATTTAATCATTTGAGCGTTTCAGTCGAAGTCTAATCAGTTTGGCTCAGGAATCTTTACCCATCAATATGCATATATCTTAATGTTGCGTTAAACATGTTCATGAAAACAATGACTAATAATTTAGGGCCTGTTTGGGAAGGCTTTTCAGAAAGGAGGAGTTGTGGCAAAATGATGGTAGGAAAAAGAGCTTTTGGAAAATGTCTATTAGAAAAGGAGAACTGTTTGGGTGAACTTCTTTTGTATAGCTTTTCAAAAAGGAGAAGCACTTTATTAACCGTTTGACGAATCTCCGTTGCGGTAACTTTTTTTAGTAAAAATGCGCGTCATGGGGAAAATGCGCAATTATTTCGCTGGAGCAGACTTTTTTCGCCCGGGAGCGAATTTTCCGTCGGGACGCGGTTTTTTTGCCCAGACGCGATTTTTTCGCGCCCGGGCGCAATTATTTTTTTGCCGTGCACGGTTTTTTCTCCCAGGCGCGAATTTTTCGTCCGGGCGCGAATTTTCAGTCCGGGCGCGAATTTTCCGTCCGGGCGCGAATTTTCCGCCCGGACGCAAATTTTTCGCCCGGGCGCGAATTTTTCGCCCGGACGCGATATTTTTGCCTGGGCATCAATTTTTCGTTCGGGCCCTATATTTTCGCGGTTTCGCCTGACCCCCAATCTTTCGTCCGGGTGCAAATTTTTAGGACGGGGGCGAAATTTTCGAACGAGCGTGAATTTGCCGGACATGCACAAATTTTTCGGACCACTGCAAATTTTTCGGACGGACACGAATTTTTTGACTGGGCGGGAAAATTTCGTCTTGGCGCGAATTTTTTGCACGAACGAGAATTTATCGCACGGACGAGATATTTTCGCTCGAAAATGAAAAAAATTACATTCGAGCAAAAAATTTCTCACATGTGCGCGCTCAGGCGACAAAATCGCGCCCAGGCTAAAAAACATGTCAAGGCAAAAAAAATATCGTTAACTTGCAAAAAATTCGCGCCAAATCGAAAAATTCCCGACCGGGAGAAAAAAAACCAGGCTCTGGCCAAAAATTCGCTTCCCGCGAAAAAATCTCTCTTAGTTGAAAAAGTTGCGCCCGGGCGAAAAACTGCTCTCCGACGAAAAAAACAAGCTCCGATGACAAAATTCGCTCTCGGGCGAAAAAATCGCCCCCGAGCGAAAAATCGCTCCCGGACGAAAAACCGCGCTCGGACGAAAAACCGCTCTTGGACGAAAAAATCGCGCCGGGCGAAAAAATCGCGCCCGGGCAAAAAAAATCGCGCCCGAGCAAAAAAATCGCGCCCGGGCGAAAAAATCGCTTCCCGGCGAAAAGATCGCGCGGGCGAAAAAATTGCGCCCGGGCGAAAAAAACACGCCTGGGCGAAAAAAACGCCCCCGTGCGAAAAACGCGCGTGGGGGCAAAAATCGGCCGTGGTCTAAAAAATCGCGAGCGTGCAAAAAAATCGCGCCCGAGCGAAAAAATCGTGTCGGTGCAAAAAAATCGCGACCGGGCAAAAAAAAACATGCTCGGACGAAAAAATCGTACCCAGGCAAAAAAATTGGCTCGGGCGAAAAAAAATCATGCACCGGCAAAAAAATCGCACATGGATGAAAAAGACGCACCGGGCGAAAAAGTCACGTCCGAACGAAAAATCGGCCCGGGCCAAAAAATCACGCTCGGTCGAAAAAAAATCATGCACGGGGAAAAAAACCGCATTCGGCGAAAAAATTTCACCCAGGCGAAAAACCCCGCAGCCGGGCGAAAAATGCCAGCCCGGGCGAAAAATTTGCGTCGGGCAAAAAAAAACACGCTCGGGCAAAAAAAATACGTCCGATAAAAAAAGCGTGTCAAGACAAAAAAATCAAGTTTTAGATTTTTTTTAATAGATAAGTGTTTTTGGATGAGAAAGTGTTTTTCAAAAAGGTTGAAAATTAGGTAACAAGTGAATTTTTCAAAAGATAGGATAATGGAGTTTTTCACGGTAGCTTTTCCCTCCGATAGACAATCCAAACGATCTCTTAAGTGTGGTAGCATTTTCCAAAAAATAAAAATGAGCTAAAAAACCTTCCCAAACAGGTCCTAGATGAAATATACCTTTAGTATAATGTCTTGATATGCCTCAATGCCAAAATGACATTATGCCAAAATATGGCATAAATGCTTGTAATATAGCACGAAATTCACCCGTGTTAGATGCTCTCGGGCACTCTTCATCTGCATTCTTACGAGCTCTGCCCACGCGTAGCTCATGATCGCCGCTCTCAGCCCACTATCGTGTTATATTCCTTCTGTTATTTCTCGCACTTTCATTGCGACAGTCAAGTGCGAGTGGCGAACACGGGTGGAGCCCGACAGAATGCAGACGAAGCCTGCTCTAGAGCAACTAGCACTCTGCTAAACGGAGTCATGAGCATGGGGGTTAAATTGTTAGGAGAGAGAGGGCGAAGAGAGAGAGAGCGCGCGCTAGCCAATTATGCTAATTGTAATTTTTCTCTTAGGCTCCGTTTGACGCGGTGTTGGGCGTTTATGAACGCTACCACCCTGCCAACGGAGTTTTAATCATGGTTCAAAAAGTGGAGATACGTCGTGTGATTGGAGCCCGTCACTTGTTTTTTTATATTTCGGAAAAGTGTGAGACCCGCTGCTGCTGCCCGCCTGACCCGCTGCTGCTGCCCGCCTAACCCGCTGCTCCTGACCGCCTGACCCGCTGCACCTGCCCGCTGACGAACAAAATACTGGAAAAGCAATGCTTGGTTATAAAGTGGGATAAATAAATGCCCTAATATGGCATTAATGCCACCGATTATGACATCTAATCGTTTATGGCATTAATCCGATTATGGCATTGATGCCATTTTGAGATTAATGCCATTCTGGGGTTAATGCCATTATGGCATTAATGCCATTTTCCCGAGTTTGGAAAATAAAACAAAATTGCATCCCAAATTTCACAAGATATAGCACTCGGATGAGAATGAGAAGGGACTGATGGCGCTTCCGGCTGTTCCAGGCGGGGGCGATTTTGGGGAGGACGGCGTGGAGTCATGGCTTAGGGCGGGAGCGAAGGGGAGGCTGCAATTAGAGCTTTATTTTCGGTTAAGATCTGTTTATATTTTAAGATTTTGGGTCTCCAAATATCGATTATGGCCTTGCAAATATGCCCTTTATTATACGTTTTAATTTTAGTTTTAATATTTAATAGATGCCCCTTTATATACTTTTAAATTTTTTTGTATAATAAATAGATTTAATCATATTGAAAAAAAAACAAATAGCTTATTGCCTGTTTTAATAATTGATGGGTTCTCCCTTTTTATGGAAAGTCATGGGTGGGCCCCACCCTCCCATGATCTCTCATGGAGATGATGGGGGCGGACCCCCACTCCCTCCCCTCATGGGGAAACCGCCGCCATAGGAACCGCCGCCGGCAAGAGGCCGAGCCACCACCGGCGGTCGGCCCTCCCACGGCCACCACGACCGTGGCCGGCCTCGGCCATGGCCACCCCAGCCATGGCCGACCGGGGGCATGGCCGCCCCGGCCATGGCCTCCCCGGCCATGGCCGCCCCGTCCATGGCCTCCCCGGCCATGGCCGCCCCGGCCATGGCCGGCCGTGGCCATGGCCGGCCGTGGCCATGGCCGGCCGTGGCCATGGCCGGCCGTGGCCATGGCCGGCCGTGGCCATGGCCGGCCGTGACCTTGGCCGCCGCCGGCCTCCCTCGCCGGCCGCCCGGCTGCCGCCGCTGCCGTCATGACGGCCCGCCATCGTGGGAAGCCCCCCCGACCGTCCGATCAAGGGGAGAGCCCTCCCTGCCGTCCGATTAAGGGGGTAACCACCCATTTCCCCACCACTTTAGTGGTGGGGCCCGCCATAACCAACCCCTGGGGGCTATAAAAGGACCCCCAGGGGTCTCTTATGGGAGGGCGATCTAATCTTCTTCCCCTACGCTTCCCCCTTCTTCTTCTTCCTCAGGTGGGAGCTCTCCCGTTTTCTCCGCGGCGGCCACCCCTCGTCGCCAACAACCAGCGACCATCTCTCGCCGCCAACCACCGGCAGCCACCCGGGACCTCCAGCGGTCACCAACGGATATCAGCACCCGCCAACAGCTATCAGCACTCGTCATAGGCCACCAGCACCTGTCATCGGCTATTGGCACCCCAGCAGAGCTCAGTTACAAAGGGAGCACCCCCAGGACTGAGAAAGACGAACAAAGGGAAGCACTGACAACCCTTGGATGCGCGTCGCCCCTGAGTGCACGCGCCTAAAGTATCCCGCACATTCCACCGTCCAAGTCCCGTTGGCGAGGCAGTCTGTTGCCCACCAACGGTTGCATACACTCTCTCTCTCTTCAAGATTGTAACGGGAGCAGCCTGTCGCCCCGATTCCCCCATCAAATTGTAACCTCCAGCAATCTAGTGGATTTTGACCGACACCGACCCGGTCACGTGGTTTTTCACCCGGTTGAAGGGTTTTCCACGCTAAAACTCCTCATGTTCATTTCCCCTCTTCAACTGACTGTGTGCGCGCTCGACCGCTCCGCGAGCTAAGGCGGTCCAGGATTATCCGGTCCGACCAGGGCGTCGAGTTAGTCCGCAACAGTTTGGCGCCGTCTGTGGGAAACGAGATTTCCCCAACATCCTTCAAAGGACAAGATTGCAAGCATCACTTTTCCCGAGTTCAGCCCCAATGGCAAAGAGAAACACTCGTACCGCTGAAGGTTCCGCCCTTGGTGGACACCCCGAGCCCGCACGTTCACACTCTGTGGTGGACGTGCCACTGACCGCTGAAGCCACATTTGCTCCTGTCGCCGCCATGGAGGAACGCGTTTGCCAAATGGAAGAACATCAAACTGAAATGCTCACCCTGCTGAGGAACCTTGGAGCGCCTCCAGCTCCCCCACTGCAACCAGCTCGTGTGGATCCACTACCACAACCAAATCAGGGCGGAGCCCAAGAGGTTCCTCCAAGACATGAAATGTCCGAGGAATATTCTGAGACTGCAAGCTCGGCTCATCCCATCCCAAGGAGGACAAGAGCGGATCATCAGCATGAGCCCGCAAATGAAGCACGCCTACCCCCGCCAGAAAGGTTTACTCGAGAAGAAATTCGAGAAGTTATCGCCGAAGAATATCGCCAGGTTGGAGCAAGAGATGTTCGTGCCATCCGACCGTTGTGCCAAGGTTCCCCTCTGATACCGCAGATTCTGGAACATCCGATTCCAAACGGATTTAAACTCCCAAGCATCGAAACATTTGATGGAACCGATGATCCCCTGGAGCATGTCAACCATTTCACTACCATCATGAGAATTTACAATGCTCCAGACCAACTCCTCTGTCAGGTGTTCCCAGCTACTCTTAAAGGACAAGCTCGAACATGGTTCCATTCGCTAAGAGCTAGTACCATCGCTAGCTTTGCAGAGCTAGCAAGGCAGTTTGTCGATCAGTTCATAGCAAATCGGAGGATCGTCCGCGACCCTTCCCACTTATCAGGAATCCGCCAGAATGAAGGGGAATCTTTGAAGGACTTCTTCCGCAGGTTCTCCGCAGAAGCCCGCCAAATCCCAGGGGTCGATCAAGAACTGTTAAGAGGAGTGTTCCTTGGGGGTCTCCGTCCTGGTGGCTTCTATTCAACATTAATGAGGGAGACCGTCGCTAGCTACCCCGACCTCGTGTACCGCGTAGAGGCGCAGATCACAGCCGACGAGGCTATTGAAGCTCATCGTCAACAGTTTGACGACAACCAGAAGCGAAAAAGGGAAAAAGAACCGTCCCCTCAACACCAAGAAGGACGATCCCGACAAGAACATCAGAACGAAAAACACCGACGTGACCATCAGAGAGATCAGCCGCCCCGGGATTACACACCCTTAAACACCTCCATGACAAATGTGTTTCATGCGATCCAAGGCAATGAGGCGCTCCGCAGGCCCAGACCTCTCGCTAAAAATACTGGGGACCAGATAAAGTACTGCGAGTTTCACCGTGGACAAGGACACGACACAGAAGATTGCTCAAAGCTCAAGAAGGAGATTGAGTATCTCGTCAAACAAGGCCTCCTGGGGAGATTCTTACGAGGATAGGCACACAAGTCCGCTAAAAGGAAATCGGCCAACCATTTGCTAGACCGGACTGGGGGGCAACCCCTTAGACGACCAACCCAAGAGAGGGCTTTGCACATCGCAAGGGCTCTATCTATTATGGCGTTTATTAATTTTACTTTCCTACGAATTATGTATTCCCGCAAGAACAGTCTCACGACTGAAACTCTAGAAAAGTTAACATTCTCTCATTTTAGGCATGTTGGTGGCGAGCGTCATCCATGCAGTGTGAAATGCGTACTCACCTCGCCCAAGTGCAAAGACGTCCATTTACCCTTACAGTAACTGCCTCAGTGCAGCGCGCTCCTCACAGCAACTGCCTCCGTGCAGCGCGCTCCTCACAGCAACTGCCTCCATGCAGCGCGCTCCTCACAGCAACTGCCTCCGTGCAGCGCGCTCCTCACAGCAACTGCCTCCGTGCAGCGCGCTCCTCACAGCAACTGCCTCCGTGCAGCGCGCTCCTCACAGCAACTGCCTCCGTGCAGCGCGCTCCTCACAGCAACTGCCTCCGTGCAGCGCGCTCCTCACAGCAACTGCCTCGGTGCAGCGCGCTCCTCACAGCAACTGCCTCGGTGCAACACGCTCCTCACAGCAACTGCCTCCGTGCAGCGCGCTCCTCACAGCAACTGCCTCCGTGCAGCGCGCTCCTTACAGCGACTGCCTCCGTGCAGCGCGCTCCTAACAGCGACTGCCTCCGTGCAGCGCGCTCCTCACAGCAACTGCCTCCGTGCAGCGCGCTCCTCACAGCAACTGCCTCCGTGTAGCGCGCTCCTTACAGCAACTGCCTCCGTGCAGCGCGCTCCTTACAGCAACTGCCTCCGTGCAGCGCGCTCCTTACAGCAACTGCCTCCGTGCAGCGCGCTCCTACAGCAACTGCCTCCGTGCAGCGCGCTCCTTACAGCAACTGCCTCCGTGCAGTGCGCTCCTTACAGCAACTGCCTCCGTGCAGCGCGCTCCTAACAGCAACTGCCTCCGTGCAGCGCGCTCCTAACAGCGACTGCCTCCGTGCAGCGCGCTCCTTACAGCAACTGCCTCCGTGCAGCGCGCTCCTTACAGCAACTGCCTCCGTGCAGCGCGCTCCTTACAGCAACTGCCTTCGTGCAGCGCGCTCCTTACATCAACTGCCTCCGTGCAGCGCGCTCCTTACAGCAACTGTCTCCGTGCAGCGCGCTCCTTACAGCAACTGCCTCCGTGCAGCGCGCTCCTCACAGCAACTGCCTCCATACAGCGCGCTCCTCACAGTAACTGCCTCCGTGCAGCGCGCTCCTTACTGCAACTGCCTCCGTGCAGCGCGCTCCTTACAGCAACTGCTCCGTGCAGCGCGCTCCTTACAGCAACTGCCTCCGTGCAGCACGCTCCTTACAACAACTGCCTTCATGCAGCGCGCTCTTTACAACCCTCACACAATCTAAGCCGCGTACAATTCTCATGCAAACTAATCCGCGGTCTCAAACCACGCAAATAAAGTCGGAAGCCAGCCCCGTGCAAGCGAAGCCGCGAGCCAACCTCGTGCAAACTAAGACACGGTCCCAAACCGCGCAAGGCAAATTCACAAGCAAGTCTTGTGCAAGCAAAAGTGACGAGCCAAGCACGTGCAAGCAATAGTCGCGAATCGGTCTCGCGCAAAGCAACGTTACGCGTCAAACTCACGCGAAACAACATGAACTTTGCCAACTGAGGTTCCATTCTGAAAGCACCGTCTTCACATCCGGGAACCTCGTCGGAGCAAGTTTCCCCGTCCAACCTTGTATAAGAAGTACTCGATGGTATACTCGGGGGGCAAGTGAAACTCCGCCTCATTAATCTCTTCCCTTGGGTGCTTAGTTCGCCAGGCATGTTACACCTTGCGCGCATCGTGTATGCAGCATGCATCACGCACGCGTCACTCACTATCCATCGTACACACACAGTGCGCATCGTACCTCGTGAACACGCCGCACACCTTACGCATATCGCGCACAAGCTGTACGCAAAGCTTGCGCGTGCGGCCAGCACGAACGCGCGCGGCCTGCGTGCCCGCGGCCTGCCCACGCGCGCGGCCTGCGCGCGCGACCTGCCCGCGCGGCCAACGCATGCGGCCGGCCCGCGCGCGCACGGCCTTCCCGCGCGCGCGGCCTGCGCGCGCGGCCTGCCCGCACGGCCAGCGCATGCGACCGGCCTGCGCCCGCGGCCTACCTGCGCGCACGGCCTGCGCGCGTGCGGCCTGCGCGGCCTGCGCGCGCGCGGTGCGCACAAGCGGTTTGCGCGCACGCAAGGCCTGCACGCGCGGCCTGCCTACGCGCACGCAAGTCCTATGCACGCGACCAGCCCACGCGCTGCCTGCGCGCGCGGCCAACACCTGCACCTTCGGCCAATCCTCGCGTGCGCTGTTTTGACACTCGTGTACCGCACCGGCCCCCGTTCGCATGCATCCAGACGCCCGTTCGCCAAGCCTCCACGCGACATAAGACCACAATCCATCGTCGCCGCCTCGGATCTCTCGCCGGCACCCACCATGACAACAAGGAATTCCAGAAATCTCTCCTCACGCTCGCTTCGTTCCCGGCCAAGTAGAGATTTGGGGGGCATTTGATGGGTTCCCCTTTTTATGGAAAGTCATGGGTGGGCCCCACCCTCCCATGATCTCTCATGGAGATGATGGGGGCGGACCCCCACTCCCTCCCCTCATGGGGAAACCGCCGCCATAGGAACCGCCGCCGGCAAGAGGCCGAGCCACCACCGGCGGCCGGCCCTCCCACGGCCACCACGACCGTGGCCGGCCTCGGCCATGGCCACCCTAGCCATGGCCGATCGGGGGCATGGCCGCCCCGGCCATGGCCTCCCCGGCCATGGCCGCACCGGCCATAGCCGGCCAGGGCCATGGCCGGCCGGGGCCATGGCCGCCCGGCCATGGCCGGCCGTGGCCATGGCCGCCCCGGCCATGGCCGCCCCGGCCATGGCCACGGCCGGCCATGGCCGAGCGGCCATGGCCGGCCGTGTCCATGGCCGCCCCGGCCGTGTCCATGGTCGCCCCGGCCGTGTCCATGGCCGCCCCGGCCATGGCCGGCCGTGGCCATGGCCGCCCCGGCCATGGCCGCCCCGGCCATGGCCGCCCCGGCCATGGCCGCCCCGGCCATGGCCGCCCCGGCCATGGCCGCCCCGGCCATGGCCGACCGGGGCCATGGCCGCCCCGGCCATGGCCGGCCGTGGCCATGGCCGGCCGTGACCTTGGCCGCCGCCGGCCTCCCTCGCCGGCCGCCCAGCTGCCGCCGCCGTCATGATGGCCCGCTATCGTGGGAAGCCCCCCCCCCCCCGGCCGTCCGATCAAGGGGAGAGCCCTCCCTGCCGTCCGATTAAGGGGGTAACCACCCATTTCCCCACCACTTTAGTGGTGGGGCCCGCCATAACCAACCCCTGGGGGCTATAAAAGGACCCTCAGGGGTCTCTTATGGGAGGGCGATCTAATCTTCTTCCCCTACGCTTCCCCCTTCTTCTTCTTCCTCAGGTGGGAGCTCTCCCGTTTTCTCCGCCGGCGGCCACCCCTCGTCGCCAACAATTAGCGGCCACCTCTCGCCGCCAACCACCGGCAGCCACCCGGGACCTCCAGCGGCCACCAACGGATATCAGCACCCGCCAACAGCTATCAGCACTCGTCATAGGCCACCAGCACCTGTCATCGGCTATTGGCACCCCACCAGAGCTCAGTTACAAAGGGAGCACCCCCAGGACTTAGAAAGACGAACAAAGGGAAGCACTAACAACCCTTGGATGCGCGTCGCCCCTGAGTGCACGCGCCTAAAGTATCCCGCACATTCCACCGTCCAAGTCCCGTTGGCGAGGCAGTCTGTTGCCCACCAACGGTTGCATACACTCTCTCTCTCTCTCTTCAAGATTATAACGAGAGCGGCCTGTCGCCCCGATTCCCCCATCAAATTGTAACCTCCAGCAATCTAGTGGATTTTGACCGACACCGACCCGGTCACGTGGTTTTTCACCCGGTTGAAGGGTTTTCCACGCTAAAACTCCTCGTGTTCATTTCCCCTCTTCAACTGACTGTGTGCGCGCTCGACCGCTCCGCGAGCTAAGGCGGTCCAGGATAATCCGGTCCGACCGGGACGTCGAGTTAGTCCGCAACAATATTATATAAGTGGGTAGTCATTGGAATTGAAACTACCTTAATAAAAAATAGTTTAGCTTGTGTCTTCTTCTCTGGGAAATTGCTAAGACACTTTTGGCTATCTCTAATTTAATTAATTTTTGATGGGATTTCTCCTAGGCTAAGTTCGTTTCAACAACATCTATATTAAAGTATTGGCTTTAAGAAAATGAAAGTGATTTTTGGCTTTCTGGAATTGGCTTTCTGGTAGAAAGTCGTAGATATTCACACAAAACTAAAAACTCATCGGTTCAATGCCTATCCTTAGGTGCGGATATTGAGATTGTCAACATCGACTTTTCAAAAGAAAAGTAATTTTTTCTGTATGAATGCGATTTTTTTGGACCAAACACGATTTTTTCGCTCGAACACGACTTTTTTGCACGAACGTGATTTTATGGCCAGGACGTTATTTTTCGCCATTACGCTATTTTTTTGTCTGGACGTGCTTTTTTCGCCCGGACGCGCTTTTTTCATCCGGGCGCGATTTTTTCGACTAGACGCGGTTTTTTAGCTCATCGGTGTTTTCTACGCTCGTGGGCGTTTTCTTCGCCCAGACGCGATTTTTTCGCGTGGAAACGATTTTTTCACCTGTGCGCGATTTTTTTGCACGGACGTGATTTTTTTTGGGCTGGAGGAGTTTTTTAGCCCGTGGGCGTTTTTTTTCGCCCGTGGGCGTTTTTTTCGCCCGGAAGCGATTTTTTCGCCCGACGCGATTTTTTCTCCCGGGCGTGATTTTTTCTCCTTGACGTGATTTTTTGGCCAGACTCGATTTTTTCGCCCAGACTCGTTGTTTTAGCCCGGGTGCGTTTTTTTTGCCCGGCCGCGATTTTTTCGCACAGATGCGATTTTTTTTGACCTGACACGTTTTTTTCGCCCGTGGACGTTTTTTTTACCCGTGGACGTTTTTTTTCGCCCGGAAGTGATTTTTTTTTCCGAGCGCTATTTTTCCGCCCGGGCATGCATTTTTTCCGCCTGGGCGCGATTTTTCCGCCCGGGCGCGATTTTCCGCCCTGACGCGATTTAATTTCGCTTCGGGGCGAAAAAATCGCGCCCGGGCGAAAAATTTGTTTCCTGCTGAAAAAATTGTTTCCTGCCGAAAAAATCGTGTCCGGGCGATTTTTTTTTTTTTGCGTCTGGGCGAAAAATCATGTCGGGTACATTGAAATTGTTTGATATGAATCTTTCATTGAAAAGGGAAGAAGAAAACCCCATTCAAAAAGCGCCGGAGCGAAAATATCGCATCTGGGCAAAAAAGTCGCGCCCGGGTGGAAAAATCACGTCCGAGATTAAAAGTCGCGTCCGGGCGAAAAAGTAATGTCGGAGCGAAAAATTTGAGTTCGGGCGGAAAAATTGAGTCTCGGCGAAAAATCACGTTCGAACGAAAAATTTCGCGTTCGGGCAAAAAATTTTATCCCGGGCAAAAACATCGCGTCATGACGAAAAATCATGTCCGGGCGATAAAATTAATGTCGTGAGAAAAATCCCTGTTTGTTATTTTTAATTGAGAGCATTGACCAATGCCAATTCCTATGATTGAAAATCTTTCTGCAAACTAACAATAAAAAATGATTAATGTCAATTCCTATGACGGAGAGTTATCATGCGGCCGAACAAAAGAATTGGATTTAAATTTAATGTCATTTCTCATGTTTATTGATATTGGATTAAAAGCCAATACTTCAATATCAATGTTGTTGAAACGAACGGACCCCTAGGGATTTTGGAGTCACATCTAAGGGACTTCAATCCATAGAGCAACATAATTTTGGAGTCACATTTGAGGGACTTCAATCAAAACGATCGAGCAACACAACCCGACCAAGCGAGCTGCGCGCGCGAGTTGCGCCCACTCGAAAGGTTTGAAATCATCTTGAAGGAGGGGATGAACCCGAGCATGCACATGCGCCGCGCAAGGCCCACGTGTGCACACGGTCGGCACGTCCACGTGCAGCCAAAATGAGAATGTGAAAAATGACTATCAAGAGTATGAAAACTCGTAGACAAAGATAAACAAATTAACTATTTGGCTTTCTAAGGTTTCGTTTGGGAAGACTTATTTTCACCGGTTAAGCGGTTACGCCCGCATGAACCGGACTTTAATTACGGTCTGATTCATGCGATCGTAACTGCTTGACCGGTGAAAATAAGTTTCCCCAAACGGAGCCTAAGTCTCAAACAAAAAAATGAGTTAAGAGGACAATGTGAAAAAGCCCATTACTCTAATTGAGAGGGGGAAGTAAATGTTTGATGAGCTGGGAAGTTTTGGCTTGGGCTCTGTCAAGGTACTGTATTCAACAAGCGCCACTCAACTGTGCAAACTAAGCCCTCCAGTGCTAGCAAGTTGGAATATCCCTTGTTCTCGTAACCCCGGCTATGCCGGTACTAGTCCAAGCTCGAACTCTTTCCGCTCTTGTTTCCACCCACAGAGTAGAAGATGTGCGAGTTTGTTTAGCTCTGAGCATTCGGCTTTATGCATTATGCTAAATACTAACAATACTGCATTAAAACTTAGAGTCCATGATTTCAACATGATAATTCATAAATTTCAAGCTGGCCAAAAATCTTTGGTTATTATTTTGGCCAATCAGTGCCTTGGTAGTTCAAAGTATGGATTAGGGCACTCTATTCCTTCACTGGGATTAGAAGGTCGGTCTTTAACGCCTTCCTATTATCTTCTGAGTGCTCCAAATTTGGACATGCATCTAGCTCATGCTCCAAATTTGGACCTCTCGTCATGAAACAAATCTGGGTACCTAAGACTTTTATTTATGTTGTGTGTGTAACTACTTGAGTATTCAGATCTTTACTCTATACTTCTTTTTAAATGTGTTGGTAGGCCAGAGACAACAAATATGTGGTGCTCCAAGCACGTGACAAGAAAAAAAAAACAAAGTTCTTTAGCCTGAAAGAAAAGGAAGATGGATGTCACTTTTGAGAACAATATGATGGGGATCGCGACACGCGTTGACCTACATGACGGGCAAAACCGTTCATTTTATGCGGATCGACGATCGTGCCTGAGCTAAAACGTCTTCTTGTCATTATTGCTTGATTCTCTTTTGACTGTTTGCTCGTCTGATCCGATTTGAAGCTAAGTCGAACCGATTCTCCGGACCGGACAAAATCGGCCAACCCATAACAATTTGACCTCTGGAAGGAGTTTTCAAAACTCTATTAGATAGGAAAGCTTGCGAGAAAAAAGGGAGCTTCCGTTTTTGGTTCTTCTCCGCCACAGATGGCCGAAAATGGAAGGCGTTGGGGACCAGCAGAACAATTGGGAGAAAACAGAGTGTGACGGACGCCTTCCATTAAACAGATAATTAAAGAAGCACGTGCGGAGGAAGTGCTCTGTTTTCTCCAAAGTGCTAACTCTGTTAGGGTTCTGAGATGGATAGAGACGGAAACCTACCCTTTTTTCCGCTTGCCTTCTTTATATTTCTTTCTTCCCTGCAAAGCAATACAACATCCTCTCTTCTCTTCATCTTATCCTTCATTTTTCAGATCCATCCAGAACGACGGCGAGCTCGAACGAGATAGTAGCTCCGGCAGCGATAACCGGGAAGGAGATTCCGGCGATGATCAGAACTCAGAAGGCGAACGAACTCAAATGAAGGTATTTTTATCCACCGACTCTTTTTAGAAGAAAATAATAAAACATCTTCTATTTAGATCTGATGAAGATGACAATGTAAATTATCTGTAGCTCCTCTGTTTTCCAGTTCAGTTGGCTATTATTTTTACTCTCAAAATTTATGTGTTTAGGCTTTAAATGTTACTGTCTGTATTTGAAAATCATCCTGCAAATGAACATTTTGTTTTAGCCCAAAACAAAAATCTTGCAATGAAAACGGAAGGCAGACAGGCTCCATTTGGCGTTTGGCATGGTGGTGACGGTCATGAACATGGGGTTAAATTGTCATTCATTAACGCACATCTAAGGCTTCGTTTGTTTCCGCGTTTAAGCCGGGCGTTTGTAGCAAACGCCGCCGGACGGCGGGTAAACAAACGGGACGCCGGCGGCGTTTGGTCCGTTTGCACCCGCCGCAAGAAGAAAAAGCCCATCAAACGCCGTTTTTCCAACCCCTTCTCCCCCCTCCGGTTCCAACTCTCCATTTCGACCCGCCGGGAGCAAACGTCACCGTCGTACCAATTGAAGCCTAAGACTCCATTTGGTTCGGCGGTGGCAAGTCAATCCGGCGGGTGGGAACGGAGTGTTCGAACCGGAGGAGGGAGTTGGCTGCTCCAAACAGAGCTTTTTGGGGCGTTCCTCAAGGCGGGCGGGTGGAAACGGAGCAAACGCCGTCGGAGATTCATTTGTTTACCCTCCTTCTGACGGCATTTGCCCAAAATGGAGCAGCGAAACGCCCAAACAAATAGAGTCTAAGTAACTTCATCCACATTTATGTTCAAACGGATTATGTTTGTTAGGTGATCTTTAACGAATGACTGACGGTTTAACTCGTGCATTTATGACCGCCACCACCGCGCCAAACTGAGCCTTATGCTGTGTTTGGCGTGACTTATTTGCTTTGATGAGTTTGCACAAAAACGTTATTGTCATGCCAAACTCCAAACTAGTTTCTTTTTTTTTATAACGGTAGTAACATTTGTCATATCACACGTACATTTTATGAAAATGTCGTTTTTGTCCAACCTGGCCGGAGCAAATAAGCCGCTCCAAACGCAACCATAATGTCTGGTAACTATCCAAGTAAACCTCTTCCAGTCTTCTTCCTAGGACCGATTACTCCTCTACCCCCAGTGAGAGTCGCCTCCGCCGTTCTTAAGCAGCCGAGGCAGAGTGCCGTTCTCCGGCGACCCATATGTGTTAGGTCAAGAGCTCCAAGGAAGCATCTGTTGTGTCCTTCACTCAAGCCTCTCTCCTCTGTCGCCCTATTCTTCTCGCCATGCTTACGCTGCCCACATTTCCCATTCTACCTTACCAGCTGCCCTCTTTGCATATGCACATTTGATCAAGATGATTATTTTTGTATGTATGTATTTAAAATTTGATATAAAGTTATATCACTGCTTATAATATTGGTATACCCCGAAAAATCTAGATCAGGATTCTCTTCATTTCTACAAAATGAATAGTATTCATTTCAGAGTCTAGATGTATTTGAGGATGATTTGACCGGTTAAGTAATACTATTCTTTTATATATTTCTTTTAATAAAAAAATAGCACCATTAGGGATCTGTTTGGGGAGACTTATTTTCACCGGTCAAGCGGTTAAGACTGCATGAACCGGACCTTAAGGAGTTCTTGCAGAGTGGAACCATGCAGTACCAGACACGAGATAGATCTTCCAAAGAACAAGGCTTTTTTCGAACAAGCCAATTCATTTGGGACCCTGCGGATCCACTCTTTTCCCCATTCAAAGATCAACCCTTTGTCTCTGTGTTTTCACGTCGAGAATTCTTTGCCGATGAAGAGATGTCAAAGGGGCTTATTGCTTCCCAAACAAATCCTCCGACATCTATGTATAAACGCTGGTTCATCAAGAATACGCAAGAAAAGCACTTCGAATTGTTGATTCATCGCCAGAGATGGTTTAGAACCAATAGTTCATTATCTAATGGATCTTTCCGTTCTAATAGTCTATCCGAGAGTTATCAGTATTTATCAAATCTGTTCCTATCTAACGGAACGTTATTGGATCAAATGACAAAGACATTGTTGAGAAAGAGATGACTTTTTCCGGATGAAATGAAACGTTTGATTCATGTAACAGGAGAAAGATTCCTCATTCCTTAGCCGTAAAGATATAATTAAGGTCTGGTTCATGCGGTCGTAACTGTTTGACCGGTAAAAATAAGTCTCCTCAAACGAAGCCTAGATGTACTTCAGGATGGTCTTGTCCATCAGGTGGACAAATGGATATTATCCATTTGGTCTGAAATGAAGAGGATCGAGATCCAAAATTCTTGGATTCTGGGACCAATGAAATTTCACAGGATCACAACAAATTGTTATTTCCACATCATACTGATCATGAATGTGTTAGAGCTTTAGGATAATTGGGCGGAGGAGCTCACCGGGGAGCTGGAGCCACCAACTGAATAGCCCGCCAGAGAAGCGCACCAATGATAAACCCACAGATTCACTGTTCATCGTATAACTTTTTTATATAATATATATAATAATAATAAATATTGATATAAGTTACTTTACAAAATAATAATATCTCAATTATCTTAATTTGTTGGTGATTCACTGATTCTTGTGGATTAATTAATGATAAATTTATGCTAATTAACTACAAGTTTTCATTAAGTTTTAATGAACTTCACTCTGTATAAATTATAGTGAAATTAACAGGATACTTTATATATATATATATATAGTTAAAATTTTTTTGTAAAATTTTATTATGATATGATTTGCCTCTAAATTCAGGAAAGTATTATGATTTATATATTTATTATGAATGCAAAACTGCAGGCTTGCTGGGCGCCAGGCGGATATATTCCCTGGGATGATAGTTAGAAAAGGATTTGATTTTCTCTCATTAACTCTTTTGTGAAGTGCATGCTTGCATTATCAGACTCTCTCAACAACAAATATGAACTGCATGGGGTCAATTTAAGGAATATACATAGTAGATAGCTAGCTAAGGGGGTTTCTAGTTTGAGAGTCTTTCCTTTTCTTTGAAATAAATTATCTGCTTTAACATTTCACAAAGCATAGGCAAATCCGGAAAGCATTTAGATCATAGGGAAATATAATTTAACTTATTTTTAAAGGACTATTTATAAATAAATAATCGGATTTATACTATAAACACAATATCATATTTGAATATAAAAGCTTCAATATCCGCAACTAGCTGAAGAAGAATACATCTTCCTCTCTCACATGCTTGTTTTTTCCTAGTTGCTCCGCTTCTTTGAGATTATTAGTTAATCAGAGAGAATATAAAAGCTTCACCAGTCACTAGCTGAAGAAGAATACAAGTTTTCCCTATCTCTCCCACTAGTTACTTTGCTTCTTCTTTCCTTCATCTTTTCTAGCTGCTCTTCTTCTACGAGATTGCTAGCTATGTGCTAACTAGGGCGATCGAGCAGTCATGTGTATCTCCTTCCAAGTTTCGATCGATCCAGTCAAAGTCATCTCTGCCACATGGAGGGCCATGAAACGACCTTTCAGATATCTCAAGCACCCGGAAGCCGACATTACTCGCCTACAATGCGTCATGGATAATCTCTGAAGCAAGAGGGGAGATCTGAATGACAGGCTACGGTCAGCGGAGCACGCCAGCCAAACGCCAAACCATCAAGTTAGATGACTGGCTGACAAAATTCGACGTCCTTGACGTTAAGGTCTCTAAAATCCAAAATAACCATCAGAATGGCCGCTCATTTCAGTATTGCATCAACTGACGCGCTGAGGAGAGCCTGGCTGTCAACAGTCTTAAAGTCAACGGCTGTCAATCCCGCGATTTCAGCCAGGCTCTCCTCAGCCCGCCAGTTGATGCAACACTGAAATGAACGGCCATTCTGATGGTTATTTTGGATTTTAGAGACCTTAACGTCAAGGACGTCGAATTTCGCCAGCCAGTCTCTAACTTGATGGTTGGTGTTTGGCCGGCGTGCTCCCCTGACCGTAGCCTGTCGTTCAGATCTCCCCTCTTGCTTCGAAGCTTATCCATGACGTCTTGCAGGCGAGTAATTCCGGCTTCCGGATGCTTCAGATATCTGAAAGGCCGTTTCATGGCCCTCCATGTAGCAGAGATGATTTTGACTGGATTGATCGAAACTTGAAAGGAGATAGACATGACTCCTCAATCACCCTAATTAGCACTTAGCTAGCAATTTCGAAGAAACCGAACAGTTAGGAAAGATGAAGAAAAAGAGAAGCATAGCAGCTAGTATGGGAGAGAGGAAGAAGTTGTATTTTTCTTCGGCTAGTGACTGACGAAACTTTTATATTCTCTCTGATTAACTAGCAATCTCAAAGAAGAAGGGCTGCTGGAAAAGAATAAGTATGGAGAGAGAAAGATGTATTCTTCTTTAGCTAGTGACAGATATTAAAACTTTTATATTCAAATATGATAATGTTTTGTAGTATAATCCCGATTATTTATTTATAAAGAGTTCTTTAAAAATAAGTTAAATTATTTTTTCCTATGATTTAAATGATTTCCAGATTTGCCTATGTTCCGTGGAATGCTAAAACAGGTAATTTCATCCAAAAAAAGGGGAAGACTCTCAAACTGGAAGCCCCCTTAGCTAGCTAGCTACTGTGTCAATTCTTTTTATTTGCCCCATTCAGCTCATATTCACTGCTGTAAGAGCCTGATAATGGAAAGCATGCACATCTCTTTCACTAGAGCTAATGAGAGAAAATTGAGTCCTTTTCTTCTTTTCCTTCAAGATACTATTCACCTGCTAAGATCAGAAATGCTTTGCAAGGCACAGGTGATCCACAGTCGTCAAAGGTTCAGCGTATGTTATGGCTCAATGTAGAAGATTGAATCTTGTTTGGGTGGGGCACTACAAGGTTGCACCGTTGGAACCCGGTGAATTCAAAATGTTGCTCGGACTCGCAAAAAATCATACTCAGGGCGGCGGAATTAGCACGACTGAAATTGTTGGGAAACTCATTCCAATTTGATACATTTGCTTATCATCTTTCAGTGCTGAAGAAATTGTTTCCTGGTGGGATCAATGTTCTGTTTATGTTCTCCGACATTGGTGGAGCAGAGGTTGCTCTACATAAATTAGGCATCCTCCTGAATGTCTCCGTCTCCGTCGAGATTTTAGATGTTCATGAAAACATATTGAAGAATTGGTGTGATGAAATCAAGCTGAAGGGAGTGTTTGTGCGGCTTGATGATGCGAAAAAGATGGATGAGGATGAAATCAAGAAGCTCATAAAGAGATGAAAAGTTTGTTCTCATCATTGGTCGCAGTCCGTGTATTAATCTCGCCGGACGCAACTCGAAGGCAAGCATTCTTCTCACTTTTACGTTTACGTCTGTATTCTTTGATAGAAGTAAATGATTTTCTGTATATTCATTGTGAACACTAGTAATATATATATATATATATATTTATTTATTTATTTATTTATTTATATATATATATATATATATATATTTATATATATATATGTACAAGAGAGGATGATCCTAACACCCGAAGTGACTCTAAGCTAACTCTACATACACCATATTTAACATCCTTAACCACATCCTGGGTACGGAACCAAATAATTAACAGTTGATCTAAACTTCTACTTAAAAGATTTCACCACTAGGAAACAGAGCAATCAGTTCCTTCTAATTCTTACAGCACAATACATTATCAAGATCTAAGCAAATGCACACACACAAAAAACAGAAAATCTTTTTCAACAATGCACTGCAAAAAAATTTAACAAGAGAGCTATTTATGGACTTAAATCAAAAGGAGGAAAACATTAGGGAGTCAAATCTCCAAATAAAAAGATTGAGAACTGAAATTTTGTTGAAATCGTTGAAGTGAGAGTGAAAGTGGAGTTGGGCGGTCTGACTGGACAGACCGCACAGACCGCAGAGTCCGCCGCTACCTGACGGACAGCTTTGGCGGATTGCCGGTTGTTCTTGAGGTCTGATTTAACAAGCATCTATATCGGGCGGTTAGGGTTGGCTAACCGCGGATGTGGCGGACTCATCTGAAGTTCGCCGAGTGCGACTTTGATGTTGTGGCGGACTCTTCTGGAGCTCACCGGTGTCCGGCTTGGTTCTGTGCCTGCGATCTTGTTGTTAGATCGTGGAGGTCGACACAGTTGCGCGGACTGGTTGCCTGGAGGCCGCCCTGTCTGATGGAGCTGTCCGCAAGGTGGCAGACTAGTGTTGTTCAGCTTGGGCGCGGTCTTGGTCTCAGGTGATGCGGTTACTTGGAGACCGCGGAGCTTGTTGTGGACTTGGTCTTGTGAGACTAAGTCCAGCTTTCTTGTAAGCATTTCTCAGCTAGTCTTAACCGGAAAATGCATAATACGGTGAATGTGAACACTTTTCATTTGTTTGACAACATTTTCATCCCTAGTGGTGATTAAAACCAAATAATTAATTTGTGGCACAAAATCTCTTCACAACAGCTGAACTCTCTGAAATTCAAGTTCAGGAGAAAGAGCATAAAGCATTTCAAACACCCTTTGTTGCATAAGTTCAGTCTTGTAGCCTTCAATAGTCTGGATAACTAAGCATTGATCAATTCCTGTCTGCTTATGACTCAATTTGCTATAATACTTCTCGAAATCACTCATTCCTGTCATGTACATCTGTTCAGTCTAGAGTTGATATATCCTTACCAAGGCTTTCTTTTTTTGAATAATTCTGTTCAATTAGCTCCTATTAGCATTATGACAAAAAAGAAATTGGCTTGCAATCTTGAATTCCATAGAGTTGACAAGCCAATTAATCTCAATAAGATTCTCATCTTCTCATTCCTCATACCAGACTTGTTTGGGGCCGACTTGGATCCGATGATAAACCAAATTCTTTGACGGCTCACAATGAATATCTGCATAGACTACGCCCACGAGACAGTTTCTCCCATTCAGCTTGATGTAAGTCACACTCTGATTGAAATCCATGTTAGAATTTCCTCCATTATAGTGTTTAGGTTGATCAACAACCCCTTCAGAGGCATTAACACTCTTTGATGTGTCCTCCATAAGAGCACACTCTTTGATTTGTAAGAAGAAGGGCTCCCTTCAAGAAGCGCAACCCACAAGCAACAAGAAGAGGCCCTACAAGCCACCAGGCAGCAAACAAAAAATGCAAATCATTCTGGACGAACCAAACGACAGATCCAGAGCAGGAGAACAAGCAAACCTGGTGCCAAGCAGGGTAGGATGCCGATCAGGGCTGCAGAGAGCAACAACAAAGATGACAATCCTGTTGTCAACGCCAAGCAGGGCAGAAAATGACAAAGAATCACGCAGAAGCGGAGGATCTGAGATCCCCAACAGGCGCAAGCATCAAGGAGACTCAAGGTTGCGAGAGAAAGAAAACAGCGGAAGGCATTTTTTCCCTCGGACGCGTTTTTTTGCCCTAAAGTGATTCAAGAAGCGCAATCCACAAATCCGGGACGAAGACGATCGAACACAGACGATTCTGCGACGGGGACGATCGAACGAAGAGCGGGCACTTCGACGAACGAAACAACACCGCAGAAATCCGAGCCTTCAGGTCGACCACGACGGGGTATTCACCACCTCTGATACCATGTTGAGCGAGAACGACGTACCTTTAGGGTCCGTTCATTTCACAGATATTGATATTGAAGTATTGGTTTTGAGAATATGAATGTCAATTCTCTTGTTCGAACCAACAATTTTAAAGCTGAATACTTTCTGGTGGAAAGTCATGGATATTCACCATAATCTAAAAACTCATAAATCTAATGTCTATCTCCAAGAGAGGATATTAAAAATATTGCGCTCAGGCTTAAAAAATCACGTCCGGGTGAAAAAATTGCCTCCGAACAGAAATTTTGCTTCCGTGCGAAAAAATCACGTTCGTGCGAAAAAGTCCCATTCGGGCGAAAAAATCGCATACGGGCGAAAATTTTGCATTCCGGACAAAAAAATCGAATCAGGTGAAAAAAATCCCATCATGACGAAAAATCGCGTTCGAGCGAAAATTTCACGTCCAGGAAAAAAATTCGCATTGGGGTAGAAAAACTTGAGTCCGGTCAAAAAAATCGCGTCCGGACAAAAAAATCACATACGGACGAAAAAATCGCGGTCAAGCGAAAAATTCGCATTTGTGATTTTTAATTATGATCATTAAGAGCATTGATCAATGTCAATTCTTATGACAGAAAGTTTTTTTAGAAACGAACAATAAAATGTGATCAATGTCAATTCCTATGACAGAAAGTTATAATGCGGCCGAACAAAAAAACTGGATTTAAACTCAATGTCATTTCTCATGTATATTGATATTGGATTGAAAGTCAATACTTCAATATCAATGTCATTGAAACGAACGGACCCTTAGGGTTTTTCTTCTTATGATTTCATCTGGGGCCAACCCTTTTAATTTTAAGCACATCAGCCACTCTTTGAGATATCATCACCACCCGGTGAACATGTTATTTTGATGCTCCACCGGACCGGTCCAGCTGGACTGGTCCGGTTTTGGTTTTGGTTTTTTAGTTTATATATATAAGCTTGCACAGGAAGGAGGAACATCCATATTCATCTGATTCATATTCTAACCTAAACAAAACTATCGGGAGAAAGGACAGGAGGGCGGCGGCAACATCGGGAGAAAGGAAGAGGCGAGCGGCGGGCTCTTCTTCTCCGGCGGCAAGGAGGAAGAGGGAGAGGCAGTCAAGGCTCATCCCGAGCTCGGCATCGGCGATCTTGGAGATCCGGCGACTAGATCGGCTATGAGCGCCGATCTTGGGTTTCTTCTCCTATTTCTCCGGCGACAGCGGCGGATCCAGCGGTGGCAAGCGGCGGCAGATCTTGCAGGCGAGCGGTGGTTTGTTCGGAGTTCCGATCTAGTGCATGGTAGCGGTATCGGCTCCATCTCCGGTGAAGGAGAGAGAGGGGAGATCAACGGCATCGGCGGGTGTAGGTTTCTTCCTTCGGTGGCTCCGGCGATCCAGCGGCGGCGGCAACTCCGGCGGTGAAAGAGGGCATAAGACTGCGGTTCCTTCATCTTGAAGAGGGCGGCGGCTTTCTTGGCCGGAGGGCGACGGCGTGTGGCAGAGGGAAGATCGGGTTACCCGATTTTGGGCACCAGCGGCGCATCGAGTTCATCTCCGGTGGAAGACGACGGCTTGGCCGGCTGTATCCAGGGAGGAGAGTGGGCTCACGACGGCGGCTGGGTGCAGATTCCTCCGGCGGCGATCAGATTCAAATCCAGGCTGCAGTATCGGCCGATTTCTTGCGGCGACATCCCCGACGGCAGCAGTGCATAGGGGAGTTTTCTTTGTTCTCTTGTTGTTCTTTATTCCCTATTTTAGGTTAGTGTTGATCCGTTGAGGATCGTTGAGTGTCTGTGTTGTAATCGGATATTTTTTGTTTAATGGATCCTGTGCACTCTCCCCGTGGACGTAGGAGCTTAACTCCGAACCACGTATATCTCTTGTCGTCTGTGTTTTTTCTGTGTTTTGGAAACTCGAACTATTTCTTGGATTGGTGCGCGCCACTATTTGCTCACATATTAGCTTCTGTTGCTATTGTCCGCGACGAGTTCCGTACTCGCAGGTCGGTGCCAATTACGCAACAATTGGTATCAGAGGGAGGTTCGACCTTCGGACCAGTGAGCAAATTCAATGGCGGCCAAATTCAAGGTTCCAAAATATGATGGGCGGATCGATTTCGGTCTTTGGCAAAAGCGCATAAAGGTCGTACTTGTTCAGCAGAGTCTTCACAAGGCACTCCTTGGAAAGGAGAAGGCTAAGGTTAAAGACGACGACGAGTGGGATGAGCTGGACCTCAAGGTCATCAACACCATACAGCTGTGTTTGGCAGACGAGGTCATGTACAACGTAGTCGAGGCGGAAACTACGGTGGACTTGTGGAGGAAGCTCGAGGAGCTCTACATGTCTAGGTCGCTCACGAACAAGCTGTACGTGAAGAAGCAATTGTACAGCTTGAGGATGTCCGATGGCGCGCAACTGTTGGATCACTTGAATGTGTTCAACAAGTTGGTATCCCAGTTGCGCAGCATGGATGTGAAGGTCGAGGAGGAAGACCAGGCTTTACTCCTCTTGTCCTCACTCTCAAGGTCGTTCGATCATTTATTCACCACCATCTTGTATGAGAAGGATACCCTTAAGATGGAGGAAGTGGTGCCGATGCTTCTTTCTAATGAGAAGATGAGCAGTTCCGGATTGAGTGTGAGCGAGGGTTTGCTCGTGAAGAGCAGAGACCCATCCCGAGGTAGATCGAGAGGGGGAGGCAAGGAGGATGATCGACCTAGGTCCAGGGGTAGGTGTCATTACTGCAAGGAGGAGGGGCATTGGAATGCCAACTGCCCAGTAAGCTAAGTTATCAAAGGCGCAAGGCAGTTGGCATTCCAATGCCCCTCCTCCTTGCAGTAATGACACAAAGGACGTATTATAATCAAACATTCAAGCATAATAAAATGAGATCTTTTTTTGAAGGCAACATAATAAAAATAACAACATAAATAAATCAAGCAAGTAAGCAATCATAATCTATCAAATCAACATTGTAATTTTTCGCACCCAAAAACAAACATAAGCTACCACGTTACTAAGTCAGCAATCATAAACTAAAAACTAATGTGCAAGAAAATAACATAACATCACGGCGATCACGTCATCACTCATCGTCTGAATCAATAAATGTTTCATTTTCTTCACTAAAACTTTCTTCTTCCTCAATGAACTCAGCTTCTTCTTCATCCTCGACATCATCTGTACGCATTGTTGGAGTATGTGCCTTCTTCTTAGATGTGCTCCCCTTGTCAGCTACCATCTTCCCTTTAGATAAGCGCATGGAGTAGATGTCTTCTTCTACTCCGCTGGCCCTTGCTACTGCACCCCAGGTCAATAATTCGTCATCAAAAACTATATCGTCATCCTGCTCAACCTCCTCATCTTCCTTCATTCTTCCCATCAACCATTCATTGTTATCGTCAATATCTTTCAGCGAGATCGGATCAATACGATCACGTGAATCATATCGCTGACGCAAGGCACGATTGTATTTTACAAATACTAAATTATTTAGCCGTTGTTGTGCTAGTCGATTTCTTTTTTTGCAATGGACCTGCAACAAACAAATAAATAATTAATTATATAATAATATAAATTAATATTTGCATATTTGTTCAAAAAAATTCATACATGCTCAAAAAAAACTCCAGTTGCGCTCACATCCGGATGAACTGCAAGTGAGACTGAAAATCTTTACTGCAAATTTAGTCAGATCAGGAGTATCAGCTGCATATGATTGTCACCATTCAGCTGCCCCAAAAAATAAATATCAAGAAATTAATGAATCTTGAAATAATATTTAATGCCAAAATTAATGAATCAAGAAATTAATAAAAATAATTTGTTTGTTTGAAACTTGAAATAATATTTAATTAACTAACCTGGAGACTTTGTTTTTCTATGACGAACTGCAAATTGCATTCCAAATAAACCTTCGACATTTCTATACAAACTTAATTAGTCCATAATTATATCTTGAGTTTCATGACTTCTCCATCTAATGTCATTTCAGGGTTTGAATAGAAGAACTCTGGATTTAAGTAATGCGCCGCCGCATGCAATGGTCGATGAAGCTGATTTTCCCATCTCCTGTCAATAATCGCTAACACTTCTTTATATTTTTCCTCTTTTCCATTGAAAGAGCTTATGATTATCTCTTTTGCTCTATCCATAGCCTCATAGATGTAACTCATAGCCGGTCTTTTCTCCCCATCTACCAATCTTAGTACCCGAACTAAAGGTCCAAAAATCTTCAACATGTATACAATAGTACTCCAGAAAGAGACCATGTATATGATGCTCTGTACTTGCTTACCTCCTGTTTCTTTTGCCCACTTGCTTGATGTCCACTCAGGTGAAGTGAACATCTTCCTTAGATTTGTCATTTGCTTATGAATGCGCTGAAGAGCAAGAAATGATGTCGCAAACCTAGTAACAGCAGGTCTAATAAGCTCCACTTTTCCTGTGAAGCTTCTTAGCATGTTGACTAGCCCAGGCCGAACATAAATATAACTGTTGATGCTCATTGCTCTTTTAATTGTTCTACTAATGTTTGGCATCTTTCCAATATCCTCCAAGCATTAAATCGATGCAATGGGCGTCACACGGTGTCCAATATAAATGTGGTCATTTTGCTTCCAATAATTTTCCTATTTCATAATAAACACATTTATTTAATTTCAATATATGACATTAAAATTAAACAAATATTAAAAGAGGATGATTAACGATATATTTACCTGCTAATACATTATTGCTTGCACTATCAGTAACAACTTCAACAACATTGCTCTCTCCAACACGTTCCACCACTCTATCAAGCAATTCAAACATCCTCTCACCAGTCTTTGCGTAATCAGATGCATCAACAGATTCCAGGAAGAATGTACCTTTTGGTAAATTTACCAAAAAATTAATAAGTGTTCTCTGTTTTTTATCTGTCCATCCATCTGTCATGATAGAACATCCAAATAACCTCCACTCATCCTCATAGTTCTTCATCATCTTCTAAACTTCAGCCACTTCATTATTCAACAAAGGCACGCGAACTTCATGATAACTGGGTGGTTTCAATCCAACCCCAAATTGGCCAATGGATTCTATCATCACTGCAAAACTACGGTAGGTAACTGCATTAAAAGGAATGGCTGCATCATACATCCATTGAGCTATATGCTTGCAAGCACTCCCTCTAAGTTCCTTCTTACATGCTTCGTTGATAGAAGTTTGCTTCATTTGCTAATGTTGGCCTTTTTGTTTCATTTTTTCTCAATATTAGGTGCAAAAAAAACATCCATCGGTCCTTTAGTCCGAGACTTTTTAGGCACACCACTTGGACCGCCATGAATCTTCGCACCGACGTCATCCATATCTTCATTGCTTCCAAAGGTATTTACATCTGCAAAGTCCGGAAATGCTTGTTTTTCTGTCATGCTTACAACCATTTTCTTTTGCATATAGTCTTGAATTTTTGTCCTTACATGCTGTAGGCATTTGGAACAGACTTTGGTATTTCTAAATCCTCCCACTAGATGTTGTTTCGCGCGATAAATTCCACTCTTTGTGATTTTCTCACAGAAAATGCAAATTAAATCATTTTTATTTGCTACAGATGTCTGCCGCACATACTTCCAACCTGGATCAATCCTAGATTTGACACTGGATGAACCAGATCCACTCGCGTCCATTTCCAGCTATTAAAACATTTTAAGAAAAAAATTATTACATAGAACAAGATAATTGCTGAAAACTATAGCTGTATAGCATTCAGTTCACGATTTTACAGTGAACTGGGCTAGCCTAATTCACTGTTACAGTAAACTGGAGCAGCCCAGGCCACTGTACAACAGTGAACTGGGCTCCAGTCCACTGTACAACAGTGAACTGGGAAGCCCAGTTCACTGTAACTGGGCAGCCCAGTTCACTGTTACAGTGAACTGGAGCAGCCTAGTTCACTGTACAACAGTGAACTGGGCAGCCCTGTACAGTGAACTGGGCTGCCCAGTTCACTGTTGCAGTGAACTGGGCTGCCCAGTTCACTGTTGCAGTGAACTGGGCTAGCCCAGTTCACTGTAAATCCATAATTACGGTTACAGGGGCTTCCGCTATGACTATGCTAGAAGCCCTGAAAAGAAGAGAGCAGTCAAAAAAATCACAGAAATTACAGTGCTTTCACTATATGTCTATGCTAGAACCAAAAAGAGCAACCGAAAAACATGGCATCCAGAAAACATCTAAACCCTAAAAATGGCAGCTAGAAAAAACCTTCAATCGACATTAAAAATGCAAGAAGGAGTGCAGTGAGTAGTTACCAAAAATGGCGGCGGCCGGCGAACGGAAGAGGAGCGGCGACCGGAAACCGAGCGGCGACGAGCGGCGACAGGCGCGGAGCAGTGCTTCAACCCTAACCTCGCGTGAATCGGGAAAAATGAGGGCAATCATCCTTATAAAATACGGGAATTAAAATGAATCGGGCCTAGACCGGATCTAGACCAGGCGCGCCTAACCAGCGCCCGAGATGAACGCAAGGCGCGCTTAGGCCAATTCGCCCGCCTAGCTCTTGCTAGGGCGCTATACCATGCGCCTGGTGCGCCCGGCTCCTCAGGCGTGCCTAGGCGCACGCCTTGATAACTTAGCCAGTGAGGAAACTCAAGGGCAAAGGGTCTGTGCCTCAGCATGCTGCAGTGGCATCCGAGTGCGTGAGCGATGATGACGTTCTACACGTTTCACAAAATCGCGACGTGGTAGACGGGACCACAGATTCTTGGATCATGGATACAGGATGTTCGTTCCACATGTGCCCGAACATTGAATGGTTCTCCAGTATTAAACACTGTGGAGGTGGTCGTGTTCGGATGTGGAACCAGTCAGAGTGCGAGATATCAGAAGTCGGGAGCATCAGGATTAGGATGTTCGATGGAGTGGTTAGGACCCTCACCGACGTTCGGTATGTGCCCGAGTTGAGCAAGAGCTTGCTTTCTCTAGGCACTCTAGAAGCTGTCGGGTATTCTTACACTAGTAGCAGCGGGTATTTGGAGTCAGGAGGGGCGCGCAGACTGTCTTGAGAGGAGAGCATTTTGGATCACTCTATAGACTTATTGGCACCACGATTGCCAGGGGAAATGCGAGGAAAGAGGTCAGACCGTCTCTCGAGCTACAGGATACGGTAGCGTATGCATTTCAGGCGATCTCCTCAGATCGCGGTTCCTTCGAAAGAGCTTTAGAGAGCAGAGACCGTTCTCAGCGAAAAGCTAGGATGAACCAGCGGAGGAGCGGGGCAGGATTCGTGGCAAGGGCGTGTGCGCGGAGAGAGGATCTTGGCGAAGGTAGAATCTTCGCAGCCGTAGAGGAGATGGGTAGAGAGTCATCTCAGGAGTACCCAGACACCGTGAGAGGAGCCATCAGGCTCAGAGGTCTCACCAAGGAACTTAAGATCACTCAGGAGAAGGTGGAGTTGCACAGTGCGAATTCGAGTGCGATTCGTCTTGCAGTAGATCCGGTCTATCGTGCAAAGATGAAGCACGTCGACGTGCGTCACCGGGAGTTGAGGGAGTTCGCTCGAGGTGGAGGCGTGATGTTGCGGGAGATTCCTACGGAGAAATGCGTTGCGAGCATGCGGAAGAAATCAGTGAGGCGAGTCAAGTTTGACTTGAGTCAGACTGATGCATGTTGATCGTGCCGGCCCCAGGGAGAGGGGGCTTGTAGTCGCCAGTAGGGGTTTGTGTGTTATAGGCGGTGTTAGCGTTCGTGGAGCATCAAGGTGGAGATTGTTATTTTGATGCTCCACCGGACCGGTCCAACTGGACCGGTCCGGTTTTGGTTTTGGTTTTTTAGTTTATATATATAAGCTTGCACAGGAAGGAGGAACATCCATATTCATCCGATTCATATTCTAACCTAAACAAAACTATCGGGAGAAAGGACAGGAGGGCGGCGGCAACATTGGGAGAAAGGGAGAGGCGAGCGGCGGGCTCTTCTTCTCCGGCGGCAAGGAGGAAGAGGGAGAGGCGGCCAAGGCTCATCCCGAGCTCGGCATCGGCGATCTTGGAGATCTGGCGACTAGATCGGCTATGAGCGCCGATCTTGGGTTTCTTCTCCGATTTCTCCGGCGACAGCGGCGGATCCAGCAGTGGCAAGCGGCGGCAGATCTTGCAGGCGAGCAGTGGTTTGTTCGAAGTTCCGATCTAGTGCATGGTAGCGGTATCGGCTCCATCTCCGGTGAAGGAGAGGGGAGATCCACGGCAGCGGCGGGTGTAGGTTTCTTCCTTCGGCAGCTCCGGCGATCCAGCGGCGATCCAGCGGCGGCGGCAACTCCGGCGGTGAAAGAGGGCATAAGACTGCGGTTCCTTCATCTTGAAGAGGGCAGCGGCTTTCTTGGCCAGAGGGCGGCGGCGTATGGCAGAGGGAAGATCAGGTTACCCGATTTTGGGCACCAGCGGCGCATGGAGTTCATCTCCGGTGGAAGACGGCGGCTTGGCCGGCTGTATCCAGGGAGGAGAGGGGGCTCACGGCGGCGGCTGGGTGCAGATTCCTCCGGCGGCGATCAGATTCAGATCCAGACTGCAGTATCGGCCGATTTCTTGCGGCGACATCCCCGACGGCAGCAGTGCATAGGGGAGTTTTCTTTGTTCTCTTGTTGTTCTTTATTCCCTATTCTAGGTTAGTGTCGATCCGTTGAGGATCGTTGAGTGTCTGTGTTGTAATCGGATAATTTTTGTTTAATGGATCATGTGCGCTCTCCCCGTGGACGTAGGAGCTTAACTCTGAACCACGTATATCTCTTGTCGTCTGTGTTTTTTCTATGTTTTGGAAACTCGAACTGTTTCTTGGATTGGTGCGCGCCACTATTTGCTCACATATTAGCTTCTGTTGCTATTGTCCGCGACGAGTTCCGTACTCGCGGGTCGGTGCCAATTACGCAACAATTGGTATCAGAGGGAGGTTCGACCTTCAGACCAGTGAGCAAATTCAATGGCGGCCAAATTCGAGATTCCAAAATATGATGGGCGGATCGATTTCGGTCTTTGGCAAAAGCGCATAAAGGTCATACTTGTTCAACAGAGTCTTCACAAGGCACTCCTTGGAAAGGAGAAGGCTAAGGTGAAAGACGACGACGAGTGGGATGAGCTGAACCTCAAGGCCATCAACACCATACAGCTGTGTTTGGCAGACGAGGTCATGTACAACGTAGTCGAGACGGAAACTACGGTGGACTTGTGGAGGAAGCTCGAGGAGCTCTACATGTCTAGGTCGCTCACAAACAAGCCGTACGTGAAGAAGCAGTTGTACAGCTTGAGGATGTCCGATGGCGCGCGACTGTTGGATCACTTGAATGTGTTCAACAAGTTGGTATCCCAGTTGCGCAGCATGGATGTGAAGGTCGAGGAGGAAGACCAGAATTTTCTATTTCTAATAATGGTGCCAAGGATAACTGAGTTAAATAAATTTATGTTAATACAGGAAGAACAGACTAAGTATCCAGTTTATAGTTGAAGTCCTACAAGAAATATACACTCATATATGTATTCTTTCATGAGGGTTCTACCATGTAGGCTGATTAGGGGCCCTGTCCAGCACTATAAGTTCTTTTGCATGTAACCATGGTGATAATACTTATGGGCCATTTCATGCAGCAAAGTTCTGAACTGAAGGGGTAGTGAGTGGTCAAACTCAATTGCTCGTATTCTGTTTTTAATTTTTATATAAAGAGCAATAGGGGTGGAGCTCGGATCGATTCCACTTAGAATCAAGAACGGATTCATATGGATTTGATTTCAATTTTTTGAAAACGGAATTGACCCGTGCACCTAAGGCATAAAATCAAATCCTAACTGAATAGTTCAGTTCAGATTAGATTCTCTGTTCTACACTTCTACCAACCTAGCAAAATGCTCTAATATAATTATGAGAAGCGATAACGATGGAATAAGGAGACAAGTTGTTGAAGTTTCTTAGATGGGCGTTAAAGAATGAAAATTTAATCCCAAACCACCACAACCGTACCAAACAGAGCCTCCATCTCAAATCAAGATGCACGCGCCTGATAAAAAAACATGCATAAATTTCCAAGTCATGTTAATTGTATAAATCATTATAAAAAAAAACGTTTACACAAGTGGCATGATATTTGCTTACTTTCAAGTGTTTACTGTTACTGTTTACTATTAATATATATTTATATAATGTGGCTGTGGTGGCGGATTAACAGGCTAATATTTTATTTTTAATTATCGGTTCTGATCAGTTCTCTAGTAGCCTCAAATGTACTATCGGTTCTATTGTTTTTGGATCGGACCCGACCCGAGTTGAACAGGAACATACCCGAACTGCTTGATTTGGTTTTGATTTCAGTCCGGTTTCAATTATTCGGTTACTTCTGCATACCCCAATAAAGCATAATATTCACATTGAAACAAGGTCGCCTTGCTTAAATTTTGAATTTTGATTGAATCCGAAGTCTTGAAATCATTTTAAAAGTAATTTTGCAATCTTTTTAAATATGTAGCGCAAATGGTATGCTCTCGAACAGTGGCGGACGCAGAACTTTTTTCCAGTGTGATCGCACTTACAAACTGTTTAAGTAATACGTCATCTTTGAAGATGCAACAAATGGTTTCTATTTGCACAACATCAGGTACAGATATAAAGTAAAAATGAGTTTAGAGTTTATGCTAGCAGATTACAGAAAAAATTATATCACATGTTAAGAAATATTTCTGATCACTGGTAAAAATTTTGGACTTAGTTACAACATCAATTTTAATGAGCATCTTAATCTCAAGTCATGGCTAATCAATTGGTAAAGGTGCCTGATTATGAGAAAATCAGTATGGATAATAAGAAAAAGGAACTTCCAATCATTTAGAAACAAATCCAGCACAAGCAGTTAGATCAGGTCAAAATCCCTCAGATGTTGCAAGACCTTCAAAACCCTAAATTAAGAATCTGAAAGACGGTCGATATTGTACAGATAGAAAATATGGAGCTTGCTTCCACTAAACATGGAGGATTCTTCATCAAAAGACTCCAACAGACAGAGTATTAGCAAGCAGAAATAACAAGTTAGAGCTATGAACAGACAATATTCGGGGAAAGACAAAAAAAAATGGTATCGTGAACTTCGCCCAGGCATGATCATTCCCTAACCTCACTTTATCTTCCGATCAACCAACCCCATAAACAATCTTGGAATGAAAAGATCATCAAAGTAAAATATCTACCCAACGAAGGCAACGGGGCTTACCTTGAGATGCCTTTGAGCGGAAGGCGAGGGGCATCCTCCTCAGATCTGTCCAGAGATAGTCGGTGGCCCTCTCAGATCTTGCCCTAGGGATGAAAATGGAAATAATGGCTCCTCCGCACATCTTGATCAATGGGCAGTTCACCATCCCCCATTTCAGCAAAGCTAGTGATGCAACAACCATGCCGTCGCCTCTTCTCACTGTCCAGGCGGCCGAGTCGGAGGGAGGAATAGGTGAGGGAGTTGTAGAAGGGAAGAGAGGGAGGAGAGGGTGGGGAGAGGGAGCGGAGGGAATGGGGGAGGGAGAGAGAAAGATCAAGAAGACAAAAGTGAGCGGAAGAGCGGGCGAGAGAGGCAAGGGAGGAAGATGACGAGGGGGAGGCGCGGCGGAGGATGAGGTGATACAGGGCGTTCACGATTTATCGAGTGTGGGCGGCCGCCCACACTCGCCCCAACGTACGTCCGCCCCTGCTCTCGAATAATTTCCAGTGATAATCGACATTAGTTTTGCGCACACATATATAGCCATCATTCAAACATATGATTAAAATGAATTAACAAATCATAAGCATGCAATTAGAGAAATGAAAATGCACGAATATGAAAATTGATGATAAATAAGGTTCGATTAAAATTAGGACAAGAATACTACTTTTAGAGATCAAATGAACATAGCATGATTTTACATTTTTGTCAATCATTCAATATGTTTTTTTCACGCTAAAATCAGTCTTATGGGCGTACTCACAATATATTGTGCATGCATCTTCCTTAAATAGCACGGTTGGGAAAGTAAAAGTTTCTTTCATGAGAAAGATATGGTTCCATAAGTTATAGTGTAGTGTAAGAAGACTAATTAGGCTCAGTTTGGCAAGGGGTGGTGCTCATAAACATAGGGGTTAAATTGTCATTCGTTAACGTCCACCTAAGAAACTTCATCCACTTTTATGTTCAAAAATGGATGATATTTGTTAGGTTATCCTTACGAATGACGGTTTAACCCATGCCTTTATGACCGCCACCACCATACCAAACGGAGCCTAAGAGTCTGTTGTTGAAAATTTCAGTTGAGGTTGGAAAAAACTGTTGTAAACATACTTAGAAATTCCAGTTGTAATTATAAAATCCAGTTAGTAACAAAATTAAGAGAGATCTGTCTGTTGAAAATTTCAGTTGAAGTGGAAAATACAGTTGACGAAGAGACAGGTATTTCTACTACTCCCTATAGAAAAATAAACAGAGTTTTGAGTCATACAAACTAGAAATGTACTAAACTAAAAACATGAGGATAACGACTTAGGCTCCGTTTGGGAGGGCTTATTTTCACCAGTCAAGCGGTCACTATCACATGAATCCGACCATATAAGCCTCCCCCCAAAACGGAGCTTTAGGCTGCGTTTGGCGCGGCTTATCATGACTTATTTGCTCCGTTGAGGTTGGACAAAAATGTTATTATCATAGAATGCATGTTCGGTATCACAAATGTTACAAAAAAGAAACTAGTTTGAGGCATAAGATTTTTGTTCTGAAAATGACATTTTTGTCCAACCTTACCCTTACCAGAACAAATAAGTCAAACGCAGCCTTACATTGGGTCAGTTTGTTTAGGCGTTTTTCCTCCATTGCGATCGGACCGCAACGCCCAAAAAAAATTTGTCCTGTTTGTCTGTCCGTTAGGTCGGCATCGGAGGAGTAAACCTCTGTTGCCACCGGAGATTTCACGCCGCAGCTAGTAACTCCTTTCCAACGCTGCGTTGTCATCGCTCCGGCGGTGCGAATTTGTGCGCGGGAGGCGATTGTAAGGAAGATGAACAGAAACTCCGTGGAAGGAAGATGCTCTGCCTAATTTTCTCAAATGAACTCTTGAAATACAGGGATTAGGCACTTTACACTCAAAAAGTAGCAGGGTTTTTACACTATTCATTCATCTAAGCCTAATTTTTCCACACAGCACAGATCCATATACTGCCATAGATAATTTATAATTCCTCTAAAATTTTAATTCGATCAAAAAGATTCCCAAAGTGCCCAAAAAGTCAAAAAGACTTCATGACTTGAAATTTTAAACAGAAAAAAAAAAGGAAAACAGAGCTTTGATTTATTAATCTTCGCAGAGGAAGGAGCAGCACAGAAAATCGAAGCAGCTGCTCGCACAATCGTAGCAACACGAACAACTGAATCCAAAGAAGAAGAAAAACCCCCAAAACAAATCAAATGGAGAAAAAATTGAAGAAAAATCAAAAGATTAATTAGAAATGAAGTACCATTCGTCGATGGCCTGATCTTGAGGATCGTCGGCGGCGATGGACATGCTCTGCGAAGTTGGAGGATCCATCTAGCAGCTCTCAGATTATCACTCTTCTGCGCCTTCTGGGAGACGGGAGAAGGAGGGAGAGGCGGCGAAGAAAAAGAAATGTAGCGGCGATGGAGGGAGTCCCGCTGTCACTATTATACCGAGCTGCCTTTTTGCCTTTGGGGGAGTTATTTGGGGGAGTAATTGTGTTTGTTGCGAAAGCGTGCGCGCCTCCGAATATTTTTGGCGGGTGTGGATTGTTTTTGGCGCGTCAGCGTGTGAATTATTTTTGGCTTTTTTTTTTGGTTTACTTTAGTATTTGAGACTAATTTGTTTTGGGCAATTTTATAAGAATAGCCGAAATAATTTGTTTTGGAGAATTAATTAGGTGATTGTTACCCGCACTTCAGTTTTGACTATTTGCACTTGACATTAAGTACTATTTTTCCTTCCCGGCAATTCAAAGACATAAACATCAGAGCTTAGTCTCATAATTTGAGGCATTTCTCAACCAAGTCGTGTTACGTACCTGGATAGAGACACTAAAAGTTTTTCAAACCTCTAAAGAGTTTCTCCCTCGTTTTGAGGATTTAAATATCGTGAAATTGTGAGTTTATTGTCTACTCAAAAGGGCACGACTTTTACGAAGTTTCTATTTGGTCTTCTCTGCACGGCATTGTAAAAGCCAGTTATACGTGCTATCGATATACATATTTCATGAAAATAGTTTATTGCAAAAGTACTCTCTTAACTCTGGAGCATCTTCTTACGTGTTTTAAAGTAAAATTAAATTTGATTTCAAGTTATGTCAAGAAAATTCAAAAATTTCTTTGTGTACATTATTTTATTTTATGAATATAATTTTCTCAAAAATTATTTTGCGGACATGAAAAAATTAGTAATAGTCAAAACTAAAGTGTTTATAACAATCAACTTAAAAAAAATAAAAGTACAAATTTTAAATGAAAATTTCTTAACTATATAAAGAACAACGTTCAAAAGAAAAGCAGATTTTTAGGGGTGAGCAATTTCTAAACCAGTGGTCTACCAATTTCTAAACCGGGACAGATATTTTGGTGTTTGCTGTTTGGGATTATTTTAAATCGAGCGAGGTGCATCGTACCTACTGCTCTACTAGTCCGCTTAATTTAATAAAATATAAATCAGCAGTATTGACGATGAATTATAGAACTGGACCTTAATTAACTTATTTTTATCGGTTAAGCGGTTACGAGTTCATCCCTTATACCCTAAAATTGAACATACACATGAAATCGTTCGTGCAAGTCCCGCCTCCTCGCAATAATTTTTTCCCAAACCTTAAAGTGGCGAAGCTTTGTCTCTCTTCACCTCTCTCTATCGCCTGTCGGACCTGTCGTCCAAATCATTTGGGAAACCGCTAGAAATTTTTCTAGACAGTTGCTCGTTGTAGCGCACCCTTTGCCTTTGGAATGATTCCTTTTGGATCTGCAATGACGAAGTAGATGGGGTGGGTGCGAAGACTGTTCTGTTTGGTGGGGTGATGCATAGGATGTCGGCGGAGAGCACGAGTAACGTGAGCATTTTATTTACACCTTTGTGCATGTAAGAGGTGGGAGAGTCGACTGCGTTGGCATCTCAGGAGTTGCTGTCAATGAGGTTTAGGGTAGTTCGTTTTGTGATATACTACTTTCTTTGGTTGCCGGCTCCAATGAGGCTGATTGATGAGGCATAATCCCCCCCCCCCCCCCTCATTTTTCTGCAAAACGCTTCCGTGCGGCCGGTGAAATCCTACTGCGGTGAAACGTTCGTCCTCCTCTCGTGGTGAGAGAATAAATTTTCCTTCTTTTCTCAACATTCCTTATAATGATAAACTCCCTCTGAGTTTTATCATCTTCTTCATCATCTCCTTTTATTGTCTCAACAATATCAATATTTTTCTTTAATTTATAAGGAGTTGTTTTTGTATCTTCTTACTCTTCTTCTTCTATTTCATTATTAGCATTCATGAGAATTTTCTTTTAATCTTCTTGATTTTCTTCTTCTCTTTATATTACATGACACATTTTGAAGGACTTTTCACATTGCTATAGAGGATTTACAACCTTTTACCTTTTCAAAAAAGTCATTAGTCAAAGTCTAAGTTAACAAACTCATAGCTTGAGCATCTCTTCCTTGTTTTCCTTCTTTTGAAGTTTTTTGTGAAAAACACATCAAATAACTCTTCATCAATAGAATCTATTAAAAAATATGAATTTTCCTTGCCATACAGTAGAGTTCTTAAGGCTATAAATGGGGGAAAATCACCCATCAAGATTTTAACCCTTGAAGTGAATAAGGCTCTTATACCAATTGGAAGGCAAAGTTTGTGATTTGTTATTTGGATATTCCTCCTAATATGTACATCAAACTTACAAAAAACAGAAAGTAAGAATAAAAAGTGTAGAAATAAAATAAAACAAAAGGAGATGATCATCAAGATGACAAAGGAATTTTTATAGAGATTTCTCAATTAACTTGGTACGTCCCCTCTTCCACAACTTGTGGGCTAGCACTGCTTTCAATCTTTTTTCTCAGGAGTTTTCAACCACTACACAACTCTTTTGAAGGGAGAGACTTTTAACCATTTATAGCGAGCATTGTTGGAACCTGAAAAATCTCAATCCCAAATGTTCGGACTAAGGGGAACCAAAAACTACTTGTCTAGTGGTCGATCCGGGCGAATAGAAGCTAAGTAGAGTTGGAAATCTGAAATCTTTTCGAACTGCTTATAAATTAGACCCCGGATTGCAGTGTGGAGGTCATATCGCTTTCCCGGAAGTGCGTGGAAACTTCTCAAAAGTCAAAGTTGAGCGAGGCACAAGAGAGACGAGCTCTAAAATCAAAGGGAACCTTGAGGGGGGTTCAGCAACTTTTTCTCTTGCGACCTGGGGTCCTATTTTAGGCAATTCAGGGTGGTGGTCTTCTGAGTTCGCACATACTGGGTGAGGTCTTCTGAGCTCGCTCATACTGGGCAAGGTCTTTTGAGTTTGTCCATATTGGGCGAGACCTTATGATCTCGCCAAATTATGAGTTATACAATGCGATAGTTCAGTGAGATATTATCACAAGATTGTAAGTTCGGTCTAGTTGTATCTTAAAAGAAAAGAGAAACATAGTTTCCTTAGAGAAGTTACAGAGAGAAAGAAAGGAAGTGAGTCGGTTAGGGCTACTTAAATTTGAGAGAGCTAGAGTGATTTTATTCCTATTGTAAGATAATATATATAGTCTCCCTTTCCTAGTTAGAATAAGTCCCAAAAAGTATAGGCGGAAAAAAGTCGATGCCTTCCTTTCTCAAAAATGGTAGTAATAATATTTGAATTTGAGAATATTTTGAACCTCCATTAACGATCGGTGAGCACTTCAGCCAATGATCATTGAGTGGAGGTCTTCGATGGGAGGGCAGTGCGGTCAGCGGTCATATATTCTCAGTCAACCATATGTGACTAGTCTTCTTAGTTTTGAGAAACACTTTCCTTTAATCTCGAGTTTGCGGGCGGCGATCGCTGAGCAAGGTCCACAACCGCTGGTTAATAATCGGTTATCGTTGGGTCATATCTTCAAGTCTTCAACCAGTGAGAGCCTGGGTCACCGGTCCATGATGGGTGATTGTTGATTCATCTCTTTGAGTTTTTAATCTGTGAGCTTAATACTTTCCTTTAATCTTGAGTTAGCGGGTGGCGATCGCTGAGCAAGATCGACAGCGGGCTGCTCGACGTATATACAATTTGAGCCTTGCCTACACCCAAAGGAACAGATTTTCAATGAGAAACATGGAAACCAAAGATCAATCTCTTTACTCCCGAAAATCTATTCGGCAAGTGCAAACTGATAGAGTTTTTCAATATTCTTATACCACAATAATTTGTGCAGAGGTAAGTGGGGAAAAAAAGCTCAAATTACTACTTATCTTACAATAGGTATACACACATGTACAAAATTTTATTAAATAATATTACATACAATACTCATATCACCTAAAACTCTAAAAGCATTAAACTCTACTACATAAAACTGGTCAACTTTTTCTAATATATTTTTGTTATATTCAATAGAATATTAAAAATGAACACTTTTTTATATATAAATATCTTCAAAATGAGACTTTTTTTTAGAGAATTGATATTAGCAGTCCATAAATGGCTATTAGCAGTCCAAAATGTAAGGAAAAATCCTCCTTTCTTCGCAGTCCATAAATGGCTATTCGCAGTCCATAAATTCCTTGATATATCACTGCTCCTACACTGTTCCTACGCGTCTTTTAAAACTGCGTCTTTTAGGGGTATTTTCAGGAGAAGTGTTCAACATGAAAGTTGTATATCTCGACGATATCTACAACTTTCATGTTGAACACATTTTGATTTGAAACCGTTTAGGCCCCCGATTTGGCCCCCGAAAAAAATCACACAGAACTTTCAAATGTTCCGCGTGATTTTTTCGGGGGCCAAATCGGAGGCTTAAACGGCTTCAAATCAAAAAGTGTTCAACATGAAAGTTGTAGATATCGTCGAGATCTATAACTTTCATGTTTAACACTTCTCCCGAAAATGCACCTAGAAGACGCAGTTCAAAAAGGCGCCTATTTATTTTAAATTTTTTTTTTTTCAAACAGGGCCCGCGCTAATTCCATTCTTCCTGTCCAAAATTTTAAGTTTTTCTAAGGTCCAATACATTCATGCGAGTATTTATCTATTTTGTGTTTGTTTCCTCTTGCAGATGATCGCAACGAGAGCTCTAAATCAACACTTTTGTTCATTTTAAAAATTTTGTTGTTTGAAATTTTATTTTTTTATAATTGAACTTTTATATTTTTTTATTCTACCTAAGAACTTTGTTTGGACTGCGAGTTTTATTTTGGACTACGATTATAATTTATGGACTGCAAATAGAAGTGGACTGCGAATAGCCATTTATGGACTGCTAATATCAATTCTCTTTTTTTATTGACGTACAACGAAAAAAATTACGTGTGTTTCTCTCACTTAGTTTTAGATGGGGGATTAAATACGGCCGTATGATTTGATATCTTACGGTTAAGTTGATTCCGTGAAATACTGCATTACTGAAAAAATACTGTCAATTTTGTCAGTATTTCGATCAAAACCGTTATTTTTAGGGTGTTAATATTCGCACCGCAGTTTTGGCTAGTCGCATCGCACTTTTTTTCTCCTAATTTTTCGATTCTTTTGGAAATACATCTTGCACATGCTTTTTTAGGAAAAGTGTTCAACACTAAAGTTGTAGATCTCATCAAGTTGTAGATCTCGACGAGATCTACAACTTTCGTGTTGAACACTTTTCCTAAAAATGCATCTACAACTCTACAAGGCGTATTTCCAAAAGACGCGAAACCTGCACGTATTTCTAGAAAGTACGTCTTGTACATGCAGTTTTAGGAAAAGTGTTCAACACGAAAGTTTGATCTCGTTGAGATCTACAACTTTCGTGTTGAATAATTTTCCTAAAAATGCATGTTCAAAACGTATTTCCTAAATGCACAAAAATTAGGTAAAAAAAGTGCGAATACCAAAAGTGCAGTGCTAATAACAATAGCTTTTATTACTGTTTAAAATAAATAATTTTTAATTATTATTGTTATATATATTTGTATACTATTGTTATAAAATAGTGCCCCCGATATCAAACAAAATTCTGGCTACGCCCAGTAACAATCTTTTTTATAAGTATCAAGTTTTGTTGCGCGCCCCTGTGCAGGTGGGAGAAAGTCACCTAAAATTTCGGACTTCTCTGCCAAATCCAGATAATAAGGCTGCGCTACGAAGACCGCACTTCTCTTTCCCGTCGGAGGATCCGGCATCAAGATAAGATGTCCATGATCTTAGATGCCTTTGTCGGCAGCTTCGTCGAGAGGCTCCTGCGCTTCGTTGAGGAGAAGGCGGCGACTGTGCTGGGCGTGAAAGAGGATCTCAAAAGACTGCAGAGGAAGCTACTGCGGATCGAATCTGTTTTGAAGGACGCCGAGCGGAGGAGTACGGAAGATTTCGCCATTAACAACTGGGTCAAGGAGCTCAAGGATTGCATGTATGACGCCGACGACATCATCGATCTCTGCATATACAACGCCGCCCAGTTGCTGGATCAGCTGCCCTCGTCGTCTTCAAATCCTCCCCCGGTAACCTGCCTCTCTTTCCTCTCCTGCTGCACCAGCGTTCCGCATCGTTACGAGATCGGCCGAAGAATTAAGAGCCTCAATGATAGACTCGACGAGATCTACCAAGATAAGCTCCGGTTCAATTTGGATGGGGAAAGTAATAAACCTAGGGTTACAATCGTCAACCGCCGGCAGACTTCTCCGGTAGAAGCGGAGCTTGACATTGTTGGAAGAGAAATTGAAGATGCTACAAAGGATTTGGTTAAGTTGATGACTGCGTCCGAGGGGGAAGCAAAGAGATGCCGTGTTTTTGCTATTACGGGCATGGGAGGGATTGGGAAGACCACATTAGCCGCCAAAATTTTCAACCACTGGAAGATGCAAACTAGGTTTCAGATCAAAGTATGGATCTGCGTTTCGCAGACTTATAATGAAATTGAGTTGCTGAAGCAGGTGATTAGAGCTGCTGAGGTGAGTTATGGAGAGGCTACGACGAGAGCGGAACTGGTGCCTATACTTCAATCATCTCTCTCTGGGAAGAGTGTTTTCCTTGTGCTTGATGATGTATGGAGATCTGATGTGTGGATTGATTTGCTTCGAATTCCTCTTCAGGGTGCAAAGATTGATTCTTTGGTTTTAATCACCAGCAGGGATGAAAATGTTGTGAGGCAAATGGGGAGCTTTCACATTCACCCTGTTGTGCGTCTTCCGGTTGAGACTGGCTGGGAAATGCTTGCGAGAAGGATTGCGATGATAGGTGGAAAAGAAGAAGAAGAGATCTCCAACTTGAGGGGGATCGGCATTCAAATCATCAAAAAGTGTTCGGGCCTTCCGCTCGCAATCAAGGTCATGGCCGGGGTTCTTGCGCAGAAGGAACCGAATGCGAAAGAGTGGAATAAAGTACTTAACCATGATGCATGGTCCGCGGGAAAGCTTCACGCAGAGCTCAGGGGTGCCTTGTACCTCAGCTACGATGACCTGCCATCTTCTCTAAAGCAATGTTTCCTCTATTGCTCCATTTTTCCTGAGGATTTCGTGTTCTCCTGCGAGCAGCTGGTTAGAATGTGGGTTGCCGAAGGTTTCATAAAAGTTGAAGGTTATTCTCTCATGGAAGACAGGGCGGAGGAGTATTATCATGAATTAACTCAGAGGAATCTTCTGCAGTTGGATCCACTTGCCTATAGTGATACTGGATGCAAAATGCATGATATGTTTCGATCTCTTGCTCAAATTATATCCGGGGATGAAAGTTTTCGCAAAAATTTCGTAGACGAAAGCAACGTACCATCGGGCAAGATTCGACGATTATCGATAGAAGGCGATGAAAATGTTGCGGGCGTTCTTGATGCAATAACGGATCAAAGATGTTTGAGAACTCTGTTGTTTTTCACTCGTGCATCAGTTAGTTATGGAAACTTGGGGAGGTTTCTGTATCTACGTGTCTTGATTCTTACATCTTCTGAGATAGAAATTATTCCTAATGCAGTAGGTGATATGTTTCGCTTGAGATATCTTGCTTTGGACAGAACAAGTATAAAAAAATTGCCGGATTCAGTCGGACGACTATCAAACTTACAGTATTTGAACCTTGGTTGGTGCGATGAGTTGACAAATTTGCCACAAAGTATTACCAGGTTAAAAAATCTGAGATCTTTGATTTTACCTCATGAGAGACTTGCTTTCATACCAAAAGGTATAGAGAGATTGAAGCAACTCAATCTCCTGAAAGGATTTTTTGTGGCAAATGATAGTGTCACTAGCCAGGTAGAAAGAGAGCAACCAATAATGCATAGCACATTGACAGAATTGAGCTCTCTTTCCAACTTAAGAATCCTCCACTTATTCATGCTGGAGAGAGCTCGACCGGGCTCTTTGGTGCTAGGAGAATTATCTCAACTCAAGGATATGCATTTATCATGCAAATCTGCAAGAGGTCATTCTCCCGAGGAATGTTCAGAGATTGAAGAAAGGATCTCTCTTATTCAAGAGCTCTTTGAGGAACTAATACCTCCTCAATTACTTGAAAAACTCAACATAACATGCTACTTTGGTCTTGGTTATCCAAAGTGGATAATGTCCCAGTCCTTGGGATCACATCTCCCATATTTATCCACTTTGGAACTTGTAAGCAATATGTCATGTCCTTTGCTTCCTCCATTGGGTCAATTGCCAAATTTGCAAACTTTGTATATACATGATGCAGAAGCAGTTAAGCACATTGGGCCAGAATTTTTTGGTGGTGGCGTGGCATCACCAATATCTCAGACAAGAACAGCATTCCCAAAGCTGCAGCTACTCACAATATCTAACATGTTGAACCTGGAAGAATGGTTCTTTTTGGATGAAAAGGAAGAGAATGACGATTTACCCAAACTGGTGTTGTTTCCTCGCTTGCGTGAATTGGTTTTATGGGTTTGTCCAAAGTTGAAAGCCCTTCCATATGGACTTGGGAGCATTGCTCTGAAAAAGCTTATTATAACAAGGGCTGATAAACTCAAGGAAGTGGGAAATCTCCCTCGGGTAACTGAATGTATACGCTTGCGTGGAAACAAAAGCTTGGAGAGGATCTCAAATCTTCCCATGCTAAAATTACTCATAGTTAAAGAGTGTCATTCCTTAACGACTGTGGAGTGTTTAAATGGATTGCAGCAGCTTGACCTCATTAATGACTACATGAGTGGTCTCCCGGGGTGGCTTTCGAGACTTGCAAAAGAGTGTGGGAGAAGAGGTGAAGATCTTAATGCCGAAGATGATTTATTGCTTCAATTGTGGTGCAATAAAAGAGTGCTACTAAGATGCCAGCAAGGAGGCCAAGATTGGCCTGCCATCCAACAAATTCAACAGGTGAATGCATATGTACACGGGGGAGAAGGATATTTACGTTATGTGAAGCAACCCTTCTTCTACGAGACCAATATTTGATGTTGAGCATGCATCAACCAAACATATGGATCCATTGGATCATTACAAGCCCAATCGATCAATCGAGAATATTGAAAATGCAACATGACATTCCTACGGATTCATTGAGGAATGACATGAGACCTGCAAAGTCTTCCAATCAACCAAAGTTCACTTGACTATATTTTCCAGCTCAAATTCCTCTTTGATGCAAGCTTAGACCTCCAAAGAAAATGATGCACTTTTAACGCAAGCTTCAACCCTAACTATAGTAAGTGTTGCTGGTGCGTTTTGTGAACTCAGGGGCGGATTTAAGGGCCCCCCCCCCCCCAAGGGAGGCCCGGGCCCCCCAAGTTTTTTAAAAAAACAAGTATACTCAAGGCCGGATATGGTGTAGAGCGAGGTGCGGCCGCACCCCTTGAATTTTTTTTTTAAAAAAATGAAATTTAAAAAAAAAAAATTAATACAGCTCAAATAGACCGCGGTTTTTATAAAAACCGCTGTCTATTCTTCTATTTTTTTGCTATAACTAGACAGCGGTACATTAGCTTTTGCTCTATCTTTTCAAATTCTCAACCCTAACCTGGTAGCCCGAAACTCTCCCGCAGGCCGCCAGGTTCTTTTGAAATCTGAGACTCTTAGGCAGAAGGGCACTTCGGAGTTCGGACATTGCATGTTCTTCTGAAATCTGAGACTCTGACTGATCTTCTTATTCATCTTCCATATTTGATAGTTCATAGTTCCAACTTTCATGAATTTACTTAAAATTTTTGATACCTATCTCAAATAGATAATGTCTATAAGCTTAAGATGATTATACTTTCAGTTATGGTCATATTGCTCGATGCTTGAATCTTTATGGACAATTTTTAAACCTAAGCTTAAGATGCTTGAATCTTGATAGTTCTTAAGATGGTTATACTTTCAGTTTATTACTCTAGTTTTTTTTCATTCAATGTTGAACAATTGAAATAAATTTATGTGATTAGGTTTTCATGAAGAAGTTAAAAACTATTAACTCGTTTTTCAACAAGAAGTCCTCAACTGAAGTCGACACACCTTCATCATCAGAACCAATTAAAGTTCAATCCCCTTTAGTTATTGTTGATTCTTCCCTAGTTGAGTATTCTCCACTGGCTTTCGAGCGTGATCCTGGATTGCGTTCTCAAATTTGGGAATATCCTATAGATCAACAAGATGAAATGCGGCGAGCATATGTTAAAGCCGGGCCTTATCGACACAAGCTTCAAGACTATCCATCCTCAGGTGAACATAATCGAAGATTTCAAAATTCTTAGTTCGAGAGATTCCCATGGTTGGAGTATTCTCCTGCAAAAGATGTTGCATATTGTTTGCTGTGTTATATCTTCAATAAACAAATCCCTGGTCGGTTTGGAACAAATTCATTCACAACCGAAGGATTTCGGAATTGGAAGAGAGTTAATTGAAAGAATTGTGCTCTTTTGACTCATGTTGGAAAGAATTATTCTTCTCCACACAACATTGCAGTCAAATGTTATGCAGATTTAATGTCTCAATGTCAACATATAGAAACAGTGATGGAAAGATAATCTTCTCAGCAAATCGCAATAAATCGATTACGGGTCGGAACTTCAATTGATGCTTAGCGATATTGTGCATTTCAAGGTATTACATTTCGAGGTCATGATGAAAGTGAAGAATTAATTAATCGTGGTAATTTTGTCCAAGTTATTAAATTACTTAGAACTTATAATAAGGATGTTGATGAGGTTGTATTAGAAAATGCCCCAGAAAATGCTATGTACATATCGCCGATTATTCAGAAGGATCTTCTTTTTGTTATGTCAAGAATGATGCAAGATATTATTCGTAGGGAAATTGGTGATTCTAAATATTGCATAATAGTAATGAGAGCAAATGACTATCGTGATTCGATTTCTGAATGCTTGTGGATTTGTGCAGAAAAAGTTCTTAGATCTTGTTCATGTTGCAGATATTAATACACTAACTCTTAAGATTGAAATTTTTGCAGTACTTTGTCGTCATAATTTTTGTATTCAGGATATGCGGTGTCAAGGATATGATGGTGCAAGTAACATGCGAGGTGAATGAAAAGGTCTAAAAACTTTATTCATTAATGAAAATTCATAAGCTTATTCACTGTTTTACACATAAACTTCAACTAGTTTTTGTTGCAACATCAAGGGAAATGAAAGCAGTGTATAATTTTTTCAATAAATTAATTTATATTATTAATACTGTTGGTGCCTCATCCAAGCGTAATGATCAATTACGAGCTGCTCAAAAAGAATATTTCGTTCACATGATTGATTTAGGTGAAATTGAGACAAGAACGAGAGTCAATCAAATTAGTTCACTACAACGACATGGTGACACTAGATGGTCATCACATCTGAACTCTATTTGTAGTGTTATAAATATGTACAATATCACATGCTCTGTGTTGCTTGAAATCATTGAAAATGGAGGGACATCTGCTCAACGAGGAGATGCTGAAGCAGTGTTTAGAAAACTTGGAGTATTCGAATTTGTATTTATCTTGCATTTGGTGAAAGAAGTTTTGGGAATAAGTGACGTATAAATTTAAATGCTGCAACATCAATATTATGATATATTAAATGCTATAAATTTAGTTTCAACAACAAAAACACTCATTCAAAAATTACAGGAATCTGACTGAGAAAAGTTCTTAAAGATTGTGATCTTATTTTGTGAGGCCAATGAAGTCGAAGTTCCAAACATGAAAGCTTGATTTAGTGATCGTCGATTTCGAAGTCCATGTAATATCATAACAGTCGAACATCATTTTCGAGTAGACATTTTCAATTCCACAATAGATTGTGTGTTGCATGAGCTCAACCAAAGATTCAGTGAAAATTCTATGGAACTACTTCGTCTAAGTATGTCTTTAAATCCAAGTGATGAATACAAATTTTTTAATATTGATGGTATATGTGCCCTTCAAAGAATTTCTATCTTAAAGATTTCAACGAACATGAAATTTATGTGTTGAATACTCAGTTGTAACATTATCAACTTGATATTTTTTCCACAAGGACTTCAAGAATTTGTCTACAAAAATTGGAGACCTACTATCTTATTGACAAATTGATTCGACTCATTTTGACTCTTCTGGTATCAACATCAACCACAAAAAGATCATTTTCTGCTATGAAACTTGTTAAACGAGGTTTCGCAATAAGATGGAGGATGAATTTCTTGCAAATTGCGTGACTGTATACATTGAATGAGAAATGACGGAGAAAATCGACAAAAAATGTATCAAAGATGAATTCTATGAGATGAAGAATCGGCGTGCACATTTGAAATAACATGTATGGAATTGTTTGTATCTTTTTTTGCTTGTTGAATATATAATAATATATATTTTATATATTTAAATTGTATTTTTTTTTTGCTTTGCTTGGTGACTGCTCCCCCCCAACCAAAATTCCTGAATCCGCCCTTGTGTGAACTCATCATTTATTTTCTAATTAGAGATGGCTAGGATTTCGTCCCGGTTTCTAGTGGATTTCATTTTCTTGAAGGTTTTTTGAAGATTGATCATCTCTTTTTCCTTTCCTGTGTCAATATTTGAGCTCTATACTGTAGCTTAATTTAGCTAGGTCAAATTGTCTTGTGAGCTGATCATCTTTTACTATATACTAATTTAGTCTGTAGACATTGTTTTTTTTTTGTTAAAAGTATGTCTTGATTTTTGAGTTTGGTTCAAAGTTTTAATCATAGTGAGATCGAAGTTAGGACATACATGCTGATTCAGATGCGATATTAATTTGTTTTATGTTGGATTAGCTCCCAAGTGTAATTGCTTATTAACCTTCAATATTCATCTAAGCTAAATGCATTGTATCTGTACAGAGCAATATGAGATAAAATAAGGCTGTGATATAAGTTTGCCATTAATTTAAAAAATGAGGCGACTTTTATATTAATGCGAGATGACTTGCATTTCCGTCTCTTTCGAGTTCTCTCACAAGAATATGGTTGTGCATTATGAAGATTGAACACGGGAAATATCCCCATCCATCTCTGAAACAAGCAGGATGATACATACCTTTTATGCGATGATTATACGACGTTTGTATGTGTATTATTCATGTGTATTGTTTTGAAATTGTGCTTTTGCGGGGTAACAGTTATGGCTGTGTAACTACTTGTAATCATGTATCATCAGTGATTTGTCTAATTGTTGCGCCTATCTGTCAAACTATTTATACTCTGAGTATGGATGAAATGGTATTGAGTATTGTATCATGAAATCGCTCTTCTTTCTCCTCACTTGTTTTGTTTCTCTGCCTTCTACAGAACTCCCATCTCTATTCAGGCTTCGGCCTTTGGAATACAGGCAGCCTCCTTAAGGAAGTCTCCTCTGCACTGCAATTGCTAGATCCCAACTAGGATCCTATCACAAGATGTGGATGATCTTAGATACCTTTGTTGGATACTGCATGAAGAGGCTCATGAGCTTCATTGAGGAGAAGGCGGTCCTAGCGCCGGGTGTTAACGAGGGGCTGAAAAGGCTGCGGAGGAGGCTAGTGCTGGTCAGAGATGTTTTGGAAGATGCTGAGCGGAGTAGTCTGGAAGAACGTGCCTTAAAAATCTGGATCATGGAGGTTGGAGCTCAAGGATGTCTTGTATGATGTGGACGACATTATTGATCTCCACATTTACAAGGACGGCCAGTTGACCCTCCTCGTCTTCAAGGCCTCCCCGCATGCTTCTCTTTCTTTTCGTGCTTTACAGATGTTCCACGTCGCTATGTGATCGGCGAAAGAATCAAGAGTTTCAACGGTCGACGCGACCACATCTACAAAGATAGGCTGCAGTTCAATTTGGTTTGCAGCATTAAAAGTAGGTATGCTTGCCACATATTGACTGAAATTCGGCGTGGAATTTTGGCCCGACACAGTTCAATTTGGTTGCGGCATTAAAACTAGGAATCTTCAGATTCCTCCGATGTGTCAATTGTGACATTTGATGATTCTATCTAGTGCAAATTGTTGCAATCCAAAACAATCAAGGATACAATTAAGATCAATCAATCAATCAAATGCTTCTCAATGAAGCAACCACAATTCAATTGCTTAACACAATGCCAGCTCAGAAATCACAAACAGGTAATTCAATCAGGGGTTCAACAAGATTAACCGCAAGCATTAAGAGAAGAATAAGCAAGGTAAGCTTGATCCAACTAGCCCAGCTCTCGGAGAAACACAACAAAAAGAAACTAAAAAAATTGATGAACCAAATATAACTCCTCCTTACCACCTCCCTTATTTATACTGAGACTCTTTATTGTTTACATAAGTACCCCTCTACTAAATTGAGCCAGGACCACGTAACTGCCGTTCCCTCCAAAATTCAATCCAAATGGTAGTTAATGCCTTCGGTTTCATTTGGCCGTTAACATAGCATAGTTATGACGTGGAATAGGAGTCAGCACCTGCCCGCTACCCTGGAGTCCTACCAGGGGGCTCACCATGACGTCGCACCATGGTGGATTTATCAGGTCCGCAGACCGTACACCTCAACCCGTCTCTTAATTGTCTCATCACAGGAAACCAAAAGGTTGTTGAGGTCGAGATTCGATCTCGAGACCTCCTTGATAAAGAGTTCTCAGGCAAACTCTCATCACCAACGGAGCCGCGGATCAATTGGAGATGAGAGCTCGTCTGAGAACTCTTTATCAAGGAGGTCTCGAGATCGAATCTCGGCCTCAACAACCTTTCGATTTCCTGTGGTGGGACCGGAGACGGGTTGGGGTGTACGGTCTGCGGACCTCATAAAGCTGCCATGGTGTGACGTCATGGTGGGTCCTCTGGTGGGGCTCCGGGGTGGCGGACAGGTGCTGACTCCTATTCCGCATCACAACCCTTCTTCTACGAGGCCAATATGGCACTCGAGGATGAGGAAGTTTCCATTTTCAAATGAAAGCATGGCGCGGGATAAAGGTATTTTGCTTTCCACATCTTGTTCTCTAGTGTACTTGAATAAGAGACCACATGATTTGTTTTTATAATATTGCTGGAGCAGATTTTGTTTTGGAACTGTAGAAAGGAATAGAATGTGTATTTTTATTCATCCACATAGGAGCAATATATAAGACTTACATCAAGACACCCAACACCGATAGGCAGTGTGGGACTAAACTCAACAATATTAAATTATTACATAATAATAACTCTAACGCTCCCCCTCAAGTTGAAGGGGGACCCTACAGCTTGAACACAACATAAAACGGAAGGTACAAGAAGGTTGGCAACGTGGGACAAAACAACAGCCACCAAGGCCCAACTGCGTGTCACCGGGGATACTTCAACCGGGCAAGAGCCACACGACGTTGGTTCACAAAACCGACCATGATCACGCTGGATACACTCGGAGCGGAAACTAGGTCCACCATGAAAGACCAAACTAACCCTACCAAATTCAAAGAAAAGGACGAGGAGATGCAAACAACATATGAAATCGACCTGGGGGCCATGCGTGACTAAGGCAGGAGTCGGGAAAGAGGCATCCGAGTCGCCGTTATCACAAACACTTCCCCTCACGTGGAATACGTGCATGAAGGCATATATAATGCCTGGAGGCCGTGACGTACACTCCTCACGTAGACCACGTGCACGTGTGAGACCCTCGTCGGGTACATGAAGCCAGATCATGTGGAGGAAAGCCGAAATCGCACGCGAAGCAAGCTAATACAACACACTACAACAATAACAACTTAAAAAAACAACATTAAAACTTAAACCGGGCCGGAGAGGAAGCAGCGCACACAGAGCAACAACGGCATAGGCCTGCCGGCGTTGAGGAAGAAGATGCAGCAGCACGACATAGAGAGCTGACGGGCCGGACTGGATCTAAAGAAGAAGGAAGTAGACGGCCGAGCTGCAGCGGCACGCAGAGCGACCGGAGAAGAAGAGAGCAGCAACGACACTCAGAGCAGCCGGAGAAGAAGAGAGCAGCAGCGACCGGAGAAGAAGAGCAGCAACTGAGCAGTAGAGCAGTAGCGGCACGGAGAGGAAGCAACGCCAGGCAGTTGGAGAAGAAGAGCAGCAATGGAGCAGCAACGACACGGAGAGGAAGCAACGCCAGGCAGCCGGAGAAGAAGAGCAGCGACAGAGGGCATCCAGGTCAGAGAAGAAATAGTCGGAGAATCAGAGTCGTCGATGACGGACAGGAAGCAGAGGGGAGCCGACAGGATCGTTGACTGGAGAAGCAGACGACGGGATCGTCGGAGCAGGCGTTGACGGCAGAAGAATCAGTCGTCGAAGTCGATCGCAGAGGGAAAGCACGAACAAGACGCAGACGGCGATGGAAAACGAAGAAGTGGTCGATGTCGCAGACAGAAGCCGAAGGTGTCGTCGATGTCACAGACGGAAGCCGGAGAAGCCCTCGACATCGCAGGCGGAAGCAGTCGATGTCACAGAAGATAGGCCCGCTCCCGTCGTGGAATCAAGGGCCGATCCCGTAGACGGGAGCAGGGGGAGAAGCATACGTCGAGCCCTAGCAGGGGAGCGGAAGCGGAAGCACGAGATGGGATCGGGTGCGGCGGGAGAAACGGGAGACGGGGAAAAAATTTTAGGTTACACGGATCATCGCTCTGAAATCATGTAGAGAGGAATAAGTGTGTTTTTATTCATCCACATTGGGACAATATATAGAACTTACATCAAGACACCCAACACCGATAGACGGTGTGGGACTAAACTCAACAATATTAAACTATTACATAATAATAACTCTGACAAGAACTATATATTGTTCTCGAACTTGTCCTTTAAGTGAGATCAGCTGCTATTCTACTTTTCTTCAAATCATCTTACTATCAATGCTTATTACATTGGTATTTGCAGTGCACGCTAAGTGCCATGTTTATTATTGAAGCTTATTACATTGGTAATTAATAGTTCAGTGTAAATAATGAGGAATTGGTTTCTTCTAAATTCCAAAATCAGTCATAGAGCAACCCCTTAGTTTTCAGCACAGGCTCAATGCTATGTTTATATTTCCGTAATCATCGCATCTTTTGCACAGTATAATCTAGAGTCGATTATACTCTGAAATCAAATCTTTGGTTTTTTTTTGTTCATAAACCTCTCCATTTTATGACAATTATTTCTAACAAAGTAGGCTGAAATGTAAGTAGGAATAAAAAGGGTGTTCTCATAATTTCATTGAGCTATATAAATATCTGTATGGGGCTGTAGCCTCGGATACCATCTATGTGGAGATTTGGCTATAAAATTAGTTCTTCTTCCTCATATTTATTTCAATTCTTCCTGTTCAGAGAACTCTTCCAGCTGATAAGGAAATTGCAAGGGAGATCGCTGATGATCTACATTCCTATGACACTGCTGCTTCTTTATGAAAAAATGATGACAATGGTTTTTATAATGATTTTTGTTTTTATATGATTTTTTTAAAATGCTAATTCGTCCAGCGCAGAGTTCCTTCCCTGTCACAGCTATGTGAGCAGATGAATTAGCGTTTTCATGCTCTCCGGAGCTATAAGCTCCGTTTGGGAGGACTTATTTTCAGCGGTCAAGCGGTCACGATCGCATGAACCGGACCTTAATTAAGGTCCGGTTCATGCGGTCGTGACCGCTTGACCGGTGAAAATAAGTCCCCCCAAACGGAGCCATAATCTATAATGCGGAACAACAGCTTAGTGAGGCTGGGAGTGGTATGCCTATTACTGCATAGGATAATCGGTCTAGAATTTCTCTCTTCTTTCTTTATTTTACCAGAAGTTCTCTCGTGGCCTATGTGTAAGTCTTAAGCAGTGGCTCTTCCATCTTGATCTACTTCTCCTTTTCAAAGAAAGGCCCCACTTTAAAGAGAGAGAGCATTCAGCGTCTGCCTTTGGGCAGCGCGTTCTACAACATGACATGTTAATTTTGGGTACTGATCAGTCTGAGGTGGAAGATGCGAAAGTTATCTTGACGAGACAATTTAGCATGACAGATTTAGGTGTGGTGAAAAACATCCTAAGAATGGAAGTGAAGTTCACTAAAAAGAGTATCACCCTGAATCAAATTCACTATATCAGAAACCTACTAGAGAAGTGAGGTTATGATAATAGCAAAAAGATTGAGACTCCATACGACTATAACAATAGACTGAAATTGAATGAAGATTCACCTATTAGATAGTTGGATTACTCCAAACTCATAGGAAGTCCCATGTATGCTACAACCTGCACTAGACCTGACATAACCTTTATGGTCGGCATGTTAAGTAGATTTACGAGTAACCCTGGGAAGGATCACTGAGATGTCTTAAAAAGGCTAATGTGATACTTAAAGTACACTGAGAAGTATGATTATGTTACAGTGACCATTCTCCTGCGTTTGAGGGGTATTCTGACGCCTCGTGATGCTCAGAAATTTCTGATAGTAGATCCTCTAGTGATTTTATGTTTACACTAGGAGGAGCAACAGTAGCTTGGAAGAAAAAGAAACAGACGTGCATTGCACTATCCTCTATGAAATCGGAACTCTATGCTCTTGTTTTAGCAGAAGAAGAAGTGGAGTGGATAAGAGATCTGATAATGGACATTCCAATGACGAGTCTGAAAATGCACTCTATTTTGATTTTTTGTGACAATCAAGCCACATAGATCATTGCAACAAATACGTTGTTCAATGGAAAGTGAAGACAACTGAGGATGAAATAGACCTGGTTGACCTATCTCATTAGTCAGGGGATAATCTCCCTATTGGACGTGAAATCAAAAGATAATGTAGCAGGTGTCCTTACCAAAGACTTATGTAAGGTTCTAACAACTAAAACATCGGTGAAGATGAGATTAAAGTTCATTCAGTATGACTTAATGTCTTGCTTATGTTTTAAATTTTAGAACCGTAGTCTGCTTACATTCAAGCATCTAGAGTGAGTACACTGAAGTATTTCAGATGATATCTGATGAAAGTCAGAGATGAATAATTATCAGTCATTCCAAACTTAATGACTTACATAATTATTTTAGGGTGCTGTTATTAGCAAACCCACTTTCGTTTCTAGCAAACCAGAAAAAAAACAGATTCTGTCATTTTTTGCATTTTTTTCTCTTCCCCAAAGTTACTACTAGCAAACCAATCTTGTTTTTTGGTAATTTTTGCATTTTTGAATTTTGAGCCCCAAATATTTCTCATTTGAAAAAGTGATCAACATGAAAGTTGTAGATCTCAACTTTCACGTTGATCATTTTTTTTCATTTGAAGCCTTTTAGGCCTCCAATTTGGGCCCTAAAAAAGACATGCACGGAACGTACAGATTTTCGACGTGACTTTTTTCGGGACCCAAATCGGGGGTCTAAACTACTTTAAATCAAAAAGTGTTCAACATGAAAGTTGTACATCTCGACGAGATCTACAATTTTCATGTTGAACACTTTTTGATTTGAAGCCGTTTATGCCCCGATTTTGCCCCCGAAAAAAGTCACGCCGATCCCGGGCGTCCGTACATATGTACGACGTAACTATTTTCAGGGGTCAAATTGGGGTCTAAAGTGCTTCAAATCAAAAAGTGTTCAACATGAAAATTGTAGATTTCGTCGAGATCTACAACTTTCATGTTGAACACTTCTCTTGAAATTGTACGTATAAGACGCAATTCAAAAGGACGTATATATTCTTATATACACTTGATGCAGATAATGATATTTTGTTGAAAAATTTTTTTTAGACATACTAAACATTTACGACATTTTGACTCATCTATAACGCTAACATAAGTGGTTGAATGAATACATTTGAAATCATTTGTAATGTCATTATATGCAACGAGTTATTTTGAATGAATGAATGTTTTAAACAAAATTTAATTTTTTTTAAAAAAATTATGTTGGTTTGCTAGTTATAAAATAGTTTTCAAATAGTCATTTTGAAAAATGAGGGTTTGCTAATAGTAATGATTTGCTAGAAATCAAACTGGGTTTGCTAGTAACAACACCCTTATTTTATTCAATGACTGATTTGGATATCATTCCAAAAATGAATACTGAAATTATTGATATGTGTCATGGTATTATGATTATTAGTTATATCATTCCAAACTTGATGATATAATAGTCACAGCTTATTGTATCATTCCAAACTTGATGGTATAACACAACTGTGAAACAGTTAATAATAATCTTAATAATTGAAGAAACATGGTTTGATTTTATGAAATCAATTTTCTAATTTTTTGTAAATTAGATAGATATGTTGATTTGTGATTTTTTTTCTTCATATTTAGAGTATTACGTTTTTTTATTGCTCGAACTAATCACTTTATTTTTGATAGCAAATGTTTGAATTCATGAAGATTTGTTTCATGACATTCTTATTGTAATTGTTTGCAGATCAAATGGAGAATGGAAGAGAGACAGTTGATTTTGACCCGGATGACGATGATATGTTGTTTGCATAGATCATATTTAATCACCAGTTTGAGTTTTCAGTTTTATTTACTGCTTTGTTTGGGACATTTTATTTGAGTTTAGATTTATCTGTATTCTAAAACTCATGTTTGTGTTTCTGAAAAACTCATGTTTGTGTTCCTGAAAATTCATGTTTGTGTTTCTGAAAAACTCATGTTTTTATCGTTATCAACTCTTAATTTTAAGTGACTTGTTATGTGGTATGTTATATATAATATAAGAGAAGATTGTTTAGGTATATTTAATAATGATAACGGGTCATTATCGAGTTGATTTGGATCCGTTTGACATCCAATAACTCGTCGTCAGGGATTTAGGGTTATGCATATAAATACCCCTAATGGGGACAACGTGGAAGTCGTTCCAAACTTGACGATCACACGAGATGCTTCGAGCGCACTAACTGTACTTAGGTATTAGTGAGATTATAAAGATAGGGCACAATGACGACAAAAGATCTATATAGTCGACCCCACTATAGTGGGATAAATGCTTGAGTGTTGTTGTTGTTGTTTTTATAGTAATAGTTTGTGTGGTTTAATTATTCGGAGAGGAAAATTGAAATGTTCAAGTTAGAATGTAAAATTGGTTCAGTGTGGGCAGTTCTGTCGATTATCGATTTTTTTATGCACACTCCTAATACTTAAGATAGAAACAAGTAGCTAGAGTAGTATGTTTTTTAATACATTTTGTATTACAGAATCCAACACTTGTGTGAAAAATTAAAAATTCAGGCTGGGTGGATCTGAGCTGACAGGACAGATGAGGCATAAATTCATAGAAAACTTGAAAGAAGAATTGTTTGAAGAATGGAGTGGCTGAGCCTTAGCTTTTTTCCCTTGTATGGAAATGTTCTTCTATGTTTTTTTTAATTCTCATCATCTCCAATGGGTGCCAAAACCATTGTTTCACAGCTTGTTCATGATTCAAAGAAAACATTCAGGAAATAAACTTGCTTTTCACCTTCAAAAAGGCGAGTTTCCACAACAAAAACACAATTCCGTCCGGTTCTTGACAGAACAAAACGCTTGACTCGCCTCCAAAATGAGATCGGAACACTTGTACCTAAACAAACAAACACATTAGTATATAATGCATGGATCACACCCAATGCACAGCATTTAAGCCCATAAATTCATGTATACTCCATCAAGACAATGGAAATATTGAAAGCCATTAAAGACAACAAAATAGCAAAACAAGACAGACGAAGAAGAAGAAGAATTCACAGCCTGATCTCTCCTCCCACAAACAAATCTCCTGTCAATAACTAAAAGTATGCACTACAATGCTAACACAATCATGATTCCTTATTTGCTGCTTGTTTATCTTCATAACCTGATGAGGTTAATCACTCTCATCATCATCCTTCTCTTCTCGTGAGCTTCACCTTCAACCCGTGTTTCATGTACAGGGTGAGTGCCATTTTCGGCACCACCGGATGGCCTTCGACGACGCTGACGCGATATCGACGGAGGATGTTGGCGGCGACGAACTTCATTTGATAGTAGGCGAAGTCCTTGCCGAGACAGAGCCTCGGGCCGCCGTTGAAAGCCGCGAACTTGTAAGCTGACTCGCTCATGAAACGGTCATCGCGGAGCCACCTCTCCGGTTTATACTCCCTGCAGTCTTTCCCCCATATGCTCTCCATCCTTCCCATGCTGTAGATTGCATAGAGCAACTTTGTTCCCTTCTTCAGCACGGTCCCGTCGGGGAAGATCTCGTCTTGGATTACCTGTTTACGAGAATTGTTAAGGTTCTGTTTGAAACAGTTGTGACGTTTGAGTGATAGTGCTATGAAACTGTGATGATAAATTGGAGTAAGGATCCCCTAGAGTTCGTACGGACAACTTCAGGGGGGAATTTGATCCATCTCGCGCGTTGGATTGAAATCCAACGCGCGAGATTTCCCCCTTTTTTAAAAATATTTTTATTATTTTTTACTTTTCACATTTTTTTTCTTTTAGCGTCTGAATTCATCTCGCCGTAGGATTGGCGAGATGAATCGCTCTCGCGCGTTGGATCGAACTCCACCCTGAAGTTCTCCGTGCGAACTTCAGGGGATCGGGATCCGGATAAATTGTATTCGGAAATTGAAATTTCGCGGCAACATTTTTGACCCAAACTCAATTTTTGGGTCTAGCGTTTGCACAACACACCATCCTCTAGATGCACGTGACTCATTTTTTTCTTTTAAATTACTTTTTTGTCTGAAATTTATACATTTTTAGAAAATAAACGACGGAATATAAATTATTATATTTTTAAAATTCATTTGATTACTTATTTGCCTATATTTTGAACAGTCCTGTAATATTTCGATCATAAAATTTTATAGGACAAACAAATTATAATTGTAAATTTTAAACGTTACAGGTGAAATTTTCCAGTTAAAACCAACAAGTACAACTGTAAAATTTTGTTTATGACTGTTCAGAATATGGGCTAATGAATAGTTATAATGTTTGTAAAAATATCATAATTAATATTTCATAATTATTTTTTTTTGTCAAAAATAATTTTTAGTTTCCAAAAAAAGAGTTTTATATTAGAAAATGATTCATGTGCACTTAGAGGATGGTGTGTGTTGTGGGCATCAAAAAAATTTCCTATCCAAACACCATCTGCATTTTAATGATCCGAAACCTTTGAGACACTTTGGAACCGTTTGACCCGTGGCATTTTTGCTTCAATAAATTTTGAAAAAAAACACACCGTCATAGGATGTTGGCTCTGTTTGGGGGGACTTATTTTTACCGGTCAAGCGGTTACAACCGCATGAACCGGATCTTAATTGCTTGACCGGTGAAAATAAGGCTCCGTTTGGGGGGACTTATTTTCACCGGTCAAGCGGTCGCGACCGCATGAACCGAGACTTAATTAAGTCCCGGTTCATGCGGTCGCGACCGCTTGACCGGTGAAAATAAGTCCCTCCAAACGAAGCCTAAGTCCTCCAAACGGAGCCGTTATCGCCATCACCAACAAAAAAACTAGTTTTAAAATAAGAGTGGACGATCCTTAGTTGTGGTCCAACTTTGGCATTCATAACCGCTACAGCTATGCCACAAAACCTTGTATTTTGTTGTTGTCTTAGTTAATATGCTCAAATTATAAATATGTGTGCTTTATATCATTTTAATTAATTACCAATTTAATAATCATTTCTCCCGATATCCCAAAATTAATATATTCAAGGATGATATCGAGTTGACGAGTTTGGATGGTGCCTTACACGCATTTTTAATTATCTTCTTGCAAAAGAAAATATGGAAAAATGATTATTATATTTTTATAATCATCTCTATATATTCTAATCACATTTTTGAACTAACATGATCAAATTTTTTTAATTAGATTCTTCTCGAAATCAAAATTTTCGATACAAACTCGACTCAAAACCGATTCAAAATCAAAATTGGTTTCTAATCAAGTCCGCTCAACTCAAAATGACTCGATTTCAAACCGGCTCAAAAGCGAATCGAACTGCATCGAAATTGAGCAATTTCTCTTTTTATTTTTAATTGGCTAGAAATTAAATTAGCAAATGAAATACTTAAATCTTATTGTCTTAAATATTAAAATAAGAACATATTAATAAATACGTAATATTTTTAATCAATTAAAATTAAGTGAAATCATTTGTAACCAATTCCGATTTCACTCAATATTCAAGCAATTTTAGAATGAAAACTATGCTGAATCCTAAATATAACAAATTTTCGATTTTGGAATAACATGCTCTACCCCAAATGCATCGAATTATTTATGACCATTGTTATTAGCAGTCTTAAAAATATCCAAAATGATTATTCTCCGTTCTAAAAACACTTAGGCTTCGTTTGGGAGGACTTATTTTCACCGGTCAAGCGATCATGAATCGGGACTTAAAATAAGTCCCGATTCATGCGATCATGACCGCTTGACCGGTGAAAATAAATCCTCACAAACCAAGCCTTAAATTTATTGAAAATTGCTTCCGGTGAATAATAGAGAGTAGCGAGTCAAAAGACATGATTGTTTTACCTCCTTGTGGTCAACCGGCACCGACGGATACAGCCGGAGAGCCTCCGTCAGCGCCGCCTGCAGATAATCCATCTTCTTCACCTCCTCCGGCCGGAAGATCACCACCTCGCCGGAATTCTCCTCCCCCTCCCCTGATCTCTCTTCAACAATCCTCGTCACCTCCTCCACTATCCTCTCCTCCACCCTCCGATTCCCCTGCAGAAGCCAGAAGAACCACGCCAGCGCCACCGACGACGTGTCCCTTCCGGCCAATATAAAGTTCACGCACACGTCCCGCAAGAACACGTCCGTGTACTTCTCGCCCCCTTCCTCGTCCTTCGCCCGCATGAACGCCGTCAGCAAGTCCGATCTCGCCGCCGACTCCGGCGGCACCGCCGTCCTCAGCTCTTCCCGCCTCCTTCTTATCACGGCGTACGCGAATTCGTCGACCCGCTCTATGGATCTCCGCAGCCGCCTCTCGTTGCCGACGTCGAGCAGCCGCATCGCCCGCCACATCGCCGTCGGCGTGACGAAGCGGAGCAGGGTTGCCTCCGTCGCATCCTCGAAGGCGGCCGCGAAGGGTATTTTCGGCAGGCCTGGACTGAGGCAGCCTGGGTCGATGCCGAAGGCGATCATGCAAACATTGTCGAAGGTTAGCCGGAGCAGCACGTCCTGGAAATAACACCAATTTGATGAAATAATTTTGTGAGGAATTACAGCCAAAAAAAAAAACTTTTGCATATACACATGACCAGGGATTCTCTCTCCACAACAAAAAAGGTAAATTTTATCTGCAAATCAATTTCAACTAAAGGCTTAGTTTGAGGGGATTTATTTTACAATCAGCATGAATCGGACATAAATTAAGATCCGATTCTTGCGGTCGTAATCGCTTGATCGGTGAAAATAAGTCCCCTCAAAGGGAGCCTTAATGCAAACTGTGTTTTCAAAATAATTATTAAAACAGCTAGGTGCAGACTGATTCTTTATGGGTTCACAAGTCTATGATCACTTAGTTTTATTTGCACTAAACTTGATTTGCACATAATTAAAATTGATCCGCAAATAACAACACCTAAAAAAAACTAGTTTTGAACATAAAATTAGGGCTTTGTTTGGCAATGTTTATCATAGAATGTATGTTTAGCAAGACAAGTTATGTCTAATATCAAGAAAATAAACTAATTCTGATCATAAAATGCATGATTTTTTTAGGTGAGGTCGGACATTCACAAACATGAGTTCATGACGATCGCGTTCGTGCCCATCACCGCCACCACCAGCATCCTGAAAAAGGAAGCCTTATATTTATAAATTATTATTTTGAAATGTGTGTAAAATATAGGTTTAGCCCTAAATCCTAAATAATTAATTTTTTTCCAACCCTTACGTTTCCCGAAATAATACCATAATTTACTTGAAATTCTATTTATTTCCTGATCAGCAATCCCAAAAATTCTTTTACGAGCTCTGTTTCCAATGATCATACTAAACGCCTTGATTTCACCGCCACCTACCTGAAGGTCAACGCCGCCGCCGGCGGCCGCCTCGTCGAGCACCGGGAGGAGCCGTCCGTGCACGAGCTCCACAAGCGACCGCGCGGTCAAGGACCGAAACTCCGCCGAATGAAACTCGAGGCTCGCCGTCTTGCGCTGACGCCGCCACGCCTCGTCGTCGGCGGCGAATATTCCGCCGCCGAGAAGGTCCCGCACGGTGGCGCGAAAGTAAGGGCCTTTCGGAAAGCTGGAGAATTTCTCCTTGAGGAGGTGCTCGAGATTGCGTGGGTCCGCGGTGACGACGCAGTGGAGATTGGTGAGGGAGGGGCCGCTGAAGGTGAAGGTGCCGCCGCGCTCCACGAGCACGCCGGTGATCCACTCGTAGATGTCGCGGCGGAGGCCGAGGATGAGGGAGGGGAGCATGCCGACGAGCGGCCATGACGGGAGGCCGAGGCGGCGGCGCTGACGGAGGGAGTGGATGGCGATGAAGATGGAGACGGCGAGGAGGAGCTCGACGGCGTGGATGGTTTCCGGCAGGAGTTTCCACCGCCGGAGGCCGTTGGATTTGATCATGGAGGCGATCATGGTCGTGGCCATTGTATTCATGCGAGTAATATGAGCACTGTTGGGGTGTTGGGGGTGTTTTTATTGGATTTCTGAACGGCCGTTTGTTCGGTTGTTGAGCGGGTAAACTAACGGGAGATGGGGTCCACGTGTCCTTCTGCTGTTAGTATTTTCAATGTTTCGCATTTTTGGTAAGCCTGTACAGCTGTACTCTAAGGTAAAAAAATTTTGGTGCGGCCCACTTTCCCTTTTGAATGTGCATTACAGCACTAGGATATTTTTATGCACTAAAATATATTTTTCAGATTATAAAAAAACAATTTTACAAAAAAATACAGAATATTAAATTCTCTTATTTTTATACTTATCAATATGTTACTCATATTTCCATTATAACTGAAAAAAAATACGGCCGTAAATTAAAATCATGCATTACGATCGTATTTTTAGTTTTCGATCATAATAGATTATTTTAGGGACATATTTTTTCCAGTATAATCAGAATAGTTAAAAAATGATGCTTATAATGAACGTAAAAATACAAAAAAATAATATTTTGTGATTTTTTTTTTGTAAAATTGTTTTGCATAAAAATCATGGGATGAGATGCATAAAAATCACCTTGTCGCACATAGAGGGACCAAAAAATTCTTCCCAATTAAGGTGACGTTCAGTTCAGCTGATGGGATGCAGTGCGGTTGGGAGAAAACAACATTTAAGATAAAGCGGCGTTGGGATTAGCTTAAGATTGAAACTCGGTTTTTCTCGTCCGCGGCCACCACACCTCCCCCTCACGACCCTCCCGAACACAACAACCTAGCGACCTTCTTCCTGACTTTCATTTCAAAAGGACTTGGGCTTGATTTTTTATTAAGTTTTTTTACCTCGAAAATGACTTAAATTTAATATTTATGAAAGATATATTAATACTGGGGAGCAGGATCGAGTTCGTGGTAGTCATATATATAATATTCCAAAGGAGAGAAAAATAAATAAAAAATTTATTTGGCCTCTAATATCTACCCAAATGGAGAGGACGAAGGGAAAGAGAGAGAAGGTATTTTTTATTCTTCAATTTGTGTTTTTTTTTTCATTTTCAAATTTGTCATATGAGGGGAGCCTATGGAGTGCACATTGGTAAAAAGACCTTGCGAACTCAAAGCTTTCATGAACACGTCGAGCCCTTTAGTAACGAAGAGCAGTTGGGTACGGGCAGAGGTTGCTAGTAGTATAAATAAATTAGTTGTATGGGAGATCGACTGATCGAGCAACATTCGAATATTATCGTCGTCACACACTTGACATTTATAAGAGTGAGCATACCTGCTAGTATTATAGTTGTTGTGGGTCGCTTAGCGCTCCGCAAGGACCGGAGGAATCGGACTGTTTTAACTTATGAGTGAGCCAAGCGTGCTATCACTAAAAAGAGAATCAACAGCAGAACAAGAAGACCCTTTGGATGAAAAACCAGAAAAATAAAAATAACAGGGGGCAAAATGCCCAGCTCTGTCCACAAAACAACTAGTCATAGTCGGTTACAGGAGTTAGAGTTTCTCAAAAAGTGACAAATCAGACCTCGTTTACAAAATGTTTTTAAGTGCCAATCTTGGGCGAAGCGGAGCGTGCTTTGGAGCGAGGGGCAAAGCGCCTTCTTGAGCGGTATTGAAAGTGGGCACGCGGGAAGTGTTTGCTAGGCGGAGTGCGGAGGCGTGTATGACTGGAGCAGACTTCCTATCGAAGCGGGCACGCGGGAAGGGCGTGCTCAACAGAATGCCAAGGCGTGCACTGGAGCGGTCTTGATCGGAATCAGAGCGTAGCGCTTTCTGGAGCATGGCACGGAGCACCTTTTGGAGCAGTCATGAGAGTGGAGTGGAACACGCAGGGAGCGAGTGCTAGGCGGGGCTTGGAGGCACACACTAGAAGGGACTCATTGTCGGAGTGGGAGGAGGATATGAGTTGAGTAGAGTCGTCCCCTCTCTAAGTTGAACTTTTGTAACTCATCGCCGAAAAATCTCAAATCTCTATCTAATATCTAATGAAGGTCCCCACCCCACCCCACCCCACCCCACCCCACCCTTATATATTATTTTGGGTGCTAGTAGATAATTGCGCTCTTCTGATTATTGAACAAGAGAATAAAAATGTCTGATTTCAGTCATCTGGATCTCCTACTTCTTAAATCATAATTTTCAATTTCAAGTTAGACTCAGACTCAGGGAAATGTGTGCACACATTAACCCTTATGATTTGAGCAACAAAAACAAATAATTATCAAAATGGGAAGAACATTTTGTCACAAAATTAAAGCCACCAAATCTTAAAATCTCAATTGCAATCAAGTATTTATATGTGCACGATTGTTGTGCACTTAGGGCTAGTTTGGTGTGGCGGTCACCTGGGGGCAGATTTTGCCCCACCTCTGGACTGTTACCGTGAAAACTACGGTGTCGACTAAATCCGTCGGTTTCCGCAGATTTCTTGTGGTGGGGTGGAGCGAAACCGCCCGACCGCTTAATCCCGCCAAACAGGCGGTTCCCGCGGCGGGGCGAGTTCGTCCGCACAACCGTCGCGGATCCGCCCCGCCAAACAAAACCTAAATAGAGATGTAATGGACCTAGTGGTTCATGTAAAATTTGTGCATTTTATTTTATGGCCATTGGACACGCCGCATATCGAAGTTTTAAAATTAAAATTTCTTGCATTTTCATGTGTTAATTTATATTTATTTATAATCGTGAAGATATTCAGGTAGCTTGGGTCGTTTGGCAAGAAAAATATCAACACATTCTCAAAATAATAAAAGCATTAAATCGTTATCACGAAAAAACAAATATTAATTCAATTTTAAAATATTAAAATATTAAAATATTAAAGTTGGTCAAATGCCACCGTACGGAACGAGAAACTATGAGCAGCGTGGGAAATAGTTGTTGGGCGCCGGAGGATCGCCAAACAAGAGCACCCTCATCAATGATTTCCCTATAATTATTTAATTAACTAAATCCATTATTTAATTAACTCATTAACTAAGGAAGTCTCTTGAAGAATAAAAAAAAATCCTTCAAATAAATAAAATAAAAAAAAATTATGCTGATTTTTCTTGCTTAGGGTTAGAACTTAGAAGGGGTTTCATGTAACTTATATTATTTGTGCGTGTGCAGACTTCTAATGATGTTGATAAACAAATATTTGTATATTAATCACATCACCAAAACATGATTAGTGATAAGATGGACTTTAAATAGAAATTTTTTAGATGCCTTTAATACACCACGAGCATGGTGCCTTGCACGCATTTTTAATTATCTTCTTGCAAAAGAAAATATGGAAAAATGATTATTATATTTTTATAATCATCTCTATATATTCTAATCACATTTTTGAACTAACATGATCAAATTTTTTTAATTAGACGGTATACATTCCTGTCATAAGAATTTGGTTAGAACATTTTACTTGAAAAAATTTGACCTGTTTTTTTCAAATATGTTCAAAATATAGGTTAAAAAAGTACTTAAAATAATTATAAAATATAATAATTCTTATTTCATAATTTGTTTTACAAGAAAATATCTTGCGTAGGCAAAATAATGCGATTTAAAAGCACAACTAAAAGCAAAATTGTGTGTAACACATCATGCTTATGGTGTGTTATGCATCTAAATTTTTTCCCTTTAACTAGGTGATGATTAGTTAATTAATTCCACAATCATATATGACTAGGCTGGTGGTGGGGGCCTACAATTAGGTGCTTAATTTGGTGAGGGTTGGAAATCACTTTTATAAATATAATAATATTCTTCATTCATGTTATTTCTGCTAGGAAGATAGAGAAGAAAACTTTGGTTGAAGGGGGGCACTTTGGGCATGGGATTATTATTGTTGTTTAATTTGGTGATGTTATGTTGTTTTGTCCTTTGAAATGAAATAAAGCTGAAATTATTCTCAAATGGAGATGTTGTGATGCCAGTTTAATTCTCATGACATTGAAGTGGTGAATGAGGTACGTGTTAGGAATGAGATATATCTTTATAAGGATAAATGTACACATAATCACATCTTTCATGATCTTCACCAAAAATAGTGGGATCATGAGTTTGGCCGCACTCGCGATCACCGCGTCTGATCTCCCCGCCGCCGCGCACGTCACCTTGCCGGCGTTGGGAGGCCGGCGTCATCCCCGGACGCCAGCCGCCCCTCCTCTCGCCGTCGCGGGCCGTCCCATCGGTCGCCGACACGCGGCCGAGGGAACGGCCGCGCCGGCCGATCCTCGGCCGTGGCCGAGAGAGGGCCGTTGCCGAGAGGTCGGTCGAACCAGCCGCTCATCCTCAGCCGTGGCGGGCGCTCCTCCTCGGCCGCCGGCCGCTGCTAAGGGAGCGGCCAAACCGACCGCTCCTCCTCGACCGCCGGCCGCAGCCGAGCGAGCGACCGCAGCGGCCGCTCCTCCTCGGTCGCCGGCGCGGCGGAGGGAGCGGCCGCTCCTCCTCGGCCTCCGGCGCGGCCGAGGGAGCGGTCGCAGCGGCCGCTCCTCCTCGTCCGTCGGCTGCGGCCGAGGGAGCGACCGCTCCTCCTCGTCCGCCGGCTGCGGCCGAGGGAGCGACCGCTCCTCCTCATCCGCCGGCTACGGCCGAGGGCTGCTCCTCCTCGTCCGCCGGCTGCGGCCGAGAGAGCGGTCGAGCCGGCCGCTCCTCCTCGGCCGCTAGCGCGCGCTGCCGAGGAAAGCGACCGAGCCGGCCTCCCCTCCTCGGCCGTCGCCGCCGATCACCCCCTCGCCGGTAAGGTCGGCAGCAAGTTCGTCGGCCGCCCGTGGGGGCCCATCCACGCCGTCCGATCATTTTGAGTCGCTCCTCATCGTCCAATTCACGTATAACGACCGACTAACCGCCAGGTTAGTGGAGGAATTTTATTATTAATTTAATTATGGTGCAAATAAAGGGATTAATTATCATAATGCGCACCCCTAAACTATAACAAAAATATTTATAAGGGTGGTTATAGTGTGCGGATAACCGCGAAACCACCATAACCGCCCTGTGAAGGCTATAAAAGGAGCTTCACGGCTCCTCATTTCTCGTCTTTTCCCTCCCAGACTTTTTTTTCCTCAGGTCGAAGCTCCGTCGAATTTCTCCCACGAGCAACGTCCGAGCCGCACTCAAGTCTCACCTGAGCCACGTACGAGCCACTTTCAAGCCACCTGACGAAGCTCAATCCCTCAGTTTCCGAGTGACCTTCGCAATCGCAAACTCAAGTGCTCCGATTCCACGTTCAATACCAGCAAGACGCCCAATGAAGCCCATCACTGCAAAGTGCAATTTGTAACGAACGCCCGACACGACGGCTTGTCGTCCGCCATGTGCTAAGTGTTCTCTCATCTCGAAATTGTAACGAGAGGCGGTCTGTCGCCTCGATTCAACAAACAAGTTGTAACGACAAAGAAATAGTGGATTTGACCGACACAGATATGGTCACGTGGTTTTTTACCCAGTTAAGAGGTTTTTCCACGTCAATACTTCATGTGTACGATGGATCTACCTCATTGACTGTGTGCGCACTCGACCGTTCCGAGAGCTAAGACGATAAAGGCTATTCTGGTCTTACCGGGACGTCGAGTTAAGCCGCAACAATACGCTTGCTTTAATTTATGGTGTGCAATACTTTATAGATCGGGGTGATGGTGTGACAAAATATTTGTGTTGCGGCTCACCTGGCTTTTTCCCCGGTCTGAAGAATCATACCGCCTTAGCTTGGAGTCGAGTCGGGTGCACAATCAAGTAAAGAAAATCGCAATAATGAGCAAGTGACGTTTTTGATGTGGAAAACCTAGAAAGGATGAAAAACCACGTGGTTGGAATTGTGTCAAGCTAAAATCCACTAGCTTCTTGGAGTGTTACAAAAATTGGTTTGATCTCGGAGGGCGACAGGTCACTACTCCGTTACAAGTATGGTAAATGAAGAAAAACATCCAAATCTACGGAACCTCGATGGAAGCGCTCCGGCTTTGAGATGACACCGAGCTCACAGAACTTTGGTGGGAGCGTTCCGGCTGGAAAATATTTGAAGTCCACAGAGCTTCTGACGGTTGCGCTCTTGTTGACGCGGAGCCTAGATGGGAGCGCTCTCGCGGAGGCGATTGACGTCACTTGAGGCGTGAGGGAATCGTAGCGCAATGAGAAGAGCGGAGCGAGTTCCTGAACAAAGGACCGACCTAAGACCACGATCTTGCTGGAAAAACTCAGAGCTCTCTCTCTCTCTCTCTCTCTCTCTTGACTCTGGAGTTGTTTGGCTTGAAATGAAGGTCTGAGGGTCTATTTATAGTTTTCTGGAGGGGCGCGCCAGTAATTACGTCTTTGAGTAATTTGTGCTAGCGAATGACGTCGCCACATTTCGATCACGCGGATCATCATTTTTAACGAAATGCCAAGAGTGCTCTCCTTCCCCCTGGCAGTTCGGGCGGCCCAGGCAGGGTGCCCAGAGGCGGCGGCCGGAAGCTGTTGGCAACGACGGGGGCGGACGGGGCTCGCCGGCGGAGGCACGGGCCGCCGGCGGAGGCACGGGGCGCCGACAGTGCGCGGGTTCGCGTCCTGGAGGCCGCGCAGGTTGGCGGCGCACGCGGCCCTGCTGCGCGCGTGGGCCAGGCGCACGCAGGTCGCGAGCGTGCACCCCTCGCGCATGCCGCCAGCGCGGGGCACGGCCACGCGCGCTTAGGCGAGGGCCGGCACACCTTCCCGGTCTCCTTGGCTGCTTGCGATTCTCGGCATGCAATCGGTCCGGTCTGGCCCTTTTGCACTCCTTTCTCATCTGCTTAAAAATGTCACGGGAGATCCTTTTAATTTGAATTTTTTTTTGTTTTCTCAATTCGTTTAATTCTTGAAACGGTGGTCAGTGTTTCACATGGATTTAGAAAATCTTGATTGTATAGAGTTAATGATGGCATGTTTTGATCGTAAACACGACACACGCTATAATAATGGGGATTAGTGTTTCAAAATATAATTAATTATTTCATTCGTGTATTTATTTTATAAATGCATTATGTTAGACTATCAGTGGGATGCGGCCGATGCGCTCACTCAACGTGATTAGGGCTCCGTTTGGGGGATTTATTTTCACCGGTCAAGCAGTAATGATCGTATGAATCGGGCCTTAAATTAAGCTTAAATTTATGCGCTCGTAACCGCTTGACCGGTGAAAATAAGTTCCCCTAAACGAAACCTAGATCGTATGCCCTCCACGCGATTTTTACACCATGAGTGCCCATTTTTTTGGCTATCAAGTCTTTGTTGCGAGTATCGCGCTGTGTGCGGAAATGCGGAATACAATAACTTTGTATTAAATGTACTTATCAAAATATTCTTTTGTGAATTATATGTCTAAAATAGTGCATCTTTGTTGACAAATAAAATTGAATTTTCCAGATCTTAGAATTTATTTCATAGCCCTTTTTACAATATCTCGTCTCTTTCATAAAAAAAAAAGATAGTTTCTGATGGGCTCCACCTTAATTTATAAGGAAAAGGAGACCCCCATGATGGGTTCGGGGGGGGGGGGGGGGGGTGCAGTGCGTCGAATGCACTGCACCGTGCAGTGCAATCCAACGGCCGCGATGAGATCTCGCTGCGCCGTGATGCGTGCTCGCTGCGCCGCGATGCGTGCACATCTTCGCACGCATCGCGACGCAGCGAGCACGCATCGCGACGCAGTGCGGGACGGTCGGATGCACTGCACTTTACGGTGCAGTGCATTCGACGCACTGCACCGCCCCCGCTTCCCCCCATGATCCCCATCAATGGAGATCATGGGTGGGCCCCCCCTAACCCCCATGATCTCTCATGGAGATCATGGGGGTGGGCCCCCTTTCTCCCCACCTTTCAGGGAAGGAACCGCCGCCGGCGGTTCCCCTCCGGCCATGGCCGACCTCGGCATGGCCGGCCGCGGCCATGGCCGGCCTCGGGCATGGCCGGCCGCGGCCATGGCCGGCCGCCCGGCCGCGGCCATGGCCGGCCTCGGCCATCGCCGGCCCCAGCCATGGCCGCGGCCATGGCCCCGGGGCCATGGCCCCGGCCATGGCCGGCCCCGGCCATGGCCCCGGCCCCGGCCATGGCCCCGGCCATGGCCGGCCCCGGCCATGGCCCCGGCCCCGGCCATGGCCCCGGCCATGGCCGGCCCCGGCCATGGCCCCGGCCCCGGCCATGGCCGGCCCCGGCCATGGCCCCGGCCTCGGCCATGGCCCCGTCCATGACCGGCCTCGGCCATGGCCGGCGGCGGCCATGGCCGGCCCCGGCCTTCGCCGGCCGCGGCCGTGGCCGGTCGCGGCCGTTCCCGGTCGCGGCCGTGACCAGCCTCGGCCGTGACCGGCCTCGGCCGTGACCGGCCTCGGCCATGGCCGGCCGCCGCCGCGTCCGGCCGCCTCCTCGGGCGGCCCCACCTCGGGGTGACCTCCCCACCGTCCGATCGAGGGGGAGGCCCCGTCGGCCGTCCGATCGGGGCAAAACCACCCACTAACCCACTATATTAGTGGTGGGGCCCGCCATAACTTCCCCCTGGAGCCTATAAAAGAATCCCAGGGGCTCCTCATTTGATCATCTTCTTCTCCTACGCTTTCCCCCCTTCTTCTTCCTCAGGTGGGAGCTCTCCCGTTCTTCTCCGCCGGCGGCCACCCCTCGTCGCCAACAACCAGCGGCCGCCTCTCGCCGCCAACCACCGGCCGCCGCCCGGACCTCCAGCGGCCCCCAGTGGCTATCAGCACCCGCCAGCGGCTATCAGCACTCGTCATAGGCCGTCGGCCCCGTCATCGGCTATTGGCACCCCACCAGCGCTCAATCGCAAAGGAAGCACTCCAAGAACAGAGAAAGACGAGCAAGGGAAGCAGCAACAACCCTGAAATACACACCGCCTCTGAGCGCACGCGCCTAAAGCGTCCCGCGCATTCCACCGTCCAAGTCCCGTTGGTGAGGCAGTCTGTTGCCCACCAACGGCTGCATACACTCTCCCCCTCTTCAAGGATGTAACGGGAGCGGCCTGTCTCCCCGATTCCCCCATCAAATTGTAACCTCCAGCAATCTAGTGGATTTTGACCGGCAGTGACTCGGTCACGTGGTTTTTCACCCGGTTGAAGGATTTTCCACGCTAAAACTCTCTGTGTTCATTCCCCCTTTTCCAACTGACTGTGTGCGCGCTCGACCGCTCCGCGAGCTAAGGCGGTCCAAGATTATCCGGTCCGACCGGAGCGTCGAGTTAGTCCGCAACAGTTTGGCGCCGTCTGTGGGAAACATTCCCAGTATCCTTCACAGAGCAATTTCATCGTCCCTACTACTGCAATGGCAAAGAGGAGTGCCCGCACCGCAGAAGGATCCGCACTTGGCGGACACACTGAACCTGCACGATCTCACTCTCTGGTAGACGTGCCACTGACCGCTGAAGCGACTTTCGCCCCCGTCACCGCTTTGGAAGGACGCGTCTGCCAAATGGAGGAGCAACAGACAGAGATGCTCGCACTACTTCGGAACATGGGAGCATCTCCGGCTCCACCAAGGTCACCTCCGCCAGCTAACCATCCTCTACTATTTAATCCACCAAGGAACCAGGAAGACCCTGTGGAACAAGAAGGACCTGAGGACCATTCAGATGCCGCCAGTTCGGCTCATCCCCATCTAGGAAGAGCAAGGGCAGATCGCCCCCGCGATCCAGTTAACGATGCTCCCATCCACCCTCTACTAACTCGTCAAGAAATCAGGGAGGCTGTTGCTGAAGAATGTCGTCAAGCTGCAAGGAGAGATTTCCACCTTCATCGACCGCTTTATCAAGGCTCCCCCTTTATCCAGTAGATCCTCGATCATCCAATTCCACAAGGGTTCAAACTTCCAAACATCGAAACATTTGATGGAACTGACGATCCACTCGAGCATGTCAATCATTTCACCACCATCATGAGGATCTTCCATGCCACTGATCAACTATTATGTCAAGTATTTCCAACTACCCTCAAAGGACAAGCTCAAACATGGTTTCACTCTTTGAGGCCCGGTACCATTACTAGTTTTGCCGAATTAACTAGACAGTTCTCCGACCAATTCATCGCTAATCGAAGGATTGTTCGAGATCCCTCTCATCTCTCTGGAATCCGCCAGAGCGAAGGGGAAACCCTTAAAGAATTCTTTCGACGTTTCACTGCAGAAGCCCGCCAGATCCCGGGAGTCGACCCCGAACTCCTACGTGGAGTGTTCTTAGGGGGTCTTCGACCCAGCGGTTTTTACTCAGCACTGATGAGAGAAACCGTTCCCAACTATCCAGATCTGGTACACAGAATCGAAGCGCAAATAGCCGCAGACGAAGCTATTGAAGCTCATCGACGGCAGTTCGATGGAGTACAAAAAACAGAGAGATAAAGAGCCAATCCCTCAGCACCAGGAGGGAAGGTTCCTTGAGGACCGTCGATCTGGACGACGCAGGCGTGACTCGCAGAGAGATCCCCCTAGAGATTATACCCCGCTCAATACTTCTCGCACCAACGTTTTGTATGCCATTCAGAATGAACCAGCATTGCAGCGACCAAGGCAACCGCCTCCTAATCCTAGGAACGATCAATCAAAGTATTGCGAATATCACCAGACAACCGGACACACCACTGAAGAATGTGCTCGCCTAAAGGAGGAGATCGAGCGTTTGGTCCGTCTAGGACTACTCAGTAGATTTCTGCAAGGAAGGGTCCAAGAACAGCAAGACCCGCCTAGGCGTCCCAGGGACCAGCAGAATGCCCCGCCGGCACCTGAAGGAGGAAGGCAAGTGGTAGGAAACATTGAGACTATCGCCGGATCACCTATTCTGACTACACAGATATGGTCAGTCCACTCTGGAAAGGAAGCCCATGAAGATAAAAAAAGCAGGCAGGACACCACCATATCATTTGGAGATGAAGACCTCATCAACGTCCGAATCCCGCATCAGGACCCGCTTGTAATTAGCGCTGGCATCGAAAACCCCTGCTACAACGTCAAGCGAATCCTCGTCGATAATGGCAATTCGGTCGACGTCCTTTTCTCTACCACTCTGCAGAATATGGATATATCCCGGCAGCAGCTAACTCCAGCCGCGGGCCCGATATACGGTTTCGATAACCATCAGGTCCAAGTCATCGGAACTGTCACCTTACCAGTCACGTTGGGGGAATTTCTGAGACAGACTACGCATGAAGTCCAGTTCGTGGTAGTAGACTCGAACTCAGCATACAACGCTATCTTTGGAAGGCCTGTTCTGACCACCTTCAAAGCTATCCCATCTATTCCCCATTTAGCGATGAAGTTCCCTACTCCTGGAGCAATTGGAGTAGTACGCGGGAATCAAGAAACCGCAAGGAGTTGCTATTCTAAACAAGCTCAGCCCACCGAGCCCACCACACTGAACATCGATGATTTTGACCTCAGAGATGAAGCAGTTCTACAGCGGGGGGCACCCATCAAAGGTCTGATTGAAGTCTCTCTTTCTTCGACAAAACCAGATCGCACCGTCCAGCTCGGGTCCCTCTTGCAGGAGCAGGAGAAAGAAAGGTTAGCAGCCTACCTCCGGAGGAATAAGGATATCTTCGCTTGGTCCCCGGAAGATATGCCTGGGATTGATCCTCAGGTCATCCATCACTCCCTCAACATTAATCCCGCGTGTAAACCCGTCATCCAAAAGAAGAGGAACTTTGCCCCAGAGAGGCTCCAAGCAATCGAAGAAGAGGTTGAAAAACTCCTTCGCGCCCAATTCATTCGAGAAGTTGGCTACCCCGCTTGGGTGGCTAATGTCGTCCTAGTAAAGAAATCTTCGGGGAAGTGGAGAATGTGTGTGGACTACACAAACCTTAATCAAGCATGCCCTAAAGACAGCTTTCCACTTCCCAGGATAGATCAGCTAGTCGACTCAACCGCCGGACATCAACTACTTAGCTTCATGGACGCCTACTCGGGATACAACCAGATTCGAATGGACCCGGCCGACGAAGAGCACACGGCTTTCCGTACCGACAAAGGAATTTATTGCTACAGAGTAATGCCATTCGGACTTAAAAATGCAGGAGCTACTTACCAACGACTCATGAACAAGATCTTTAAAGAGCTCATCGGCAGATCCATGGAAGTGTATGTAGACGATATGCTAGTTAAGAGCATTCGCCGGGAAGACCATTTGGAGGACTTAGAGAAATGTTTCAAGATCCTCAAACAATATGAAATAAAGCTTAACCCTAGCAAGTGCTCCTTCGGTGTCACTTCGGGAAAATTTTAGGGTTCATGGTTACCCAGCGAGGAATAGAGACCAATCCTGAGAAAATTAAGGCTCTCGAAGAAATGTCTCCACCCAGATCACTCAAAGATGTCCAACGGTTGAACGGAAGAATCACAGCACTATCCCGATTCCTAGCTCGGACGGGAGACAAGTACCTCCCCTTCTTCAAAATCCTCCGAGGAGCACGAAACACAGGGTTTCAATGGACGGATGAGTGTCAATCGGCCTTTGAATCCTTAAAGCAATACCTGGCCTCTCCTCCACTTCTATCCAAGCCAGCTCCCGGAGAAATTCTCTTTTTATATCTCGCCATCACACCAGCGGCATTGAGTTTAGTGCTAGTTAAAGACGAAGGAGGAATTCAACGCCCCATCTACTACCTAAGCAAAATCCTTTCTGATTCCAAAACCCGATACCCGGCTGCAGACAAAACAGCCTTAGCACTTGTCTTCTCCGCCAGAAAACTCCATCCCTACTTCCAAGCGCACACTGTTAAGGTCCTAACCGAATTACCCCTCCGTGCCATCCTCCAAAAACCCGAAGCATCCGGTCGATTGGTTAAATGGGTCGTCGAGTTGGGTGAGTTCGATATCCAGTTCCTCCCACGCCATGTCATCAAATCTCAGGTTTTGGCTGACTTCATCGTAGAAAACACCCTGCCAACGGAAGCAGAATTTGCACCAGTGGAAGCCAGACAAACATGGACGCTATACGTAGATGGGGCCTCGGGAGCTGAAGGCGCTGGAGCAGGCCTTCTCCTCATTAATCCAGAACTCGTTACTCCAGAATATGGACTCAGACTAAAATTCCCTGCTACAAATAATGCGGCAGAATACGAAGCCCTCATCGCGGGGCTCAGGCTCGCCATCAGCTGCCAGGTCAAGCAGCTGACCATCTACTCTGACTCACAACTTGTTGTCTCGCAGGTAGAAGGAGAATTTGAAGCCAAGAATGAACAGCTATCCCAGTATCTCCAGCTCGTCAAATCCCTTCTCATCCAAATCCCGCAAAGCCAAATTATTCACATCCCTCGAGAGCAAAATAACAAAGCCGATGCCCTGTCAAAGCTAGCCTCTTCTTCGACACAATACCAAACAAGAAGGCGTCGGGTAGAAGAAATAGTCTTCCCCAGTATTCATGGCCCATGGGATATAGCAGAAGTCAATGAGGCAGAAGAATCATGGACGGCCCCGCTAATTGCCCATTTGAAGGGCCAGCTACCACCGGAAGATCAAAAGGAGGCTCGCCGCCTGAGAATGAGAGCAGCATCGTTCACTTTGATAGACAGAGAGCTATACAAGCGGTCCTTTGCAGGACCCTACCTGAAATGCCTATCAGAAGAAGATGTCGGATACACGCTCCGCGAAGTCCACCAAGGAGTATGTGGCGAACATCTCGGGGGAAAAGCCCTGGCCAGGAAAATCCTACGGCAAGGATTTTATTGGCCTACCATGAAGAAGGAGGCGACAGAATTCGTTCAAAAGTGCAGAAGCTGTCAAGTGCACGCTAGCGTTCACAGGCAGCCCTCAGTAGCCCTCACATCATTACAAGGAGCCTGACCGTTTGCACAATGGGGGATAGATCTCCTCGGGCCTTTGCCCCTAGCTTCCGGTCAGAGGAAATTCATTATTATGGCGATCGATTACTTTACCAAATGGGTCGAAGCGGAACCACTGGCCAAGATAACCGAAGAGAATGCCAAACAATTCGTTTGGAAAAATATCATATGTCGCTTCGGCATACCGGCAATCATCATCACTGACAACGGCACCCAATTCACGGGAAAATCCTTTACCAAGTTGTGTGAAGACCTAAAGATAGTGTTACGGCACACAGCAGTATCACATCCCCAATCCAATGGGCAAATTGAAGTAACCAACCGTACCATCCTAAAGGGACTAAAGACACGACTAGAAGATGCTGGGGGGCAGTGGGTGGACGCCCTTCCTAATGTGTTATGGGCATATCGCACTACAGAGAGGACGCCTACAGGAGAAACTCCATACAATCTCTGCTATGGAACGGAGGCTATTATCCCAGTCGACATCGGCGTCCCTAGTCCTCGGACATCCAACTTTGATCCCCAGACTAACAACGAGGCGCTCCGCGACAACCTCAACCTGATCTTCGAAGTACGCGAAGAAGCCGCTCTTCGTGCCGCCGCCTACCAACAACGCACAGCCCGCTACTACAACCGCCAAGTGAAGGCCCGCCCGATCAACATCGGAGACCTAGTCCTTCGCACCTTGGAAGCTGCCGGAAAGAGAGCACAAGGCGACAAGCTATCTCCAACATGGGAAGGACCGTTCATTGTTACCGCTGTGGTGAAGCCAGGCACGTACAAGTTACGAAACGCCGAAGGAAAGATTCTCCACCGCACATGGAACGCACAGAATCTACGCCGCTTTTACCAGTGACACGTTATGACTCTTTTATGCCACCTTGTCTAAATTCAAGACTATGTGATTTATATCAGTCGCAAACCTGATCTCATGCAAACTGTTACTCAAAGAATTGCCTTTTATTTTCTGCAAATACTACATATCCTAACAAAATTCAGTGTCTCTCTAATCCATACAACACCGTGGGGGCATGCCCCCCTCACGAAGAAGCCGCGAGCCTGTCTCGCGCGAAAAGTCGTGGACCTGTTCCACGCAACACCGTGGGGGCCTGCCCCCCTCACGAAGAAGCCGCGAGCCTGTCTCGCGCGGAAAGCCGTGGACCTGTTCCACGCAACACCGTGGGGGCCTGCCCCCCTCACGAAGAAGCCGCGAGCCTGTCTCGCGCGAAAAGCCGTGGACCTGTTCCACGCAACATCGTGGGGGCTTGCCCCCCTCACAAAGAAGCCGCGAGCCTGTCTCGCGCGAAAAGCCGTGGACCTGTTCTACGCAACACCGTGGGGGCCTGCCCCCCTCACGAAGAAGTCGCGAGCCTGTCTCGCGCGAAAAGCCGTGGACCTGTTCCACGCAACGCCGTGGGGGCCTGCCCCCCTCACGAAGAAGCCGCGAGCCTGTCTCGCGCGAAAAGCCGTGGACCTGTTCCACGCAACACCGTGGGGGCCTGCCCCCCTCACGAAGAAGCCGCGAGCCCGTCTCGCGCAAAAATCCGTGGACCTGTTCCACGCAACACCGGGGGGGCCTGCCCCCCTCACGAAAAAGCCGCGAGCCCGTCTCGCGCGATAAGCCATGGACCAGTTCCACGCAACACCGTGAGGACTTGACCCCCTCACGAAGAAGCCCTCATACAAACTAGGTCGCGAGCCAGGCCCACACACTAAGCCATAGGTCACTCCCATACTAATACACCATGATAAAGATCAACTCCCCCCAACAACCATCTCGTGTCAAAATACATCTGTGCAAAACACATGATAACGACATACAAGTAAGGCTATCATAGAAAACAATGAATTGGAGCCCTAACGGAGACAATCTCAAAAGCTATAACAGAAACAAATGACTACAAATAAATGACGAGACATACAACAGCAGATAAGCACTACAACTACTCATCATCAGCATCCGAGCTAGAACGCTCATCATCTGAAACATCCGCAAAGCTGAAACTGGAAGTATCACACCCAAGATGCTTCCCTATGAAGCGAAAGGCCTTCGAAACACCACGACGAAGCGCTAACTGGCGTATGCCATCCATCTGAGGCTCTACTTCCTTGGACCAAATATCATCACGAACCTCCTCCGCGATCAGGCTACGATCCCGCATATAGTCCAAGGACTTCAGGTACTCCGCAAGACCTGCGGCCTTCAGTTCTGATGTATGGTCATCCGAAGATAACATCTCAACCTGCGCCCTCGCCGCACAAAGCTGGGTCTCAAGGCCTGAAACCTCATCTCGCGCCGCATGCAACTGAGTCTCCAAGCCAGATATCTCCTCCCTCGCATACTTCAACATCTGGGCAGTCCTCTCCACCACGGCTTTCTCCACGTCCAAGGAAGCACGCACGTCTTCTAGCTCGGACTTCAGCTCTGACCCAACTCGATGATACTGCGTGATGTCCCGGTCATGTTCTTCCTTGAGAGAAGAGAGTGAGCCCATCGACAGTCGAAGCTTCTCCTGCAAAGCGAGATATCCATCCTTCAGGCTCACGTAATGATCGTTCCAGGTGACCGCTATCTGTGCCTGAGTCTCGATCTGCAAAAAGAAAAACACGCAATTAGCCGCCTCCAAAAAAAAAATAAAAGAAGAAGGAAGAAACAGTAAGGCACCAACTTACCGCGTCACTCATCGCCTTCAAAGAGGAAGACATCCGGGGAACCGCTGCGCTAGCAAGCGCCCGTGGAGCTGGGGAAACAGGTAATTGCGTCTCTGGGACTGAATCATCAGAGGCTATCACCACAACGTCAACATCACTAACGGGGGCCATAACCACTTTTCTCTTGCGGCCCCCTCCGTGAGAAGACGACACCACCCGTCCCGTGCCAACAGAAATACCACATCCCAACAATCGCTTCTCTTCGACAAACGCATATATATTGAAGAGACGATTAGCCAACTCACGAGGCTCGGAAAATCCCAGCACAGGGGAGAAGTCTCGCTCCCTCCCTTTCACACGGCGACAACGATCGGGAAGCGCATTCCACACCTCAGGAAGACCCCAGGAGTTCTTCACATATCCAAACAAAGTGTTACCATGACGACGATCTTTGCGGGACTCAAACTCCAGCCAAACCTTGTTGCTGCGCACCTCGATCCGCTCACCACCATCAAAGCGCACGTCGCACCAATCCCGGAACTGGTCTAGAGAAAGAGAGCCCCCGTGCTCACGAAGAAAAGCAATCAAGCCCATGATACGAGTAACCCCGGTTGGAGCAAACTGGGAAATAGGAACTCCGCAAAACTTCAGAATCTCCACCACCTCGTCGCAGGGAGGAAGACGGAAACCAGATCTAAGCGACACTTCACAGACAGTCAGCCAACCACGGGGAGGATTTTGAACCTGCTCCTCGGGACGCGGGATCCTCACCTCCAAGTCAGGAGGAAGTCCGAACTTCGTTCTCCAAATAGCCACACCATCTTCAGTCAAAGAGGAGCGTAGACGCATTGGTCCAGCAAAGCGCTTCGGTACCTGCGCACCACAAAAAACTAGTCAGTTCAAAGTGGTAAAATTACGTAACTATTCACACGCACAACCTCCTCCATGACCGCGCGCGGCTTGCAGGCGCGCACGGCATGCACGTGCGCACGGCCTGTACGCACGCACGACCTCCGCACAAGCACCGCCGGCGCGCGCGCATAACCTGCGCACACGCATAGCCTCGCCAGGACCGGCCTGCGCACGCGGCCAGCGCACGCGCGTACGAGCAGCCTGCGCGCGCGGCGCGCGCGGCCTGCGCGCGCGGCACGCGCGTCCAGCACGCGCGGCCAGCCCGCGCGGCCTGCGCGCGCGCGGCCAGCACGCGCGACCTGCGCCCGCGGCCGGCGCGCGCGCGGCCGGCGCGCGGGCCACCAGCGCGCGTAGCACGCGCGGCCGGCGCGCACAGCATGACCGCGCACGGACCGCCTCCGCACACGCGCGGCCACGCACGGCCGACTCCTGCACCTTGCCGGTCTCCGCGCATGCTCGCCTGACGTCCGCTTTCCAAACTAGCACGCACCATCGTACCTTAGAGCCGCACGCCATCGCCGCCATCCCGGATTCCACGCTGGCGATCACCACCGCGACCAGAGTTAGAAATCTCTCCCCGTGCTCGCTTCCCTCCCAACTGAAAGAGATTTGGGGGGCAATTGATGGGCTCCACCTTAATTTATAAGGAAAAGGAGACCCCCATGATCCCTATCAATAGAGATCATGGGTGGGCCCCCCTAACCCCCATGATCTCTCATTGAGATCATGGAGGTGGGCCCCCTTTCTCCCCACCTTTCAGGGAAGGAACCGCCGCCGGCGGTTCCCCTCCGGCCATGGCCGGCCGCGGGCATGGCCGGCCGCGGCCATGGCCGGCCGCGGCCATGGCCGGCCGCGGCCATGGCCGGCCGCGGCCATGGCCGGCCTTGGCCATGGCCGTGGCCGGCCTCGGCCATGGCCCCAGCCATGGCCGGCTCGGCCTCGGCCATGGCCCCGGCCATGGCCCCGGCCATGGCCGGCCCCGGCCATGGCCCCGGCCATGACCGGCCATGGCCGGCCCCGGCCATGGCCCCGGCCATGACCGGCCTCGGCCATGGCCGGCGGCGGTCATGGCCGGCCTCGGCCTTAGCCGGCCGCGGCCATGGCCGGCCGCGGCCGTGACCGGCCTTGGCCATGGCCGGCCACCTCCTCGCCGTCGGCGTCGTCCGGGCGGCCCCACCTCGGGGTGACCTCCCCACCGTCCGATCGAGGGGGAGGCCCCGCCGGCCGTCCGATCGGGGCAAAACCACCCACTAACCCACTATATTAATGGTGGGGCCCGCCATAACTTCCCCCTGGAGCCTATAAATGGACCCCAGGGGCTCCTCATTTGATCATCTTCTTCTCCTACGCTTTCCCCCCCTTCTTCTTCCTCAGGTGGGAGCTCTCCCGTTCTTCTCAGCCGGCGGCCACCCCTCGTCGCCAACAACCAGCGGCCGCCTCTCGCCGCCAACCACCGGCCGCCGCCCGGGACCTCCAGCGGCCCCCAGTGGCTATCAGCACCCGCCAGCGGCTATCAGCACTCGCCATAGGCCGTCAGCCCCGTCATCGGCTATCAGCACTCGCCATAGGCCGTCAGCCCCGTCATCGGCTATTGACACCCCACCAGCGCTCAATCGTAAAGGAAGCACTCCAAGAACAGAGAAAGACGAGCAAGGGAAGCATCAACAACCCTGGAATACACACCGCCTCTGAGCACACGCGCCTAAAGCGTCCCGCGCATTCCACCGTCCAAGTCCCGTTGGTGAGGCAGTCTGTTGCCCACCAACGGCTGCATACACTCTCCCCCTCTTCAAGGTTGTAACGGGAGCGTCCTGTCGCCCCGATTCCCCCATCAAATTGTAACCTCCAGCAATCTAGTGGATTTTGACCGGCAGCGACCCGGTCACGTGGTTTTTCACCCGGTTGAAGGGTTTTCCACGCTAAAACTCCCTGTGTTCATTCCCCCTTTTCCAACTGACTGTGTGCGCGCTCGACCGCTCCGCGAGCTAAGACGGTTCAAGATTATCCGGTCCGACCGGAGCGTCGAGTTAGTCCGCAACAGTTTCATTTGTGAGATCTTTGGAACATCCCCCACCAAAATGCTGCTAAAAAGTTAGCTGTTGCTATTGTTCAAATATTTTTCGTGACTAGTTTCATTTCATCGTAAATTATTGTAATTACTTTCATCGCACATCACGGTCACATTATTTGGTGGCCGGTTGCTAAAAAAACATTTGGTAATCCTTCAATTTTCATTGTCACCGCTCCAAAACATCTTGTTTTTTTTGAGAACTCAACCACCTCCAGCATTCCCAACAGCTCCATTACAAATATTTTCATTCTCACCGCTCCAACTCTCATCATCAAAACAAGCAGACCCATTGACGGCCGAATACTAAAAGTAAATGCTTATAGGTCCCAATTACTCAATTAGCTTTAAATTTTCTTATAAAAATGACCATTCTTTTATCATTATACGCAGCTGAATAATACTATAAATGGCCTCCTAGCAATCGTAATAAATGTTGTATATATGTTCAACATCCATACGTGCACATAGCTATAATGATTTTGAATATTTTATTGTTTATTGTTATAGAAATGTTAGTTTCTATAAATTAGGTTGGAAGCTTTCATTCTGTTTTGTTTAGGTTTCTATGAGTTGTTGTATGCATGTATTTATACTTACATTAAAAAGAAAGTAACTTTGTGTCTCATACACTCATTCTTAAGTGCTAGCATTCATCTTCTCAATCTCCCATTCACATTTAGGCTCCGTTTGGGGGGACTTGTTTTCACTGTTCAAGCGGTTCATGCGGTCGTAACCACTTGACCGGTGAAAATAAGTCCCCCCAGACAGAGCCTTAGACTTATGTCGGATTTGAATGAATATGTGGACTGGGAGAGCATAGAAATGTGTGCATAAATGTAGTAAGGCTGCAAGTGGATGAGGTTGTTGAAGAGCAACTCTGCATGTAGGCTAAATGGCATGAAGTTTGGTTTAAACTAATGCTTCTTTTTCGTGCATGTGAATGATCGGAATAATGGTGAAGAAGCTGATTGTTGTGCCTCTGATGTGCAGTGACTTTGGAAGCAAGGCTTAGAAATGCATTAACAAAATTATATTTTTTTCTTATTGGGTTGTCAATAACAGTTTGGTCTACAAATGAAATTTTACGGTTTATATTTAATTGTACGCTGCCAATAGCAAAATGTGGGCTGCCCTTAACAGCTCTCTAACCTAATTGAGAACTATTTTGACTAATATGAGAAAATAATATGAGAAAATAACAATACTCAATATATAGAGAGAACTATTTTGAACTGTGTCTAAATATTTATGACTAATATGAGAAAATAAAAAAAAATTGGGACCTAATTCAAAAATAGGATTTACTTAGTGAATACCGGTGTCATTTTAAAAGGGAGTATTTTAAATGGAAGATGATAAACTTGTTGTTGCTCACTCGAGGCTTCTGATAGAGCGGCCTAAATTAATAAGTCTTAGTATCGAGCGTGCAATCAGTCAATGAAAAAAAGATAATTTGGCAAGACAATTTTTTGTACAAAATCTCGAAAAGGGTGAAAAATCACGTGATCGAATTGATGTCGACCAAACTTTCACTAGTTTTGGGTGTTGTTACAGAGCTTTTTGTTGGGATTTCACACAACACTCAGGACAGTCACAATAACTGTAATGGTACAAAGAATACGTAATAATCCGGAGGAAAATTTAACGCACGATATTTAATCAAAACTACAAATAGAGGAGACGAAAAATATCAATCTGTTACGAATACACCGCAGATAAGATGGAGTAGCTTAATCCGTGGATGGACAATGATCTTGGACTGCAATCCTCAGAAGCACGCACAAGGTTCGTTCCGACAAACCTTCATCGTCGTCAGACAACCAACAACCGTCACCGCCACCGGAGAAGTCAACGCGGAATAATGCCTAGCTTGCATATAAGCCAGTTGCTCACTACGTTTCTTGCCCCACTACAGTCTTGTCGTTCACACTACAGCCCGCCCCAGCCTCGCATTCTTCTTCTCTGTGAATCCACCTTCAATGGCTCTTCTTTCTCGAAGATGAGAACTGGTGGTGTGTCGATCCAAGCCATAACCTAACCCTTTATATAGTTATTGAATTTGCTTAGCCACTTTCCTAAAAGTTTCCTAACATGCAAAACACATGGGCGGCTTGAAGAGTCAACACCGACGGCTTGGAGAGACAACATCGGTAACTTGGAGAGTCAACATCGGTGACCAGTAGTTGAAGTAATATGATACATAAGGGTTTGAAAGATGAAACCAACTCAGCAATCACCACCTTGATTTGAATTTCAAAAATACCATATTTTGCATCAAACACCAAACTGCACCGAGCATTTGCACAAAGCACCAAACTGCACTGAGCATCAACACGAAGCACCAAATTGCATTGAGCATCTGCACAAAACACCACCTCACTGATGGAGGTATCAGTTGACCTGATCCAATCGACTCCATCATACACTAGCTTAACCCAAAAAAGTCGACGCTAATGGATCGTGAAAACTAACTCGTCAAACCTGAGTCCCAGGGACAATCTGATACACCACCACGATTATCAATCCTACTACCAGTAGAAATCATGGGCTCACCACCTCAAACTGTATTCCCTATCAACTGGTACAATCTACCGTGATATACAACTCGCATGAGTACGGTGCGCCCACACATCACTATTAGAACTTCACGCCTGGTCGCCCAGTTACAGCCTTCCGAGTCCAATATACCCAACGATAGCAGATTCAATTCTTACGTAGCTTGGTCACAAGATACACCCTCTCAAGGCTACGTATCACTCCATCCTACATTTGCAAGTCCACCATTCCTATCTCCGTGACCTCACATCTCGAGTCATCACCCAGTATGACCGACCTGGCCTCCACCTCTAAGGAACGGAACATCGACACATCTGAGCAAGCGTGTTACGCTGTACCAAAATCAAACATCTAGCAATCAGATCCACCCCGACTCTCAGTGATGCAATAAAATTCGTCATCTCCTACCAAGTCCAATGTCACCATGCATGCATCCTTGACGTCACCTGAAGTACCAGAACTCCCAGTACGCTGCAGAAAATGTCTTCTAATGTGACTAACTTGTCTACAGTAGAAACACGTCACTGCCTTCTTTGAAGCTGACCGAGTTCATCCACCGCTCGATCCTTTATCGAAACTTCTCCCTCGTTCATGCACTACCAAGATCTGGTCATCCCTAGGAGTGGGGTCCTTCGGCATCTGACTAGATAAAAGTGCCGACATGACTTCTTTCAGCCCCACCATATCCTTCTCATACAAGAGCGTAATCAACATGTGCTTGTATGACGTTGGCAGTGAGGTAAGAAGCAAGAGGCATTTGTCTTCTTCTTCTACCTTCCAGCCAACTAAATGCTACTGGATCAGAAGACCGTTGAACACATTGAAGTGTTCCTGCAGCTTGTCACCTTCCTACATCTTCAGTGCATAGAGACACTGCTTCAGCAATAATCTTGTTGTCACAGATTTCACCATGTACAGTCGCTCCAACTTCTCCCAAAGCCTGACTGTCGTCTCTTTAGTCACAATGTTAAAGAGCACCTGGTCAGCAACACAAATCCTGATTGTGTTTGTAGCTCTTTCATCAGAATCTTTTGAGTCTGCATCTTTTATTATTGTTGGAAATTTGTCGCGCCCTTGCAAGACTCGAAACAAACCCTACTGAACCAACATATATTTTACACGAATCTGCCATAAGCTAAAATTCCCGTTATCGTCAAATTTCTCCACTAAAAATCCCTCCAGAACTACGTTTTTTCCTGCCATTATTTTTCTCGGCAAACTAGAAGACCTGATTTGTTCAAAGTCCAAATTTAAAGGATCGGAAGAGCACCAAGTCATTCACCACCGTAGTCATAACCTTCATAGAACGTCCAAGCACGATCGCCTACTAAATATGGCCTGATACCACTTATTGAGATTTTACACAATCCCTAGGGCAGCCATAATAATCGTAAGGGTATAAAGAACACGTAATAATTTGGAGAAAAATTCAACGCACGATAATTAATCAAAACTACAAATAGAGACAAAAAATATCAAACTGTTACAAGTACTGATAATTTCTCAAAAATAAGTTATCTTGTGCCTAACTTTTTATCTTTTTGATTAATATAATTGTTAAATACGAGTTAAAATGTATTAAATTAAGAATATCTTGGTTTTTATATTAAAGTAAGAGTATTATGGTCATTTTAACTTGCTTTTGATATAGGAATGTCGAAGTATCCACCTCACGAAATCAATGATAGAGCTTATTTGAAGTCTAGGAAAAAGGACAGAAGAGTTGCCGCAAATTAATTGCAGTTTGGAGCAGTTTTTAGTAATGCAGAAAATATATTACAACATATTTTCATAGAGCAGAAATTATGTTATAACATCTGTGCGTGAATGAAAATTTGAAATATGAAATTATTCAAATTTTGGGTTGTTGCAAGAGCAAAAGGAGACATCCTTTCAACATTTAAAATATTCTTTTTGGAGAGGGGGGGGAGGGGAATATATAAAGGCTTATGAGAGAAGAAAAGATGATTAATCATATTATTTCAAATTCTTAGGATAGGCGAACTACGGTTTGCAAGAGGAGAAGAAGGAGCCGCACGGATCTTCGTCAAAAAGAGATTTTGGGGGGGCGTTCGAGTGAAATTTCCCGCAGCGTTTAGATCTCTAAACATCATGTCTTGTAAGATCTCTCTAATTTCATGGTGGATTTCTCAAATCTTGAACTAATTCTCTAGATTTTGTATTTTGAAAGTACTTTGTTCTATTTTTATGTGATCTCTATTTTTATTTTGATTTATGAAATATTTGGTGTGATTTCTTTATTGAATTTTTGATTTTGTTGGTAAAACTTTAGATTATATTTTCATTCTATTCTCCGCTTCGAGATTCGAGAGATAAGACGCGTGAGAATATGAACGAAAGTTATTTTACTACGCGGTGATATTCGAGAGATGACTTGCGTAAATTTTTTAACCAAAGTTTTCGGCCCGTTTTACCGCGCTTCGAGATTCGAGAGAGGAGAGACGTAAGTGTGTCATTAACTCAATATAGCGTAGAAGGGAGAAAGAGATTTAACATATACATTAGCAACTTTGATTTTCATTATTATTCATATTTTTTGTTTCGCCTGAGTTAGAGATGACATGGGAACAAGGGATATATAAGATTTCTGATATCTAGAGATACAAAACTCTACCTTAAAATCGTTGCAGGAAGTGCACCAAGTTTTCTCATAACCATCTTTTTCTGATCCATCATAATAGACTTAGGAAATAAAATATAAGACTATTCTCTCTCCATTTGATAAAAAGTAATTTTAAGAAAGTCGTCATTAATTTTTCTTAGAAGTTTAATTTAGTTTCAAAACCTTCCAAATTGATTCTCTTGGATTTAAAGTTTAATGTCCCGATTCGCGCTAGGCCCCTCGTGCGTGCTTCTGAGTCAGGAGAGCTGACTTGGGCCCAGGGAGTGCAGGTGTCTAGGCTTACACTCGTGTGAAAAAGAGAAATTGGTGCATAATAGGACACGGGTAGAGACACGGGCGTGTCTCTACCCGTGTGCATCGGGTAGAACTGGAGAGGCGTTGGGTGGAACTCGACAGGGCCTGTCCCGAGAAGTACACGGGTAGAGACACGGGCGTGTCCCTATCCGTATCGAAAGGCGTCGAGTGGAACTCGACAAGGCCTGTCCCTAGAAGGACACATGTAGCGACACGGGCGTGTCCCTACCCGTGTCGAGAGGCGTTGAGTGGAACTCGACAGGGCCTGTCCCGAGAAGGACACGGGTAGAGACACGGGCGTGTCCCTACCTGTGTCGAGAGGCATTGAGTGGAATTCGACAGGGTCTGTCTCGAGCAGGACACGGGTAGAGACATGGGCGTGTCCCTACCCGTGTGCATTGAGTGAAGATCAACGAAATGTGACCCGAGCAGGACACGGGTAAGAACTCAGGCAAGATCACGACCGTGTCTCGGGACACGGGTAGTGGACACATGTGTGTCCCTACCCGTGTTTGTGTCCATACGATGATATAACCGTCGCCTCCACTTCACCCAAGCGGGACACGAGTAGGAACACGGGTGTGTTCCTACCCGTGTTGGTCCTATTAATATAAGATTTGGTTGTTTTTCATCCTCTTCCCAAGTCTTCTTTTTTTGTGGAGAAACTGCTGGGGGAGGGAAGGAGTTGCTGGAATCAACTATACTCCGTGAAGAATCGCCGCCGCCGCCAAGGAAAATAAGATGCCGCCGCGAAGAGTGACGAGATCCATGGCCCAAAATAGCGGAAGCGCTGGAAATGAGGTGAGCTTCCTCCCCTCTCCCATGGTATTAGATTTGTAGTTAATCCTAGGCGAGATATCGACTCAAATGAGTCTTGACGTGTGAGATGAAGATTTCTAGGAAAAGGCCATGCTAGGACTTGTGTTCTAGGGTTTAATCATCTTCAACCTCTCCTTCATTCAATGTGATGATGGGGGATGGTCTCGCGAAGAGGAATGACCTGATGAGGGTGAATAAGGGAGGAGGAATTTCTGATGAGAATTGAGAATATCAGCTAGAGGAGGAAGACGAATCGATGTCGTTCGTTCCGCCTTAAGATGCGCGCAAAAATCTACTTTTTGCGGGCAGCGATCTTTGTGGCCGTTTTCAGATATGAAACGGCCAGATCTGGGCTTTTGACTAAACATGAAAATCGTAGCCCTTGGAAATACCTTTCAAGTGAGTGGTTACACATCATCAGGCGAAGTCAATAGCCACGGGAAAGCCTGATCGAAGTAGAGGGCTGACAGGCTAAGCGTGCAGAAAATGTATTCTGTACGCAGCAGGATTTGGAGCCAATTTCATGTGTGATATAGTCTGATCTGGGTTGCAGACTGAACATGAAAGTTATAACCCATGGAAATACCTTTCCATAGAGGGGTTACACACATTCACCGGGTTTCTGTAGCCTTGGGAATCTCCGATCGAAGTTTCTGTCCAGAAGGTGTTCTGCACCTGAATTTTCTGGGTTGGTGTAGAATCGGGTTTGGACTCGGTAGAAATCTTGTAACAAATCGACGTTGAGGTTTTAGCGAATTATAATATGTCTAACCTTGATAATTCAATGAGCGATGAAATTGTTGGATAGACCCCACGTAAACAAATGGTGAAATAAAATGTAATTGAACGAAACGATTTGGTGGGAGTTAGTGAACGAATGATAATTCGTCGATTAATAACAAGATTGTCTTGAACTTGTGTATTTGGTCGGTGTTGATTATTATGAGCATGTGTTGTTGATAGTTAGATGATTAACTCATGTGCGCACGAATGATTGAGTTTGGTGAAAGAGTTGTAATCGGTGATGTTAAAGTTATGTGACCATAGTTTAGACATAATCATGTTGGACGAAAGAGTGATGTATGGTCATGAGGCTTGTCATATAGGGAAGTCTAAGATGGTCCATTGTATGAGGTGGTTCGCCACCTGTGTTTGTGGTAAACCTTTAAGGTGCCTTGGGCACAGGATTGTGAAAGGGTATGAGTGCGGGTGTATGATCGCACAGGTCGGTAATGTTGAGAAGAGTTATAAATTGACGGTTGGGCTTGGTCCTCGGTGTTCATGTCCCGAGGCTCCTTCCGTGCCAAGTGGACGGTTGGGCTTGGTCCTCGTTTTTGATCTGAGGCTCCTTCCGTGCCACGATGATGTGGTATTGCATGCAGTGTGAGTCGACACGCGGTGTCGTAATCCTGGGTTAAGGATAGTGTGGCAGGTATACGGGCTCGCCAGTCGTCACACCGACGGGAGTTGACAGTTAGACCTTGGGCGGTTGGGCTTGGTACTCGGTGTTCACATCCCGAAGCTCCTTCCGTGCCAAGTGAACGGTTGGGCTTGGTCCCCGTGCTCATTTCTGAGGCTCCTTCCGGGTCACATCATAGGCCAGTTCGGGACTAGGATCTCGGTGCACATCTACCCGAGACACCCGCTGAGCCGTAGTACGCGTGTGAGCTCCGCTGTGTGTTCTTAGCGTTGAGGCGTACGGAGGCCTAGGCCAGGTAATGTGGAGACCATCCTAGTAGTGGATATGCCCGCTCTACTATCACCGTATGGCCACGACGGTTGATGCCTTAGAGGTTAGCTACCTGCTCGAAAAGTGGGAACTACAGAGTCTGTGTCGACACAATAATTGTTTGTGCTTGTTCATGGGTGAGCCATAGCATATCATTCATTGTATCGCATTACATCACATACACAAGATCCTCATCGTATAAGTTTGTATGTACACTCTTATATGATGAGTTACTTTTCTGTTGAGCCGATCCCCAACTTATATGTCTGTATGGGCATTCATATAAGTTGAGTTACTTTCTATTGTAGCCTTATATTCTTATGCTGTTGTAGTTGATAGAACTGCTATAGTAATGATTATTCATTTATTGTGCTGTTATACTATTATAATGTTTACTAATCACACTATGACATCTGCTTGTACTTATTCTTACATACTTTATATATTTTGTACCTTTGTCTATTTCTCCGTCTGGTGCCGAGGAGTTGCCGGGGGAGCGGATGTGAAAGCCACTTAGTCTTTATGACTAACGGTTGTTACGTCTTCCTTTTTAGGAGGAAACCCGGCCCGCATGTAGAGCAGCCGCGGATTATGCAGCAGGCTAGCCAAGCCAGGACGATAGGGCCTGAAGGGACGGTGTCGTCGCTACCGTCGATTGCTGATGTGAGTGTGAGAGAGACTTGATGTAGCCCTTTAGGGAAAAATATTTTACGTACTCTGATTATAGAAGCTTGTTGTAGCTTCTTTACTTGTTGTATTTGGACTAATATATGCTTTGTGTGAATTTTGACTTCTAACTCTATATCTTGGTTGGGTTGACATTGATTGATATTGTTAAGGCCGGCAGAATAGGCGTCTTGTGGTACAGGTTAGCTCGAGTGCTGCCGCTACCACAAGGCGGCTGTGCTGGGCATAAGACCCCTCTCGTGCCGTGTGTTGTGTTCCGGGAGGGGGGTTTTACAAAAAGAAAAGGTTAGCTAGTATTTGCGAGCGTTAGATTAAAGACCTCTCCGTGGGAATGATATTTACTCACTCTTTATTATTTGATCTGATATGTACACTTGCGTAATTTACGTATACCTATTTCAGGTGTATCAAGTACCCCGCAGATAAGATGGATTAGCTTAATCTACGTGTGGATAATTATCTTGGATTCCAATCCTCAAAAGGACGCACAAGGTTTGTTCTAACAAACCTTCGTCGCAGTCAAACAACCAACCACCATCGTCGTCGAAGAAGTCAACGCGGAATAATGTCCAACTCGTGTGTAAGCTCGTTGCTCACTACGATGTTTGTCTCACTATAGCCTAGCCACAATCATTGTAGCCCGTCGCAGCCTCTCCTTCTTCTTCTTCTTCGTGAATCCACCTTCAAGAGCCTCTTTCTCTAAGATGAGGACTGGTGGTGTGTATATCCTAGCTATAACCTAACCCTTTATATAGATATACTTTCCTAAAAGTTTTATAGCATGTGGACAGCTTGGAGAGTCAACATCGGTGGCTTAGAAAGTCAACATCGGTGGCTTGGAGAGTCAACATCGGGCGGTAGGTGAAGCGTGATACACATGAGTTTGAATGATCAAACAAATTTAGGACTTTTAAGAATGCAAGGGTGACATGTCGTTCCTCGTTACAATTGTTGGAGGAGAGAGAGTTGGGCTCGAAGGGTGACAGCCTGACAGGTCACCACTCACGGAGCTAAGTCCTTTGGTTGCTACGGTAGGGAGTGCTGCGCTTTGAGCGCACTAGAGACTTTGACTACTCTTTGGAGGCTTGAGCGACGCATTCTGCGGGCCTTAGTCTATGCGGCTTGTCTCATGTTGTGTTTAGAGGAGTCTATATCAGTTGATTTGTTGTCGATTGGAGGGCTCATTGCTGAATTAGGGGCGATGGGAACACTGTATGTGGAATGTCTACTGCGGTGCGCACGAAACGTGTCTTGTTTGTGGCAGAGTACGTGTTGAGTACGCTTGAGAGGTGCTTCGTGCTCTTTGCAGGAAATTTTGTGGGATGTTGGCATCATTCCGGAGTGAAGCACGTGCGCATGAGTAATCTTGAGAGCAGGGTGCGCGAGAGAGTGCTTTGGAGCGGGGCGCGCGAGGGCTCGCTTGGGAGCGATGCGCGCAGGGGCGATCTTGGGAGCGGAGCCCGTGGTGCGGTGTGTGCAAGGTGAAATCCCCGAGGGGAGTTTTAGGGCGTTCAAAGATCTTCGAAGGATCTTTGAAGGCACAAGGAGAACTTCGAGAGAACTCTCACGCACGTAAGAGAAACAAGAAGAAGAGAAGTGCGTAGGGGAAAATCTGAGAAGATGGCGGGTCTAAAGAAGGAACCTGGGGTCCTATTTATAAGATTTCGGGGTGGTTATGACGGTTACAGGTTATCCGAAAACTATATCCACCTCATCGCTATTTGTAGACCAATACCTTATATTTTATAACAATATTTTTCGGGAAATTGCTACGTGCACACCTATTATGTTTTTTGGCTACGCACCCCTCCATAACGGGTGGTTACGCGGGCGGTTACACATAGATCAGACGGTGTAGATCGTGTGATGGTAATCAGATGGTGGAGGACCGACCAGAGACCGATCGGCGGAGGCCAACGAGCTGCGGGCAAAGAATGTGGCGAGGCCGGTGGTGGTGGTGGAGGTCGACAAGCGGTGGGCAAATAGTACGGCGATGGTGGTGAACACAGTGTTGGGAGGCGACGGTGGCTAGTATCGGGAGTCGCCGGCCATGGAATCCGAGGTAGGAGGAGGGGACGCGCTGCAATCGTATGTCGGGCGACCTCCGTGGTTACTGCCGCACAACACCCCATCGGGGGTACGGCAATTTGGCGTGCATCTCCCCTGTTGGGAGTGTACATGGAATGCACCCGGTGCTGACTTGATCAGCGTCCCTACCAGCGAATGGGGGAGCTGCAGATCAGCGCCCCCATTGCGCTGGCAGAGAAAAACTCATGTAGGATGATTCCTGCACGGGATGTTTCCTGCGCATAGGAGGATTCATGTGCAGCACATGCCGCACAAAAGGATTCCCTCGTGCAACATTTGCGGCGCAAGGGTCGCTCCCGCGCGACATCTGCAGCGCAGGAGGATTTCCATGAATGCCTCGTGCATGCCTTGCACAACCCCTGCGCGGTAGTGTCATGCGAAGATGTTACCAGACGGTACGGTATGCGGTGCCACATGCAATGCCACTCGCAACGGTTGTGTGTACGACGGGGAGTGGTTTGCATGCGCGCAAGGGTGTGTCGATGCTCTGGTGTCTGTTCGGAGGACAAAACACACTAAGAGTCACGCGTGACCGGGACTGTTGAAATTATACCGGCGAGCCAGTTGTGGGTGCGCCAAAAAATTGTTTGTTAAATCGAATTATTTTTGGTAAAACCCGTCAATACTATATTTTCAAATTTGAACCTCTGTCGAGAGTGGCAGATCCAGGAATTTTGCAATGAGGGCACAAATTTTTTTTTTAAATGAAACAACAAGATAATGTAAAATTTTTGACATTGCAAATTCATACAAAACTAAATTTAATTCACCAAATCAGAAAATACAAAATTACATAAGAAAATTACATTTGTCCACGACGAGTCTTCATTTTTTGAAAATGATCGATAACATCATCGTCACGGACTTTTAAAAATGCATCTCTCTTAATAAAAGTAACTAGACAATCATTCAACATTTGATCGCTCATATTGTTGCGCAACTTGTTCTTGATGTAGTTCATGCTCGAGAACACTCTTTCTACACTTGTAGTAGCCACCGAAAGAATTAATGCAAACTTCAAAAGCTTGTAGATCAGTTGATAAGCAATATATTTATCAATTTTAACAAGCTTCGTGGAGAGATGACCAAGATTCTTCAAATCAAAAAATCTTTCATTGCTTCTCATGTCGGCAATGAAGTTGTTGAGCTGAAAATCTAAATTAAACATCTCCAAACTTGAAAAATCATTAGGATAAAACTCTGCAAGTCTTATCACTTTTTGCTTGTCAAAACTATCAAACGAGTTAATTGGATTTAAGCAAGCCATACAATAAGCAACTACATGCTCACTTCATCAAACCGATTGTTAAGCTCTTGTAGTTGTAGATCAACGACTTTTAAGAATATTTGTACTCGATAATGATGCAAATTTGTGTAATCTTCAACAAATCGTCTTGATCTTCCTCGAGGTATATACTGATCATCTATATTGGGAATATGAATCTTATGTTTGCCGCAAAAAAACAAGATCTTATTTAATAATGTGTTTCATCCATTATCTCTTAAGATTTGCAACTGTTTTTTTGTCAAATTTACAAAAGATAATGCATCTTTTCTTTGAAGAGCTAGATTTAACTCATGAGTGTACCCAATTATAGTGGTCATTACGTGAAGCATTAACACAAAGTCAAACGATTCCAATGCAAACAACACACCATGTGCCTTCAATCGATCATTTGCTTTATTCTTCCCAATTGTCAAAAGTGTAGCGATCATATCAGGATATAATGAAATAATATGCATTAATGTTCTGTGATGTGATCCCCAACGAGTGTCTCCAAGTCGACTCAAACGAAACTCTTGATTCAAATCTGATCTAATTTTCAATTCACAATCTTCTAGTGTTATGACAACCTTTTGAACTTGACGTTCTCTAAGCATTTCATGTCGCTTACAAGACACTCCAATCACATTTAATAAAGTTGTAATTGCTTCAAAAAATCATTGGCAGTTATCATTAATCTTAGCAACCGCAACTTGTGTTAACTGAAGTTGATGAGCAAAACAATGAATGTAGTATGCACATGGATTTTCCCTCAAAGTTAAACTTTTAAGATAATTTATCTCACCACTCATATTACTTGCCCCATCATATCCATGCCTACGAATTTTAGATAAGTTCAATGAATGCTCCATTAACAAAGATTCAATTCCAGATTTAAGTGACAATGCAGTTGTCTCCTGAACATGCACAATACCAAGAAATCGCTCTATTAACCTCCCTTTTTTGTCCACATAACGCAAACAAATAGCCAGTTGCTCTCTATGTGACACATCACTAGATTCATTGGCTAGAATAGAAAAGTAACCATCATCTAGCTCTTGCATAATAATCTAGGTTTTTTTCTTTGCACAATCATTAATTATATCTTTTTGGATTGATGGAGTAATCAGCTGGTTGTTTTTCGGGGCATTTTTTTAAGACATGTTTACCAATTTTTTCATCAATATCTGTCAGCCACTGCAGAAGTTCAAGAAAATTTCCCTTGTTAAGTGAATCTTGGCTCTCATCATGACCACGCAGGGACAAACCTTGACGCAAGAGAAATCTTAAGCATTTAAGAGAAGCAACTAAGCGTGTTCTATGCTCACACTTACTAGCGTCTGATTGTTTATCAAGGGCAACAATGATAGACTTCTTGGGTTCTTTTAGAGCTTGAAATTTTTGTAATGCTAGTTGATGAGTATTATTAATCTTTCCTAAATATTTTTGGAATCCTTCAGGTTTGTTCCATGACTTATATCCTCCACCAGTGACAAAAGCATCACCCCCAACAACAGTAGTTGCAACATCATTCTTGAACAAGTAACACACAAAACAAAATGCAGCATCATTTGCAAAACTATACTCAAGCCAATCATACATATCAAACCAAGCAGCAACAAACTGACTATCCCGATCTCCCATTTTTCTCTGAGGAAAAGAATAACCTTTTGGTTGGCATATACCTCTTAATATATATATTTTTCTCACCGCCTCTTGATCCTTTAACGGAAAGGTAGATATACTTTTTCTTAAACTTGGATTATGTGGAAGCGCGGAACTCCACATCATATTCACAACCCATAATAATATCTTGAGTTGGCACAGGGGACACGTTTATAATATCTTCGGATAGAGAATGGACAATCTCCTCATTTTCACTCTCTTGCGGTGATGGCAAATGAGACTATCTAGATTTTAACTTTTTTTAAAACATATACGCGATGAGACTAATTCTCTTCTTCGGACCCTCTATTTTCACTTTTAGATCAATTTATAGAATAACATTAAAAATTTGCAAGATTATCAAATAAAAGGATATAACAAAAATCTATATACTCCGCTTGACCCTCTACCGGTCAATGCTACGAAGTATCCCTAAAAACATTCATCACAGAGTCTATCATGCTTTGCTTAGCCACTAGTTGACTAATACCTCAAATCACACCTAAAATATATAACAATTGAACAATTGAACAATGCTCTATCCATCTTAACTCACAAGAACAATTGAATCCATATTAAATGAAATTCATAAGCAAACAAGAAACAATGTCCTATCCTCTTAAATTAAATAAAAAGACTAGTGCGAAGATTACCTCTCCTTAGAATGTGAGATTTCAGATTCTGGAATAAATTTCAGAAGACAGGACAGGCTGGCGTCTTCAGTTCTTCCTTAATTATGGCAGATTTCAGAAGTCAGATTCTGGAAGAAATTTAAGAAGACAAAAATCAGGGCTCAGGAGATGAGGAGAGGAAATGAAGAAACCAAAATATCTACCTTAGTTAGGGCAAGTCGGCGGCTTTTTCAGACTGAAGTTCTTCCCTGCAACTTGCGGTTTATATACTTGCAACTTATATAATAGACTGCGGTTTGTGTATAAACATCAGTCTATTCTACCTGAACCCTAGTATAGACTGCGGTTTATATATAAACCGCAGTCTATTTTACCTGAACCATAGAATAGACTGCGGTTTATATATAAACCGGAGTCTATTCTACCTAAACCTTAGAATAGAATGCGGTTTATATATAAATCGCAGTCTATTCTAGGGAAATACAACCCGTCTGTAGCAAATCGTGATTATTTGGACCCGGGCACGTGCCCGGGTGTGCCCATACATGGGTCCGCCCCTGTGCACATGGGTGAAGTCTGTGTTTGGGAAGCATTAAACAGGCGGAACAGTGGAAGCGGGAACCGGCTAACCCTAAATCGATGTTCAAAAAAAAATATATTCGGGGGGCACCGATCTGGGCGAACCAAGCCTAATTAAACTTTCCAAAAAATATGAGAGGGCACGTGTCCCTGTGACCCCTCTGTAGATCCACCCATGTCTGTCGAGATAATCTCTATCCCGATCATAATTTAAATTGTATTCAAAATTATATCAACAAAATTTTTATTTATTCGGTTAAAATTTTTACTCCATTCTTTAAAGCAAATTTGAGAATTAAATATAAAAGTCATTTTTAAATCGGCCGCGCTCAACGTCCGGCCCTATAGAAATGAAATGGAGGCCAAAGGGAGTACGGAACAAATCCTTAAGCTAAAGTTAGAGGGCTTATTATTTAAAAACTTTATCAATGCATTCATTTATACCACATTACAAAGTTTCTAATTTTACTTTCATAATAAAGAATTCTATTTTATGTCAATCAAATGTACGAGGTGATTATATATATTGTATATACTTATATGCATAAAGTTTGCAACTATGAATTAATTAATTTAATTGGTAGGAACTAGGAAGTAGAATTTTGAGTTAAGCCCTTAACTTAAAACATACAAGTCACGGCAAACTTTAATAAAAATATATATACTAAATATATATTTATAAATAACTAAGTTAGTTGCAACCTTTAACCAATCAAATGACTCCGATATAACTTGTAGCTTAAGGCTACAAAGTAGACATTATCGCTTACCTGGCAACCAAACACTTTTTTCTTTGCCAATTGTATTATTATTTTTATTACTTTTAAAAACTTATTTATCTTAGGCTCCGTTTGGGGGGACTTATTTTCACCGGTCAAGCGGTTACGACCGCATGTATCGAATCATAATTAAGGTCCGATTCATGCGGTCGTAACCGCTTGACCGATGAAAATAAGTCCTCCCAAACGGAGCCTTAGTTTACACGGATCTTGTGAGACCGAGAGCGTCGTTCTTCTGTGCCTGCCTTCGCGACCCTCGCCGTCGTCATGTGCGAGAGTGTCGCTCTCCGCCGCTCACCTCACGATGCTCGCCGCTCGCATTCGCGATACTGACCGTTGCCATGCTCTCCGCCGCTCGCCTTCACGATGCCCTCTGTCGCCATGTTCTCCCCCGCTCGCCATCACGATTCTCGCCGTTGCCATGCTCTTTGCCACTCGCCTTCGTGATGCTCGCCGTCGCAATGCTCTCTGCCCCTCGCCTTTGTAATTGTCGCCATCTCCATGCCTCCTTGCCTTCGCCTTCACGACGGTCGTCGTTGCTTGCTCTCCACCACCCGGTCCACTCGACTTCGGGACAGTCGTCGTCGCCATGCTCTCCAACACTCTGGACGGTCGTCGTCGCCATGCTCTCCGACACTCGTCCCCGCCATGCTCACCGCCGCTGACACTATCGCCGTCAGGGCAACCCAAAATATCCAATGGGTGAAACCGTCATATTCACAAAATTGGTGATCTATGTACTCTAGATTGATAGTTCTTATTCACCCGTGCGGCAGTTATGGTGGCGCAATTATCGAGGCTCTCCTCCTGAGTGCTATAAAGCGAGCTCTTGAGTCACCATTTGACGACACCTAACCTTCATCACCAAAGAGAGCTCTCGAGTCTTCCATTGAATGTTTCCCAGATGTTGAAATCGGGAACTGACTTCTGTGGAGTTCGAACCCTTGGGGAATGGGTGACCACACACTTACTTCGCCTAGCAAGCTTGGCTGACCGGAGACTTAGAGCTCAAAACTGACTCAAGGTTCTAGCACTGAGGTCCCACCACACACCCGGAAGATCTTAGAGCGCTTCCCCTCCTTAGCAAATGCCGAGCTAAGGGCACCTCAGAAAGCGCAAGAAGATCTGCGAATTCAGGAATTTGAAAGCCTGCTCTCTGAGATACCGCCTTGGGTCTATTTATAGATTCCAAAATCTTGCCTGCAAATAACATGGCTCCGTTGTTCCAAACAGCTATATTCAGCCCAAATTGGTCCGCTAACAGCCAAACTCCGTTATTCTGAGGAGCTAAACGCAGACCTTCGGGGCATCCAGGTAATACTGCCTCAGGACCCCACTGGGCGAGTAGCCTATGAAGGCGTCACTCGCCTAAAAGGGGTGAGTGTTGGGAGGCCAGACACTCGCCTCTACGACCCTCCATAATGGGGTGGATGCGGGATCTGATAGCCACTCGCCTAGATAGGCGAGAGCCCTTGCACCTGCTACGGGCGGGAGCCTTCTCGCCTGCTATGGGGAGGGAGGCTTTTCGCTCCACTAGGAGAATGCCGCTCTAGAAGGATCATTCGCCTACTTTGGCCCTTTTATCCTGGCGGGGGCACCCACTCAGCAAATACGAGGTTGTTGTAACGCCTCCATCCGTCACATGAAATATAATAGAGGGTCCGGCCGGGGCCCCACGCCATATTTCACAGACAAACGGCGGAATCACGTATGAATATCAAAATTATTTTCTACTCGCATATTAACTCAGAGCATTCTAGCGAAAGTTTATAACTTGTAAAAACTCATCCAATGAATATCCACTAAATATATAAATAACACATTTATATATAACACCAGGAATGTATACAAGTACACAAACCCTCATGGCTTTAAGATCTTACATGTTTCTCTTTACAAGATGTGGTTTCATACATCGGCACGCAGGCCGGTCACACATGAAATCCAATTCTTCGCAAGGCCTTCAAGGGCCTACAAGCAACAGCAGCAAGGGCTTCATCCCGCTCAATCCAATTAAGCCCGCAGCACCTACATATGGACGTCCACCCCAAGAGTGATAAACAAAGCAACGGTCAACATTCAGGTGACCAATTATAACGAACCTACCCCTTACCCGGGGCAGTGGTTTCTTCCCTGCATGCATTGCAATCACAATATATATATATATCACAACAAGTGCACTCATGCACAACATCATCACAAACGCTGGCCTTCGTGTCAGACGCTCCGTGCACTTAGGGCATGCTTACGGTGTACCAAATCATCCTTGGTCCCACCACCGATTATTGGTTATTAGCTTGTTAGCCGGGCACTAGTCTACTACAACACGCATGCTGGAGACATCCTCGCCCATCCCACTCAGAGGTGTTCACCTCACGGCAACTAGTGAGCACTCTAGGTCGACCTACGCTTGTATTGTAACAAGTCAGGAATGCTCACAGCCCCCCATTTGCATTGCCACCAATCTACCGCTCACAACGCAGGTATACAGCTCATGCAGAGCGTACACTTCCAATGCCACAAAGGCTCCACCACCACAAAGAATGGCTCTCATGGCCACATCGCATACATCTCATGCAGAGCATACAACACAAGGAACTCACAAGCATCCTCACAAACTCCGTAACCTACACGTTTTATACACTGAGTCTTCTCTGGTTCGTAATATAAACATCACCAATCCAGACTAACTGTCCGGATGGACTTCACACAGCATGCATATTCCGTACTACTCATTTCCGGATCTAGATGCAGACTCAACCGGAAATATCAACTATCAATCCGCTGGAATCACTTATGCTTTCCACCTCTTTATGGAGGATTCCATGAACATGCATAAAGGAGGACTTCACTTATCCAAGAAGGAGATCGTTACCCTTGACGAACGCTTTGGAGCCATGGAAATCTAGCTGAATGAAAAGCACCGCAACAGCCTTGCCTTCATGGAACTGAACTCGGCTCGCGAATCGGAACTCCGAAGCTCCACCGGCGGCCGAAATCCTTCTCCTTCTTCCTTCCTTGCTCTCCCCTCTCTTTATCTCTTTAGAAAGAGAATGGCCAAAGATAAATGAGAGTTTATCTTCAAATCTCGGCCTTATAACAATAGGAATAGCCTTGGACCAATGGACCCAATTAGAAGGAAAGGAACAGCCACGATCCGCTCTGAAATAAGTTTTCCTGGGCTGACACGGCCTGTGACACGCCCGTCTCACAGGCCGTATACCTTAAACGGCAAAGGAACCGACTCAAACCAGACCAGGACACGGGCTTAGACACGCCTGTGTCAATCAGTACATGCCCGTGTTGAGGGGCGTGTCCCTCAATCGACACAAGACCAACAAATCCCGAAAGGGATACGGGTTCCCAACACGCTCGTATCAACTTTTGACACGCCCATGTCACCAAGAACACGCATGGGATCCAGGCTGTGTTCCTCCCCAGACACAACCCGGCTACCAACCCGAGCAGGACACGGCCAAGGCACACGCCCGTGTCGCAGGCCATGTGCCCGACCGATACGCCTCTCAAAGATCGTCGACTGCATTTCGTTGAGTACTCACGACAACACAGTGAAGGACACGGCTTGGGACAAGTCCGTGTCCTAGGCCGTGTGCCTCACTCGAGACACACTCGAGGCCCACTCGAGTCCTACTCGAGACCCACTCGATTACACAGAGCAGGACACGCCCCGGGACATGCCCGTGTTCCAGGCCGTGTTGCCCAGCCTGAACTCAAATTTGGGATTTGGGGTGTTACAACCCTCCCCCCTTACAGAAATTTTGTCCCGAAATTTAGCTCAACTGTAGACACCAACACAACCACTCCTTTGTTGCAATTTTACCAAAGACGATCCGAGTTTAGAGCTCAGAGGCCGCAGCTTGTCTCGCCCCACGACATCGCACAAACAAATTCTTTACAAACAGACATACAACATGTACTTTATTACATCACCACATTAGTAAAGTACACCCTTTACTTTATTTTTGCTCGTCCGTGTCCCTCATAATCCGCTTTGCGGCTTCTTGTAATTCCAAATTATACATGCGAGGCTGCTGTACTTCACGATTTGAGCTTTGCGGCTCCTGCAATTCGAGAGTATACATTCGAGGTTGTGCCCGAGACGCAGATGACTCTGCCACTGCCTTGCCATTTTCCTCATAGGACGAGCCAGTCTTTTTCTCACCCTTTGACGGGCCACTCCAACAATTGCAGGCGACATGTCCCTGCTTCCCACAATTAAAACATGTACGCGTCTCCACACGTCCTTGCCCATACGTTGCTCCCGAAGCAACATCCGAAAAGTTTGTTCAGCAGGCCTGAACCTCTTCTTGTCTTGTTTCCTAAACTCTGATTGTTCCGACTGCGGAACTTTGAACTCTGGCTTTTCCACCGTCAAGTTCTTCTTGTCCTTCACCCGTTTCAAATCCTTCTCCAGTGCACAGGCTGTATCTACTAACACTTGGAAGCCTTGGTTCACCGAACTCGAGAGCGACAACCTCAGCTTATCACGAAGTCCCTCATAGAACCTATTCGTCTTTCGCGCTTCTTCCGCAAAAGTAGACCTCGCATAGCGCCCCAACTTGGTAAACTCATGCAGGTAATTATCAACAGTACTCTCACCTTATACCAGACGTTGGAACTCATTCTCCATTACAATTCGCCGCGATACTGACAAATACTTTGCCCAAAATAATCGTGAGAATTCCTCTATTGATATCTCTCCTAGGCCTCTGTCTGCCAATTGGTGCAATTCGTCTTCATCCCACCAAAGCCTCACCTCTCCTTCCAGCAGGAAATTGGCTAAAGTAACTTTCTGCCTGTCATCAGTCCTGATCGCTGTCAAGATCCTCTTCACTCTTGCGAGTCAATCCTCGGCTTGCGTTGGGGAACTCGCCCCATCGAACGTAGGTGGATGAAACTCCATAAACCGTTTTAATTGCTCATCAGTCGCTTGCTCGTCAATCAGAGCCTCAAAACGCATTTGCCTCGCACCAACCCGTACTGGCTCCACTGCAGGCCTTGCCTGCCCAATAGGCTGTGCATGAAATATGGTAAATAGCGCATCTGCAACTAAGCGTATGGTTTCCGCAGAAGGAGGAGGTGTGGGCACCTCAGCTGGTGTCGCACTCTCATCCGAACGCTGGGGTTCAAACTGCTCAGCTCCACTCCTCGTCACCTATACGTGAACAAGACATCATTAACGTCCATTCCAAAACGGCAAACATGCCTAGTATACACGCTCACACTTCTCAAACACATGTATTGCATTCCTAGTGGACATTCGTGAGTTCAATTATGTTATCTCTACCAATCCTATCCTCTGATACCACTTTGTAACGCCTCCATCCGTCACATGTAATATAATAGAGGGTCCGGCCGGGGCGTCACGCCATATTTCACAGACATACGACGGAATCACGTATGAATATCAAAATTACTTTCTACTCGCATCTTAACTCAGAGCATTCTAGCGGAAGTTTATAACTTGCAAGAACTCATCCAATGAATGTCCACTAAATATATAAATAACACATTTATATATAACACCAGGAATGTATACAAGTACACAAACGCTCACGGCCTTAAGGCCTTACATATTTCTCTTTACAAGATGTGGTTTCATACATCGGCACGCAGGTCGGCCACACATGAAATCTAATTCTTCGCACGGCCTTCAAGGGCCTAAAAGCAACAGCAGCAAGGGCTTCAGCCCGCTCAATCCAATTCAGCCCGCAACACCTGCATATGGACGTCCACCTCAAGGGTGATAAACAAAGCAATGGTCAGCATTCAGCTGACTAATTATAACGACCATACCCCTTACCCGGGGAAGTGGTTCCTTCCCTGCATGCATTGCAATTACAATATATATATATATATATATATATATATATATATATATATATATATATATATATATATCACAGCAAGTGCACTCACGCACAACATCATCACAAACGTCGGCCTTCGTGTCAGACGCTCCGTGCACTCAGGGCATGCTTATAGTGTACTGAATCATCCTTAGTCCCACCACCGATTAGAGGTTATTAGCTTATTGGTCGGGCACTAGTCTACTACAACACGCATGCTGGATACATCCTCGCCCATCCCACTCAGAGGTGTTCACCTCACGGTAACTAGTGAGCACTCTAGGTCGACCTACGCCCATAGTGTAACAAGCCGAGAAGGCTCGCAGCCCCCCATTTGCATTGCCACCAATCGACTGCTCACAACGCAGGTATACAGCTCATGTAGAGCGTACACTTCCAATGCCACAAAGGCTCCACCACCACAAAGAATGGCTCTCACAGCCACATCGCATACAACTCATGCAGAGCATACAGCACAAGAAACTCACAAACATCCTCACAAACTCCGTAACCTACACGTTTCATACACGGAGTCTTCTCCGATTCGCAATATAAACATCACCAATCCAGACTAACCGTCCGGATGGGCTTCACACAGCATGCATATTCCGTACTACTCATTTCTGGATCTAGATGCAGACTCAACCAGGGATATCAACTATCAATCCGCTGGAATCGCTTACGCTTTCCACCTCTTAGTGGAGGATTCCATGTGAAGGCATAAAGGAGGACTTCACTTGTCTAAGAAGGAGATCGTTACCCTTGACGATCGCTTTGGAGCCATGGAAATCTAGCCTGATGAAAAGCACCACAACAGCCTTGCCTTCACAGAACTGAACTCGGCTCGTGACTCGGAACTCCGAAGCTCCACCGGCAGCCGGAATACTTCTCCTTCTTCCTTCCTTACTCTCCCCTCTCTCTATCTCTTTAGAAAGAGAATGGCCAAAGATAAATGAGAGTTTATCTTCAACTCTCGGCCTTATAACAACAGGAATAGCCTTGGACCAATGGATCCAATTAGAAGGAAATGAACGGCCACGATCCGCTCTGAAATAACTTTTCCTGGGCTGACACGGCCTGTGACATGCCCGTGTCACAAGTCGTGTACCTTAAAAGGCAAAGGAACCGACTCAAACCAGACCAGGACACAGGCTTAGACACGCCCGTGTCAAGCTCCTGACATGCCCGTGTCAATCAGTACACGCCCGTACTGAGGGGCGTGTCCCTCAATCGACACAGGACAAACAAATCCCGAAAGGGATACGGGTTCCCAACACGCCCGTGTCAATTTTGACACGCCCGTGTCACCCAGAACACGCCTGGGATCCAGGCCGTGTTCCACGCCTGGGATCCAGGCCGTGTTCCTCACCCAACACAGCTCGGCTACCAACCCGAGCAGGACACGGCCAAGGCACACGCACGTGTCGCAGGCCGTGTGCCCCACCTACACGCCACTCGAAGATCATCGACTGCATTTCATCGAGTACTCGCGACAACACAGTGAAGGACATGGCTTGGGATACGCCCGTGTCCCAGACCGTGTGCCTCACTCGAGACACACTCGAGGCCCACTCGAGTCCTACTCGAGACCCACTCAAGTACACAGAGCAGGACACGCCCTGGGGCACGCCCTTGGACACGCCCGTGTCCCAGGCCGTGTTGCCCAGACTGAACTCAAATTTGGGATTTGGGGTGTTACAGTTGTGCACCAGAGATCATCTTCAGTGTTTAAAAATTCCTTCAAATTTCCCCTTTGAAGCTCGAAGATCTCTTCAGGAGTTCGAAGATTTCCTTCGGAGTTCGATGATTTCCTTCGATCCTCGAAGATCTCGTCGAAGACAACTCGGAGTTCTCCTTCAGCTTTGAGATTCAAGTACAGAGTTTTGTTGCTGCATTCATCCCTCCAGACTGCCCTTGAGTGTGTCTCTCAGTGCTCTTCCCCAATTAAACACCCACGATGGTTCAAAAATTTCTTTGTAAAGTGCTTGTCACCCTCGAGAAACCACTTATTGCAACACTCTGAAATATAGTGAATTTGGACGGCACCAATCTGACCCCGTCAGTCTTTCCCTTTCCAGTTTTTTTCAACTCAAACATCTTGTTGTCAACTGTTTGATCTTTCTGTCAACTATTTAGGCACGCGCGTCGGCGATCGTCGTCACCGCCGCCGCCGGCCTTCACCTCCGACGGGCACCTTGCCCATGATGCCCGGGGGGCATTTTTGTCTTTTTGCTAAATTTGGTGATTCGTGTGAGCGAACGGAGCGACGCTATTCACCATCACAAATTTCATTCAGGCGCAATTCCCAGCATATCCCTCCAGAAAACTATAAATAGCCTCTCATACATTCATTTCAGTGCAAACAACTACAGAGACTAGAAAAAGCTCTGAGATTTTCCAGCGAGGGCGTAGACATAATTAGGCCGATCGTCCGCTCAGGAATTTGCTTTGCTCCCCTTCTAGCGCAAATATTCCATTAAGCTTCCAAGCTGGCACTACGTTCTTCTCCGCGGGCGCGCTTACATCAAGGCTCCGTGGACTTTAAGGATTTTTCCCAACCGAAACGCTTCCATCGAGGTTTCGTGGACATAGAGATTTTCCGATCCTGAGCGCTTCTACCGAAACTCTGAGGACTTAGGTTCCGTTTTGCACGGTGGTGGCAATCATAAACACATGGGTTAAACCATCATTCATTTTGTTAAGGATCATCTAACAAAATCATTCGTTTGAGCATAAAAGTGAATGAAGTTCCTTAGGTGGGCGTTAATAAATGAAAATTTAACCCCCATATTCATGACCGCCACCACCGTGCCAAACAAAGCCTTAGTTTCTTTTTCGTCGTTTGTTCTTGTAACGGAGAAGTGACTTATCACCCTTCGAGAAATCATCTCAAACTCTTGTAAATTCCAACAATATAGTGGATTTTGGCCTGACAAAAATCCGATCACGTGGTTTTTCTCCCTTTCCGGGTTTTCCACGTCAAAGAAAGTTTTTGTCATTTGTTATTGTTTTTTCTTTGAGTTTTTGCACGCCCGATCCAATTCTGAGGTAAGGCAGTCAGATTCTCCGGATCGGAGAAACACCGAGTGACCAGCAACAATTATCATTATATATACATAGAATTACAAAGTAATAATCAAACTATATTTAATACAAATATTTTGGCTTCTTTTGGTGTTGTTTATCTGCTCCGGTGAATTTGGTCAAAGCATCATTATTGAAATCGGAAATCGGCTTCCTGTGGATTCTGAACCCTTGGGGAAGGAGTGACCGCACAATTACTTTGCCTAGCAAGCTCAGCTGACCGAAGACTTAGAGCTTGAAACGCTTCTTGTCCAGGCCTTCCGAGAACTCACATGCGGACAAGAAGGCGGTGAAAGGGTCTATCCACAAAGGGTGCTGGTCTACCTCCATCAGCTCTCCTTCAATAGAGGAGCGAAAAAGGTCGGTGATGGTTCCCCCCACCCGGGGTCCATGTTTGGCCAATTGATCTACCTACTCGTTCTCTTCTCGCGGCACGTGCCGAATGGAGAATGTTTGGAACATGCCGATAACTCCCTTTACCTTGGTCATGTACAATTGAAGAGTAGGCTCCCTGGCCTCAAACTCCCCATTGATCTGAGGCCACCACCATGAAATCCGTGAGCACTTCCACATTACTAACCCCCAATTCACTCGTTAGACGAATCCATACTATTACCGCCTTATATTTCGCCTGGTGGTTGGTAATGGGGAAGTGAATGACCACCATCTTCTCGATCTTTGTTCAATGGGGGCTCTCCAGGATCACTACCCCATAGGAATGCCTGCCCGAGGCTCCATCCACCTTCACCCTCCACGGAACTGGGTGGGTGAGCTCGGCCTCCGCCACTTCAACCATATAGTCAGCTAGGAAATTGGCCATTTCCTGGGCCTTGATCGAGAGGCGAGGGACAAAGGAGATGTCAAACTCGCTCAACTCTACCGACCACTTTGCTAAACTTCCAAAATGCTCCACCCCCTCGAAGATATATGTTGCGGAGGGGATAATCAGTCACCACCCAGATAGAGTGTGCTTGGAAATACGGACGGAGTCTCTAGACCGAGATGACCAGGACAAAGGCCAACTTCTTTAAAATCGGGTATCATAGCTCCGCCTTTCTCAAGATCCTGCTTACATAATAGATGGGTAGTTGTTTCTTGCCATCTTCCCGGACAAGGATAGAGCTCAAGAACTCAGCCCCGACCCCAAGGTACAGGGATACATCTTCCCCCTCCTTTGGTCCCTGGAGCAACGGAGCCTGGGTCAACTGAGTCTTCAAGGCCTGGAAGGCTTCCTGGCACTCCTCCGACCATTCGAATTTCTGATTCCCCCTCAGCGCTTTTAAAAAAGGTGAGCACTTCTCTCCAGCCCGGGAGATGATCTCGTTCAGTCCCGCTAGCTTCCTTGTAAGGCACTAGACTTCCTTAGCGTTTCTAGATGACCCCAACTCTATGATCGCCCTAACCATGTCAGGGTTGGGCTCCACTCTTGCGGGAGTAAGGAGGTGGCCTAGGAACTTGCCCATGCCCGCCCCGAAGACATACTTCAAGGGGTTAAGCCTCATTTTGTACTTCCGCTGGGTACTGAAGGTCACCTCCAGGTCCCGGAAGTGAGAGTTCATGTCCCGACTCTTGATCATGAGGTCATCCACATACACCTCCAAATTTCTTCCCATTTGCTCTCTGAAGACCCGATCCATCATCTTTTGGTACGTTACCCCTGTATTTTTTAGCCCAAAGGGTATCATTTTATAGCAGTAGCTCACATCCCCGGTGATGAAGAAGACATCTTTTATGTCGGGAGAGTACATCTTGATTTGATGATAACCTAAAAAAGCATCTAAGAAACTCATTATAGAGAAATCGACGGTTGAGTCAACCATCACGTCGATCCGAGACAAATGGTAACAATCCTTAGGACATGATTTATTCAAAAGAGATAAATCTACACACATCCTCCAACGGCGATCTCCTTTTTTAACCATTATAACATTGGAGACCTAGCCTGGATAATGGATCTCTGAAACGAATCCGGCCTTGAGGAGCTTACCAACCTCCTCCTGGATGGGCTCGACTAGTGTGTCCGCGGTAGACCTCTTCTTTTGTCGGATGGGGCGGGCCTCCGGGTCCAGGTTGAGGCGATGGCATGCAACATCTGCATCAATCCTTAGCATGTCCGTCGTGCTCTATGTGAAGATGTCGATGTTCTTTTGGATGCACTCCAGCATCCTTCCCTGGTCCTCCAGGCTCAGCCCTCCATTGATGCGCACCTTCTCCACCCTTCCTTCCCGAGTGAGAACCTTCATCTCCACTACCTCCTCTGCTGCCTCCAACCGGGATTGCTCCTCCCACTCGCCAGCAACCCTCTCGCCTAGGACTGGAGCTTCCTCCTCCTCGGGTTCCTCCACGGCCATTACCTTGGCCTGTTCCTCCATCACCTCCTCTGCCACCTCCACACGGGTGCAGACCTCTTCCTCCTCCTTATCCATCTCCTCTGCTTCCTCTCTGCCTCCTGCCTGGACACTTCCTCCATCCTCCTCTCCATCTCCTCAGCTCCCTCCTGTCAGGAGATGGTGTTGACCGCCGTGACATATCATTCCCTTGCCACCTTGGGGTCTCCGCAGACCCGGACTTGAATGCCTTCGGCATTGAACTTCGGGCACTGATGGAAGGAAGAGAGTACGCAGCAGAAGGCGTTGATGAGGGGCTGTCTGAAGATCGCGTTGTAACTACTAGGAGTATCCACAATGACAAACATGTAGTTTCTGAACTACCCCCTAGTGTAATATGGAGTCCCACTTCTCCTTCCACCCCCTTCCTTTCCCTAGAAAATTCGAATAGAGTCCCATCCGAGGCCAACATCCTCCTAGCCTCCACCTTCATCGCGTCGAACGCCTTCTTGAAGACGACGTTGACCGAGCTCCCATTGTCAATGAGGATCCGAGAGACGATAAAATTTTTGACCGCGGACTGGATCACCAGCGCATCGCCAAATGGATCCTCATGATCTGGCAGGTCCTTCCTCGTGAAGGTAATCTTCTCATCTGGGGGTGGAGTTAGATACGTTGAAGCAACGCTCTGGTGGTACATAGTATGAAGGCTCGCTTTGTGGGCAGCTTCGACTCCTGCCCCCTGGATCACTCTGATCCCTCCTCGGCCTCCGACATCGGCTCGGTCCTCGCATTTGTCCTCCCCTCCGGGAAGGACCTCTTCAATCTGCACCTCCTGATGAGGTTGTTGCTGCTCCCTGTTTCCCCTCAACTCTAGAAACTCCGGGCACGTGGCCGTGGCGTGGCACTCCTCCTAATGGAAATCACAGTAAGGCAGCTCCACCCCGCCTTTCTGCCTTCTCCTCTGACCCTTCCACCTCCTCCCCAGGGCTATCGTCATAGCTTGATGTTGATCTGGGAGAGGGGGTCTTTAGCCCTGCCTCCAGCTTGGAAGGTTGAATTGACCATGCCCTCCATGGAGTTTATCCTCTCCGTGGAAACCTCGCCTCTGGACTTGGTTGTGCCACTCCTGCTGCCTCCAGCCACGCATATCTAATAAATTTTTTTTGTGGTGGAATCAAAAATTCGAATGGTCGGAGGACTGCAAGGAAGCCTTCCAAGCCTTGAAGAAGCAGCTGATCCAGGCTTCGCTGCTCCAGGGACCAAAGGAGGGGGAAGATCTATCCCTGCAGCTTGGGGTCGGGGCCAAGTCCTTGAGCTCTGTCCTGGTCTGGGAAGAGGGCAAGAAACAACTACCCATCTATTACGTAAGCAGTGTCTTGAGAAAGGCGGAGCTCCGATACCCGATTTTAAAGAAGTTGACCTTCACTTTGGTCATCTTGGCCTGGAGGTTCCGTACGTATTTCCAAACACACTCTATCCGGGTGGTGACTGATCATCCCCTCCGCAACATCATCGAGGGGGTGGAGCATTCTGGGAGGCCAATAAAGTGGTCGGTAGAGTTGAGCGAGTTTGACATCTCCTTTGTCCCGCGCCTCTCGATCAAGGTCCAGGCAATGACCGACTTCCTAGCGGACTATATGGTTGAAGTGGCGGAAGCCGAGCTCACCCACCCAGTTCTGTGGAGGGTGAAGGTGGATTAGGGTTGATATCGAGTCGAATTCAAGTGATTTTGGCTCGGCTCGAAATCGAAATTTTCGACTCGAACTCGTCTCGAAATCGAAATTGATTTCGAGTCGAGCCAGCTCGACTCGAAATGGCTCGATTCCGAGTCGACTCGAAATCGAATCGAGTCGGCTCGAAATCGAATCGAGTGGGCTCGAAATTGAACAATTTTTCGTTTTATCCCTAGTTTGCACAAAATTAAATTGGGCAACCTATAAATTTAGTAAATGAAACACTTAAAGGCTTCATTCTTTTTATTTATGTTAAAATTTTGTTATTTTTAATCTTAAAATAAGAATATATTAATAAATACATAATTTCTTTTAATTAATTCGAGTTGATTCTAATCATATTTCGAGCGATTCAGGGCTGGCTCGAAATCGACTCGAAATTAGATTCGGGTCAAATTGAATCGACTCAAATTGAGTCGAATCAATTTTAACTGATTCCGATTCGGCTCAATTTTCGAGCGATTTTCGAGCGACTTTCGAGTTTCGAATAATATGCTCAGCCCTAAAGTAGATGGCGCCTCGGGCAGACATTTCTTGGGGGTAGGAGTGATCCTGGAGAGCCCCCGGGGAACAAAGATCAAGTAGACGGTGGTTGTTCACTTCCCCATTACCAACAACCAGGCAGAATATGAGGCGATAATAGTGGGGCTTCGTCTAGCAAGTGAGTTGGGGGTTAGTAATATGGAAGTGCTCACGGATTCTATGGTGGTGGTCTCTCAGATCAATGGGGAGTTTGAGGCCAGGGAGCCTACATACTCTCCAATTGTACCTGGCCAAGGTAAAGGGAGTTATCGGCATGTTCCAAACATTCTCCATTCGGCACGTGTCGCGAGAGGAGAACGAGCAGGTAGATCAATTGGCCAAGCATGGACCCCGGGTGGAGGGAACCATCTCCGACCTTTTCCGCTCCTCTATTGAAGAAGGAGAGCTGATGGAGGTAGACCAACACCCTTCGTGGATAGACCCATTCGCCGCCTTCTTGTCCACAGGTGAGTTCCCGGAAGGCCTGGACAAGAAGCGTTTCAAGCTCTAAGTCTTCGGTCAGTTGAGCTTGTTAGGCAAAGTATGTGTGCGGTTGTAACACCTCCGTCCGTCACATGAAATATAATAGAAGGTTCGACCGGGGCCCCACACCATATTACATAAACAGGCGATGGAGTCGCAGGTTAATATCAAAAGTTGTATACGCATCCTAACTCAGAGCATTCTAGCGGAAGCTTTAGGGGTTATTATTGAACTCATACCAAATGAATGTCCAACGTACATATAAACAACGACATTTATATATATAACGAGAATGTATACAGAAATACACAAAAGTGTTTGGCCTTAAGGCCTTCCAGTTAAACTTCACAGGTGTGGATTACAAACATCGGCGCGCAGGCCGGTCACACATGAAAACAATAAAAATTTCCACTCGACCTTCGAGGGCCAGCATAGCAGCAAGGGCTTCAGCCCGCTATTTCCGGCTTGGTCCAGCACCTGCACAGAGACATTCCACCACAAGGGCGGTAAACAAGGCAACGGTCAGCATTCAGCTGACCAATTATAACGACCATACCCCATACCCGGGGCAGCGGTTTAATCCCTGCAAGCAATGCAATCACAACAGATATATCACAAGAAAGTGCACTTCCGCACATTTCAATATATCACAAGTGTTGGCCTCACAGCCCGACGCTCCATGCACTCAGGGCACATTATTGGTGTATCGGATTACCCAGGGTCCCACCACCGTTCAGAGGTCCCAAACCCAATGATAAACTTTGAGCATTCATGCTCCACGGCCCACGGCCAAAGACTTTAGTCTTGATGGCGTACAGCCCAAGACTCTCATTATGTGATCCTAACGAACGCCAATAACCTAGGCACTCAAGTTAGACAAACCATAATGCGGATACAGTTCAACTCTTGTCCGTTGCTCAAATCGTCAGTTCAATGTATAGACTGACGTGGGTTGGCTTCCCCTTGTCCGTTCGGCTCACTGGCCTTCCAGAGCTCATAGCTCACAATAGTCACATTGTCTCCGAGATACTGGCTTCATAATAGGTTCTCTAGGAGCTATCGCCAGCGACACCCACTATCGTCTGGCGTTAGCGACAGAATTAAACTTCTGTCCCCAACCTCAATCATAACTGGACCAACGATCCAAAAAACCCTACAGTAACCTGCAATGCCAGAAAATTGGTCTTTCACACCACAAATAGCTCTCTGGGAGCTATCGCCGTCGGCGACACCCACTGTCGCCCGACGATATCAACAGTTTCTCCAAAATTGTGATTTTACCTTGGTATTTTCCTGGAACTCAACTCTAATACTTCATGTTACTCCACTTCACAGGCACAACCCACAGACTCCATAAAATACTCATTTATACGCGGAGTCTTCTCCGGTTCGTGAAATAAAGCATCATCAATCCAGACCAACCTGTCCGGATGGGCTTCACACAATATGCATATTCCGTACTACACATTTCCGGATCTATATGCAACTGTAATTGGGGATAACGAGTATCGACCCAACGGAATTCTCTTAATAATTCCACCTTTTGGTGGAGGATTTCATGCACATGCAAAATTAGGACTTCACTTGTCCAAGCAGGGGGTCATTACCCTAATAGTTCTCTTTGGAGTCATGGCGAAGCTGTTTTATATGGATGGAAATGAACGTCTCACTTTCCTCTCCGCGAATCTAGCCTCAGATCCTGCTTCCGACCACAAGATCTCCTTTAGCAAGCTATGTAAGCTTCAGCTCCAGCCCTTCTTCTTCCTAAGCTTTGTTTTCTCCAAGGAGTAAAATGGAATGAAGAGAGAGAGGAAGATGAGAATAGAATAACTTCTCATTCCACACACCTCTGCATATCAAACCTCAGCTTAACCTCAGCCACATGAACCACGTGGCACTATCGCCAAGCGATATCCACTGTCGCCACTCGGCGATATTATTCGACGATTCGTCGAGTGTGTCAAGTGTGTCGTGTGTCGACTCAACGCTTTATCGCTATCGCCATCAGGCGATACCCACTGTCGCCCGACGAAAATGACAAAAGTTCTGCAACTTGGGGTGTTACAGCGGTCACCCCTTCCCCAAGGATTCGGACTCCACAGGAAGTCGGTTTCCAATTTCAACAACCATTATCTTAGATTGTATGTTTGGCAAGACAAAGGTTATGACTGCTACCAAGAAAAATAAGCTAATTTTGAGCATAAAATATATGAATTTTTTTAAGTGAGGTCAGGCGTTCACGAACGAGGTTCTTGACCACTGCATTCACGACCACACCAAAAAACGCCTTTGGCTCCATTTGGGGGACTTATTTCCACCGGTCAAGCGGTTACGACCGCATGAACCGGAGCTTAGATCTGGTTCATGCGGTCGTAACCGCTTAACCAATGAAAATAAGTCCCCCAAACAGAGCCTTCTTAGGGGCACACCTCGGCGCGGGGACTCGCCTGTTCTCTACATCCTTCATGAGGGTATGACACACTTGGATCCGCTTCTCCACTGGATAATCGCGGATGGGGCTTCTATCTCAGTGCTCGGGCAGACCTTGCTCTTGGATTTGGAATTTGCTCGGTGGCCCACTTTCATCGACTGTTGTGGGCTGGAGGGCCTTATGGTGGCGGACCTCCTTGACGATCATGGTGTTTGGAGTTTGGACCGCCTCCGCCAGTTTTTTGGGGCTGAGCTGATCACTCTGATTCTACAGGTCATCGTGGACCCAGACCTGCAGCAGGATACTCCTACTTTACTCTCGCGCTTCTCGGGGCGGACTGTGACTGGGCTCGCTTACGCGGCCCTCTTCCCACCTCCATCGCAGGATGCGTGCTGGCTTAAAAAACTCCGGATGCGCCCCCGCGAGCGTTCCTTCTGGTGGCGTCTCTCCTTGGATGTTATTCCTACTCGGACTTGGTTGGCCCACCGCAGGCTAGTGATTGAGACTTGCTGCCCTTTGGGCTGCATCGCTCCCGAGTCGCGGGACCATCTCCTCGGCGAGTGCAGTTGCCTCCAGGCTATTGGGAAGGCGCTGCAGCGGTGGGGGTTGACCCTGCCCCGTGTCTCTTCTTGGACTGCCCTCATGGATAGCCTCTCCAACTCGGTCAACTGCTCCAACACGGTTACCCTTCTTTGTTTTGCGGTTTATCAGTGTTAGCAGGTGCACAACGCCAGGATCCACTTCCAAGAGTATGCCACTCCCACCATTATTGTGAGGGTGTTGGAGTCCGCTTCTCGATCGGCGACCTTCCCCACCCAGGCGAACTGGGACACCACCCGGCCCTCCCGACCGTCTTCTACCCTGTGGTGTCCCCCACCCCCGGGCTGGCTCAAGATCAATATCGACGGCGCTCTCCTACCTTCTCGCCAAGACGGGGTGGGGATTGTGGCTTGTGACTCCTCTGGTACGGTCCTCTTTGCGGCCGGTCGACCGCTTGTGCAATGGGATCCGGGCCGAACGAAGATGGCGGCCCTGGCGGCCATTCGAGACTACCTCACAATTGACTGCTTTGATGCTTCGAGGGTGATCATTGAGGGGGACTGCCTCAACTTGATCAAGTATTGTCAACGCTGCATTGACTCGCGTCTTTGGGATGCCCACTTCCTGGACACTCATGTGTTGGGATTCCTTTTCGAGCTTCCTCGTGTCCTGCTCCGATATGCTCCGCGGGAGGCTAATCGGGCAGCGGACTTTTGTTCTCGTTATGCTATTTCTTGTACTTTTCTTTGGACCTGTTTTGAGGATTTCTCGCCGGTTCTCTCTGAGGTTGTTCAAAGTGACCGGGAGAACATCCTTGTTTTTTGACCGATTTTTGTGGTCCCCTTTTCTCTCTTTTTTTCTAATGCGAATGCAAGCTTCAAAAAAAAAAGAATAGGAGTTATAGATATAATTAATATTACATTTATCATATTCAATAAAAGATAATGCAGAAATTATATGACTACGTTATACTAATAATAAAGCCACAGGCCCAGGCCTGACAAGTGACAACATTGGCGCCTTTATAAAAAATATTTTATTTTTATTTAAAGGTGACATTGTCACCACTCTTATCTCCGTTTGGCGTGGTGGCGGTCATGCGGTTAAATTATCATTTGTTAGTACTCATCTAAGGAACTTCATTCACTTTTACGCTCAAAAGGATCATGTTTGTTAGCTGATCCTTAACGAATGACGGTTTAACCCATGCACACCGCCACCATCATGCCAAACGAAACCTTAGGCTCCATTTGGCACGGTGACGGCGGTCAAGAACATGGGGGTAAAATTGTCATTCGTTAACTCCTATCAAAGGAACTTCATCCACTTTGTTCAAACGGATGATGTTTGTTAGGCAATTCTTAACGAATGATGGTTTAACTCATGCGTTTACGACCGCCACCACCATGCCAAACGAAGGCTCTGTTTGGGAGAACTTATTTTCACCGGTCAAGCAGTTACGACCGCATGAACTGGATCTTAATTATGATCCGATTCATGCGGTCGTAACCGCTTGACCGGTGAAAATAAGTCCCCCAAACGGAGCCGAAGCCTTAGGATAGGCTGCATATCTATTTTTGTTGGCTAATATATATTATATAGTTATAACTTATAAGGCCAAATGATAATAATGTAGTTTCATCTTATTCTTGAACCAAACGGATTTACAGCTGCTTGACCTCAAATAATTTAATATTTAGAATTATAAATTTACAATCAAGATATATTTATTTATTATACTAACAATAAGACTACAGGCCCGGGCCTAGCACGTTTTTGGCAGCAGCTGCCAAGTGCCATTGTGCCAAGTTACAACTTATCAGTTCCTATGCGATCGACTGGCGCCTTTATAAAACATACATTATTTTATTTAAAGGTTGATAATATATTCAGCCTTAGTGCATGCTTTATATCTGTTTATAATGGCCAATATAGTTGCAAGGCCAAATGGGCATAAGGTTGTTTGACTTTTGTTGCGGCTTATTCAATGCTCCGGTTGGACCGGACTATACTGAACCGTCTTAGTCCACAGAACGGTCGAACGCTCACACAGTCACAAAAAGAGAGAGGCAATGCATGATACGTCTGAAATAGATTTATGTATTATACGCAAGTGCACATGTCGGATCAAGTAATATAAAGTGAGTTAAGATCACCCACGAAGAAGTGATTAATCTAACACTTGCAAGTACTAGCTCTACCTTTTCTTTAAATTCAAGCGGATTGATTAAACATGAATTTAGATTAATGACAATTAAAAGAGAACAATAACAAAAAAAACTAAATAACGCTTAATTAAAAATATTTTTATCAAGTTGGAGAAATAGTCTTGTACGTTGATTTACTGTTTCTATTGTGATGAGTTTTTAGGGTGAACCTTCATGACATATTTAAATCACTATCCCGCAACGATTTGAAATTGGACGTCATCATCTTTCAATCTCAGAAATCTGTTTACCTTAATTTCTCTAGTTATCTCTAACTTAGGTAAAAAAAAAAAGAATAACATGAATTACACAAACCAATGTTGCTAACACAAGATGAAATCTTTTTCTCTCTTTATGTTATATTGATATTTATGTTACATTTACGTCACTCCTCTATCGAATCTTACAGCACAGTATAAAGATGAAATTTGGCTAAACATTTACGCGACTTCTCTCTCGAATCTCGCAGCACAAAATAAGGGATTCAGCTCTAAAATAATATAACTCATCTCTCGAATCTTGCCACGCAATTTAGAAAAAGAGCATTTAATCCAAAGAATCCGCAAAATAAAACATAAAATCAACAAAGATAGTTCTTCAAACAATCACAAAAAAGAAGTTAAAATCACATCATCACAATAAATCAAAGTACTCTCAACATACAAGACCTAGAAATTTAGTTCATGATAGAGGGATGAAACTACATAACAAGAAAGATCTTACTATACATGATTATAAAAGTTTAAGCGTTGCAAGAATTTGTGTTTAGATCTCGCTTCAAAGTCTTCTTCCTTCTTGCCGACATCTCCAAACTCTAGCCTCTTTCTCTTTCTCCAAGATGATAACTCTCTAGAACTTCTCTCACTAATGAATTTTCAATCTCCCTTTAGTTATGAGATTCTCCTCTTAAAAACATGCAACCCTCTCCCAATAGATGGCTTCTTTCAAATTTGATTTTGGCGCAAAATTCGATTTTTGAATTAAAAATCCGTCAAAAGTTGTTGCAACAACTTTTTTTGGTTGTTGCAACAACTCGTGCAGGCAAAAATTTAAGTCCAGAATTACTTCTCTGGATCGATTTCTTCGATATTTCTAATAAGAAAACATAAGAAAATAGTCAAATTAGCCCCAAATAAAGTAAATAGGAATTTACTTATATTTTTACTTATTTAATTCATATTTTTTCAATATAATGAATATTAAATCAGAATAAAATATTAGATAACTTCTTTTTGGAAAGTTATAAGTGCACACAATGTTTTAACGTGAAAAAATCTCTCGATCGGGTAAAAAAACCACGTGACCGGGTCTGTGTCGGTAAACTCCACTATCAGTTTCGGGTTACAACGTGCTCGCAGAATCGAGGGTGACAGACTGTCCTCGTTACATTTTAGAGGTGAGAGAGAGAATCTCAGGCACTCGGCGGGCAGCAGACTGCTCCACGCAAGGTTTAGCTTTCACAATCTTTCGGCGAGAACGGACGCTCTTAAGTGTTGTGCAGAAGTAGGACATAGTCGTTGGAACACGCATAATGAGATTAGAGCGGACTTGTTGGAGGCTGCATGAGAATGATGCTTTCTTCCTACAACAGGCAGAACGTCTTCTACGCGGCTCTGTTGTGGACTTAGCCGAATTTCTAGTGGAGGAGCGGTGACTCGTCGGAGAATTCTGGTGGAGAGGTGGCGGCTCGTAGGAGAATTCCAGCAGAGCTCTGGTCTGATTAAGAAGAAAACACAGAAGAGAAAATATGAGAAATGAGGAAGCCTTGTGGCCATTTTATAGCTTTCATGGGTGGTTACGATAGTTATGCGGCTATCCACACACCATAACCACCCAAATTATTGGGCACAGACCATGATTCACATAGTTTGGAGCGCGTATCATTTGCATATTATATTTTACAAAATGCAGGCCCCCACTAAAACCATAGCTCTCCCACCACCGATGGTGGTTACGTTGGTGGTTACCCGCGCAACGAACGGTCCCGATCGCGGAAGATTAATCAAACGCCGGAGAGAGGGCGCGTCGGCGAGGACGGAGGGGATGCCTCCCAAGGAGGGCAAGGGAGGCAGTCGTCCGGGGGTGCGGCCGGCCGTCTAGAGTCGGAGGGGGCCGGCCAGCCTCACTCGGGCGGCATGTCGGGCGCGACCCCAACGCTGGTCGGCGTGTGCGGCGCCGACACGTCGGGCGCGGGCCCGTCGCCGGCACTGGGCACCGGCCAGCTGCAAGGTGCAGACGGTTGGAGCCGGTACGAGGGGGCGCAGCCGGCTACGACCCGCACCTCCCGCGAAGGCCGCGGGAGAGAGGGCTCCCGCTGACGGAGGTGGCCGGCGGGAGCGCCGCGCGCTATATCCGCGGGTGCGCGGCCTCTTGGCCGGCCGAAAGCCGGGACGGCTTAAGCCGGCCGGCTGGCGGAGGGAGAGAGGGTCGGCCCCCTTGGCCGGCTCCGAACGGTTAGGGGGAGTGGGATCCCGGTGCATGAGGATCGCGCGTGATTGCGCGCGCCAATCGCGTGCGCCAATCGCGTGTGTGGCGGTTCCCTCATGATCCTCACTCAAGTGGTGGGATCATGGGGGAGTTAGTTATTCGCACCCCAATTTGATTATAAATGAACTTGTCCCCATCAAACTTACTTCTCAGACCAAAAGGCTTTATAGTCGTTTGACCTTAAATAATTAAATATTATAGTTATTATTTAATAACTTATAAGTTATAACACTACTCTACTTAAGAGTGGGGAGGTGAATTAGTGTATTTACATATTACAATTGTTACGGTCTAACTCGACGTGCCAGTCGGATTGGAATAATCTGGACTGCATTAGCTCTCGGACGGTCGAGCGCGCACACAATCAATGAAGTAGATCGATCGCACACATGAAATTTTAACGTGGAAAAACCCCTCAACCGAGTAAAAAACCACATGATCGGATTTGTGTCGGTCGAAGTTCATTATTTCCTATCTGTTACAACTTGTTCGTTGAATCAAAGGCGACAGACCGCCTCTCGTTGTAATTTAGAGGTGAAAAACACTTAGCACACGGCGAACGACTTACTATCGCGCCTAGTGTTTGTTACAAATTGCACTTTGTGACGGAGGGCTTCACTGGACATTCTGCTGGCTCTGAACGTGGGTGCAAAGCACTTGCATTTGCGGTTGCGGAGGTCTCTTGGAAATTGCGAGATTGGGCTTCATCATGTGGCTTGAACGAGGCTCAGGTGCGGCTTGAGTGCGACTCGAACGCTTCTCGTAGGAGAAATTTGGCAGAGCTTCGACCTGAGGAAAAAGAAGATTCAAAAAAAAGAGTCAGAAATGAGGAGGCCCGAGACTCCTTTTATAGCCTCCAGGAGATGGTAAGGGTGGTTACGCGACTATCCGCACACCATAACCACCCTCATAAATATTTTTGCTATAATTTAGGGATGTGCATTATGATAATTAATCCCGCTATTTGCATCATAATTAAATTAATAAATAAAATTCCCCCACTAACCCGGCGGTTAGTTGGTGGTTACACGCGAATCGGACGGCGGGGAACGACCCCAAACGATCAGACAACGGGAACGGGTTACCATGGGCGACCGGCAAACTTGCCGCAAATCTTGCCGGCGAGGAGGTGACCATCGGCGACGGCCGAGGAGGGGCGGTCGGCTCGGCCGCTCCCTTGTCCGTGCGTTGGCATCCGAGGAGCGGCCGGTTTGGCCTCTCTCTCGGCCACGGCCGACGGCCGAGGAGGAGCGACCAGTTTGACCGCTCTCTCGGCCGCGACCTGCGACCGAGGAGGAGCGGCCGCCACGGCCGCTCCTTCGGCCGCGCGGCGGCGGTCGATGGAGAGTGGCTGCGGTGGAGGCTCTCTCGGCCGTGGATGGCGAATGAGGAGGAGCGGTCGGCTTGACCGCTCTTTCGGTCACGTCCGGTGGCCGAGGAGGAGCGGTCGCTGTTGCCGCTCCCTCAGCCGCGCTCTGGCGGCCGGGGAGTAGCAGCTGGTGCGGCCGCTGCGACGGCTGCGCCCCGCAGCCGAGGAGGGGCGGCCGGCTTGACCGCTCTCTTGGCCGCATGTAGGCGACCGAGGGGATGGCCGGCGGCGGTGAGGGTACTGCCGGCGTTCGGGGATGATGCCAGCCGCCCAACGCCGGCGAGGTGACGTTCGCGGCGGTTTTGCCATTACGTGTGATGGGATCGGTGTGCGGGAGGATCAGGCGCGGTGATCGTGTGTGCGATTAAGCACATGATCCCACTTATTTTGGGTGGAGATCATGAAGGTATGATTATGTGCACACCTATCCTTTTAAATATGGATCTCATCCCTAACAATTGCTCCCCAGATCCTTGATGCAAGAGACCGGTTCGGGCAAAGAAAAATAGGGATCTTCCTTTTGCTCATTCTTCATAGTGGCGACTATGACGAAAGGTGGAAGGCTTGAGACAGCGGATAGCGACATCCTGCAAACTCAGGTAAAATATTAGAATATGCCAAGGAGGAGAAGGGGAGGCGGCGGGGTGTGCTCGTGAGGGCCGACACCACCTTATTCGCACATGACCGCGGACGGGAGCGGTCATCATGGGTAGAAAAGGGGGCGCACCGACAAATGTGCCCGGGGAAGGAGGTCAAGGTGCATGTGCGCATCAGGACGCGTGCGAGCATGCACGCGCACCAGATCGCGCGCTAGTGCGCGGGCGTGGGCACGCACGCATCAGGCTACACGCAAGGGCGTGTACGCGCGCACCAGGACGTGCGCGTGAGCGCGTGCGTGCTTGGTCCTGCGCGGGCGCGCACACATGGTCATGCATGGGCGTGCACGCATGGTCACGCGCGGGAGCGCATGGTCCCGTACGGGCGCCCACGTGTGCCTGGTCCCGCGTGGGCACCCACACGCGCCAGGTCGCGTGCTCCGGCATGCTTGCGCTAGGATGCGCACGTGTATGTGCGCTCGAGGTCGCGCGCGTGCGTGCCCCAAGCCGTGTGTAAATCGGCTTGCGCGTGCGCGCACATAAGATTGTCTGTGTGCTTATACTTTGGGCGCATCGCGCTATGACGCGTATAGTTTTGGCTTTGCTGCTTGATGCGTCTTCATATGCTTGACGTGCGTGGAATTTTTTTTGATTTTTGGATTATCTTATCTAAGTCCAATCTTGATTCTTTGTGCTAGGGTTCGAAGCGTATTGCGAGACCGATACATTTGCATTTTTCTCTTACCGACGATCTAGTTGTGATTTGGAGGAAGAGGTTCGGTCTGCCTGTCGGCCTTGAGGTGAAGATACTGCATGTTGATGAGAGGGTTTAAAATCCTCCTTGCGGTTGGTTGACGATCTGTGAGACTACTTTGAGATCGGGTTTCTGATTCCCCCCATGCGAGGAAGTGATCGAGATTCTAAAATTTTGCGACGTGACAATTTCCCAGTTTACTCCACTAGGAGTGGTACGCCTCATGGGATTGGTTGTCTTCTTTCGTGAACATGGCGAGAAGCTTTCTTTGGACTGTTTCCGGTATTGGTGCGACATCTGCTCTGATGGTGGTGAGCGTATTGAAATTCATAGCAACAAGAGCTGACTTGATTTTGAGACTCAGACGGACCGCCAGCACGGAAATACTCTATTTGACTATATGAATAATTCTTAGTGTTTGCCGGAGCTGTGGAATGCATTGCTTGATCGTTGTCGCCGCCAAAAGGGGAAGGAGAAGGAGCTTTCCCCAGTGCTAGGATTTTCATAGCCCCGTGAGTTGGCGAACCAGTTGTTCAATATTTCCTCGTTTGTGGAAGAGAAACGTTTGTTGTGGTGCGGTATTTCTTCATATTCTGGGCGGATTACTGAGACATCTTCGGGTTATGGTCGGAAGAGGAAGGTCATTGCAGTTCCTCGTGGTGACGATAGTACGGTGCCTTGTTCGGTTTCTCAGGGTAGGATTACTCCTTCTGGTGGCTGTGGTGGGCCTACTCCCGAGGTACATGTGCTCGAATGTTCTACCCCCCAGGCTTTCTCTGTGGAGGCGAATGCTCCGAGGTTGTCTTCTTCTTTGAAGGCGATGAATGAAGTGGTAAGCAAGCTTGATTATTTTCGGCCCTTCTTCGTTGTTGCGTTGTACTAATTTTTCTGTCTTTTTTTCTTATGGATCGAGGCCCGGACTCAAATTGTCGTTACATGGAATGATCATTACGTGAGCTTGAAGGACGGGTATCTGGCTCTTCAGGAGAGGTTTCGGGCGGCGGCGGGCTCGCTTGCCGCTCTGAGAGATGATCATAATCGGGACATTTCCCGATTTTGCTGGATTGGATCGGAGCTGAAGGCAAAATTGGAAGAGACTCGAGCGTCTTTGGAGGTGGAAAAATCTCTGGTGGAAAGAACTGCACAAATACTGAAGTGTGCCCAAGAGGAGACTTCCCATTTAGAGACGGAGCTCCATGCAGCGAAGGCCCAAGTGGAGATGTTATCTTCTGATATCCACGTGTCATAGTTGAAGGCTTCCCGACTTGCGGAGTACATGGAGTCTTTAGATTATATGCGAGATCGTTTGCTTGATTAGAGAGGAGGTTTGTGATGAGATCTGGACCAAGGAGGTGAATCCTCAGATAGAGGATGTTCTTGAACTGGCGCTTAGGCGTGGAGTCTCGAAGGCTTTTCGTCTTGTTGGCAGGAGCTTGGGATGTGACATATGTGGCTTTAGTTTTGATGATATCTCGGGCAATGAGAGTTCTGATGCTGATGCGGCTGATATGTAGTAGCATTATATTGTTGTATTTGCGTGTTTGCATTTTTCTTTTTCTAGTTTGATATCTTGTATGTTGCCTTTATTGTTTGGCAGTCCTGATCAACGCATTTGTGCATGTATTTGTATGTTGATGTGATGATATCGTTCTCTTTCTTCTTTTTGCCCAAATGTTGTTTATGCATCTGACTTGCGGCGTTGCTTTATGCGGGCTGTGATTGCGGCTTGGTTTGTCTATGGTTTTCCCGCAGTTTCATTTATTTTGCGCGAAGGGGGCAGGCCCTGGCGATGGTGGGGTGTTGGCTTGCAGTGATGATGGAGAAGGTAAGTATATGATACTGCCAAGCCGGGCTATGAGCCAAAGAGGCCAGAATCTCTTTTTGTGGAGATTTGAATACTCTGTAAGGGGAGAGGATGGAGTCTCTTGTTGGGAGCACCGAACACTCTGTAAGGGGAGAGGCCGGATTCTCTTGTTCGGAGCACCGAACACTTTGTAAGGGAGAGGTCAGAGTCCCTTGTTGGGAGAACCGAACACTCTGTAAGAGGAGAGGTCGGAGTCCCTTGTTGGGAGAAACAAACTCTCTGTAAGGGGAGAGGCCGGAGTCCCTTTTTGGGAGCACCTAACTCTCTGTAAGGGGAGAGGCCAGAGTCCCTTGTTGGGAACATCGAACACTCTGTAAGAGGAGAGGTAGGAGTCTCTTATTGGGAGCACCGAACACTCTGTAAGGAGAGAGGTCGGAGTCCCTTTTTGGGAGAACCAAACACTCTGTAAGGGGAAAGATCGAAGTCCCTTGTTGGGAGGACCGAACACTCTGTAAGGGGAGAGGTCGGAATTCCCTGTTGGGGACACCAAACACTCTGTAATGAAGTCATTAATAAGATTGAAGATAACACTTATTGTTTATTCTACGAATGTTGTAGATAAAAATATAATTAGTGGCGGAGCTCTGGATGCTCTTTTTGCAAAAAGAAAACTCTTCTTTGGGATGTTCATCCTAGTGATCACCCCTGCACTGGATCATTCTTGACATGTTGATTTAGAGCCTTTGCTTTTGAGAGACCTCTCGAGGTACCCAAGGCGAACGAATCGTTCGATTTCTGTCTTCAGTCTTGAACAATCTTCTATCTTATGTCTGTGACCTTGATGGAATTCACAATATTTGGATTGGTCCCCTGAGTTTGGAGTAAGATCCCTTAGCCTTTGGAGAGAAGGATGGTTGTGTATGGCGAGCAACACTTCCGCTCGCGAAGCGCTGAGGGGATTGAAGGGTTGATGTTGGTGATGCCCCCAGCCCGTTAAGAGTTGACGTAGCGTGAGTTGCTCTTTTTGGGAACCGGCAGTGGTGTTAACCACTACTCTAGCTGTCTCTTTGAGTTGCTTTTGAATTATTGGCGGTGTGCTTCAACTGCATCATCAGCAACAATTGGGCGTCGATCCGTTGAACAAGATAAGGATAGTTGGGTATAGTATCTCGTACTAGTGCGGAGTGAAAGCCACCAGGGCAGAGCCCTCCAAGAAGAAACCCTCGTAAGAGTTCCGTTTTTATTCCAGGGATTTGTCGTGCCTCAGTGGTGAAATGAAGGAAGAAATCTTTAAGGGTTTCCCCTTCACTTTTGCGGATATCGGACAGGTGGGAATGATCGTTGAATATCCGGCCGTTGTCGATGAACTGATTCATGAAATGTTGTATTAGTTCTGTGAAATCTTTGATTTCTCCTTCCTTCAAGGAAAGGAACCAGGTGCGAGCTTGCCCTTTTATGATCACTGGGAAAGCTTGGCACAACAGTTGATCTGGGGCATTGCAAAGTTGCATCATGATTATGAAATGTCTGACATGCTCTGACGGGTCACTTGTACCATCGTACGTCTCGATCTTTGAGAGCTTGAAACCATAGGGGATTGGGTGTCCCTGAACCTCAGGTGTGAACGGCGAGCAATGATGGAGAGGGTGACTTACCAAAGTCGTACGTTTCTTGACTCGCTCGCGCTCTTCTGTGATTAAGTTGAGAACTTCTTCACGTGTGAGCCTTTCATCGAGGCCTGCTACTTCAGGGCGGTTGTAGTGATTTTGAGCTCTAAGTTCTCTGGCAGGACGAGCTTTGTGGCTCTGAATATCCATACAGGGGGTTCTGCTTCAAGCATGTTGACAGACAAGTGAGGGGGAAATGGATCGATGTGCCCCCCAAGGGTCATCCCTTCTGCAGTGCGGGTAAATTCTCCCGCTATAGCCTCTAGTCACGAGTATCGTTGTGTTGAGGGTACTGTCTTTTAAAGATGCTGGGAATTCGCTTCCCACAGACGGCACCAAACTGTTGCGGTCTAACTCGACGTCCTGGTCAGACCGGAATAACCTGAACTACCTTAGCTCTCTGAACGGTCGAGCGCACACACAGTCAATTAAGTAGATCGATCGTACACATGAAGTTTTAACGTGGAAAAATCCCTCAACCGGGTAAAAAACCACGTGATCGGATCTGTGCCGGTCAAAGTCCACTATTTTCTTGTTGTTATAACTTGTTCGTTGAATCGAGGGTGACAAGCTGCCTCTCATTACAATTTTGAGGTGAGAGAACACTTAGCACACGACGGACGACAGACCGTCGCACCTGGTGTTTATTACAAATTGCACTTTGCAACGGAGGGCTTAACTGGACGTTCTATTGGCTTTGAACGTGGGAGCGGAGCACTTGAATTTACGGTTGTGGAGGTCTCTTAAATTGAGAGATTGGGCTTCATAAGGTGGCTTGAACATGGCTCGTACTTGGCTCGGGTGTGACTTGAGTGTGGCTCGAACGCTGCTCGTAGGATAAATTTGGCAGAGCTTCGATCTGAGGAAAAAGAAAGCTCGGAGAAAAAGGGACAGAAATGAGGAGGCATAAGGCTCCATTTATAGCCTCAAGGAGGTGGTTAGGGTGGTTATGCGGCTATCCACACACCATAACCATCCTTATAAATATTTTTTCTATAGTTTAGGGGTGCGCATTATGATAATTAATCCCGTTATTTGCACATTAATTAAATTAATAAATAAAATTCTCTCACTAACCCGACGGTTAGTGGGTGGTTTCACGGGAATTAAACGGCGGGGAACGACCCCAAACGATCGGACAACGGGGACAGGTCCCCACGGGAGGCCGATGAACTTGCCGCCGATCTTGTCGGCGAGGGGGTGACCGTCGGCGACGGCCAGGGAGGGGTGGCCGGATCGACCACGCGCTGGAGGACGAGGAGGAGCGGCCGGTTCGGCCACTCTCTCGTCCGCGGTCAGCGGCCGCCACGGCCGCTCCTTTGGCCGCGCTCCGGCGGCCGGGGAGGAGCAGCCGGCTCGGCCGCGCGCCGCGGTCGAGGAGGGGCGGCCGGCTCGGCCTCTCTCTTAACCGCGTGTTTGATCCCCCCCCCCCCCCCGCGCACCAATCTCATCATACGTAATGACAGAACCGTCGCAGACGTCACGGGGGGTGTGATTATTATTAGTGGTGCTCCGCTCAAAGTATTCTACAATACCTCATCTATGTATGGAATGAGTATTTATAGTACTTCCAGCGTAGAGCCTAACCCTAGAACGACACGAACCCGTAACCTAGTCCGAGTCGGGCTAACACGCGTGCGGACATAATATTAAATATCTAACAATCTACTCCTATGTCTGCCATGTACCCAGACTTCGGATAGAGAGTGGTTTGTGCAAAGTTCAACCAAACGTGAATCATACACAACCGTGTTCTGCACCTGTTTCAAAGAAGATTAGACTTAAACACAAAATTAGTATGCACGCCTAAGTAAAAAAAAACTTAGCTGCAACACAGAAATAGTCTCAGGTACAACAAGACACAGACCATATACGCCTGGTGTCACAAATCAACAGAGAGCTATATAAAGTCCAAACAAACAGTGCAAAAATAGAAGAGCTAAACAATGCTCTGAACAGAAGTAACACTCTAAATCTCATCATCCAAAAGATCATCCTGATCAGGATTCCAGTCAACCAGTGCTCCTCCTATCCCAGCAGCTCCTGCAATTTCAACAGAGAATTTCATTTCAGAATGAATTCTATCCTTTGCAAATTTGCAAATATCTAGTTCTACAAAAAGAACTTAGTATTAATCATTTTAATTTTGCTGGGAGGACACGTTCACAGAGTATTATAGTTTTACCTCAGAACCTGATATCTGTTTCAACCGAAACGATTTCAGACTTCTGAACACCGCAACTATATCTGTGATCCTATATGGAATGTCATGGTTACTGCCCTTCTAAAGTTAATTGGAACTCATCAAGTTTAGAATGGAACCAATTTCCATAAGAAGAGTCAAGACCAAGTCAGATTGTGTTATCAAGTTTGGAATAACACTCTCCTCCAAGACAAAAGTCGAATCCAGGAGAAGTTGTTAGCATCAAGTTTGGAATGAAATAACTTACCAGATCCGAACTCAGCAACCAAGAGCATCAACGGAGCACAACATGCTTGCTTTGACAAAGGAAATCGTAATAATCAAAACGTTCGGACAAAGGCTGAACTAAATCGCTTGAAGCTGAACTAAGGCCGAACTAAATCGCCTTTAGTCTCATTTCCCCCACTGTTTTGATTAGTCAGTCTTTGGGCATTCCTTTCGTCAATGGATCAGCCAGGTAATCCTTTGAACGCACATCAATCAAAGTGATAATTCCTTATTCTTTCAAATAATTCAGTAAAGCATGTCTCAGTCGTACATGTATCCTCTTAGTATTATAGAGGGCATTCTTAGCGACTTGAACTGCTGCTTGATTATCACAGTACAAGCTCAACGAGTTGACTTGTAGTTTAGACAAGGGAATGTCTAGAATCAAGTTCCTGATCCAATCTTCCTCTTCACCGGCCAAGGCTAAGGCAAACAACTCGGCTTCCATAGACGACAATACTATACAGGTCTGTCTTTTAGATTTCCAAGTTATAGCAACTCCTCCCAAGATGAATATATATCCACTGGTGGACTTGCTGTTCCCGGCTTCTGAACACCACGAGGCATCAGAATGTCCTTCTATAGTAGGTGGGTAACTAGTGTAGCACAGAACATGATCTTTAGTACCTCTTAGGTATCTTAACAGCCTGTCTAGGGCTTCCCAATGCTCTTTGCCTGGATTACTGATAAAACGGCTCAACATGCTAACCGAAAAGGTAATGTCTGGTCTAGTACAACTTGTGACGTACATGAGACTACCAATTATTTTGGAATATTTAACTTAATCGATGCTGGTATCTTCATTATGACTCAACTTGACGTTATGATCAAACGGTGTCTCAGCTGGCCTACAGTTATCATATCCCTAGGTAGAAAGAAGTTGCTCAATATAATGAGCCTGACTAAGAGTAACTCGACCCTTGTCAACTCTAACCTTCATACCTAACAGGGTATCTACAGGACCGAGGTCCTTCATGTTAAAAACTTCTGTCAGAGTGGATTTAATATCCCTAACTGCAGCAAGATTAGACCCCAAAATCAACATGTCATCTACATATAAGCATATGATGACTGTCTGATTCGACAATGAGCGATGATAAAGGCATTTATCTGAGAGACTGGACTTAAATCCGAGGCTCTTTACCACCTGGTCAAACTTCATGTTCCACATCTTAGGCGCTTGTTTAAGCCCATAGATTGATTTATCCAGTTTGCACACTTTATCTTTTTTTGATCTTTCTGCACATAACCTTCAGGTTGTGCCATGTAGATTTTTTCATCAAGCTCTCTATTTAAGAAGGTTGTATTCACATCCATCTGATGAACTATAAAGTTCTCGATAGACGCTAAGGCCAGAAGAATCCTAATAGTCGATAGGTGACACACAGGTGAATAAACATCAAAATAGTCTATTCCCCCTGTTGTTTATAACCTTTAGCTACGAGACGCGCTTTATACCTGGCTATAGACCCATCACTATGAAGTTTCTTCTTCAACACCCACTTGCAACCTAGGACTTTAGCGCCTTTCGGCAAGTCAACTAGATGGCAAGTATTGTTATGTAGCAGTGAGTCCATCTCATCATCAATGGCTTCTGCCCACATCAACGAATCTCTAGATCTCATTGCTTCCTGGTAGGAGAATGGATCATCCTCTAAGAGATAGATGACGAAGTTCTCACCAAAGTTCTTAGGGATTCTCTCTCTTGTAGATGTTCTAAGTGGAATAAGTTCCACCTCTAACGGTTGAGGAGCAGTGCTAGAGGGGCCAGCTTCAGGTTCTACGATAGATTCTGAAATCATATCATTAGACCCAAAGACAGATAAACCATGATCCTTGACAAATTTATCTTCAAAAAATATAGCATCTCTAGACTCTATCACGGTACTCGTGGATAGATCGAGAAATCTGTTTGCTGCACTATCTTCTGCACTACCTAGATAGACGCACGTCGTCGTTCTAGGTCCCACCTTAGGCCTCTTAAGGTCTTGTATGCGCACATAAGCAATACAACCCCAAGTCTTTAGAGTATCATATCTACAAGGATGACCGTGTCATAGCTCATACGGGGTAGACGTGAGCTGATAAGGAGGCACTCTATTCAGAATGTGATTTGCAGCACGAACTGCTTCTCCCCAAAAGGAATTAGGTATGCAAGCTGTTAGGAGCATAGATCGAGTTCAACATCTCTGTTAAAGTTCTATTCTTACGCTCGGCAACACCATTCGATTGGGGTGAGTAAGGAGCTGTTGTTTCAAGAATTATTCCCTCAGAGGCACAAAATTCCTTGAACCCAGTAACAGAGTATTCTCCTCCTCGATCACTTCTAAATCTCTTAATTTTCAGGTTTAACTGATTTTTAACACGAGACTTGAAAGTCTTAAACGTCTCAAAGGCTTCGTCTTTCGATTTCAACAGATATACATGACAAAATCTTGAAAAATCATCTATGAACGTAATCAGATACTTCCTTCCCCCTCTAGTGACGTGACTACGAAAATTACATCGATCTGAATGTATCAACTCAAGAAGTTTCGTGCTCCTAGAAACCGATCTAAAAGGTTTTCTAGTGATTTTTGTCTGAGCACACACCTCGCACTTGTCAAATCGAATCGACAGATCTAAGGGGATGTTATGACTCTTAGCTAACTCTAGCATTTTCCTATAGTTTACATGTCCAAATCTGTTGTGTAACAACTTAGGATCAATAAGGTTTGAACTAATTTGGTGAATGCTATCATTGTTTAAGCTAAGTCTATACATTCCGTTGATCAGATACGCACACCCAAAATAATGTGAATTGACTGTTAAGGTCATTCTACCGTTCTGAGTTGTGAAGGTCATCCCAGCTTTATCTAATAGACTAATGGAAATCAAGTTTTTGGTTAAGTTTGGAACTACTTTTATATTATGCAAAATTAAAATTTTCCCTGATGAGAGGACCAGCTCGGCTGTCCCTGCAAGGGTCACCTCGGTCTCTCCTCCATTTCAGTTCTCTACCTTCTCCTGGACCGCCTTGACCTCAGCGAGTAAAGCTCTGTCATTCGTCACATGACAGGTAGCACCGCTATCTATCCACCACTCAGAAGACGAACTGCGACGACTGCTCCCGATCATACCCACAAAGGACTTGGGATCTGAGGCATCTGCCAGCATGTTCGCAATATTTTGTGGGGCATCCTCCTTTTTCTTCTTCGGAGCCATACAATCAGCAGCCCAGTGTCCCCACTTGCCGCAGTTGTGGCACTTGCCCCTCTTTTTTTTTGAAAGAGGGCTTTTTAGGCGCCAACTGCGCAGAGGCTTCACCTTTGGGTGTCGGTGGCTTCCTGCGAGGTTTGCTGGGTCGAGAAATGAAGTTGACAGCCTGCGAGGGCTGACAAACTTGTTCCAAGCTCTTGCCCACAATATTCTGATCCTCGATATGAATGAACCTTTTGAGTTCATCCAATGCGATATTTTCCTTCAGTCTGTGCATTTCAGTTTTGAAGGTCAACCATTCAGAAGGTAGCTTGCTAAGAATAAGACACACAAAGAGATTATCTGAGATGTCGGACTTATCGTCCGCCAGCTTGAGACGTAGACTCTCCAGTTCAATAATTTGAGAGGTGATTGACGAGTTCAAATTAAATTTTGAAGTAAAGAGTCTCTCCCCAAGGAGAGTCCTCGACAACCCCTCTTCCTTCTGGAAGTGCGCATTCAAGCGATCCCAAATCTCCTTTGCAGTCTTATGACTGCTGTAGGTCAGGGCGAGCCTAGGGTTCAGGGAGTTTATGAGGTAGTCCCTACAGAAGTCTTCGTCCTTTCTCCACTGTAACTCGTTCACGTCCTCTTCGGCAGTGGCAAAATCACTCAGGACCGTGTAGAAAATCTCACGTTCCTTCATACCAAATTGGACGTGCAGCTTCCAGGCGTGGAATTCGGAGAGGTCGAACGACTAAAGCTTAACAATGTCGTAGGAGGTAACCTTCGACATCTCGCTAAAGCTAGAACAGTAAAAACCAAAGAGAAGTCACCTGATCCGCGTGAGACGAGAACGGGTCTTCGGATCCAATCCAGAAATGCGTCTTCTCCTGCTCTCCGGCTAAGCACAGTTGCCAATGCAAGAGCCGACCAGTAGAAAACCACTTCTGAGTTCTGACCAAATTTCTCTACTAGAAAGAGAAAACAAAGTTGCAGGTGGTTGCAGGCATCAACTTTGATTAAAGAATTCGACTAGAAACCGGATCTTCCTTGATCTCAACTGGAATTATTAAGGAAATCAAAACTCCTTGGCCACAGATGTAATCCTCAACAGATGTAATCCTCAACAGATGCAATAAATTTCCGATTTGAACACCTTCTCTCTCGATCCTTTCCAATCAGCACAAGGTGAAACAGGAGATCTAAAGAGGCTTTCCCAAAGTCGATCTGGAAATCTAGACAGTGTCGGGCTCCTTCTACAGGCGACAGGAAGAAATCTCCGGATCTGCTTCAGCGACGTGAGCGGCGAACTTTTCCGGCGCAGGTGGCGGCCAGATTTGAGACACGGCGGCCGGATCTGAGGAAACTCCGATGGATCTGCGGAAGTTCTGGATTCGCGCAGGAGCGGCACAGCTTCCTCTTCCCGACCGAAAGCTGCGGGTTGCGGCGGATTCGCGACGACGGAACAAGAAAACGCTAGATCTGCGATCGGGAGATTACAACCATAGATCTGCGATCTGCTTCCTCCTCCACGATCGGGAGAGGCGGCCAAAACGCACGACGGGATCGGGAAATCGCCGAGCGAGATGCAGCGGCGGAATCACGGGAAGCAGCACGGAAAATTTTCACGAACGAAGTCGGCGGAATCGCAGAGCGCAGAACGAGAAATTTTTCGGGAGCGGAAACCCTAGCCACTACTTTGAGAATGTTAGTGGTGCTCCGCTTAAAGTATTCTACAATATCTCATCTATGTATGGAATGAGTATTTATAGTACTTCCAGCGTAGAGCCTAACCCTAGAACGACACGAACCCGTAACCTAGTCCGAGTCGGACTAACACGCGTGCGGACATAATATTAAATATCTAACAATTATGTGCACATCCATTCTTTTAAATATGGATCTCATCCTTACAACAATCTTTGTCAAGCATTGTTATGCTGACATTTCTCCCAGATCTCTTTACTTGCTTCAATGTCCTCTTGCAGTGATGTGATTGCTCCTCAAGATATATTTTGAGATTGAAATTGTGGATGACAGACATCATGAGCAAGTGTGGGAGCATTTCCACAAGATCCGCGCCAATGAAGAGTCAAAAGAAAAATCTCGACACTGTGCAAAGTTGCTGACAACAAAAGGTAACAAAACATTCATACGACATTTGAAATATTGTTTAGACAAAAAAAACTTTAGAGTCAGTGTTGCGGACTAACCCGACGTCCCGGTCGGACCGGATATTCTTGGACCGCCTTAGCTTGCGGAGCGGTCGAGCGCGCACACAGTCAGTTGGAAAAGGGGGAATGAACACAGGGAGTTTTAGCGTGGAAAACCCTTCAACCGGGTGAAAAACCACGTGACCGGGTCTCTGCCGGTCAAAATCCACTAGATTGCTGGAGGTTACAATTTGATGGGGGAATCGGGGCGACAGGACGCTCCCGTTATAATCTTGAAGAGGAAGAGAGTGTATGCAGCCGTTGGTGGGCAACAGACTGCCTCACCAACGGGACTTGGACGGTGGAATGCGCGGGATGCTTTAGGCGCGTGCGCTCAGAGGCGATGTGTATTCCAGGGTCGTTCCTGCTTCCCTTGCTCATCTTTCTCTGTTCTTGGAGTGCTTCTTTTGCGATTGAGTGCTGGTGGGGTGCCAACAGCCGATGACGGGGCCGACGGCCTATGACGAGTGCTGATATCCGCTGGCGGGTGCTGATAGCCGCTGGGGGCCGCTGGAGGTCCCGGGCGGCGGCCGGTGGTTGGCGGCGAGAGGCGGCCGCTGGTTGTTGGCGACGAGGGGTGGCCGCCGGCGGAGAAGAACGGGAGAGCTCCCACCTGAGGAAGAAGAAGGGGGGGAAGCGTAGGAGGAGAAGATCCTTAAATGAGGATCCCCTGGGGTCCTTTTATAGGCTCCAGGGGGAAGTTACGACGGGCCCCACCACTAACATAGTGGGTTAGTGGGTGGTTTGTCCCGATCGGACGGCTGGAGGGGCCTCTCCTTCGATCGGACGGCGAGGAGGCCACCCCGAGGCGGGGCCGCCCGGACGACGCCGACGGCGAGGAGGTGGCCGGACCCGGCGGCGGCCGGCCACGGCGGCGGCAGGCCATGGCCGCGGCCGGCCATGGCCGCGGCCGGCCATGACCGCGGGTCATGGCCGTGGCCGGCTGGAGGGGAACCGTCGGCGGCGATTCCCTCCGCGGAAGGTGGGAAAATGGGGGCCCACCCCCATGATTTCCATGAGAGATCATGGGGGTTAGGGGGGCCCACCCATGATCTCCAATGGTGGGGATCATGGGGGTCTCCTTATCCTTATAAATTAAGGTGGAACCCATCAATTGCCCCCCAAATCTCTTTCAGTTTGGAGGGAAGCGAGCACGGGGAGAGATTTCTAACTCTGGTCGCGGTGGTGATCGTCGGCGTGGAATCCGGGATGGCGGCGACGTGCGTTTTGATGGTGGTGAGCGGATCGAGGTGCGCAGCAACAAGGTTTGGCTGGAGTTTGAGTCCCGCAAAGATCGTCGCCATGGTAACACTTTGTTTGGATATGTAAAGAAGTCCTGGGGTCTTCCTGAGGTGTGGAATGTGCTTCCTGATTGTTGTCGCCGTGTGAAAGGGAGGGGGCGAGACTTCTCCCCTGTGCTGGGATTTTCTGAGCCTCGCGAGTTGGCTAATTGCCTCTTCAATATATATGTTTTTGTTGAAGAGAAGCGATTGTTGGGATGTGGTATTTCTGTTGGCACGGGACGGATGGTGTCGTCTTCTCAGGGAGGGGGCCGTAAGAGAAAAGCGGTTATGGCCTCCGTTAGTGATGTTGACGTTGTGGTGGTAGCTTCTGATGATTCAGTCCCAGAGACGCAATTACCTGTTTCCCCGGCTCCACGGGCGCTTGCTAGCGCAGCGGTCCCCCGGATGTCTTCTTCTTTGAAGGCGATGAGTGATGCGGTAAGTTGGTGCCTTACTGTTTCTTCCTTCTTCTTTTATTTTTCGTTTGAAGGCGGCTAATTGCGTTTTTTCCTTTTGCAGATCGAGACTCAGGCACAGATAGCGGTCACCTGGAACGATCATTACGTGAGCCTGAAGGATGGATATTTCGCCTTGCAGGAGAAGCTTCGACTGTCGATGGGCTCGCTCTCTTCTCTCAAGGAAGAACATGACCGGGACATCGCGCAGTATCATCGAGTTGGGTCAGAGCTGAAGTCCGAGCTAGAAGATGTGCGTGCTTCCTTGGACGTGGAGAAAGCCGTGGTGGAGAGGACTGCCCAGATGTTGAAGTATGCAAGGGAGGAGATATCTGGCTTGGAGACTCAGTTGCATGCGGTGCGGGATGAGGTTTCAGGCCTTGAGACCCAGCTTTGTGTGGCGAGGGCGCAGGTAGAGGTGTTATCTTCGGATGACCATACATCGGAACTGAAGGCCGCAGGTCTTGCGGAGTACCTGGAGTCCTTGGATTATATGCGGGATCGTAGCCTGATCGCGGAGGAGGTTCGTGATGACATTTGGTCCAAGGAAGTAGAGCCTCAGATGGATGACATACGCCAGTTAGCGCTTCGTCGTGGTGTTTCGAAGGCCTTTCGCTTCATAGGGAAGCATCTTGGGTGTGATACTTCCAGTTTCAGCTTTGCGGATGTTTCAGATGATGAGCGTTCTAGCTCGGATGCTGATGATGAGTAGCTGTAGTGCTTATCTGCTGTTGCATGTCTCGTCCTTTATTTGTAGTCATTTGCTTCTGTTATAGCCTTTGAGATTGTCGCCGTTAGGGCTCCAATTCATTGTTTCCTGTGATATCCTTACTTGTATGTCGTTGTCATGTGTTTTGCATAGATGCCTTTTGTCACGAAATGGTTGTTGGTGGGAGTTGATCTTTGTCATGATGTATTAGTATGGGAGTGATTCATGGCTTAGTGCGTGGGCCTGGCTTGCGGCCTAGTTTGTATGAGGGCTTCTTCGTGAGGGGGGCAAGTCCTCATGGTGTTGCGTGGAACTGGTCCACGGCTTATCGCGCGAGACGGGCTTGCGGCTTCTTCGTGAGGGGGGTAGACCCCCACGGTGTTGCGTGGAACAGGTCCACGGCTTTTCGCGCGAGACAGGCTCGCGGCTTCTTCGTGAGGGGGGCAGGCCCCCACGGTGTTGCGTGGAACAGGTCCACGGCTTTTCGCGCGAGACAGGCTCGCGGCTTCTTCGTGAGGGGGGCAGGCCCCCACGGTGTCGCGTGGAACAGGTCTACGGCTTTTCGCGCGAGACAGGCTCGCGGCTTCTTCGTGAGGGGGGCAGGCCCCCACGGTGTTGCGTGGAACAGGTCCACGGCTTTTCGCGCGAGACAGGCTCGCGGCTTCTTCGTGAGGGGGGCAGGCCCCCACGGTGTCGCGTGGAACAGGTCCACGGCTTTTCGCGCGGGACAGGCTCGCGGCTTCTTCGTGAGGGGGGCAGGTCCCCACGGTGTTGCGTGGAACAGGTCCACGGCCTTTCGCGCGAGACAGGCTCGCGGCTTCTTCGTGAGGGGGGCGGGCCCCCACGGTGTTGCGTGGAACAGGTCCACGGCTTTTCGCGCGAGACAGGCTCGCGGCTTCTTCGTGAGGGGGGCAGGCCCCCACGGTGTTGCGTGGAATAGGTCCACGGCTTTTCGCGCGAGACAGGCTCGCGGCTTCTTCGTGAGGGGGGCAGGCCCCCACGGTGTTGCGTGGAACAGGTCCACGGCTTTTCGCGCGAGACAGGCTCGCGGCTTCTTCGTGAGGGGGGCAGGCCCCCACGGTGTTGCGTGGAACAGGTCCACGGCTTTTCGCGCGAGACAGGCTCGCGGCTTCTTCGTGAGGGGGGCAGGCCCCCACGGTGTTGCGTGAAACAGGTCCACGGCTTTTCGCGCGAGACAGGCTCGCGACTTTTTCGTGAGGGGGGCAGGCCCCCACGGTGTTAGCGCCATATGTTTCATTTGATTGTATGACCTTCGTGCGGGCGAGTCATTTTCTCGATTCTTGTACTGTTAAGATGGGTAAAGAGAAGAATAATATAAAATGAATGAAGTAATTTGAGAACGGTGGTAACATGCCCGGGGTTGGTCCCATGGTTTAAATAGTTTAAAGCGAGATGATGGTTCTTACTAGCTCAGGCGGGTGGATTTCTAGAATTTTTAATAAACACAATAATCAAATGAAGAAAATGACTTAAGGATGGAGGTGGCTTGAGTAGGATTGGAAGACATCCCAGAGTGACTGCTGGAGTATTGCGATGTAGGCGGAATCGGCTTGGATAACGACGAACTGTACGTCGTAGGATGTCTGTCGGTGTGCATCTTTGAGAGTGACTGGGAGAGTGATGGTGCCGATGATTGGTACCGAGTGATCCCCGAGAACACGAGCGCTTGCAGATGTTAGTTTGAGATTTCCGGCGGTGAGCTTGAGCTGAAGCAGAGTTGATAAAAATAGTATATTGGTGGTGACTTCCTTGTCCACTAGAACTTGATTCAGTTTGGTGGGTGGTTCGCCAATCTTGACCGTCGTGCATCTTCTATTCTAGTTGTCAGGTGGTCTTCTTCTTGATAGGAATTGATCAACTGCTCCTGAGCTGGCCAGTCGTTGGATTTCTTCTTTTAATCCATTGCATTCGTTCGTGTTGTGGCCGTGACTTCGGTGATATTCGCAGTATCTTGCCTGGTCTGCCTTGGGGTTTGGCCGCGGCGCTCTTGGTCGTTGGAATGATGGATTATTCTGAATTGCATACATCACATTAGTGCAGGTAGTATTCAGAGGGATGTATTTCTGGAGTGAATGTTGCCCCCCAATCCTCGGAGGGCTGTGCTGACTACCATCGAGGCGACTCCGATTCTGGCGTCGTTCTTTTCTCATTGTATGGGTTGGTTCACCTTCTTTCTTCCTCTTCTGTTTTCTGCTTAGTCTCAGATTTTCTGGTGAGGGCTTTTCGATCGTCATGAACCTTTTGATGAAGAGGGCGGCGAGTTCGATATAGCTGTCAGTATCTTCTCTTTGTAGGGATTGAAGCCAAGTTCGAGCTTCTCCTTTTAGTTTTGTTGAAAATACTCGGATCATGAGTTGATCTGAGGCATTGCGAGCGTGCACGATGGCTTCAAAATACTCCAGGTGGGCGAGTGGGTTACCTGTTCCACTGAAACTACGGATTTCTGCGCCCGTGGCTGTGCAGGAGCTAGGTGAGTTGTTGTTAGGTAGGTATTCATCTGGTTCCTGCTTTGTGGCAGAAGTGCCAGGAGCCATTGTGTTTCCAGTGCTCTCTTTATGATGAGGACGTGTGAGGTAGTGGCCATACATCTCCTGGAGTGATGTTGCAGGTACGGGGGAGCTATTTGTGCTTGAGAATTCCTTTTCTATGTCGTATTCTCTGTGTAGGCCAGGCCTGGTGGGGGCAGGGAGTTCTTCTGACGGCAGTAAGACAACTTGTTCAACTGGCCGAGGCGTCTCTAGGTGGTGGAATGTCGGCTTATTCTGTGCCGCATGGGTTGCATCAATGTGGATGGTGCTGGTAGGGGAGTATCCTTGAGGTAGATGTTGCCCCCCAGTCCCTGAAGGGTCTTGCCTTCGCGGGGCAGGCTGACGCCACTCTTCTTGTCCAGTATTAGTTTGCTCTTTTCTTTGCTGGGATTCTGGCGTCGGGTTCAGCAGTGAGAGGATGATTGGTGCCCCCAAGTTTCGGAGTAAGGTGAGCATTTCGGTTTGTAGTTCTTCCATCTGGCGGATACGTCCTTCCAAGGCAGGCGCGGGAGCTAGGGCTGCTCCCGTGGTTAGCGGTACGTCTACCGGAGAGTGAGATCGTGCAGGCTCAGTGTGTCCGCCAAGTGCGGGTCCTTCGGTTATGCGAGCACTCCTCTTTGCCATTGTCGTAGTAGGGACCATGAACTTGCTCTGCGAAGGATACTGGGAATGTTTCCCACAGACGGCGCCAAACTGTTGCAGACTAACCCGACGCCCCGGTCGGACCGGATAATCTTGGACCGCCTTAGCTCGCGGAGCGGTCGAGCGCGCACACAGTCAGTTGGAAAAGGGGGAATGAACACAGGGAGTTTTAGCGTGGAAAACCCTTCAATCGGGTGAAAAACCACGTGACCGGGTCTCTGCCGGTCAAAATCCACTAGATTGCTGGAGGTTACAATTTGATGGGGGAATCGGGGCGACAGGCCGCTCCCGTTACAATCGTGAAGAGGGAGAGAGTGTATGCAGCCGTTGGTGGGCAACAGACTGCCTCACCAACGGGACTTGGACGGTGGAATGCGCGGGATGCTTTAGGCGCGTGCGCTCAGAGGCGATGTGTATTCCAGGGTCGTTCCTGCTTCCCTTGCTCGTCTTTCTCTGTTCTTGGAGTGCTTCCTTTGCGATTGAGTGCTGGTGGGGTGCCAACAGCCGATGACGGGGCCGACGGCCTATGACGAGTGCTGATATCCGCTGGCGGGTGCTGATAGCCGCTGGGGGCCGCTGGAGGTCCCGGGCGGCGGCCGGTGGTTGGCGGCGAGAGGCGGCCGCTGGTTGTTGGCGACGAGGGGTGGCCGCCGGCGGAGAAGAACGAGAGAGCTCGATCCCACCTAAGGAAGAAGAAGGGGGGGAAGCGTAGGAGGAGAAGATCCTTAAATGAGGAGCCCCTGGGGTCCTTTTATAGGCTCCAGGGGGAAGTTACGACGGGCCCCACCACTAACATAGTGAGTTAGTGGGTGATTTTGTCCCGATCGGACGGCTGGAGGGGCCTCTCCTTCGATCGGACGGCGGGGAGGCCACCCCGAGGCGGGGCCGCCCGAACGACGCCGACGGCGAGGAGGCGGCCGGACCCGGCGGCGGCCGGACCCGGCGGCGGCCGGCCCCGGCGGCGGCAGGCCATGGCCGAGGCCGGCCATGGCCGCGGCCGGCCATGGCCGCGGCCGGCCATGACCGCGGGTCATGGCCGTGGCCGGCTGGAGGGGAACCGCCGGCGGCGGTTCCCTCCGCGGAAGGTGGGAAAATGGGGGCCCACCCCCATGATTTCCATGAGAGATCATGGGGGTTAGGGGGGCCCACCCATGATCTCCAATGGTGGGGATCATGGGGGTCTCCTTATCCTTATAAATTAAGGTGGAACCCATCAGTCAGAGTCAAGCGCAGAGTAGATTTAGGCTCCGTTTAGGAGGACTTATTTTCACCGGTCAAGCGGTTACGGCCGCATGAACCAGACATTAATTATGATCTGGTTCATGCGATCGTAACCGCTTGAGCAGTGAAAAAAAGTCCCCCCAAACGGTGCCTTAATCTTATGATCAAGTTGGGCAAAGAGACACAAATAAACAGTGTAAACATGGGTGGTTTATCATTCAACCAGTACAGCAACATGGACGAAATATCATACATAAGAAGCGAGCTATTTCATTACAATGAAGTTTTTGTTCAAACCCACTGGATCAAGATGCTCCGTTAACCAAACGACGGGTCATAACCATCATGTTTATGACTGTCGTTGCTGCCGTGCCAAACGAACCCTTAGACCCATTTTCAAGTGAGTTTGTCATCTTTAATTATACATGAAGTTTGTGTCTGATCTCCAAAATTTGACTTTTGAAGTATGGTAAGGATGAATGTGACCATCTATAATTATGCATGAAATTGTTGGATTGAAGCATGAAATTTGTTCTACTCTTTGTAACAATGGGAGAAATTTTTTTGTGAATAGTCTTGATTTCGCCGGCTCTAATCTCTATAAATTTTGGCAATTGATATCCGCAAGGCTTTTTTGGTAAGCATATCCGCACTCACCCTTCCGCCTCCCGCCCATCCGCCCTTCACGACTCCTTTGCGATTCGTCTCTTCTTCTTCCGCCGGCCAGATTCAAGAACAATTATACTCCTAGCTCTGTTTGTTCCTGCCAGTTGCTCTACCGCTCGGATTCGAGAACAACCTCAGGTAACGTTATTGCTACAGTTTATCATTCTGTTTTCTTTTTTACTGGCATGGAATTCTTGCTTAAAATCTAACTCCCCTTTCTTCCTCTTTGTAGCAGAGGCTTCAATTCGATCATCTCAAACACCTCAGTCTGTGAGGTAAAATGTGATGTTGATTACCGTGGAACATTCATGTGCTTGTCAAGTTTGCCTGATTTGTTAGGGCTTGGTGGTTTGGCGGACTGACGGTCTATTAGTTTGGCGGTATGACGGTCTAGCTTGGCGGACAGAGAGCTTCGCGGTTTGGCGTACTAGTCTCAACGGTCTGTTAGTTTGGCGGTTTGGCGGTTTGGTGGTTTGGTGGACAGAGATAGCGGTCAAATCGCATAGTCCGCACGGCTTGTGTTTAGTCCCACATCGCATGTTGTATTGTCCTCCCCCACTCCCATTTTTAATAAATAAGAGGACATACCTTTGTATTATCTATCTTTTTAGAACAATAAAATTTGTCTTTTATTTAACTCATTTTACATGTTATTAGAGCTAATCGATCTTTTACTCTAGATTGATTTTTCAGACTTCAGGCAGTCCGAGCGGGCCCTTGTTTTCTAACCGCCCCCTCTTCTTTCAAGAATCTTCATCTCCTGGATGTTGTCGCAGTCTTCTCATTCAAATGATATTTCTCGGTCCTATTAAGGACATGCCATTCTTCATTCTTGTTACCTCATCAACCGAATACCTTCTTCAGTTCTAAATGACAAAACTCTTTTCTCTATTATGTATCCTGATGAGACATCGTTTCTGATGGTGATGAAACCTCATTTATAGGCTTGGGTGTGCACTTAACCATCTCCCTCATGATCCCTCATATGGTGGAGATCATTGGTTTGACTGGTCAACCCACTCCCCCGTGATCTCCAACATAAAAGGAGAGATCATGGTCCCCCCCCACTCAACAACTACCGCCGGCCGCCGCCGTCGTAGCCCGACGACCACCACCAGCCGCCGCCATCAACTGCCGCCGTCTAGCGTCGTCGTCCGTTTCTCCCGCGGCCGCCGATGTCGTCGTCTCCCAACGCCGCGGCCGTCGCCGCCGTTATTTCCCGACTCCACGGCCGCCGGCGTCTCCCAACGCAGCGGCCGCCGGCGTCTCCCAACGCAGCGGCCGCCACCACCGTTATTTCCCGACTCCGCGACCGCCGCTGTCGTCGTCGTTCGTTTCTCCCGCGACCTCCGTCGTCGCCGTCTCCCAATGTCGCGGCCGCCGTCGTCGTCGTCTCCCAACGTCGCGGCCGCCGCCACCGTTATTTCCCAAACTCCACAACCGTCGCCGCCGTCGTCCGTTTCTCCCGCGGTCGCCGTCTCCCAACGCTGCGGCCGCCACCGCCGTTATTTCTCAACTCCACGACCGCCGCCGTCGTCGTCCGTCTCTCCCGCGATCGTCGTCTCCCAACGCCGCGGCCGCCGCCGCCGTTATTTCTCAACTCCATGACTGCCGCCGTCGTCGTCCGTCTCTCCCGCGGCCGCCGCCGCCGTTATCTCCCAACTCCACGACCGCCGTCGTCGTTCGTTTCTCCCGCGGCCGCCGCCGCCGCGGTCTCCCAACGTCGCGGCCGCCGCCGCCGTTATCTCCCAACTTCATGACCGTCGTCGTCGTTCGTTTCTCCTGCGACCGTCGCCGCCGTTATTTCCCAAACTCCACGACTGCCGTCGTCGTCGTCCGTTTCTCCCGCGGCCTCCGCCGCCGCCGTTATTTTCCAACTCCACGACCGTCGTCGTCGTCGTCCGTTTCTCCCGCGGCCGCCGCCACCGCCGTCTCCCAACGCCGCGGCGGCCGCCGCCATTATTTCCCGACTCCATGACCGTCGTCGTCCGTCATGACTTTCCTCCGCCGCCCGATCGCGCTCCGGCGATTGCCGCCATCGATTACGTGGGTAACCACCCATGTAACTACCCCCCATGATCTTTCCTAGTGGGGAAATGCGCGGCTAAAAATAGACTGACATGCGGTTAGTATAATTATTAAATATTATATGTGCATATTATGTCATGAGTGGACCTATTAATAACACTCATGGTGGTTATGGGCTGCAAATAACCGCATGACCTCCATAACCACCCATGAAGCCTATAAATAGGACATCTCTTCCCCCTTTTAATTCAATCTCTCTTTCTTGGAAAAATCCTCCTACGGATTCCCTCTCTCTCCTTCCTCCTTCATCTTCTTCATCTCCTTCTCCCCCTTCGAAGATCTTCAAGCATTCTTTGAAGATCTCCTTCGTCTTCGAAGATCTTCATCTTCTCCGCCCAGAATTTCTCTCTCCTCCATCGCCTCCTTACACGCTCCCCCCGCGCGCCTCCTCTTTGTTCGCACTCGTGCACGCCGCCTCTTTGCGCGCTCTAGCGCGCATTTCTCCCTTGAGCGCTCCCGCGCACACCGCCTCCTTGCGCGCTCCCGTGCACGCCGCCTCCTTGTGCGCTCCTGCGCGCATTTCTCCCTTGCGCGCTCCCGCACGCGCCGCCTCCTTGCGCGCTCTCGCGCACGACGCCTCCTTGCGCGCTCCCGCGCGCATTTCTCCCTTGTGCGCTCCCGCGCACGCCGCCTCCTTGCGCGCTCCCGCGCGCATTTCTCCCTTGCGCGCTCCCGCGCACGCTGCCTCCTTGCGCACTCCCGCGCACATTTCTCCCTTGCGGGCTCCCGCGCGCATTTCTCCTGTGCACGCTCCCGCGCGCATTTCTCCCTTGCGCGCTCCCACGCGCATTTCTCCCTTGCGCGCTCCCGCGCACAACGCCTCCTTGCGCGCTCCCGCGCACGCCGCCTCCTTGCGCGCTCTTGCGCACATTTCTCTCTTGCGCGCACCCGCACGCGCCGCCACCTTGCGCGCTCTCGCGCGCGCCGCCTCCTTGCACGTTATCACTCCCGTCTCACCCCTGCACGTTCCTGCGCGTTATCACACAAGTTGCTCCCTTGCACATGTCTCTTTCCCCAGCGCTCCACGCGCTCTTCTCCAACAAGCGCCCAACGCGCTCTCTTTATCAGCAAGCACTCCACGCGCCCTCTTTATCAGCAAGCGCTCCATACGCCCTCTTTCATCTAGCGCTTCGCGCGCTCTCCTCCTACAAGCGCCCAGCAAGATCTTTGTCAACAAGCGCCCTATGTGCTTAAGAACAAGCGCTCAGTCTACCGATAAGATAATCAAACGACGCTTCTTCAAAAGACAATCAGAGACAAGAAGCGGAAGATAACGTGTACTGAGCGCACCTCCGAGCTTCGAAGCACCAGGCATCTGAACGTGTACAGCAAGCTACGTCCGCCTCCAGGAATTATTAAAAGACTCCAGAATACAACGAGCGCATCGCTTCTCGCAGCACTCGAAGAAATAATTAGCTTTGTGAGTGGTGGTCTGTCACCCTCCAGGTTCTCTCTCTCCTCCCAGTAATTGTAACGAGAGGCGGCATGTCGCTCTCGAGTTCTTGAAAAGGCCCGTAACAGCACTCAGATCAAGTGGAGGTTTGGTCGGCACAGATCGGGCCACGTGGTTTTCACCTCTTTCTGCAGTTTTCCACGTAAATAAAATTACCTTGTCAACTTTTCATTTTCATTGACTGTGTGCGCGTTCGACCGTTCCAAGAGCTAAGACGGTCCAAGAATTCCGGTCCGACCGGGACGTCTAGTTAGTCCGCAATAGTTTCATTTACCCCTATGTGTCTTTGGATGCACCGTGTTTGTTCACTCTCCTTCTTCATTGCGTGACAAACACTCTTCTCGCTCAGTTAAGTGCATTTTTCTGGACTACTGCCCGACAGAAAAAATATATCGGTGTTATGATCCTCTTCTACATAAATAATATGTTTACGCAGACGTCACTTTCTTTGAAGATACTCCTTATTTTTTCTGCACTACTATACTTTCACCTTCTGATGACACCTCTTATCTACCCATTATCTCTGCTCCTCCACCTGAATCAGTGTCTCTCCCTTCAACAACTATCTCGGAGTCTCTTTCTTCTTCTCCTGATTCAGCTTCTCTCCCTGAGCTACCACTGACAGTTTTCGGGCCAGCGATCGCTCCTATAGAAGGATTTGATACTTCAGAAAAGATAGGTCTTGATCTACCAATTACTCTTTGAAAAGGAGTTCAGACATGCACTCAACATCTTTTTCATAACATTGTTTCCTATGCTCGACTATCCCCTTCCTCCAAGAGATTTGCTCTTGCTCTCTCAGCATGTAACACCTCCCCTGTAGTGACCATGTAATATGGGTCCGGTCGGGGCCCCACAACATATAGACTCCACAGCTTAAGCATTAAAAATGATATAAAAGAAGAACGCATTTCAAAACTCAGTACAAAAAATAGCGGAAACCCACAACTACTAGAAGTTATCCACAACCATAAGAGTACAAAACGGCCTTAAGGCCTTACAACATACAAATGTCCAAAACTGAAACAACAACAAACAGAGCAACTTTTTTTAGCACTCCTAGGCTACCTTAGCATGCAAGCCGGATTACAGTTAATGGAGCATAACATTCAACAACTCATAAGTAAACAAAAGAGGGTACACTTCATGAGGCTTGGGCCTTTTTGGCCGACGAGCTTGCTCCAGCATGAGGACTTTGCCCTGTAAAAATTATTGTAAGGTGGGTAAGCAAAGGCTGACCTAAGCTGTGTAACCAACACATCTCCTCCCGGCCATCCCTAGTGGACCCCGGGGCACTCCATCACCCTGCAGGCTAGCACTTCGTATGCAAATGTACATAAACATAAAGAGTAATATAACAGGTTTGGATGTCTCATATAACAAACACGTTTCTATGTTGACCATTTAATAAGAAGGGACTTACAATGCAGCATGTATACAAACTCGGGTTTCACCCAAGGCACCATATAGCGTATGAATCTAACACATCATCACGCATCATCACATCACATCATACGGGTACTTCTAATTTTCCCTTCGATGTTCAAGCCACAATCATACGGGTACTTCCAAATTTTCCCATCGACGTTCAAGCCGCAACATGGAACTCTTGCCTAGGCCCCACTCACTCGTGGGTCTCAATACTCGGGCTTTCCTGCAAGCTCTGACTTCTCACATCAGGATTCCGTCACACAAGCAAACTAATGCTAAAAACCCTTGCTGAACCCACCCGCTCGTGGGATTCAAAGTCCGGGCTTGTCCAAAGCTTGACATTCTCGTCAGTTTCACAGAATGGGACTTGTCTCATCGGGACACTCTCCACACATAACTTGCACGTCACGAGCTAGCCAGCTGACCAAAGAGACAAAGTCAAGCCTTCACATACACATCAACAAGCATAGCCTTTCACACCCTAATCCACCATTCGTTCTCGCACGAAATAACAGGGGGGAAACATCACAAATGATATTTTGCCGCAAACTGATTCCTCACAAAATCCTTAAGGATCGTTATGCAACATCATCGAGTCGGACTAACGGTCGCGACTATGGATTCACCCACAATACTTAATCCACTACCGGAGCAGATTTCTAATGCAACATCATGTCAGGGACAAACACAATCGACCCGGCGGCTCCTCTTGAACCATGCCAATCTGTATCCCTCTCATTTAAGAGATCTGGTGCCTAATGCTTGAAAGTAGGCAAGAAATGAACGGATGTCATGCATGCATCCTAAAAATCGAGAGGAGAAATGTTGTTACCTTACGACTCCTCTTTCTAGCCATGGAGATCTTGTTTTGCACGGATGAAAGTGCGCGCCTTCAAGTTCTCTCCACGGATCCGGCTTGGATCGACGAACAGAGCCTCAGAGCTTTGCTAATGGAGGATAAAGCACTTCTTCTTCCTCCTCCAAGCCCTCTCTCCCAAACCCTAACTCCCACTCAAATGAGAAGAGTGTGGGTAAAGAGTGTTTCATCCCTACTTAAGCCTCTTAAACGGAGTGTCCTGGGCCATAAGATCAAATCCCAAGCAAAATCAGACGGCTAGAAACCAGATTTACGGAACTTCTTCCGCATGCTACCGCCGGGCGGTAGCTACCTACCGCGTCGCGGTAGCTCACAGAGTCGCCTACCCTTTTGGAAAACCCCGCTATCGTCAGCGTTAACGATACCGCCGCGTGATAGCCTCTCAACGCTTTCCTCTTAGCGCTTTCGTCTCGACGCCTTTGTCTCGATGCCTTCGTCTCAACGCCTAAGACTTGACGAATAGGAGGTACTGCCGAGCTATAGCTACCTACTGTCGCGCGGTACCACCCGACTCTTTCGTCTCAACGCTCTGATCTCGACAAAAGAAGGATACCGTCGGGCGATAACTACTTATCGCCGCGCGGTAGCTCCCATACACTCAAGTTCTGGAAAAACTGGGGTGTTATAACTCCTCCCCTCCCCCCTTAGAATAATTCCGTCCTCAAAATTTAGCACACACTCAAGCAACAAGCATACCTGAAGCAAAATGTTCTGGAAAGTCCTCCTGTATTACTTACTCACGCTCTCAGGAGAATTCGTCTCGCCCACAGTTATCCCAACATACTTTCACGAGCTTAACCTCTTTACTCTGCAACTGTCGACTTCTGAATCCTCTATGCCAACCGGACGGACATTCGTTCTCAAATGCTCTCCTACCAGCACCGCCGCCAACTCGACCAGAACACTTGCCTCCACCAAGGCCTTCCTTAAAACTAAAACATGGAAGACATCGTGTAATCCACTCAGCTCTGTGGGCAATGCCAACCAGTAGACTTCTTCTTCAATGCGTTCCGTAACTTTGAACGACCCCAAAAACCTCGGAGTCAACTTCTTGAGTCGACGAATCCGTGAAACACCTTTGAACAGCTTAATCTTTAGATACACTCAGTCGCCTATTGAAAACTCCACGCTCCTATGGCCCGCATTGAAATACTTCGTCTGTCTATCCCGAGCAACCTTCATGCGCTCCTGAATTGTTCGCACCAACTCGCAAGTATCAGCCACCACCTCTTTTTTCAAAATTTTGGTGTCTCCCGCCTCTATCCATGACATCGATGTTCGACACCGCCTTTCATACAAAGTCTCGTATGACGCCATCTTGATACTCGCCTGAAAATTATTATTGTAGGCAAACTCCACCATAAAAAGGTGATCTTCTCACCTCTTTCCAAAATCAAGGGTACACATTCTCAGCATATTCTCCACTGTACGATTCGTCCTTTCCGTTTGACCATCGGTTTGAGAATGGAACGTCGTACTAAACTTGAGCTTTGTGTTTAAACTCTTTTGTACTAGTCTCTAGTCCCTGTACGTAAACCTTCTATCACGATCACTAACAATACACTTTGTAATTCCGAGTAGCTGCACAATATTGTGAACATACAATTCTACCAGCTTCTCCACGCTGTCCTCCTTCCGATTCTAGATAAAGTGAGCCACTTTGGTAAAGCGATCCACGATCACCCAAATCACTTTGTTATCCTGCTGCAACCGAGGTAAGTCGTGCACAAAATCCATGCAGATGTCATCAAATTTCCACACAGGGATAGGAAGGGGCTTCAGGAACCCGTACGGCTTCTGATACTCAGCCTTCACTAAGGCACAAGTTTGGCACTGAATCACATACAAAGCTATATCCCGCTTCAATCCAGACCACCAAAAGGATTTCTTCATATCCAAATACATCTATGAACTGCCCGGATGAATGGATTACTTCGTGAAATGGGCCTCAAACATCAACTCCTCGTGGAGCTTGTCGAACTATGGTGCACAAACCCTTCCATCCTTCTTTAGGATCCCACTAACCATCTCCCAGGTATTACCCTCGCCTTTTTGAGCTTCTAACACAAATTGTTGGAACTCTGCATCCACACTGGTCGCTTCCCGGTTACGATCAGATAAGTCGTTATGTAACTCCACCCAGCTCAACTGAGCCATGCTAGACTCGCCTCTTGCTACACATTTAATGTCGAGGGACTCAATGTCCCATACCAATCGCTCATCATGAGCTTTAATCCAATTCTCTTGTCTAGAATATTTCCTACTCAAGGCATCGACCACCACGTTGGCCTTGTCTGGCGTATACTGAATCACCATGTCGTAGTCCCCAAGGAACTCGACCCACCTGCGCTGCCACATGTTCAAGTCTTTTTGATCTAAAAGATACTTCAGGTTTTGTGGTCTGTGAAGATCTCTACCTTCGCACCGTACACATAGTACCGCCACAACTTTAATGCAAAAATTACCTCCGTCAACTCCAAGTTATGGATGGGGTAATTCCTCTTATGAGATTTCAACTGTCTAGACCCAAAGGCTATCACATTGTCATGCTGCACTAGCATGGATATCAAACTGTAACCTGACGCGTTGCTGAAAATCTGAAATCCTTCAGTCCCTTTAGGAAGAATTAGGATTGGAGCCGACATCAACCTTTCCTTCAAGGTATCAAATATTTGATTGCATTCCTGAGTCCATACAAACTTTTGGTCCTTACGAGTAAGAGAAGTGAGGGGCAGAGCTATCCGCGAAAAGTTTTCCACAAATCTTTTATAGTACCCGACAAATCCAAGGAAACTCCTTATTTCTGCCACGGTTCTCAAAACTGGCCAATCTCTGATGTCCTCAACTTTTGTCGGATCCACCGCCACCCCATCACCGCTAATCACATGGCCCAAAAATGCCACTTTCTCTAACCAGAACTCGCACTTTGAGAACTTAGCATAAAGTTGGTTCTCTCTCAAAACCTACAAGACTACTTTCAAATGGGTCTCATGCTCCGCCTCCGATTTGAAGTATACCAAAATATCATCGATGAAGACCACCATAAACGAGTCTAAGTATTCCAGAAACACCCGGTTCATCAAATTCATAAATATCGATGACGCATTTGTCAACCCGAACAACATCACTGAGAACTCGAAGTGGTAATACCTCGTACCAAAAACTATTGTGGGTATGTCCTCATCTCGAATCTGCGATTGATAATATCCTGACTTCAAGTCCAACTTATAGTACACCACCGATCCTACCAACTGGTCGAACAGGTCATCTATCTGCGGAATCAGATACTTATTCTTGACGGTCAGTTTATTCAGCTCCTGGTAGTCTATGCACAATCACATACTGTCATCTTTTTTCTTCACGAATAACACTGGCGCGCTCCATGGCGATGAGTTGGGCCTAATATACCCCTGCTCCAACAGCTCCTGCAACTGTACCTTGAGCTCGGCTAACTCCTTCAGTGTCATCCTAAAAGGAGGACGTTACACCGGTCTAGCTTCTAGCACTAACTCAATCGAAAAATCGATCTTCCGCCGAGGAGGTGCTCTAGGAAGCTCCTCAGGAAACACATCCTCGAATTCTGTCACTACCAACACTTCTCCAATCAGTAGCTTAGAAAGGTGAACTTCCAACAATGCTACAAAAGCTACTCCTCCCTGGTTAACAACTCGTACCAATTTTATGACCAAAATCAGGGAGCAGGTCACTCCACGAAGGCCCTCAAACTTGACTTCTTCCTTTCCTTTGCTTCTCAGGGTCACTACCTTTGATAGACAGCCAATAATAGCCCGCTGCTCTAAAAGCTAGTCCATCCCAAAGATCACATCGAACTCGGCTAACGGTAGAACCGCTGCTACCAACACAAAGTCAACTCCGTCTAAACTCCACCCAATACGCCATTTCGTCCTAGTAGTCATGAAAGACCCATTGGGAATGTGCACTCTAAGCTCTGCGTTCTCCAAAAAGGGCTCGAATCCAATTCTCCGGACAAAGCTTTTCGCAAGGAAGGAGTGTGACGCTCCCGTGTCGAACAATACCTTAGCGGGGTAATCAGAAACTAGCACAACACCTAATACACAGGCAACACACATAAAAGGTCTCAAAAGTCTAAAGACAATAAACAAACTTAAACTTTCTCATACCTATCATCACATTGGGTTGTCGAATTGCTTCTTGTTGTCCAAGGTTGTAAGTCCTTGGCTGCACGGGTTGAAAATGTGAAACGCTCGACTCTGTCATTTTCTCTTTCTCCGCGATACTGGGACCGGAACGCACTGACTGCTCATGTCTTGGCTCTTGTTCAGTGCCACCTTCAGTACAAAATCGAGCATTATGGCCTGAATTGCCACACTTGAAGAACGTTGGTGGTCCCTTGAAGCGAGAACCCCCCCCCCCCCAACGTTGTATTGCTCTTCTCCCCTGACCTGAAGGGATAAGGCTTCTTCTTTAACTTACTCCCATCAGACTTTTACTGTGATTGAGAAGCCTTTCCTTCTCCCTGCTTAATTGCAAGTCCCTTGCGGCATTGGGCTCGCTCAATATCACTTTCAACGTCCTGGAAGCCTCAATCAACTTGTTGAAACCCGCATTATTCATATCTATAAGGGGTTGTCTCAAATTCTCTCTCAACCCATGGTAGAAGAGGTTGTTCCTTTCCTCATCATCAGCCATGGTCGTTCCCGCATAATGACCCAAACGAGTAAATCCATGTACGTACTCATCCACAGTCTTATCACGCTACACCAAGTGTAGAAACTTCCTCTGAAGGGCTAACCTCGTTGACAAAGGGATTTACTTCCTTAAGAAGGCATTCTCGTACTCTTCCATGGATGGGGTGCGTCCAGGAAAATGACGGTCCTAACATGAAGGTCGTGAACTGAGACTACTTTTCCTCTGGCGTCTCTGCCGCCCTCAGGAGTTCCTGAAACCTCTCCAACCAGTCCTCTGCATCGGTCGGTGTGTTGAATCCCTTGAACATTGGAGGATGGAAACTTAGAAAATACTTCATATGTCGGTCTCCCTATCTAACAACCACTCTCTTAGCAAACGGCTCTGCCTACCTAGCTCCTTCGCCCTGTATGACCAGTATTACATCCGGGGTAATGGAGTCGTTACCTGTGCAACATGGGTCACAACTTGCGCTGCCGCTGCAGCTTGGGCCGCTACCATTGCATCTGCAAGCATGCGACAGAAATCGGCTGGGATTACACACATGCCCATAGGACCCGGAGCAGTAACACTGCTCGTCGAAGGCTCCTCTTACGACCTCAACATCCCCGCCTCGTCGCTTGCACCCTTAGTAAAAGCAAGGTAAAACAAGAATAAGCTTCCATTTACAAAACTTAGACACAAGTACACTCATGGTCCCGCAATACTCCTATGTAAATAACTTCTTTACATGATCTGATTATGTCAAATCGACCACTAAACCTTACCCTGGACACTAACCTCGCTTTGATACCAAATTGTAACACCTCCCCTGTAGTGATCATATAATATGGGTCCGGCCGGGGGCCCACAACATACAGACTCCACAACTTAAGCATTAAAAAGTGATATAAAAGAACAATGCATCTCAAAACTCAGTATACAAAACAGTGGAAACTCACAACTACTAGAAGTTATCCACAACCATAAGAGTACGAAACGGCCTTAAGGCCTTACAACATACAAATGTCCAAAACTAAAACAGTAACAAACAGAGCAACGTGTTTTAGCATTTCTAGGCTACCTCGGCATGCAAGCCACATTACAGTTCATGGAGCATAACATTCAACAACTCATAAGTAAACAAAAGAGGGTATACTTCATGAGGCTTAGGCCTTTTTGGCCGGCGAGTTTGCTCCAGCATGAGCACCTTACCCTATAAAAATTGTTGTAACGTGGGTCAGCAAAGCTAACCTTAACTGTGTAACCAACGCATCTCCTCCCGGCCGTCTCTAGCGGGCCCTAGGATACTCCACCACCCTACAGGTCAGCACTTTGTATGCAAATGTACATAAACATAGGGAGTAATATAACAGGTTTGGATGTCTCATACAACAAATACGTTTCTATGTTGAGCATTTAATAAGAAGGGACCTACATGCAACATTTATGCAAACTTGGGTTTCACCCAAGACACCCTATAGCGTATGAATCTAACACATCATCACATCACATCATACAGGTACTTCCAATTTCCCCATCGTCATTCAAACTGCAATCATACGGGTACTTCCAATTTTCCCCATCGACGTTCAACCCACAACACGGAACTCTTTCCTAGGCCCCACCTGCTCGTAGGTCTCAATTCTCAGGTTTTCCTGCAAGCTCTGACTTCTCAGGTCAGGATTCCGTCACACAAGCAAACTGATGCTAAGAACCCTTGTTGTACCCCACCATCTCATGGGCTTCATCGCCCTAGCTTGTCCAAAGCTTGGCGTTCTCGTCAGTTTCACAGAAGGGGACTTATCACGCCGGAACACTCTCCACATATGACTTGCACGTCACAGGCTAGCCAGCTGACCACAGAGACAAAGTCAAGCCTTCACATACACATTAACAAGCATAGCCTTTCCCACCCTAATCCAGAATTCGTTCTCGCACGAAATAAAATAGGGGAAAACATTACAAAAAGCACCTTGCCGCAAATGGATTTCTAGCAAAATCCTTTAGGCTCGTTATGCAACATCATCGAGTCGAACTAACGGTCGTGACTACGGCTTCAACTATAATGCCTAATCCATTAGCAGAGTGGATTTCTAATGCAACATCATGCCGGGGATGGACACAATTGACCTGGTGGCTCCTCTTCAACCATGGTAACCCGTATCCCTCTCATTTGAGAGATCCGATGTCTAATGCTTGAAAGTAGGCAAGAAAGAAACTGATGTCATGAATGCATCCAAAAAATCGAGATGAGAAATGTTGTTACCTTACGACTCCACTTCCTTGTCATGGAGATCATGTTTTGCACGGATGAAAGTGTGTGCCTTCAAGTCCTCTCCACGTATCTAGCTTCGGATCGACGAACGGAGCCTCGGAGCTTTGCTAATGGCTGAGAAAGCGCTTCTTCCACCTCCAAGCTCTCTCTCCCAAACCCTAACTCTCACTCAAATGAGAAGAATGAGGGGAAAGAGTGTTTCAGCCCTACTTAAACCTCTTGGACGGAGTGTCTTGGGCCATAGGATCAAATCCCAAGTGAAATCGGAAGGCCAGAAACCAGATTTATGGAACTGCTTCTGCATGCTACTGCCGGGCGGTAGCTACCTACCGCGTCGTTGTAGCTTACAAAGCCACCTACCCTTTCGAAACCCCCTATCGCCGACGTTAACGATACTGTTGTGTGATAGCCTCTCAATGCTTCCTCTCAGCACTTTCGTCTCGACGCCTTTGTCTTGAGGCCTACGACTCGACGAACATGAGGTACTGCCGAGCGATAGCTAGCTATCTACCGCCGCATGGTACCACTCGATGCTTTCGTCTCAATGCTCCGGTCTTGATAAAAGAAGGCTACCGTCAGACGATAGCTACTTACCGCCGCGTGGTAGCTCCCAGAGCCTTAAGTTTTGAAAAAACTGGGGTGTTACACAACAAATGTCCTCACAGCTACCTATCATGAGGCTCTTGCTTTTCATCGTTGGAAAGCCATCATGGATGATGAAATGAAAACTCTGACTGAGCGGGGTACTTGGACTCTTGTTCCTACCCCTCCAGATGTTGATATGGTTGGTTGTCGCTGGGTCTTTGTGATAAATTTTTTCCTGATGGTATAATTGATCGTTACAAGGCTCGGCTTGTCGCCATGGGTTTTACTCAGTCTTACAGTGTGGATTTCTTTGACACTTTCTCTCGTGTTGCTTGAATTACTACAATCCGCATTCTTTTTCTGTGACTGTTAATAGAGACTACGAGATGTTTCAGTTGGATGTCAAAAATTTCTCTCTTTATGGTGATTTATAGGAGACTGCCTATATGAATCAACCACTTAAGTATGTTGCTCATAGGGAGCCTCAGGTGTGTAAATTATGGAAGGAAATCTATGGCCTTAAACAATGTCCGCGAGCCTAGTTTGAGAAGTTCAGTGAAGTTATTTCTGTTGTTGGGTTTGCTCGAAATGCTACAGATCACTATTTGTTCATTCGCAAGGCCTCGGTTAGCCTAGTTGTTCTTGCAGTCTATGTGGTGACATTCATCTTACAGGTGATGATAAAAAGGGCATTGACCTGACAAAGAAACAACTTCTTAAGCATTTTGTTACAAAAGATATGAGATCTCTCAAGTACTTCTTGGGGATTGAGATCTTCTGAAAGCTCAATTCTGAAGTTCTTTCACAGCGAAAGTATGTCTTGGATCTTTTGAAAAAGATAGGTCTTCTTGGGGCTAAACCTGTTCGGTCTCCAATGATTGTTGGTGATGATAAGTGCTGGAATAAGGATTCATCTCTCCATGAAGATGTTACCAGATACAAATGGCTTGTTAGAAAACTCATTTATTTAACAATTACAAGACCAAATATCTGTTATATTATAAGAAGGGTGAGCCAATGTATGCTAGCTCCTAAGGAATGTCATCTTCAATCAACTCTAAAAATCTTAGAATATGTGAAAGGAGCTCCAGGAAAAGGGCTTCTATTTCAGAAGAATAGTCATTTGAGGATTGATGTTTATTCTAATGCTAGTTATGCATATGACAAGAAAGATAGGAAGTCTACGTCTAGTTTTTGTACCTTCGTAGGAGGAATCTGGTTAGTTGGAAGAGCAAGAAACAAGTTGTGGTTTCTGGGTCCAGTACAGAAGCATGGCTTCAACAACTTGCGAGTTGAAATAGTTGCGAGCACTTAAGCTTGACTTAGGGGAAGTCTATGATCATCATCTTCCTATGTTCTGTGACAATAAAGCCGCTATTTACATATCCAAGAATCCATTTTTTCATGAGAGGACAAAGCACATGGAAGTTGATTGTCATTTCATTAGAGAACAGATATTGAAGAATCAAATCTGCACTTCATTCGTCACTTTCGACAAAGAACTAACAGACATCTTCACAAAACCAGTTTCTGCTATTCTTTCAGATGTTTGTAGCAAGCTGTGCATGGTTGACATATATGATCCAACTTGAGGGGGAGTGTTAGAGCATGGTTGTTTGGAAGACTGGTCTCATTGGTCTGTTGGTTTGGCAGTCTAGCGGTCTAGCTTGGCGGACAGTGAGCTTCGCGATTTGGCAGACTAGTCTCAGCGGTCTGTTGGTTTGGCGGTCTAGCATGGCGGACAGAGGTAGCGGTCAAGTCTGGCGGCTTGTCTCGGCGGACTGGCGGTTTAAAAAATCTACAACGCAATCTTGGCGGTTTGGCAAACCGCTGTTGTCGACCAGCATCCTGCAGTGTTGTCCGGATGATTTTTCTACTCTATGTGCGGTCTGGTGGCAACTTGCAGTTGCTGTCTAGTGACAACCCGGATTGGTGCTTAACAGTTTCCAGCTAGTTGTGTAGCAGATAGTTCTTCAGCTATATAGCCTTGCGGTTTGACCTATTCAAACCGCATAGTTCGCGCGGCTTGTGTTTAGTCTCACATCGCCTGTTGTATTTTCCCATATCTCTCATTTTTTATAAATAAGGGGACATACCTTTGTATTATCTATCTTTTTGTAGCAATAAAATTTGTTTTTTATTTAGTTTTTTACATGATTTAAGTCGATGTTGAATTCAACAAACAATTTGAAAGTTGCTTGTGTTATTGAAAAAAATAAAACAAAAGTTGAGGTCGATGTGAGCAGTCATTTTGAGATAGAAAAGGTTTTTTGTACTAATGAAGAGTTTGTGGATTGGGCTCGTGGTGTTGGAAAAAGACTTGGCTATATATGTTGTAGTTATAAAGTCATCTGATAAGGTTGTTGGTTAGTCTAATCCTTGTGTGATCAGATGATAACTCTTCAACATACAGATGTTCAAAAATCATTCGACCACAGTTGTTTCAAAATTAGTAATGATTTCATAGGTGCATTGTATTCCAATTTGATTGGGAAGGTGTCTACACAAGCGTTATAATTCATTAAAGAGGAAGAAGAATTAGTAAAGAATGGCGGATTTCTGTTAATTCATGAATGTTCGCACAAAAAGGTACACTTTTGGTTTACCGTGTGCACATGAATTATTTGCATATATTACGAGCTCTAAAGGCTTTCCATTATTGTTAATTCATGACCATTTGAAACAAATAGTTCTGAATGAGAGGTTTGATATTTACATTGAAAATAGTATTGAAAATGTGCTCGAGGGAATAGCTAAAAAACTGTACGACTCTAGCGAGCAACAAAAGAAAGAAAACAAACGGAAATTAAGAGTAATTATTAATCCAACGACGAGCCAAATAGAGGAGCCCTCCATTCCGTTGAAGTTAAAAGGGAGGCCGAAGGGAAGCTACAAAAAATTTAAAGAAGATATTTTGTATACTAAATGTCTATCATCTCATTTTGGATATGCTTTGTTGGAGGGAAAAAATTATGGAAACTAAAAAAAGGAAAATAGCCACAAAGTTGCCTACTCGTAGGAACAAAAATTTGTTGACAAAGTTCGACATCAATGCACACCGTTTTGGTCGGAGCACATTTTGGAAGCCTTCGACGTGTTGGGTGATGCTCATTGCAAGTATCGAGTTATTAGTGAAACATTAAATATTGTTGGTGATTGGCCACAAGTACAAAAGGATTGCATTGGGAGATTGATAATCATATTCTTTTATACGATGACATTTACGGAAGCAAATGACGTTTGAAATTATTAAAATCTCTACAATGTGTGAAAATTTCCGCTCAATTAAGTAAGTGGATGACATTACCAGATATGAGACTAGTTATATTCCCGTGCTACAACATAACATTGGTTCAATTGTCTAAAATACAAAGTTTTACATTCTTCCACTGCATTCGTCTATTCCGGATGTGCCGACACTTATTGGCATTGGATTTCTAAATAATAATCACTTCGTTTTTGTTCATTTGAACGCTTCCTCTCTAATCCCGAACATTATTCCATCTTGGGTGAGATATCGTCAAACATATTGCGGACAGATGAGAAAGACACTACAACAAACGTTTACGGGAAGTACAACCGATTACAAAAACAACTACTTTAATACACTTGGAGGTATGCAATCATTTCTATATTTTGTAACTTCAACATTTTGTAAACAATAGATATTAACTTTGGTTTTTTTCATAAAAATTTCAATTTGCAAAGGAGGTGAACCAATGACTACAAAGAAAAGAAAAATTGGTGCTTTCAATTTTTGATTATCAATGACTATCTTGTACCATAATGACTGCATATTTTAATTACTTTGAGTTAATATTTTAGTCCATTTAAAGATTATAAGTCATAATTGATTGCTCTTTTAGTTGTTAATTTTTCCATTTTGTTTGTTTGTGGATAACACATTTCTTTGCGGATATAATTTTTTGAAAAATTATAGTGCACATATCAATTGCAGATATCCAATATTTTAGTGCGGATATCTATTGCCTAAATTTTAATGGCCTCTATGATCTCTGTTATAACCGGAAATGGGACCTAAAAATTTATTGTGCCAATTAGTTTGTTGCAGACAAGTGAATTAGCCCAATCCATGTTTATTGGGTCTAATTTTGGTAAATATAAACTTCGTTTGGCGGGGCGGATCCGTGCCGGTGGCGCGGAAGAAACCCCCCCACCGCGGGAACCGCCTGTTTGGCGGAGCCATGGTTGGACGGTTTCACTCCACCCCGCCGCAGGAAACCCGCGGAAATCGACAAATTTCGTCCGCACCGCAGTCGCGGTAGCGGTCTAGCGGCGCGGCGAAATCCGCCCCCGCATGACCGCCGCGCCAAACTAGCCCTTACTCAAAACAAACTCCGATCTACGCATTGCCGATATCATGTGATAAATCCCTATAATTAAAACACCAATTACTAGTTTGGAGCGAAATTAAAAATTTAACTACCAAACATTCACGCCTCATTTCATCTTTGGTATTAATCATGTGATAAATGCCTTTGATTAAGTACCTAATTTGTATAAGCTTAATAGGCCGCCTCATTTCTGCTATATTTGGTTTGGCGGTGGCAGGTGCATTCGGTGGGTCGAAACGTCACTTTGGAACCGGAGGGGGAGAGGTGGGGGTCGAAACGGATCGGATTGGGGCAATTTCTTCCTTTTTGTGGGTGCAAACAGAGCAAAAGCCGCTGCCGGCCGTTTGTTTACCCGCCGTCCGACGGCATTTGCTCCAGACGAAAGCGGCGAAACGCCGAACCAAACGAAGCCTCACATCTTTTGCCATTATGCTTTAATAATCAAAGGAAATAACACAGCAAGGGAAAGCTTATCTCCTTTAGAAGTACAATTATTGTTACTTTTTTTGTGTAGGAAGCCATTATGCTTTAATAATCAGTAAATGAAGTAAAAATACATAAATTTATTGATTTCACCATTATAGGTAATTTGCTACTAACCCTGTTGAAGTTTCATTTGTTAAATAAGGGCTTGATAAATATATTCCATTAATTACAGGATTAGTAGCTGTTTGTTATTCTAGTTTAGGTCACTTTAACCCCTCTATGAGCTAAACATTTCCCAAGTAGGTTGGGTGATATGGACGCAGATGGGGAGAGAGACAACCGCTAGTGTGGCGGGCATAACAGTGTCGTGTAAGGCCCGCTAGTGATACGTTGTCAGAAAGACAGTAAGTCATGTAAATATATTTTTTTGGATTGGAATGTATCTTTCTTGTTTTGTATTTGAACTGGGAGTGTTCTCCAAACTCGCGGGACTATGTATTTTTCTTTATCTTGGTCATTTTAGATCCCTCTTTGTTTCTCTCTATCCCTCTCTATAACTGATAGCTGGTCCTCTCTCCCTGTGCATCTAACAAGTTGGTTTGACCTGTCATGCTTCGAGCTACGGTCGTTGTCACCCGATGTCTTTCTAGCGCCTTTCGCTACATCCAAAGTCGTCTGACCTGCCTTGCTACCGCCGCATTTGACCCCACCCGTTTCGCCCCGGCCATGTCGACTGTGACTCCAACGGCCCGTGCGGACCTCGCGTCAACAGACCCCTCTGTGCAACACCGCCTCCGCCTAGTTTCGCCTGTGGTTTCTTGACCCTGATCTCCCTACTCTCGTATGTGCGTGACTTTTAGCGAGCCTGCCATCCCTACATTATTCCGACATTTTCCACAGTGCATGCCCCCACGACTCTGTTCTATGGCGCCCTCCGACACGCTCGCGCCTCAGCTTCCTATGGAACTAGTTGGATGCTAAACTGATTGAGTGCTTCATTGACCTCGAATGCAGAATCTCCATCGCTTATCAGGTCACATCCAGATGTACCTTGGGATCCCATTCCGCCGACGGAGGGTTTTTTCCCCGCGCTCCACTAATTCGACGCTCCTTCCTTCAACAACACGTACCCCATGGGTTTACCCACGCGAAGTAGTTCTTTGACGTTTATCAGATCCGGGAGCCGCAAAATCTTAGCATAGTCTCATTGGGTTCACAAGGTCAGCATGGAGGGTTCCTCTCTCAAGTGGGTTCGTTGGGTTTGTTAGTCCAAGTCCACTCTCTCCTAGCCATCCTTTAGCGAGAACTTATTTGTCTTTATGATGTCGGTTACCCAGGCTATGTCGTGGAGTGTCTTTGTGATGTCCACCATACGGGGTCCCTCGATGACTACATTGATGAATTTATTGTGTTATCCATGCATATGCTGAGTCTTCCTCCCGACCACTACCTCAGTTCTTCATCATGACTTATTACTGCATATCCACTCTCTCCTGTGCATCCACCACCCGCCTTCTATTATCGAGGCCATGTTCCCCACTCATTTGGTTGAAGTTGAATTCCAAGTCAGTCCGTTGGATACTCATTGCTTACCCACAGTGGAGCTTCCTCGTCCAGCCCCCAGACCTATCATAGTGCACTGCCCACCACAATTGGAGACCCACGACCTTCCTGTTTGCCCAAGTCCACAACCACGCCCTCTCAAACACACCCCGGATGTCCAACCAGAAGTACCATGGTTTTCACACAAGGGCTTGTGTTTCGGCTGCAAGCAGTCATACTCTCCAACCCATGACTGCCCACTGAAGGACTTGTGAGTCCTCATTAGTGAGGAGGAGCCTGAGGTTTCCCTCACTGACTTTAAGGCCCTGGAAGCTGATGTTGATGTCGACGGTCCTTTGCTCGCAGCCTTGCAACTCCTTGACCTTCCCAGCTTTACCGTCGACGAGATTTCTGGCCCACAAACGATGAAGCTCCTCGTGACACTTCTGGGGATTCCAGTAATCGACATGAATGATAATGGGGCAAGCCACAACTTCATTTCATAGCGTCTGGTCGATCGATTGACGTTGTTGCTGATCCCCGTTCCACACTTTTTTGTTTGTTTAAAGGATGGTCGTCGTCGGACGACTAAGGGCCTTTGCTTAGATCCAGCTCTAACAATCAGTTCAACCCCCTCCAGGTTGACTTCTACGCATTTGCACTGGGTTATGTGAATATTATCATGGGGGTTGCATGCTCCTCACTTTGGACGACGTCAAAGTTAATTAAGATCACATGATTGCGGTTCATCTAAGAGGGGACACCATTACTTTTTGGTGGTGACTCCACTTTTTCTTGTGTCAGTACATTTCACTTTAATCTCTTCAAAAAATTCATTTCACTTTAGTCTCTTCATAAAACGGCCAACGCAGATTTCGCTGCATATTTGTGGCACATGGTTGAGCAGAACGCTCACAATTGCCTACACACCCTCGACCCTTCAGTCTATTCTAGACATGTTTTCGGGTGTTTTCGCCGACACGGCCCGTATACTAATGCCATTTCTGAGGGATCACTGCATCTCATTACAAATGGTCGTGTCGTCCGTATGTATCCACCCATATCATTACAGACACACACATAAAGACGATAGTGGTGTTTCAATATGGACTACCAAGTGCCCAACAAGGTCATGTTCCAAGACAAATATCCGGGTGGGCGGTGCAACCGCCGCTGCCAGGCCACCTTGGTCGGGAATTTGTTGCTGCGCTCCTGGGCAGGCGTGCCGCCGCGTGGCCACTCGGTCCCACGCCGGCTGCGAGGCCCCACATCGGTCATGCGGCCTCGTACAGGTGCCCAACTAGCTCCTATCGTGCAACCACCGCTGCACGGCTTCCCTGACAGGGCAACCTCTTGTTCCCATAGCCACTGCTTTCGTACCGTCGTCGTCGTCCCCTGTCCTTCGCAAAACCACCTATCATGAGGGTGTGCATAGAGAAATACCCCATGATGGGTGTGTGCGTAAAGAAATTCCCATAATAGAGATGCACATAACCAAATATATGATCATGGGTGCACGCATAACAAAATTTCCCATCATGGCGGTGCGCATAACAAAATTCCATGTCATGGGGATTGGGGGTGCACATAGCCAAATTAATGATAATGTGTGCGCTGATAACCGGGCTCTCTGTCAACTTAATTACCAAAATGCCCTTCTCAAAATATAGAAAAGGGACCTAGAATCCTCATTTGAAGATATTTTGTCTTATATGCCCGAGAGAGCTTCAGAGCCTTCCATCAAAGAATTGTCTGAGTTCTCCTTGTGTGTTTGAAGCTTTTTTCAAAGATCTTATTCGACGCTCGAAGATCTCATTCAGAGTTTGAAAATTTCTTGGAAGATTTTCATTGGCATTTGAAGATCACATTCGAAGTTTGAAGATTCTCTGAAGACGGTTCGAAGACAACCTTCGACTTTGAAGACGACTCGAAGATCTCTTTCGGAGACTCGAAGATCTCTTTCGTTACTCTAAGGTCTTCCTAAAAACAATTTGAAGAACTCATTCAACTTCGAGTACAAAAGCCGCATTGCCGCAACATTTTTCATTTCATGCTGCTCCCGAGCATGCTCACTACCATCACACTCCAAGCGACCTCCAAGATCCGGAAAAATAGTTGTAACGAGCGCGGTGGTATGTCACCATTGAAAGAAAACTTTTGTAACTAAAAAAATCAAGTATTTACTAAAAAGAATTTAAAATCAAATAAAAAAGACAATATTTTAAATTACGATAACCCACAGTTCTTTCCTCCCTTCCCTTCCCTTACGTGGGTTACGAGTCCTGCCTAAAAATTTACCTTTGGTCGACGGCCGGACTAGCATCCGATCCGAGTCCGACTCGGCCGGGGGCTGGCGCCATTTGAGGAAGCGACTGTCTAGGGTTTCAAACTTCGTCCGTTCCATGAGCCGCTGATCAGGAGAGAACCAAGCGATGGCCTTCCTCATCAGGAAGTTCCAAGAGGTCACTATCTTTACTCCCTGATTTTTCTTCCCCTTCTCAGAGATGCAGTTCTAAGTTATTTGGGCGTGTATTGAATTCAATTTATAGTCTTTTCTGGGTATTGATTTGATGCTTCACTAGTTTGTATGCCATCTAATTTTGAATGCTTGTTTTGCTCATTGAGAAATGTTTTTGAGCTAAAGTTTTACCTTTACTGCATTCCTCTTGCATCATGAAAGCTGTATGGATTATGTGAGATTGATGCAATGTGAAATACTTAAATCAGTACCTGGAAGCAAGTAACAATATGATGGATCTACAAATGCAAATATTTTTGAGCTGAATAAAACTAGGACTAGGGCTTCGTTTGGCGCAGTGGCGGTGGTTCACGCCCGACTTCACCTAAAAAAATTCATGCATTTTATGCTTAAAAATAGTTTACTTTCTTGGTAGTGGTCATAACCTTTGTCTTGCCAAACATACATTCTGTGGCGTTTTTGACCAAACTCACCAGAGCAAATAAGCCCTGCCAAACGAAGCCTGGGGCAAATGCTAAACTCGCCGTAGTTTATTTGGAAGGATGAGATTTGGGTTGACACCAATTATACACGAAATCGCATGCAACTATTAGCGAATGATATACTGTCTTGGAAGGAGTACATTAGACCCATGTTTACTCTATTTGGAAGTAGGTTGAGTGTGATCCCATTAGTGAGTTGATGAATTTCATGCAATGAGGTACAATCCAAGAATATCTAGATACATTTGGTTAATTTTAGGGTTGTGTTGAGTTACCAAATGATTATGTGAATGGTTGAAACTAGATGTTACAATGCATGAAAGAGGCGCAAGCTCTGTACTAGGACTAACTTCTTTAAAATTTAATCTTTACTATTAATCATTCCACATCCTTCGCAGCTGCCTTTCTACTCCACCTTTTTTTGAGGCTGATGCCAACTCAGTCGCCACTCCAATCATGCATCTAGTCGCCTCAAACATTCCGACGCTTCAAATTTTTGCATCGGCCGGAGGTACTGTCGCGGTCGCACGAGGGCCCACGTATAATGTCACTCGCATTTGTAAAGTTCAAGGAAAATTTTAATTAGCTCAACCTCAACCATAAGAATGCATTATAGTAAGTCAACTTTAGTTTTGGCTCGGCTTTAAAGGTTCTTCTTTCGTGGCATTTGTTCTGCTTTGCTCCCATCTAATGTATTCTCCTGATCTGGCGGCAGCTATGATGGAGGTGTCGCATATGATGTAGTCAAAATTTCAATGGAGGTCACCATAACAGCTATCTTATTGGAAATGTTGCACATATCTTTCATCTTTTCATTCTCGTCATTGTTGCATAAAAACTTCATAGTGTATTTTCAATTTATCTCCGGGTCCTCAATCTTATTGCAATAATGGTGTATGTGCTTTGGTGTTGATGCTTTGATACTAGCCTGATATGGAATAGGTCTGACACCACATGTTTTTAAAGATAATTATAGGATAACCTATCCGATATGTGGCAACCTCTTATCATTATTATCTAAAAAAGCTAATGGCTGAGGGCATATTTCTCTCATTGGTTACTGTAGTCTTATAAATCCAAAAAACAGCTGATAGATATCTTAGGAATTCAAAATAACTCAAACAAGATAGCCGAAACTTGTGCTAAACCTTTTTTATCATGTCATGTATGTGTCTACTGCTTGCATATATGCACGAGCCTTGGTTGAGGAAGCTCACATACGTATGCAAATTTGCTTACAAAGAAGATCAAAACTAGGGAATTGTATGTTTCTTTTGATGAAATAGTTTTACTTGATGACACATCAGTTAAATGAAACTTGGACAAATAGAGAACTATTTAGAAAATATGCTCATGTTTACTAGAATAAAGAATTTGTACATGATATACAATTTTAGTGGTGATATTAGTAAATATTAAATAATAGTTAACTTTACTAGAATATAAAATGATACCAAAATCTGGTAGATTTAAGTATGTTGAATTTATTACACAGAAAAAATGGGCAGTTGCGTGAGGATATAATTTCATTAGTTATGGTTGAGAGGTTACATGAGAGAAGCCTCTCATGAGTATTATGGGATAAAGGAGTATCTTAGAGATGCTCAAATAAAGTTAATATGAAAAGATTATGAAGGAATTGTGGAAATTAAAAGGAGCATTGATAGAAGTTTATCAAACAAATTTGAACATAATAGGTCTAACACTGCACAGAACACTCATTTAAATTTAATGGTGACAGAGTAAGACAATTTAAAATAGATGATACAACTCATGGTCGCATTGACGATGATGTTGTTGCACCAGTTTCTGTACAGTGACATGAACGAGAGTTTAGTTAGGTTTTAATGTTCTCTTTATTATGCACAGCCATTACCACTCTCAAATAAAATCAGGAATTTTGTAACGTTTATTGATAATAATTTCATTTTTATTATATTTAAAAGAGTAAAAAAATATCAGGATGTCTACGAATTTCTCTCCGTTGCTTTGTAGATACAGTTTTTCTTCCTGTCTAACAATTCCTTTTTTATCTCAATTTATAGATAGCTAATATTCTGGCGAAGAGTCCTAAATTTGCTCGAGATCCAAGGCATCTTCAATTTGAAGCTGACATTAATCGATTATTTCTATATACAAGGTTTGTGCTATTGCTAGTGTACACTTCATTTCTTAATGGGATGTCCTCAACAACACTCCCCCTCAAACTTGACAACTCCCACCCACCATTGTGTACATAAGCTTTGCAAATCCCTTTGAAAACATTTATTTTAGGAAAATAAGGAGAATAACCAAAAAGGATGCAAAATGTAGATAAAGGTGGAGAAAGGCAAGTTGTTTTACTTCCCTTATAGCTTGCTGCAATCCACCTGGCACCCACTACTTAGAACATAATTCATACAATTATCTTTGGATTTGATGTTGGTGTCCAAATCCTTGTTGAAGGTACACTGCCTTGTTAATTTGTTCACATATTGGTAAACATAGCATGCAAAACTCTAGATACGTTTGATTCTACTAATTTAGGCTTCTTGGTAAACTTAAGCTCAAACATGTTATAATGTGAACTCACGTTCCACTTTTTTCTTATTATTTTTTTATGCTTATTTACTTTGCATGTGTTTTTTTTCTAGCTAACTGGTACCTTTCTACATTATAAACATAAGTGATCATAAATATTGAGTTGATTAGAACCTCAAGTGTTCAATTGATCATAAATATTGAGTCATTAGAACCTCAAGTGTTCACGTGAGTTGATGTAAAATAGGAGCGCTTGTACCTTTTTTGGGGGTGCATCTAAAAATGAATAGAACCTTAATAGCATCTCCACCGATGATTCCCCACTCGCTGCTTTTGGAAAACATCCTTTAAACTATTTTACATGATAAGCCATACTTTCTTTTTATTTTTGTTATTATGCATTTTTTCTCATAATATATTGTTATAGTGGGCCCTATCAACGAGAAGTTTGATCGAGTTTAGCAAGTCTACATTGCGACCAGCATTGCTTGATTAAATGTTTCGGCACTATTTATCTTATTTTCTATTTATCTTATTTTACGCTTTCAGTAGTTATACTTTAATTATTGTGTTATTGCCCATCTGGGGCCAAGGGACTTGGGACTATAAATAGTCAATATGTAGGCTTTGGTTTTTATCTGGGATAAATTGAGAAGCTTAAGCCCTGGGTTATTCACTTATTTTCTCATGGTGGATCCACTATTCTCGTACCAACTTCTCTCAGAAATATCGTAGCCTTAACAGTGGGCCGACTCTGCAGTACAGCTCGTTGCATACACAGTTGCCGACATCTCACACAAGCTCGCACATTTCTTCCCAGTCGCCGCATTCTTCCCCCATCATCTTCGCCTCTGCCGATACTTGCCCTAGTGTATTATTGAGGATGGTTTTTTAACTGCTTTGTGTCTTTTCATACTGAACTTTGCATCCTATTCCACTGTTATTCCTATGCAGGATTGTTATCAAATAACTTTTTTTCACTTAAGATATTTTTTATTGCAACTTCGAATCTCTCTCTGTATATAGTCCTCGTAATCTAATTTCAAGATAAGTGAATATATATGTTTTTCCACTTACATGATATCAAAGCCGTTGTCTCCTATTCCCAAGAGAGAGGCATGAGCTTCCTCTCTCGATGTACTACCATTGAGTATTGTCCCTCGAGTTTCCATTGATGGTGAACCCTTTTTGTCTTCTCTTGACGCACAGGAACTTGTCCTATGTTTCCATCAAGAATGACCTCATTCTCTGGTGATTTAATTTTTCGGTGCGCTTATAGTTTTATATTTTTCTATTTGCGTAAAGATTTTTTTTTATTCTACTCAAAAATTGGTGAATCCGGTGTGAATCAAACGATAGTGTAGGGATGTGTGTAGCCGTCACTGGACTCATTTTGCTCGAGTCGGGAGGAAGGATTATCTTTCTTGGTGGCTAAGAACTTTCCCCAAGCTACTCTCGAAGCATGGGTACATGGTTAGTCAAGCGCGAGTGTGATGTAGGCCATCATTTTGGCCCGGTTGAGCTTTGTACCGATCCTAACTTCTTATCTTTGCTAGCCCCGTTGTGTTAAGATCTGACGCTATCTATGTACCTTGCTATTGACAAATTTTTTCTTTATCCATGATGGTTTGCGGTTGATTTTCAGCGGTGAATGCATCTACGATGACCTACAACACATTTCTTGTGCATTTTTCTGTTGATTTCACCCTTTTGTTATGTTGTATGTGACAACAAGTGCTATCACAGTCGACAAATGCTTACTGGATCAACATTATCTCACCTCCAACCTGAACTCCGCTCCATTTGGATTTGGGTTTCCTCCATTTATTGTTCAAACCCGTTGACCTCTACATCAAGTTTGTTTCAGTCTGAACTCATACAAGATAGTATGCACATTGTCCAATGCATCCCAGATGTTGTTTCAGACATCGTCTGCATCTCCTCTCATGAAACTCATGAGAAGCTTTGTCTTCTCACCCTACATTAACTGGATGGAACAACTATCCACAATGGGCCAATTCCTTTTGCTATGTTTTCCAAATGTGCTACCAACTTCACCATGTGATGCAGGAAATTCTTGATATTGTCTCTACGCAATGGCTCTGCTATAATGCACACATTCATACATGGATACTGAACTCCAAGGAGAAAATTTCATATGATCTTGCCATGGAACATGAGTCTGTTAAATCCATGTGGGTTGAGTTCCGCCCATTCTACTAGTCTACTCTGGCCACGACAACCTTCAGCATTTATATGATCTTCTTAATGATCTCTCCTCTTTCATGTCCAGATTTTTCTGCGATCTAGAGGTTGTGGTAGACAATAAAAAAGGATCTTCAATGCATGTCTCCAACATCACCCCTTTACTATTGTCTGGCAGCTCAACGGACTCAACTAGAAAACAGCAATCATTGCTTTGTTGATGACTCACTTAGCATCGTATCTCCATGTAGTTAGATCCAACATTCTCTCAGCTTCCTTGTTCAATGTGCACTTTCTCCAACAAAAGTCGTCCCAATTGTCTCTCAGGTTCTCGTTCTGCAGGCCCCTCATACTCCAGATCCCCTCGTACTCCACATCCAATGACTGATTATGTTAGTGCTTGCCCACAGAGGAGACCTCATCAATGTGAGTAATAGGGGACATAGAAAGTAAGGTATCCGCTGTAGTATTTGCTCATTCTGTGGTAAGCATAACCACATTGAAGTTGTGTTTTCAGAAGCATGAATATCTCAATCAATGTGCACTGCCACATCAAGCACATGTCTTGACTCATTTTGTTGACACATCCACTTGGTTTTGCAAACCCAGAGATTAAGGCCTAGTGATGTAGTGGTAGGTCGACTCGGGGAGGATTTACTAAATGCAAGCCTATATGTGATGAATATGATGAAATATGCCAAAATAGGTCCGAATTAATAATCGCAGTAGCAATTGATTACCAAAAAATTAGCAGACGCACAAACTTTGTCAAAACTTTGATTTAATAAAACAAGTAATGTTCACAAACCAATTGAGGCGTTGTTAATTAAACAAGCACGAAATAGACCCTGCAAGTTGCACGACAATTGAACTCCTAACAAACAAAATAGAGAAATTCATCACAGTTGAGTGCCAAAATAAACAACAGAAGAGAATAAAACTACAAACCACAACTTACACGTGCAGGCGGCAACGGACGGTTCAATGTAGGGCAATTAAGGTTGTTGCAGAGAGGAGGGGGTGGGGGATGAATCCCAGGCTGATGGGAGGACTAGAATAATGTCAAAGGTGACAAGATTTTTTTTGTAACTGGAAAGGGTGGGAAATGTGGCTTCTTGGAAAATAAGGAGTCGGTTGTTGGGAGAAGGGATGGGGGTTGATGCTTGTTGGAAGATCAGGATTTCTATTGTAATGGGAAGGAACGGGGATGGGGATTCAATGAGAACTACAAGGGGAAGTGTTGAAACCGAGACTCGGATTCTGTGGAGATCGGACCCTAGAAAGGGGGTGACCGCACACTTACTTCTCCTAGCAAGCCCGCTTGACTGAGAACTTAGGATTCCAGACTGACCCAAGGCTGCAGCACGGAGGTCCCACCACACACTCGGAAGATCTTAGAGTGCTTCCCCTCGTTAGTCAGTGCTGAGCTAAGGGAACCTCAGAAAGCGCTATAAGACTAGAGAAAGAGGAAACTTGAAAGCTTTCCCTCAGAGGTACCGCCTTGGATATATTTATAGATTTTTAAGTCTGACCTGCAAATAGCGCAACTCCGCTGTTCTAAACGGTTATATGCATCCCAAAGTGGATCTACCAACAACGAAACTCCGCCGCTCAGTGAAGCTACTAGCAGACTAAGTAATGTTAAATACACGCAATCTGCACCCTACCTACGGGGAGAATGCGAGTCAGCTCGCCAGTCACTTGGGCGGATGTTGCCCAGCTCCCGCAGCTCGCCTCTCTCTTCAGGCGAGCGCGAGCAGGGCTCCTGCGGCTCTCCCCCTTACACGGAGGTGGGCTGGCTATCTTGGCTCGCTCGCCCGCTAGGCGGATGCAGGCTGGCTCGCCCGCCTGGGCCCGCTCGCCCGCTAGGCAGATGCGCTATAAGACTAGAGAAAGAGAAAACTTGAAAGCTTTCCCTCAGAGGTACCGCCTTGGATATATTTATAGATTTTTAAGTCTGACCTGCAAATAGCGCAACTCCGCTGTTCTAAACGGTTATATGCATCCCAAAGTGGATCTACCAACAACGAAACTCCGCCGCTCAGTGAAGCTACTAGCAGACTAAGTAATGTTAAATACACGCAATCTGCACCCTACCTACGGGGAGAATGCGAGTCAGCTCGCCAGTCACTTGGGCGGATGTTGCCCAGCTCCCGCAGCTCGCCTCTCTCTTCAGGCGAGCGCGAGCAGGGCTCCTGCGGCTCTCCCCCTTACACGGAGGTGGGCTGGCTATCTTGGCTCGCTCGCCCGCTAGGCGGATGCAGGCTGGCTCGCCCGCCTGGGCCCGCTCGCCCGCTAGGCAGATGCGGGCTGGTTGGACCTACTCGGCGAACAGTGGGTTGTACAGGAAGGGCTGTTGTGGGGGGGGGGGGGGTTTGAGTGGGGGTAGGACCAACCGAAGAGAGAAGAGGCAAGGTTGTGGCTAGGGATGTGAGAGGACGACGGGATGAGGAAAGGGGTTTTTGGCGTGGATTCGATGGGAGGGAGGGGAAGGCTACAGATGTGGGGGATGAAAGGCGAGGAAGGGAACTTACAGTGGCTGGTGGAGGAGGAGGCGGAGGCAGGAGGGGCGGGAAGCCGGCGTCGCACCAACGAAGGAAGTTCCAGAAGTCGCTCCTGGAGAAAGTGTTTAGGGGTTCCAAATATGCGAAACCCACGATAGCCTTGAACCGTTGCTGCCACATATATTTATAACCCTAAAATTAAACTGCTGCATACAAACTGAAAATGAAATATAACCACCCGAATTGGACTGCACAAATTGTCTGGACCGATTGTGGCTAATTACAACTCAAAACATAAAAAATAAAATATGGAATCGACTCGGACCGACCATCCTGACGCAACCACTAACTCGGATCGTCCGACTGGGCAACGGATCACCGCCTCCTACGGGAATGCACGTGTTGGTCGCGGCGTGCCATCAACTTCCACTGGATTGAAAGCACTCATCTCCGGTGAGTGAAGATAGTCGTACTCGCTGCGTAGCCGCGGGTTAGTCACTCAAGCTCCTCTAAAGAAACCCATGTCGCATTGTGTAGAGGTTGACCGCTCCAATGGACAAGATAGCGCACAATATCTCGCCCGCCCGCAGTGTAGAAGTCGTGACCGATGATCTGAAGTACGTCGTCTGTAGAAGTAGGTGGCTCTGGCTATAATGTATCTCCGTTTGGTAATAATGTATCTCCGTCTGGCAATAATGTATCTCTGTATGACAATAATGTATCTTCGTCTGACTGTTGTGTCGGTGGAACTGTCAGTGGCGCAATGCGAACCTCATAGCGCGACTCCGTGGGTGGCGATAGGGGAGGATTGGTGGGGGCAATGAGAGATGAAGGCTCGGGTAAGTGGGTTGTAGGATGTGAGGGCTCAGGTAGAGGTGTGGAAAAAGGGTCCACATACACGTGCGCCTCATAGTAAGGAGTTTGATCCTCTACGTTGAATACTCGGTTGATGCCCATATTATGAGAGATGTCGATCTCAAATGCGTTTGTACCAATCTGCTGCACAACTGTATAGGGGCTCATTCTACGAGCGCTTAATTTCTTTGCTAGTCCTTGCGGGACCCTATCAGATCGTCTGTGAATCAATAATTGTTCTCCCACCTCAAAGATTTGTTTCTTCCTGCGCTAGTCTGCTCGGTCCTTATAATAATCATTACAGGCTGCAATTTTTATATGGACCAATTCAAGGAGTGCATGCAAATGATAAACAAATGACTTAACCGACTCACAAAAATGAAGCGAATGATGCAAATGGAGCACAACATACTCGACACACTTCTTAAGGGAAAACCTGGCAATGACTTGGATATCTCTAACATGGGGCGACCTATCAGGAGGCTCACCTGGTGGTCAATAGAAAAATTTGGCATGAATGACGTCATCACCCGTAGGGATGTCGTAAATGGTGATAAAGGAGCACGATGTACGAGTGTGATGAGTATCTCTCGAATGATAAAGCCCGTCAGGTGGCTCACCAGGGGGTGTATGCCAAAAGTCATCGTGTATGAGATGATCACTAATACGGAAATACGCCCATCACTAAAGTGCTGGCTAGGAAGCTCGTCAAATGAGCCTCTCAGGGACTTAATCCCGAGGGGGTTGATAATGATAGGACGGTCCTCCAAGAGGAAGGCACCAATAACAATAGTGCTTATGGGAACAAGTAAGACACCACAACAAAGTCAATGCTAGTCCCTTGATCCTCATAATGGGTGGTTCATCAGGAGTCTTATCCAGAGGTTCAACAATGAATCCATTAGTCTCAGTCTCGCTAGGGGTCTCGGTCTCCCTCGTGTCCGCCTCTCTGAACATAACCCCTGCCTCTAAACTCTCTCTTAGAAAATCTCTCTTTCTCATGACATGAAGGGGTCTCAAAGATCCTGCACTAACTGAAGACTCGACCTTTCCCTTAGGAGGATCCCTGAGCTGGGTCGGGGTGAGGGTAATCTTTCGGCCCTTGTCGAAGAATACACACGTATTGGACCGGTCATAACACGCGGCATCACGATCATATAATCAGGGTCTTTCGAGAAGTACGTGTGCAACATCCATGGGGATAACGTCACGCCAAACCTGGTCCTCAATGGTTGCTAGACGAATCGGCACCATGCATCTTTATGTAACCTGGATGGTGGACTTGTCCACCCATAGGACACGATACAGATACAGATGGGGTTCGGCAGTAAGCTGCATCATTTCCAACCCTTTCCCATCAATTATATATACGCAACTTCCGCTATCGATGACTTGCTTGCAGGGACCTCCTGCGCTCGAAAATATGTAAAAAAGATAGTGGTGCGGTGCCAATCTTCCTCTGCGCATGGGGTATGGAGAAGACGACGGAGGACTCCTCACCCTAGTGATCTCTCAACATCGTTCTCCCATCCGCCCTCTACGACGGTTGCAATATCCTCAATGGCGGCATCCTCAGCCTCAGCGCTGGGCTCGCCCGGATTCTCAATCAGTAAATTCCTAGTTGGACACTACACTCCGAAATGCCCCCTGCCAGAACACCGATAACATTGGACGCCCCTAGACTTGGGGCCTCCAGGTACAATAGTTTTTCCTTCACGTCTGCGGGGGTGCGAGGGGTGTCGGTAGTCGTGCCAGGAGTGGGTCTCCTAGCAGTCGTGGCATCGGGCCGAGTGGTGACCTGCCTCGGGCCAGCAGTACGCAAATACTGCTCGTACTCTAGCGCAAGATAAAAGACCTGCTCAACCGTCTCCATCCTATGGGGAATCAGTTCCCTTCGAATGTTCGATCTGAGTCAAGCACGAAAGCGTGATGCAGTGGCGATAGACTCCTCCATAATATTGCTGCGAACTACTAGCTCGTCAAATCGGGACATATAATCTGCAACAGAGAGAGTCCTCTGATGTAGTGCGTAGAGCTGATCTCGATACGAAGCGGGGGGGGGGGTATTTATCTTGTAAGCGCTACTTCATCTCATCCCATCGGGTGATGGGGTAATAGTTATCCCGCTCGAGAGATATCTCCAGACTCGACCAATATGTTTTTGCCTGGCCAATTAATTTCATCTTGGCGAACCACACTCGCCTCTCGTCGCTCATCTCGAACCAGTCAAAATAGTGGTCCATGTCCATGAGCCAATCACTAAATGTCTTCGGGTCGAGGTGACCGTTGAAGGAGGGCGCATCAATGCGAATACGCCGGGTGATGTCATCCTCCTCTGAAGTCATCCCATGACGTGGCTCACGGTAGTCACCATATTCATAATCATAATCATATCGTGTCCGATATCTACAACGAGGTGGGGGAGGACGAGGCTCATCAGGAGGACGGTGATCCCTCCATGGATCTCGCTGATACTCATATCCCCTACAATAATTCCCTCTCACAAAGGAAGGGGGGTCTCGACGAGGAATGTCTCTACCACTCCTCTCAGGAGGCGGTGTAGCATCTCAGGATCCTCGTGAGTCTCCTCAGGAGGAGGAGTCGCTCGACCTCTAGGCATCTCTAACTAATCAACCCTCGTGTGCTAACCCTCGCAATATCACCCCGAAGGGTTTCAAATTGGGCTCCCATCCGATCAAATCGATCGAGAACCAATCGTTGAAACTTGGCGGAAGCCATATCTGTCTGTGAACTGGCGGTCCTATCGTCGGTGTGAGTGTGACTCGACATGGACTGACGATAATCTCTACCACTACGTAACATGCAAATGGCCCTAACCTGGGGCTCTGATACCCCAATTTGATGTAGTGGTAGGTCGACTCGAGGAGAATTTACTAAATGCATGCCTATATGTGATGAATATGATGAAATATGCCAAAATAGGTCCGAATTAATAATCGCAGCAGTAATTGATTAACGTAAAATTAGCAGGTGCACAAACTTTGCCAAAACTTTGATTTAATAAAACAAGTAATGTTGACAAACCAAATGAAGCACAGTTAATTAAAGTTATTAAACAAGCACAAAATAGACCCTGCAAGTTGCACGACAATTGAACTACTAGCAAACAAAATATAGAAATTCATCACAGTTGAGTGCCAAAATAAACAACAGAAGAGAGTAAAACTACAAACCACAACTTACACATGCAGACGACAACAGACAGTTCAATGTTGGGCAACCAAGGTTGTTGCGGAGAGGAGGGGGTGGGGGATGAATCCCGGGCTGATGAGAGGACTAGAATAATGTCAAAGGTGACTGATTTTTTTTTGTAACTGGAAAGGGTGGGAAATGTGGCTTGCTGGAAAATAAGGAGTCGATTGTAGGGAGAAGTGATGGGGGTTGATGCTTGTTGGAAGATCTGGATTTCTGCTGTAATGGAAAGGAACGAGGATGGGGATTCAGTGAGAACTACAAGGGGAAGGTTGTTGTGTGTGTGGGGGGGGGGGTTGAGTGGGGGTGGGGCTGACGGAGGAGAGAAGAGGCAAGGTTGTGGCTAGGGATGTGAGAGGACGACAAGATATGGAAAGGGGTTTTGGCGTGGATCCGACGGGAGGGAGGGGAAGGCTACAGATATGGGGGATGTAAGGGGAGGAAGGGAACTTACAGTGGCTGGCGGTGGAGGGGAAAGGAGGCGGAGGGGAAAGGAGGCGGGAGGGGCGGGAGGCCGGCGTCACACTAGTGAAGGAAGCTCCAGTAGTGCTCCTGGAGAAAGTGACCGGCGGTTCCAAATATGCTAAACCTGCGATAGCTCTGAATCGCTGTTGCCACCTATATTTATTACCCTAAAATAAAACTGATGCATTCAAACTGAAAATGAAATAATACCACCCGAATCGGACCACTCAAATATTCTAGACCGATCGGGGGCTAATTACGACTTAAAACAAAAAAGCAAAATATTAAATCGACTCGGATCGATCATCTGAGTGCAACCACGGACTCAGATCGTCCGACTGGGCAACAGATCACCTCATTCGGGAATACACGTGTTGGTCGCGGCGCACCATCAACTAGTTTGGCGCATCTGTCAGGCGGGGCGGATTTCATCCGCGCCGCCCGACCGCAACCGCGGAGGTGCGGTGCGGATGAAATCCGCCAAGATTCGTGGAATTTCAGCGGCGTGGCTGATCCCTGCCGCGTGACCGCGGCCCCACCAAACGATGCGGGGATGCGGCCGGGCGGTGCGGTCCGCCGGACTGCCGCGGATCAGCCCCGCCAAACGGGGCCTAAGGTGTTTCTTCTCAATTTTTCAGGCTTACTCTCATCACGGTCATCTTATCCTCATGTTTCCTCCACTTCTACATAAGGTAATATCCCGCTTGTCTTATAGTGTATCTCGGATCATACACTCTCGATCTATAACACGAAATCCAAATTGTCCCACCAAGATATATTGCAATTTCCAATGGTTCCACCGTTACTGCTTCCTGATGTGGAGTGGTGGTTCCTCTCACTCATTATTAATCCCAACTCAGTTTTATTTGTTCCTGGCTCTCAATTTTAACTTACTTTGTTAGTTGCTTCACTCAATCACATAGCTGCTCAGCGATTCTTGTCTCATTGTACTTTGTGATATAGGATCTTCAGACACATAATGTCATTGCTAGAAGAATGCTGAAGAATGGACTCTACATTCTTGATATTCCACCTCATGCATTTGCTTCCTTCTTCGTAGTTACTGGCAACATCGTCTTGGACATCTTCTCCAACTATTCTTAAATGGGCTCTTCAGGATGTGTCTCTTCCTGTTTTTTGTTGTGAGCCATTTATCCACAGGAAATTTCATCGTTCCTCATTTCCTCCTAACCTCAAGAAGTAATGCACATTTTCCTTCAATGCATTCAAATATATGAGGTCCGAATAAAATTAGAAATATATCTGCTGTTAAATGTTTTGTGACATTTATTGATAATCATTTTAGATTAACATGGTTATATTTTGCGCATGATCGTTTTAAAATTCTCCACATTTTCGCTTCTTTATCAATGAAATTTGCAGTTAGTTTTCCAATAATATCAAATTGTTACTAAAATACTTGAGCAATGTTTTTTAAGAGACTTGTATTATGTTTAGTATTCTTCATCAAACTTTTTATTTTTCTACACCATAACAGAACGGTGTGGCCGAATGAAAAAATTGACATCTTCTTGAGATAGTTCATTTCCTTATGTTCCAAATGCATGCCCTTGTTCTATATTGACACCTAATCATTATGATTGCATACTACCTCATCAACCATCTCTTATCCACTATTCTCAATTGTGCCTTTCCTCTTTCTACCATCTTTCCTTAAGATCAGCTTTTCCCTTTTACACCTCTAGTGTTTGGCTGCACCTACTATGCCCATCACCTTAGCCCTCCAGTCGACTAACTTGTGCCTTGAATCAATAAATTTATGCTTGTCGGATGCTCCTAGACTCAAAGAGGATAGTGTTATATTCTCCACAACTATAAAACAAGCGGTCTCTGCCAATCTGATGTACCTCGAATATCAACTATTATTTTCTCTTACATCTACCTCCTCTACTCCTCTCTTGCGGCCTCTTCATATTCTACCTTGAGTCAATCCTCCTCCACCTCCCTCGTCTTCCACCTTCAGTTCCACCATTAACATCGTCTACATCTATCTCACCCAAGTTTACAGCATTCATCTACAACTCATCCTCTAATCAAATTTTGTCTCTTTCCAACGCCTATCTCCTTTCCACATTTGCGTGGTCTCTATCAGCTATCATGACCCCTTCTTTGGCCCTGAAGCGTTACAACATCCGGGGTGTTGCGTGACAATGGATGAAGTATGCATGCACTAGGTCAACCTAACTTGAGATCTAATGTGTCTTCCCTCAGATCATTCATGTGTTAGTTGTAGCTGGGTATTCACATTGAAACGCAAGCCAGATAGTTTGTTGAACATCTCGAAGTGCATTTGTATCCAAAGGCTTTATTCAACAGTATGAGATTGATTATGAAGATACTTTCTCCCAAGTTGTGAAATTGATTGTGATTTGAGTTATGATCTCTCTTGATGTTCATCGACGTTGAAAGCTTCATCAACTTGATATAAAGAATGTCTTTCTCAATACGATTTAATAGGATCGTATGTATGCAGTAACCCTGGGGATGAGACTATGAGACTTTCTTGTTTGTCATCTTCTGAAATCTCTTTCGGGCTTCAAACAATCTCCTAGAGCTTCGTTCGAGAACTTCAACCAAGTTGTCTAGCATAGTGATTTGTGTGGTGTTCTTCAATTTTTTCTTTATTCATTGTCTGTGGGGCATAACGATCCTTCTTGTATATGTAGATGATAGTACTATTATTGGTGATGATTCAGTAATTTTGAAAATGGAGCTTCATTTGTGTGGCCAAGCATTTTCAAATAAAACACTCGGACCTTCTTTGCTATTTCCAAGGCATTGAGGCAGCTCCTTGGTTTGATTCCTTCTTGGGGGAAAATATTGAAAGGGTCTTCTTTAAGATTCTAAATTTTTGGAGTGTAAACATGCTAAGACTGTTACACACGTGCGCGTAACGTCTTATTATATTTTGTATTTTCCATTTGTTGCTTTATCTTTAATGTTATGTGAGCCCCCCTCCCTATATAAGGAGGTGGTATGTGAGGTTGTTTTTCATCTTTTGGATCATTAGGGTTTGGATCTCCATCTTTGGAGAAAGCTTCTTGGAGGAAACAACCTCTAGAAGTTGGGCACAAGCATACCCCGTGATTATATCCAGTATTCTCATTTAGTGCATTTGTTTTTCTCCTTCCGGTAACATTGGTTTGACCTGCCACCCCGCATGCACATCTCATCATGTGCCGCCGACTTCACCACTCCGTTCTCCTGACTATCGGTGATTCAGCCCTAGCCGATTGAGCCCGACGTCCGCCCTCTTTGACACTCGCGCATACCCCGACTGCACATCACGTGTCTGTGCGTGCCGCAGTTTCTGCTGTCCATCTTGACCCCGACCCGGTTCACGCGCTCCGTCGTCTTCAACGCTCTGTTTGCACGCGACCAACTCGCTCGCCTGCGACGCCCCTCCAGCAGGCGCAATCCTCTCGCCTCAAGCTTCCGGCATCCCAGAATAGCATACCGACGGTTTCAGTGGCCCTAGCCAATGCTTTTGCAGGTTCCCCCGACTTCCAGCAGTTTCGTTTCCGTCCTCCTTCCCCCTGCTGAATTTATGCCCCTCGATTACAATCCATGGTCAACACCGACGCATCATCGCCGCCCCCATCCACGGATCCAACAATCCTTCATTGTCTGGACGATCGCGACGGCGCCATCGCATCCCTGCAAGCCGTCATACTCCGCATGGAGGCCAACATCGACTCCCTCTTGTCCGGTCACCCAACCACGTCCGCGACGTCCATCGTTGCTTCGTCATCCCTCCTTGGGGCTTCCTTGCACCCGCACCAAAACACAACCCACCCACCCGGGGGGGGGGGCTCACAGGGGCCTCGGTCCCTTGATGTTCCCTCATTCAATGGCATCAATCATATGGGTCGGATTGTTCGGGCCGAACAGTTCTTCAAAATTAAGCAGATCATCGAGTCACAGAAAGTCAGCACAACATTGATCGGTATGGAGGGCTCCGCTCTCCGTTGGGTGCACTGGCTACGTCAATCCCAACCGGCCATGCCTTAGTCAGACCTTCTACAGGAGCTCATTTGTCGTTACGACACTCGCTACACGGGCTTCGCGGTGAAGCGACTTTGTGGCGTTTGTCAGACGGGCTCCCTTGATGAGTACATCAATGAGTTTCTCACCCTCGCGACGCATGTCCCCGGTCTTCCATCAGACCATTACTTGACCTACTTCATGCTTGACTTACAACCCCACATCCGAGCCCGCCTTCGCACCCTGCAATCGCTAACTGCCCACCAAGTCATGAACCTCTCTCCACTGGTGGATGTCGACTTCCTGACGACGTCCGGGGACCCTCTGATGCTCCATGCGACGCATCTTAGCTTCACCTATTTTTTCTTTTTCTGTTTCGTGTACTTTGTAACTCGTCGGGTTGACCGTTCGATGAGACCTTTAATAAAAAGGTCCGATAATTTAGTAATTAGGACGCTAACAACAAACTTAGGTTATTTTAGGGAAATCATAAATCTAAATTAGGAGCAAATTGTATTAGGAAACATTATATGATTATTAGCCGGCTCAAACTTCTATATCATTGAAAAGGAAATTAGATATTGTCATTTATGAGGGAAATATTCAAGTGTAATTTCATGCTCTAGCCGAGCCCTGTCCCCGAAAGCTCCAGCCGCACGCCGCCGCTCCCGCTACAGGCCGACAGTCTAGAACGTCAGACGAAGACCTGGCCGCTATTGCTCCAGGCCGTGATCGAGTCGCCCGACGTCGTCGACCTCGCCTCTTATTTCGTCCAAAAGGGGCAGACAGTTAGAGGATGGTTGTCAGGGGGGCACTCAGAAGCCATAGTGGCCGCCACGAAGCCACAACATAAATAATGTCGGACTCAATGCAGTCTCGCAGAAACTCGCCTTGCCTCAAGATGTGTAGGGGTCTCGAGACGCTCGTGCTCACAGAAGGCTCAATCTAACCCTTGGATTTCTCCTTGGGTTGGGTAGGTGACAGTGTAATCTTCTGCCCCTTGTGGTAAAAGACACACGTGTTCGAGCGGCCGAAACACGTGACATCACGATCAAATAGCTAGGGGCGGTCCAGCAACACATAGGTGACGTGAGACGTCCATAGGAATGACATCGCATTAGACTCGATCCTCGAATGAGGCGATGTTAATCGGTACGAGACAACGCTGGGTGACCTGAATCACTGTCTTATCTACCCAGACAACACGATGGTGGTGTGGGTGAGGCTCAGCTTTCACCTGCATATGGTTAAGACCCTTTTGGGCCATGATATTCACGCAACTCCCACCGTCGATAGCTAACGTGCAAGTACCGCCTGCACTAGGAAAGTACGTGTAAAATATGGTAGTGCGGCGTCAATCCTCATCTACACGTGGGATGTGTAGGTGGTGTCTAATCACTCCCATCTTTAAGAATCGCTCAGCGTCAATCTCTCATCCTTCCTCGATAGTGGTTGCGATCTCCTCAGTAACCTCCTCATCTCTTTATAAACCCTGCTCCTCATCCTCAACTAGCAAGCTTCGCGTAGGGCACTGTGCCGCCACGTGTTCTCTGCCAGAACATCTATTACACTGAATACCCCCAGATCGTTGGCCATTTGTGGCGACGACCTTGCCCTTCGTGTCTGCGGGAACACGTGGGGGCGCAGCCATGGTGGTCTGGGATGGAGTGGGTTTCCTATATGTTGAGGTATCAGTCCGAGAGGGGAACTGCCTCGTGCTAAATGAGCGGAGGTACTGCTCGTACTCTAGAGCGAGCTGAAATATCTGGTCGACGGTCTTGAGATGATGGAGAATCAACTCTCTCTGAATCCCTGAATGTAGGCCAGCCTTGAAGCGAGAGGCGGCGACCATGGGCTCCCCCGAGATGTCACTCCTAACGACAAGCTCATCGAAGCGGGTCATATACTCAAGTGACAGTAAGTGACCCTTGTCATAAGTTCTGCAACTGGTCTTGCTAGGAGGCAGAGGGATACTTATTTTTCAGCCTTTGCTTCATATCATCCCATCGTGTGATAGGTTTATAGCCATCTCACTCAACAACTTTCTCAACGGTAATCCAAAATACTTTGGCATGTCCGATCAGCTTCTTTTTGGCGAAGCGAACACAACACTCATCGCTCATGTCATATCACTCGAAATAATAGTCCATGTTAAGGAGCCAATCACTGAGGGTCCGTTCGGCGGGACAGAAATGGCTTTATGGAATAGGCTTTGGGCCACAGTGAAGCCAAATCCTGTGTTCGGCAGGACAAAATTGGAGCGGAATTGGTTTTGGGCTAGAATCCGCCGGTTTTAACCCTAAGCTAAAATCCCGAGCACCCAATTCTTGTCTCCAGAGATAAGTTTTGGCGATTTTTCTCTCCTCCGATTGTAGCCGACAGAAGGCGTTCTGCCCCGACACCAGCGACACTCCCCAATCGTCCTCCTCCGCTTCTTCCGCTGCAGGTATACCTCCTCTTCCTCCTCTTCTCTTCTTCTTCACCGTCTTCGTCTGAGTCCTTCTGTTCTCTTGCATTTTCCTCTTGTTCCTCCTTTCTTCCTCCTCATCTTCTTCTTGGTTCAGTTTTATGTTCATTGCTGTGGTAGTTGAGAGTTTGAAAGTTGACATGAAACACATGTCAATAATCATGGTAAAAAAAATGGCCACCATTTTTTTCACTTAGGAAGAAAAGAACTATATACAGTTCTCCTTAATCATTGCATTCGGATCAATGAGTACAGGGAGTCAAGGACTATGAGATGAGGAAGAAATTTCATCCTTATTTCTTTTCATTAGTCTAATGCATCAAACTAAGTATAATTAAAAGATTTCCTTGCATTTAGGCTCCGTTTGAGGGGAGTTATTTTCATGCGGTCGTAACCGTTTGACCGGTGAAAATAAGTCCCCCCAAATGGAGCCTTAATTAGATGTGTGCTAATCAAAGGACAAGGATTGAGCACACTAACAATGAGTTTTCTGTCCTCCGATTGTAGCCGACGGAAGGCGTTCTGCCCCGACACCAGCGACACTCCCCAATCGTCCTCCTCCGCTTCTTCCGCTGCAGGTATACCTCCTCTTCCTCCTCTTCTCTTCTTCTTCACCGTCTTCGTCTGAGTCCTTCTGTTCTCTTGCATTTTCCTCTTGTTCCTCCTTTCTTCCTCCTCACCTTCTTCTTGGTTCAGTTTTATGTTCATTGCTGTGGTAGTTGAGAGTTTGAAAGTTGACATGAAACACATGTCAATAATCATGGTAAAAAAAAATGGCCACCATTTTTTTCACTTAGGAAGAAAAGAACTATATACAGTTCTCCTTAATCATTGCATTCGGATCAATGAGTACAGGGAGTCAACGACTATGAGATGAGGAAGAAATTTCATCCTTATTTCTTTTCATTAGTCTAATGCATCAAACTAAGTATAATTAAAAGATTTCCTTGCATTTAGGCTCCGTTTGAGGGGAGTTATTTTCATGCGGTCGTAACCGTTTGACCGGTGAAAATAAGTCCCCCCAAATGGAGCCTTAATTAGATGTGTGCTAATCAAAGGACAAGGATTGAGCACACTAACAATGAGTTTTCTGTGTGTATTTTCATCCGTTGTCATTGACTTGAATAAATAAGTATAGGTCAATACCTTGTCCATCATTGATCATTCAACAAATTCATTAGCAAAAATAACAAGCGCTAGATTAAACGGACAATGTTTATCTATGATGGTCTTTTATTAATTTTTGTATTTTTAATTATGGACAATGTTTATGCGGTAGAACGTATTTATAATTTTGAACTTTAATTATTAGTAGTACTTTAATTTGTTGCTTTATTTTAAAACTGTATAAATTTTTAAAATTTCAATTTCAGAAATCCAATTTCGTTGTGCAACCGAACAGCTTTTACATATTAATTCTAATTCTGTTCACTGAATTTCATCCTACAGCTGAACAGTAGAATTGACTTTCTGCACAAAACCAATTCCTGCAGATATTGGTTTTCTGGTCAAAGCCAATTCCAGAAAGTCAATACCTGCGCGCCGAACGAACCCTGAAAGCTTTTGGGTACAGTCTGAAGGCTTTTGGGTACAGGCGGCCATCGAATGAATATGCGTCAAGACGAATACGACGAGTGATGTCGTAGGCATGGCCACCTCTCCGGGGATCAGGGTAATTCTCAGGATAATCGTCATGGGTGTTGCCATATCGAGCTGGCGGGGGACCACGCTCTCTCCGACTCAGGGGATAATAATCGTCACGGTGATGGTTGTGGAGACCATGTGGGGGCATTTCACTGAGATCATTACACATGAGTACGTCCCCTCTTAGAATGCACGCTAGAGGTGAGTGAGGGTAGGGTAGGGTGTGTAGTGGACTCCTAGAATGCACGCTAGAGGTGAGTGAGGGTTGATTCCCGACTTCTCAATGACTCAAAGCATGCAATACGACTCGCAATTTGGCGCAAATAATTAATTCAAACAATTAAATATTATAATTAATCTTTGCATCAAATTATAAGCGAGAATGGAAATTTCTTTTTAGCTTATGGCAGTGACTTTCTTTCGCATGGAGGGCCAAAATACAAGCTCGCGGCGATTCGTTCTTTCCTCCAGTTAGAGATTTATCCAGGAGCAAAAAGCTACAATAAACTGAAAAATCCAGACAAACATGTAATAAGCAAACTGTAACAATGTTTTACAACTCATAAACCAATACAAAAACACAATACAAATATTATGGCTGCTTTAATAAAATGGATCTGAATGTCGGAGGCCTACAAGTGGGGTTCCGGTGGCGGGGAGACTGGATCGGGTAAGGGAAAGGTTGGTTGGCGGTTGGGTGGGCTGGATCGGAGGGGGAGTGGGACTGGATCTGGGCTGAAATTCTCAGATCTGGGTAAATCAATGGTGGGTGGGCTTCTATGGGGTGGATCCACGGATTAGGGTTTAGCGGCAACAACCAAGGGGTGGGGGGAGTGGATCTGGGCTGGGTGGCCAGAACTGGGTGAATCTGGATGGGAATGATACGGTGGCTCCACGGGGGTTGCAGGCGACGGTCTGGTGGGAGAGCCATGGGAGTGGGGGATTTGGAGATGGCCGGCGGCTGGAGCTGGGTGTGGATTGGGCGGCTGCTTGCGGGGTGGAGGCCGAAGGAGCACCTTGATGGTGGGCGACTGCTTGGAGGGGGCTGGGTGGTCGGAGTTGGAAGGGGATGGGTGGCTGGCGGCTTGAAGGGGGTTGGACAGCAGGTCGGTGGGGGAAGGAGGCAAAAAAATACAAACAAGGGGTACTTACCCCAGCAGTCGTCACCAAGGGGACTCTACGGAATCGGCACCGCAGAAGAGATCACTGGAACGATTATGATTGACCGTTGGTTTCGGGGCCAAAACTACATGAAATAATAACCGAAAAATACAAAGCTATATATGAAAAAACATCGGATCGACGAGCCGGACGCATCCGCGATGGCGGGTCGCCGATTCGATGAAGGCCGCCTGCGAGAATAAACAAAGGTGGGGCCCACCTTGCACCGAGTCACGCCAGATGGTCCCCCATCAGTATGCCACTATCTTCTCCTAAGGTATTTTACGATGATAACCAAACTGCTATCCATATGACCAAAAATATTGCATTTCATGAACTAGCAAAGCACATTGAAGTTGATTGTAGCTTCATTAGGGAAAAAGTCAAGCAACGAGAAATTCAACATCAAAATATACCTGCTGCCTTGCACTTTACCGACATTCTTACCTCTATAGAGTCCATTGTACCTCCGGTTTCTTTCCAAGCATGACGCATATGGCATGTGTACAGTGTACTCCAGCTTGCAAGGGAGTGTCAAAGGGTTATGCATAGAGTTTGTGTATGTAGGGTGTGTATTCTCTGGGTCTTTGATATATGTAGTCTTTGTAACCTAATTTCAGGATCACTAAGGCTCTGTTTGGTCGGGCGGTGGCGACTGGGAACCGGTGGTTGGGACCGGAGGGGGAGGGCTGCGGTTGGAAACCTGTGTATTTCGGCGTTCCGCAGAGGGAAGGCAGGAGAAAACGCCGCCGTGTGTGCGGAATTCACATTTGTTTTCCCACCTTGCAGCGGCGGCTGCTCCCGCACCGACATCCCGCCGCCTATCCAAACGTAGCCTAAATATAAATTTCTCCACTTTTTACAGTGTAATATATCCTTTTCTGGCCGAGTGCCAGCTAATTCCAATATTTTTTATAAAAGAGAAAGGAAGAAACTTTAGTCAATTAGTTGCAAATATGCTTACATCACTGCTTCGAGACCCACACTTGTTTCAGCTTCAAGCACTTATAGTTATTTAGAGGGAACATGTGCTACACAATTTGGATTTTGGAGTTTAACCGCTATTTCGTTCAATGTTGTTTGACAATAATATTGGGTCAAAATTCCACATATTTCTTCAAAATATAGAATGATTGAAAATAAAAAATCCCTATTTTCTAAATCATGTTTTGTATATGCAAGCAACCAAATGAGCCCCCATGTTCAAGCGACCAACAAGTCTAGTTGATTTACTATTCTTCTCTGATAGCTGTTTGTTTCTTTGATTTCACACATTTGGTTTATGTTGTGCTTCTGTTCTTCTCTGATAGCTGTTTGTTGCTTTGATTTCGCACATTAGGTTAATGCCGTGCTTCTGTTGGCCAGCATTTTACTTTAGCTTCATTATAAATACATAATCATCTTCTCGTTGGCATTAATTTTTCATATCACCATTGTTTTTGGTAAAGATCAGCTTTAATCGTTTGGGGAAGAACGCCGATGGTAAGGATGCAGAGGAGATTATCGAAATGGCAGCCAAAGCTTCGGTTGTTGATCAACAGAGACAAGTTCAGGAAAACATACATTATCAGATTAAAAACCTATGCGGCGTCATGGACGATATCCTTCGCCCTGATATGTCAAATTTTGTCACCATCAGCGAGGATGGTCCAAAGCGCAGTGGGCTCAGTTTCGCCGTAGGAGATTCGTCTTCGTCTGCACGAGAACCTGGTTAGTAGTCTTCATTATGATGTCCAAAACTCAAACAAAAATTTCCATCTGTATTTTCATTTCATACAACATTGCTTCTTTTAATTGTTCGAGTGGCGGCGATGTGAAACTGCGGTAGTAGCAGTGATGGTGATTTACTTGTGTTTGGAACTTTCATGACAACTGTTTTGGCCCAAATTCCACCTTCTGGGGTACAAGCGCTCACAAACCCATAAAGTTTGACCACACCTTCATGATTGTGGGATCGTTTGACCTAAAATATATTTTATGCTTTGAGAAAATAATGTGTGACCCATAATGATGTACATACATTCTGCCGTTGCCCGTTCCCAACCACCACCACATTTCTCCCACCGCTCTCCCAAACAGTTCTACATTATCTCCTAAACTTGATAAGCTAACCACTAATTCCTTGCAGTACAGTCGTGCCTCAAACAAAGTTGCTTTCACAAACAGAGCTGTCACATGATCTCAAAGATCGAATCGGATACACCCTTGACATCAAGCCATCTCGGATTCTTCACGAACAAGCCGGACTCGGCCTATTCTTGTCGGGGGAATGTAATGTGGGCTCAGTTGTGGCTTTCTACCCAGGGATTGTGTATTCTCCGGCCTATTACCAGCACATTCCGGGATACCCGAGGGTTGATGCCCGCAATTCATATCTCATTACGAGATATGATGACATTGTTATCAACGCCCAGCCATGGGGACTCGGTGGAGAATCTCGGGACATCTGGGATGGTTTTTACCCACAGAACATCAAGCCAGATTCGGCGTCGAACTACGAGGAAAGTTCCGATCGTTTGTTGAAAGTTCTTAGCAGGCCTCTTGAAAGAACCCGTGTCGTGAGCACCCGCGAAGTGCTGGAGCTCCGAAACCCTCTTGCATTCGGTCATTTCGCCAACCATCCGGCCAAAGGAAGCGAGCCAAATGTCATGGTTTGCCCCTATGATTTTTCGCCGGCGGAGGAGGATATGCGTGCTTATATACCGAATATTTCATTTGGGAGCGAAGAGAGTGTGGCGATGAAGAGGCTTGGGATCTTTTGGTACCGATCGAAGGGCGCCGGCGGTCAAGGGGAAGATGCTCGGATCGTGAAAGCGCTCGTGTTGGTCGCGACAAGGCCTCTATGTGAGGAAGAGGTTTACTTGAACTATAGGTTGAGCAATTCGAAGAGGAGGCCGGCATGGTATAGTCCAGTTGATGAAGAAGAAGATAAGAGGAGGTGGAGTTAGAAGAGGATATATTTAAAGATATATCCTCTTACTGTGGACAAATTTGTGCATCAATTCCTTCCCAGGTTTTATATTCAGGAATTTCCATGCAGTTTATGGGTTCTATTTTTCATTTGTATTTGTGAAATTTGAGAATTATTAGGATGTTCTGCATGAAATGGGTGTCATGTCCAATTTTCCCTCAGGCTGAGTCTATTCTTTTCCTCACATGTGCTTAAGCTTCGCACCTTTCACTAGTATAACCGCCGGAAACAATGACTTAGGTTTCGTTTGGGAGGATTTATTTTCACCGGTCAAGCGGTCATGACCGCATGAACCGGGACTTATTTAAGTCCCGGTTCATGCGGTCATGACCGCTTGACCGGTGAAAATAAATCCCCTCAAACGGAACCTTAAGCTATTTTTTCAAGCAGTGTTGTAGATGTCGGACAGCGGACAAAAGTTATGAGGGGAATAGGGTAGGAGGACATCAATATTTTAAGCAAAAATATTGTTTTTTAAAATATCGCTTGATATATCTTGGGTTTATAATGATATATTAGGTGATATTTCATGGCTGATATATCGGCGTGAAGATTTAAAATATTTTTCATTTCAGTGAACTTATTTTTGATAACTTTCTAGTCCGTTGCTCTCATTTGGTATTGTCATTTTTGGGTTTATTGTGTAATATAAATTTTATAAATTTATATAATATATGCAATTATATATTATTTGCTTTGGATGCTGAATGAAGAAAGCATAGTTATGTGCATATAAATCAAAATGGATTCTTGGGTCTGCCCTTTCTGATGTCTTCAGCTTTGATTTGAAGGCATGATTCCACAGCAAACGTGACGGTATAGGGGACCATCAGTGGTATCTGTGAGCAGCCACTTTTTGCATTTATTGTCAAAGGCTAGTTCTTTCTCCTCCGAGAGAAGTCACTTCATGCATAGTGTCAAAGGTTAGGTCAAAGGTTAGGCCTGTTTCCAATCTTCTTCTGCCCATACCTCCAATGATTGGGGACTATATGATGTTTATTGTTGTTGTTATATATAATATATGCAATTATACATATTTATCACAAAAATGTGCATATATGTAATGTTGAAGCCAAAAATGACCGAAGCCAAAATTGACTTCCGTGGAGTTCGACCCTTGGGGAAAGGGGTGACCTCACACCTACTACACTCGGAAGAACGTCACGGACCGAAGACTTAGGAAGCTATGAACTGACCCTCGGCTCTAGCATGGAGGTCCCACCTCACACCCGGAAGACCTTTGAGGTCTCCCCCTCCCTAGCCAATGCTTGAGCTAGGTGCCTTGGAGGAAGAAAGCCAAAGAGAATTGTGGCTAAGGAAAGAATGACAAGTCTTCTCCAAGGCACCCCTAAGGGTCTATTTATAGTTTTTCCAAGTCTTAGGGGGAAAATGACTAAAATGCCCCTGGGGCCAAAATGCCTCCAGCCAATAGGAAACCTCCACACCGGGGGGCAAAGAGGGAAAAACCACCTCGGGGGTAAAATGGTCCAAGGACGAGACCACGCCAAACCACACCCCCCCCCCCCCCGGCGGTCTCGCCCGGAGCAGGCCGCGCGGGCGAGACCTCGCCTGGCCGGCGGTCTCGCCCGGAGCAGGCCGCGCGGGCGAGACCTCGCCTGGCCGGCGGTCTCGCCCGGAGCAGGCCGCGCGGGCGAGACCTCGCCTGGCCGGCGGTCTCGCCCGGAGCAGGCCGCGCGGGCGAGACCTCGCCTGGCCGGCGGTCTCGCCCGGAACAGGCCGCGCGGGCGAGACCTCGCCTGGCCGGCGGTCTCGCCCGGAGCAGGCCGCGCGGGCGAGACCTCGCCTGGCCGGCGGTCTCGCCCGGAGCAGGCCGCGCGGGCGAGACCTCGCCTGGCCGGCGGTCTCGCCCGGAGCAGGCCGCGCGGGCGAGACCTCGCCTGGCCGGCGGTCTCGCCCGGAGCAGGCCGCGCGGGCGAGACCTCGCCTGGCCGGCGGTCTCGCCCAGAGCAGGCCGCGCGGGCGAGACCTCGCCTGGCCGGCAGTCTCGCCCGGAGCAGGCCGCGCGGGCGAGACCTCGCCTTGCCGGCGGTCTCGCCCGGAGCAGGCCGCGCGGGCGAGACCTCGCCTGGCCGGCGGTCTCGCCCGGAGCAGGCTGCGCGGGCGAGACCTCGCCTGGCCGGCGGTCTCGCCCCTGCTTGGGGCTAAGGGGCAGGGGGACGAGACCATGGTCTCCAGTCGACCCCGCTGCCCCCCACCTCGCCCTTCATCTCGTCTGGGGGTGTCGGCCAACTTGCCGTACCCGACCCTCAAAGAAGGGGGCAAGGGGGGAGGCCAATTTTTTCCTCCCCCTACTAGTATATTTCCATGCTAGAGCCAAAATTGGCCACCAAGAGTCCAAAATATCCAAAAAGCTTAAAAGCTTAAAACTGGCTCTGCGCCTGCCGAAGGGACCCTACTCCGCGAATACGGGGTTGTACACAATCCCCGCTCTTTTCGAGGTTGGCACAAGCTCGGAAAGAAACGTCCAACCCAACGTATTCGCTGAGTGTAGCTTGCTCTCGCGGTGTCGAAAGATTATGGGGCCTCTTCCGAGGGGCCAACCTGTCATGCCAGCTGATGAGAGCCTGGGTGGCGAGACCTCCTCAGGGTGAAAACGCTTAACCCCCTGGAGGGGGGTCAACCAGCCATGCCAGCTGATGAGAGCCTGGGTGGCAAGACCCCCTCAGGGTAAAAAACGCTTAACCCCCTGGGGGGGTCAACCTGCCATGCCAGCTGATGAGAGCCTGGGTGGCGAGACCCCCTCAGGGGAAAAAGATCTAACCTCCTGGGGGGGTCAACCTGCCATGCCAGCTGATGAGAGCCTGGGTGGCGAGACCCCCTCAGGGTAAAAGGATCTAACCTCCTGGGGGGGTCGACCTGCCATGCCAGCTGATGAGAGCCTGGGTGGAGAGACCCCCCTCAGGGTAAAAGGATCTAACCTCCTGGGGGGGTCAACCTGCCATGCCAGCTGATGAGAGCCTGGGTGGAGAGACCCCCTCAGGGTAAAAAGGATCTAACCTCCTGGGGGGGTCAACCTGCCATGTCAGCTGATGAGAGCCTGGGTGGCGAGACCCCCTCAGGGTAAAAGGATCTAACCTCCTGGGGGAGTCAACCTACCATGCCAGCTGATGAGAGCCTGGGTGGCGAGACCCCCTCAGGGTAAAAGGATCTAACCTCCTGGGGGGGTCAACCTGCCATGCCAGCTGATGAGAGCCTGGGTGGCGAGACCCCCTCAGGGTAAAAAGATCTAACCTCCTGGGGGAGTCAACCTACCATGCCAGCTGATGAGAGCCTGGGTGGCGAGACCCCCTCAGGGTAAAAGGGATCTAACCTCCTGGGGGGGTCAACCTGCCATGCCAGCTGATGAGAGCCTGGGTGGCGAGACCCTCTCAAGGTAAAAGGATCTAACCTCCTGGGGGAGTCAACCTACCATGCCAGCTGATGAGAGCCTGGGTGGCGAGACCCCCTCAGGGTAAAAGGATCTAACCTCCTGGGGGGGTCAACCTGCCATGCCAGCTGATGAGAGCCTGGGTGGAGAGACCCCCTCAGGGTAAAAGGATCTAACCTCCTGGGGGGTCAACCTGCCATGCCAGCTGATGAGAGCCTGGGTGGCGAGACCCCCTCAGGGTAAAAGGATCTAACCTCCTGGGGGGGTCAACCTGCCATGCCAGCTGATGAGAGCCTGGGTGGCGAGACCCCTCAGGGTAAAAGGATCTAACCTCGTGGGGGGGGGGGGGGTCAACCTGCCATGCCAGCTGATGAGAGCCTGGGTGGCGAGACCCCCTCAGGGTAAAAGGATCTAACCTCCTGGGGGGGTCAACCTGCCATGCCAGCTGATGAGAGCCTGGGTGGAGAGACCCCCTCAGGGTAAAAAGGATCTAACCTCCTAGGGGGGTCAACCTGCCATGCCAGCTGATGAGAGCCTGGGTGGCGAGACCCCCTCAGGGTAAAAGGATCTAACCTCCTGGGGGAGTCAACCTACCATGCCAGCTGATGAGAGCCTGGGTGGCGAGACCCCCTCAGGGTAAAAGGATCTAACCTCTTGGGGGGGGTCAACCTGCCATGCCAGCTGATGAGAGCCTGGGTGGAGAGACCCCCTCAGGGTAAAAGGATCTAACCTCCTGGGGGGGTCAACCTGCCATGCCAGCTGATAAGAGCCTGGGTGGCGAGACCCCCTCAGGGTAAAAGGATCTAACCTCCTGGGGGGGTCAACCTGCCATGCCAGCTGATGAGAGCCTGGGTGGCGAGACCCCCTCAGGGTAAAAGGATCTAACCTCCTGGGGGGGTCAACCTGCCATGCCAGCTGATGAGAGCCTGGGTGGAGAGACCCCCTCAGGGTAAAAAGGATCTAACCTCCTGGGGGGGTCAACCTGCCATGCCAGCTGATGAGAGCCTGGGTGGCGAGACCCCCTCAGGGTAAAAGGATCTAACCTCCTGGGGGAGTCAACCTACCATGCCAGCTGATGAGAGCCTGGGTGGCGAGACCCCCTCAGGGTAAAAGGATCTAACCTCCTGGGGGGGTCAACCTGCCATGCCAGCTGATGAGAGCCTGGGTGGCGAGACCCCCTCAGGGTAAAAAGATCTAACCTCCTGGGGGAGTCAACCTATCATGCCAGCTGATGAGAGCCTGGGTGGCGAGACCCCCTCAGGGTAAAAAGACAACCTCCACGAGAGATCAACCTGAACCCACCAGCTAGTGAGAGCCTGGCAGCGGAATCGTCTCGGAGTAAAAGGACTTGGCTCCCACGAGAGATCAACCTGAACCCACCAGCTAGTGAGAGCCTGGCAGCGGAATCATCTCGGAGCTAAGGGACTTGGCTCCCACGAGAGATCAACCTGAACCCACCAGCTAGTGAGAGCCTGGCAGCGGAATCATCTCGGAGCTAAGGGACTTGGCTCCCACGAGAGATCAACCTGAACCCACCAGCTAGTGAGAGCCTGGCAGCGGAATCATCTCGGAGCTAAAAGGACTTGGCTCCCACGAGAGATCAACCTGAACCCACCAGCTAGTGAGAGCCTGGCAGCGGAATCATCTCGGAGCTAAGGGACTTGGCTCCCACGAGAGATCAACCTGAACCCACCAGCTAGTGAGAGCCTGGCAGCAGAATCATCTCGGAGCTAAAGGACTTGGCTCCCACGAGAGATCAACCTGAACCCACCAGCTAGTGAGAGCCTGGCAGCAGAATCATCTCGGAGCTAAAGGACTTGGCTCCCACGAGAGATCAACCTGAACCCACCAGCTAGTGAGAGCCTGGCAGCGGAATCATCTCGGAGCTAAGGGACTTGGCTCCCACGAGAGATCAACCTGAACCCACCAGCCAGTGAGAGCCTGGCAGCGGAATCATCTCGGAGCTAAGGGACTTGGCTCCCACGAGAGATCAACCTGAACCCACCAGCCAGTGAGAGCCTGTCAGCGGAATCATCTCGGAGCTAAGGGACTTGGCTCCCACGAGAGATCAACCTGAACCCACCAGCTAGTGAGAGCCTGGCAGCGGAATCATCTCGGAGCTGAAGGATTTGGCTCCCACGAGAGATCAACCTGAACCCACCAGCTAGTGAGAGCCTGGCAGCGGAATCATCTCGGAGCTAAGGAAAAATGAGCCACCTCCCGAAGCACTCTCGACCCTGCCAGCTAGTGTGAGCCTGGTATGAGGAGATCCTCTCGGGGGTTGGGAGCTGGGCATGTCACCTAAGCTTTTTTAATTCCAACATCCTCTAACGGGGGAAAGAAGGTGGGTTACATGACCCCCTCGACTCTACTGGTCGGGGGCTAGACTCCTTACAATAACATAAACAAAAAAAAGATACATGACTCCGCCGAGGCGAGGCTTCTTCAGGGGGCCTGGGCCTGGTGGTTGCCATCAGGTTCCATCCCACTGGCCACCTCAACCCTGCTCAGGCTCTCCATGATCTTCTCCATCTCCTCTGCCTTAGCCAACCAAGAGATGGTGTTGACTGCCGTGACGTAGCACTGCCTCGCCATCCTGGAGTCTCCCTTGATCCTGACCTGGATCCCATCTGAGTTGAACTTGAGACATTGGTGGAAGGATGAGGGCACACACCGGAAGGCGCTGATGAGGGGCCTTCCAAAGATGGCATTGTAGCTGCTTGGAGCGTCAACAATGACGAACCTGCAGTTCCTTGAGGTCCCTCCCAACTTCACCTGGAGTCCGACTCCACCTTCCACCTCCTTTCTCTCCCCTGAGAATCCGAACAGAGGTCCATCCGACGCCACTATCCTCCTTGGCTCCACCTTCATCCCCTCGAACGCCTTCTTGAAAATGACGTTGACCGAGCTTCCGTTATCAATCAAAATTCGGGAGACGGTGAAGCCTTCGACGGCTGCTTGGATGACCAGGGCGTCGCAGAAGGGATCCTCATGCTCCGGCATGTCCTTTGATGAGAAGGTGACCCTTTCTTCCGGGGGAGGGGTCTGGGATGTCGAGGCAACGCTCCGCCGATACATCACATGGAGACTTGTCTTCCGAGCGGCTTCGATTCCCACCCCCCCCCCGTGGATCACAGCTATACCACCTCGGGGTCCTACATCAACCCGGTCCTCGCACACATCTTCACCCCCTCCTTGGGGTAGAACTTCAATCCGCTCCGGCGGCGGTTGCTGGGCAGGACCTCTCGCCCCTCTCACCTCCAGGAACTCGGGGCAGGTAGCCGTGGCGTGACCTTCCAACTGGTGGAAGTCACAGTACGGTAACTCTACCCTGCCTCCCCCTCTCCCCTTGCGATTCCTCCTATCCCTTCGGCCAATCGCCATCGCTTGCTGGGGTGGGGGCAGGAGCTGTCTTGGGGCTTGCCTCTGAAAGTTGAACCTCCCTTGGCCCCCATGATGGTTCCCTCCATCCTGGATGAGAGCCCTTCCTGGACCATGGGCAGGTCCTCCCTGCTGCCTCCAGCCTGGCTCCGGACCCTCCTGTCTCTGGAACCCTTGAGCTCTATGCTCCTCTCTCCTTCTCCCTTCATGATGCCTTGAGCCACCCTGCTCCTTCGACTCCACCTCTGTCAACTTTGCCAACTTCTTTACAAAGGCCGGGTTGGCTGCCTCCATGGCTATCTCCTCTGCCGCCCTTTCCATCAGCTCCTCGAAGGAAAGGGGGGCCTTCCGAGTCAAGCTCATCTTGAAGAACCCTTCGCGCAATCCTACCGTGAACGCCATCTGGAGGGCATACCCTGGCACCTCTTGGATGTCAAGGACCTCCTCCTGGAACCTGTCAACGTAGTGGGCCAGCGACTCCTCGGCCCTTTGCTTTAACAGGAAGAGGGACTCAGGACCCTTCTTCCTCTTCTTGGAGGTGGAGAAGCGAAGCTGAAAGCTCCGGCTCAAGTCTTCGAACCCGAAGATGGACCTCGGAGGGAGTTGATGGAACCAGTCCCTCGCCTTCTCCTTCAACGTGATCGCAAAGAGGCGACACTTGAAGGCATCCGTCATCGGCCTGATGGAGACGGCGTCCTCGAACCATTGCAGATGCTGGACGGGGTCATCCTTCCCGGTATAGTAAACCATGTCTGGCTCTCTGAACCCCTCGGGAACGGGAGCTGAGATGATCAACTCACTAAAGGGTGACCCCCTAAGGGGGGCTCTCGCCACCTCTACTCGCGCGACCTGCTCGCCAGGAGGGCTAGCTCTCGCCGGGCTAGGGAACAGCTCTCGGCCTGGGAGGTCTCGCTCAACCCCCTCTACCATCCTTTCCTTCCCAGGTCTCCTATCCGGCACACTTGCTTCTCCCCCCGCTGGGGTGATCTCGCCTTGCCCCCTGGGAGCCATCTCGCCGAGACCACTCTGGGTTAGCTCGCCGAGACCCCTGGGAGCTAGTTCCTGGGGGGTGGGGGTTAAGCTGTCAGCCCGAGGGGCAATGCTTCTAAGCATCCCCATGATGCCTTCGATGGAAGCCATGAACTCCTCCCTTCCTACAAAGGGTCCTGGGTTGGGGGAACCACCGAGGTCATCACTACCTCCCTGATCTCCAGCCATGACACTCTCCCAAGATCTTCTGTGCTGGTCACTCTCCACGCTCACCGCACCAAAACTGTTGAAGCAAAAAATGACCGAAGCCAAAATTGACTTCCGTGGAGTTCGACCCTTGGGGAAAGGGGTGACCTCACACCTACTACACTCGGAAGAACGTCACGGACCGAAGACTTAGGAAGCTATGAACTGACCCTCGGCTCTAGCGTGGAGGTCCCACCTCACACCCGGAAGACCTTTGAGGTCTCCCCCTCCCTAGCCAATGCTTGAGCTAGGTGCCTTGGAGGAAGAAAGCCAAAGAGAATTGTGGCTAAGGAAAGAATGACAAGTCTTCTCCAAGGCACCCCTAAGGGTCTATTTATAGTTTTTCCAAGTCTTAGGGGGAAAATGACCAAAATGCCCCTGGGGCCAAAATGCCTCCAGCCAATAGGAAACCTCCACACCGGGGGGCAAAGAGGGAAAAACCACCTCGGGGGTAAAATGGTCCAAGGACGAGACCACGCCAAACCACACCCCCCCCCCCGGCGGTCTCGCCCGGAGCAGGCCGCGCGGGCGAGACCTCGCCTGGCCGGCGGTCTCGCCCGGAGCAGGCCGCGCGGGCGAGACCTCGCCTGGCCGGCGGTCTCGCCCGGAGCAGGCCGCGCGGGCGAGACCTCGCCTGGCCGGCGGTCTCGCCCGGAGCAGGCCGCGCGGGCGAGACCTCGCCTGGCCGGCGGTCTCGCCCGGAGCAGGCCGCGCGGGCGAGACCTCGCCTGGCCGGCGGTCTCGCCCGGAGCAGGCCGCGCGGGCGAGACCTCGCCTGGCCGGCGGTCTCGCCCGGAGCAGGCCGCGCGGGCGAGACCTCGCCTGGCCGGTGGTCTCGCCCGGAGCAGGCCGCGCGGGCGAGACCTCGCCTGGCCGGCGGTCTCGCCCGGAGCAGGCCGCGCGGGCGAGACCTCGCCTGGCCGGCGGTCTCGCCCAGAGCAGGCCGCGCGGGCGAGACCTCGCCTGGCCGGCGGTCTCGCCCGGAGCAGGCCGCGCGGGCGAGACCTCGCCTTGCCGGCGGTCTCGCCCGGAGCAGGCCGCGCGGGCGAGACCTCGCCTGGCCGGCGGTCTCGCCCGGAGCAGGCTGCGCGGGCAAGACCTCGCCTGGCCGGCGGTCTCGCCCCTGCTTGGGGCTAAGGGGCAGGGGGACGAGACCATGGTCTCCAGTCGACCCCGCTGCCCCCCACCTCGCCCTTCATCTCGTCTGGGGGTGTCGGCCAACTTGCCGTACCCGACCCTCAAAGAAGGGGGCAAGGGGGGAGGCCAATTTTTCCTCCCCCTACTAGTATATTTCCATGCTAGAGCCAAAATTGGCCACCAAGAGTCCAAAATATCCAAAAAACTTAAAAGCTTAAAACTGACTCTGCGCCTGCCGAAGGGACCCTACTCCGCGAATACGGGGTTGTACATGTAAATAAATTGACAAGCCCAACATCTGACATATGCGAACTTATGTGAAAGTAAAGCTAAGGTTCCGTTTGGGGGGACTTATTTTCACCGGTCAAGCGGTCACGACCGCATGTACCGGATCTTAATTAAGGTCCGGTACATGCGGTCGTGACCGCTTGATCGGTGAAAATAAGTCCCCCCAAACAGAGCCTAAGAGAACAATATGATTAAGAAAATGGCTCACACCAAGACTCAGGAATATGAAGAACTTACTCCTCAAAGAAGAATTTATTAAAGAAACCTTTCTCAACTATTAGATTAGGACGACAATCAACAACTTGTCCTCCATTTGGCGCTGTGTTTTTGCTTCCATGAGTTTGAATAAAAACACTACCGTCACAAAATGTATGTTTGACATGACTACAGTTATGGCTGCCACCAAGAAAAGAAGACTAGTTTTGAGCATAATAGCAAATGGAGTTCCTTTGGTGAAGTTGGGTGTTCGTGAACAAACGGTTCATAACCACGCATTCATGACCGCTATCGTGCCAAATGAAGCCTAGTAATAACTCTAAAGCCCTTATGATAGAATAGACCAGACCACCTATTCAGTCCATAATATCTTCCACTTGTCCAAGAGCAGAATCACTGCTAAGAAAATCCTTTATATCAACAAAATATACCCACAAGCAAAATGTTTGAACTCTTGTAAAGCCAAAAAGAGTTGCATATCAAACCGACAGTTCGGTTTTTGTTTCGATTTAGGGGGCCTGAAAAATAGCACTAATTCAATTTAGTATAGTTTTAATCACCTCTAATCGCCCTCTTTTGCCATAGCCGACCCCCTGCTACCTGCCGACCATCTTCTAGATTATGGCCAATGCTTCTTCATTTTTTTTTCCTGATTTCATTTATGCGTTTTTAGGGCTAGGGTCAATGCTTCCTCACCTAACAACACTAATTAGTCTTCTTGATCTGCCTAAACCCTGACCCCAAGGATAGAGAGAGCTGGGAGAAAGAAAGAAGGCCAGAAGATCCAGACACAAACCATTTACAAAAAAAGGGCACAAGTCTCCGTGCTCTACCCTAATCAAAGAAGCTCGATCACCAGCTAGCGCTGCTCAGGTGAGGTTCGCAGCAGCTTCCCCGCCACTTGTAGTAGTAGACAGCGTGGATCTGGACTTGCTCCGCGGAGAATCGTCGCGACGCCTCCTTCCACAGCATCCGTCTCATCAGATCCTTGGCCGCACCGGAAACCCTGCCGAAAACCCTCCCAGGAAACCGCAGATTTCCACGGATCACCGACTCAAATATCCATCACGAGGTGGATCCATGCCTCGTCTTCGTAGACAGCGTGGATCTGGACGACGTTAGGATTGCCGGCGGCGGCGAACTGCGTAATCTTGGCCTCCCGCTGGGCGCAGTCGCGATCAACGGTGTCGGAGAGGAGAGACTAGTTGATGGATTTAACGGCAAAGATGTCGCCGGATGCTAAACAGGAGCAGCGGCAGACGGTGCCGAAACGGCCGCGGCTGATCTCTTCTCCGATACTGTATTCCCGCGGCATCGAGCTAGGAGGAAGGCAGCATCTGGCTCGTAATAGTAAATACAGACTAAAAATGGGCTGCACCTAGTCTCTTAGAGGATAGAAGGAATATTTCTTTTTTAAAAATTCTGCATTTTTTTTGTGATTTGCAGGAAGTCAAAGTTGAGCTGCAAGTAGACTATTATCGGGATCCTCTCCGTTTACAATCGGCGAACAAAAAATTGGGCCGACTATGAAAAAACGTTAAAACCCCCCAAATTCTCCTTTCTAGTTTCTTCTCCTGCGCTTCTCGCTGCTGCTGCTGCTTCTGCTGCTTTCTTGAAGAACACTGACGGAAGAAGAAAAGACTACCGCAGAAAACTCTCCTTCACGAGCCGAATCCTCCTGAGGCAAGCCCTGGCCCTTTCGATCGCCATCTCCGCCCTGTCCTCCGACGATGACTTCAACCTCTTCTTCTCCAACCCAAACCCTAAATCTCCATCGCCCAACTCCGCCTCTCTTCTCTTCCGATTCGACGACGCTGCAGATCAACCACAAATACAATCAAAACGCCTCCAATCGAGGAATTAATATGAAAGGGGATGTTAATATTATAGAGAAATCGGCGGCGAACGGACCTTGCGTGCCGGCGGAGGAAGCGGGGGTTATAATGTTGGGCGGCGAGGGGCCGAGATCGTGGTCGGAGATTAGGGACCGGAGTTCGAGCTTCAGGTAATCGAATTGATCCGGGTGCCGCGCCTCCAGCGTGTTGAGCTCTTCCATGGCTCTCTCCGTCATCCACATCTCTCCGGCGAATCGGCGGCAGCGGCGATGATTTTATAAGGGATGCATTCTTACTGATAATGCAATAAATATAAATTAGAGGTGGAGGATGGCGGGAAAGTTTGCCAGTTAGGGGGCTCCTCGGACAGAGCGACAAAGCGTCCCTGTTTCCCGGATTTCGGCTCATAACTGCTCTGTTTGGCGTGGTGGTGGCTACTGCGGTGGTGAACACAGTGATTATGAATCGCAGTTCTTAAACGTCCAACCTAGTTGAAGTAACGACATCCAATTTTATGTTCAAAACTAGTAATTTTTTCTTGGTAGCGATCTTAACTGTTGTCTTGTCAAACATACAATTCTATGACGACTGTGTTTGGTAGCGATCTTAACTGTTGTCTTGTCAAACATACAATTCTATGACGACTGTGTTTGGCACGACAGCCGTGATCAAAAATGCGGTGATTATGTACTGTCCTTCGTGAACGCATGACCTCTCCTAAGAAATTTCATCGACTTTTATGTTCAAAGTTAGTTTAGTTTTTTTATGGAGGTCATTATTGATGGGGTTTTCCTTGAATTTTCTAAGTCAAACTAGAAAGATTTCGACCAGAGACATAGAGGGGAGCCAACCCGAACAAACAAGCCGCGCGCGCCAATCTGCGCTCGCCCAAAGACTCAAAAACACACCGGAAGGAGGACAAAGCCAAGCGCACATGGACGCGCAAACAAACAAGCCACGCACTTTCGTCATTTTGTGAAAATTAGTGATTCAGGTGACCAAAACGGAGTGACGTCATTCACCAGCTAAAAAGTCGCCCCAGCGCAATTACCAGCATGTCGCTCCATAAAACTATAAAAGGGACCTCAAACCACCATTTGAAGACAAACAACTCCAGAGAATAGAGAGAGCTCTAAGATTTTTCGACGAGAACGTGAGACTTAGATTGTTTCTCCGCTTGGAATTTGCTTTGCTCTCTCTCTCTAACGTGCACAACGCCCGACGCTCACTTGGATGCATTTTTGAGCCTCAGAGAAGGTACTGAGATCCGCTTCTGTGAATGCTGGCATGAAGGCATCACAAGCTTCAAGGACTTGCCATTCTTCTCAATGGAAGCACTCTCATGAGGGCTCCGACTATACAGGAGCGCTCTCATCAAGACTCTGAGGACTTAGTATACTTCCCACCGGAGCACTCTCATCAAGGCTCCTAGGACTTATGCTCTGTTTGGCAGGGCGTTTGGGGGGTGGGTGCAGCAGCGTTTGGAAAATCCCCGCAAAACAAGATTTTGGCACCCGCGATTGGAGTCGTCACCGCTCTCTAATCGCCAAAATACCGTGTTCCGGAGTCGTGAAAAATTATCACGACTCTGGAATCGCGCGAGCCGCGCGATTCATCTTCCTCGGCAAACCCTAGGGGCGATTTCTGCTTCCCGATTTCAGCCGTTAGCCTTCTCTGATTTATCGTCGTCGCCGAGCTCGCCTCCACGCCATCGACTAGCCCTCTTCTCTTCCACCGCAGGTAAGCCATATTTCTTGTCGACACCACCTCTAATCGCCCTCTTTTGCCATAGCCGACCCCCTGCTACCTGCCGACCATCTTCCAGATTATGGCCAATGCTTCTTCATTTTTTTTCCTGATTTCATTTATGCGTTTTTAGGGCTAGGGTCAATGCTTCCTCACCTTTATTTTTCTTGATTTCATTTAAGGATCATTTCAAGGTAACTTCAAAGCTCTTGGTTTCTCCTCTATATTTCCGGTCACACCCATTTGTGATTTTTTGTAAGGTACATTTTTATTTTATATGTAATTATCCACTGTTTTTTGTAGGAGAACTCTAATTTCATATCCATTGTTACGTTGTTATGTTAGCATTTGCCCCCACATGTTCATATCCATTGTTTCAATGTTAGCACAAATTCCGGTAATTATAGTGGTTATATATCCATTGTTTCTATATTTTTGTGTTTGTGTTTGTGTGTTTAGAGTGTTTGGGAATGTGTGTGTGTGTTTGTGTGTGTGTGTGTTTTTGTGTGTGTGTTTGTGTGTTTGTGTGTGTATGATTGGGCTTGTGTGTGTATGTTTGTGTGTGTGTGTTTTTGAATTGTGTTTGTGTATGTGTTTGAATTGTGTTTGTGTGTGTATGAATGGGCTTGTGTGTGTGTGTGTGTATGTTTGTGTTTGTGTGTTTGGGAATGTGTGTGTGTGTGTGTGTGTGTGTGTGTGTGTTTGTATGATTATGTGTGTGTGTGTGTGTCTAATTGTGTGTGTGTGCGTGCGTGTTTGAACTGTGTTTGTTTGTGTGTGAATGGGCTTGTGTGTGTAAGTGTGTTTGTTTGTGTTTGATTTGTGTATGTGTGTTTGTTTTTGTGCCAATGTGTTTGTGTGTGTGTGTAATTGTGTAAGTGCATGTTTGTGTGTGTGTGTTTATGCATTAATTTAAATTTTTCTCATAGATGGGTAAATCAAAGGAAGGTGGAATTTCTGCAAATTGGGAGACATCGCATGTTCTGCTTTTTTGCGATCTTTGTAGCCGAGAGATAGATTTAGGGAATAGACCTACCACCCATTTCAATAAGGAAGGTTGGGGCAATTTGGTGAAAAACTTCAAGGAGCGCACGAGCTTGGAGTACAGTCGGGCACAGATGAAAAACAAATGGGATCAACTGAAGCGTGATTGGAAATTATGGCGTGAACTCAAAAGAGGTGAGACCGGTCTTGGTTGGAATCCCACTAAACGGACAATTGACGCGTCTGATGATTGGTGTAAAGAAACGTATTGAGGTTATATTTTTTATATATAATTTTATTATTATAATAATGAACAATTGATTAGGATGTGCATTTATTTTCAAGCTTTTTTTAATTTCTAGATAATTCTCAATGCGAAAAAATTCTGTTTTAGTGGAATAGAACCCGAGCTTGAGGAAAAATTAGACAAAATGTTTAGTTTGGTTGTTGCGACAGGAGAAAATGTATGGATGTCTTCTTCTGGAGAACTTCCTGTAATTTTTTCGCAGGCTGACACCCTATCTGAAGAAGCTGAAGATCACATCAATGAGAGCAATAATACACAGACCTTTACAAATGAAGATCTGAACTTGGCTACACCTGGACAGAGTTCCCAAAGTGGTGCAGCTTCAAAACGAAAACAAAAGGGGAAGAGACATGAAATGGGAACCAAACAGGTTATGTTGACACATGTAGAGAAGTTATTTTCCTCCTCAGAAGTAATTATGCAGCGCGTTACAACACCAATTATTCCCCCTAGTATATATTTGCTGCGAGAGGCGATTCAAGAACTCGAGAAGTACTCAGAAATTTTTGAGGATCTGTTGCTGTATCATTTTGCTACGGTTCATTTTCAAACACCAGTGAATCGAGTGACATTCCTGAGTATCCCAGAGGAAAGGAGAGTGGAATGGCTGAAGATCCACTACATGAATTCACATATATGATATCTCTTAGTTTATGATTTTCTATGTGGAACTTATTTATTGTTGGAAGCTTATTTCATGCAATGATTTATGTGACACTAATATTTTGTTCTAGTATATGTTGGAACTTATGATATCTCTTAGTATATGTTACATTGTTATGATGACTGTTGTGTCATATTTATAGGTCACTATAATGTCAAGCGTAAATGATGATGGAGAATTTAACATAGATGATGATACAGAATTGATGTTGAATTATTGTGCAACTCGTCAACAAGATTGTACCGCATATGTGAAACTCGTTGCCACCAGTGTATGTTTAATTAGTGATTATGTCAGTTTGTTTTGTGATAAAACACCGTGCATGACATCATCTCAAACTGGACATAAATGATTCCGGGAATTATTTGAAAGACATCCTGGCCGTTTTCACAATATGTTCTGAATGACTAAGGTCATTTTTTTGACTTGCTAGCATTGTTGGAACAACACCACGGTTTAATAGGAACACAGAGGACACATACCAGTGAGGTTTTGGTAATAACATTTTATAAATTGGGCTACAATGAAACATTCAGAAAATCAGGTGAAAGATTCCAACATTCAACAGAAACTTTGAGTCGGTTGTTTATGATCGGTCTAGAAGCTCTGACGAGTTTGTCCATACGTAACATTGCTCCGATTGATCCCCAATTTCGCACAATTCCATCGTAAATACAAAATGATGATAGATATATGCCATTTTTTAAAGATTGTATCGGTGCAACTGACGGTACACATGTTGATCCACGGATATCTGTTGAAAATCAAGTTCCTTATATTGGTCGTTATGGTAGCACGACTCAAAACGTAATGACCATTTGCGACTTTAATATGTGTTTTACATATGTTGTACCTGGATGGGAGGGGTCTGCACATGACACACACATATATCATCGTGCAGTACGGGATCCGCTAAGTAAATTTTCATTTCCACCAGAAGGTATGTACCACGAGCTTTTACGTTATGTTGATTTATTGATCATATCTTCAAATGTTTAAACTCTTTCTTACTACTGAAGGTAAATATTATCTCGTCGATGCTGATTACCCGTTGGAGAAGGGGCTCCTGAAACAATTTTCGGAAACGAGATCTCACTTGCCGGCCTTTGCTCGGGGAAATAGGTCAATTGAAGGACGACGTGAAATATTTAATAAAGCACACTCATCGTTGCGTAGTGTCATCGAGAGGAGCTTTGGTGTATGGAAGAAAAAGTGACTCATACTAAGCAAAATGCCTCATTTTGAATTCTCGAAGCAGTGTGTTGTTGTGGTCGTTACGATGTCGCTCCACAACTTTATTAGAAGACATCCATCGAGGGCTGACCTCAGAGTTTAATGTATGTGACGGAAACGAAATCTTTATTCATCCAGAGGCATATGAGTTGAGACCAAACAATCATCCGAGAACTATTGATTCAAATCCGAACACAACATCAAGCTCATTTGAGGGAACGGGAGTTGCAGAAATGATCAATATTAGGGCTACATTGCAGATCAACTCACGGAGTATCACAGGTATACACCATAATGACGTTTACATTTATAAACATATATAAAAATATCAGTAATTTACATTTATTTTTGATGTGCAGTTAACGATCGATGATCGAGGGCTATGTTTCATCAGCATGACAGAGCATGTTTATGATTTTCATGACTGAAATAAACCTTTTGAAAACAGTTGTTTTTTTTTTCAATTTTGTTAATGGGCACTTAAAATGCATTAAGTTAAATTGTACTTTTTATGTTATTGTTTATTGTGTTTAATTTCCAAAAAAAATTAATTGTGCACCGCACAACTGTTTTGCCAAACAGCTTCTCTGTTTGAAACAACTCTGCAAAAATTGTTCATCCAAACAGTTTTACAGATTCTGACACCACTCTGCAAAACAGTTGATTATTCTATCACTGCTTCCCACCACTACTTCTGCAGTCGCTGCAGCTGCGCCAAACAGAGCCTTAGTTTATTTTCTGCTGCTTTTGAATTCAAAGCTTATAACGGAGAGGTGGCATGTCATCCTCTGAGTAAATCCCCAAAACTTGTAGACTCAAAGAGAAATAGTGGATTTTGGCCCGGCACAGATCCGACCGCGTGGTTTTTCACCATCTCCGGGTATTCCACTGTAAAAAAAAGTCTATCTTCGTTTGTTGCTGGATTTCGTTGATCGTTTGCACACCCGGTGCAACTTCGAGCTAAGGCGTTCTGATTCTCCGAACCGGGGAAAAATCGGGTGACCCGCAACAATTTGGCGCCATCTGTGGAAAGTTTTTATGAAAGCTCTAAGGAATCCCGGAGGATGGCGCTTGTGCAATGCAAGTGCTCACAACCAGCAACAGCGACGCGGGAAAGGCGTGTCGCGGTTTTCGTAGGAGGTGTATCACGAGGCACGAGGGGGAATGCTCACGGGTAAGGAGGTCAAACAAATGTTTCAACCTCCTCTGTTATTTCCAGTTACGCCTAAACCTTTCCAAATTCGCGTTCGGGGTTGCCGCTGGAAAATTCCTGGGCTCCATAGTGACGCAACGCGGAATTGAGGTAAACCCAGAGAAGATAAATGCATTAGAAGACACGTCACCCCCTCGCTTCATCAAGGAAGTCCGGTGTCTCAACGGAAGGATATCAGCACTCCCCAGCTTCCTAACTCGAACTTGAGATAAGTACCTCCCCTTCTTCAAAGCACTCAAGGGGTTACGACACACGGGATTTCAGTGGACAGATGAATGCTAGGCCGCCTTTGAGTAACTCAAGCGGTACCTAGTCGCTCCCTCGCTACTCTCCAAGCCCACCATGGGGGAACCCCTTTTTATGTACTTGGTGGTCTCATCGCAAGCACTTAGCTCGGTCCTAGTCAAGGATAAAAGAGGAATTCATCACCCGGTCTACCACCTCAGCAAGGTTCTATCTAACAACGAGAGCAGATATCCCGCAACAGACAAAACGGCTTTGGCCTTAGTGTTTTTCGCAAGAAAGCTCATGTCGTACTTCTAGCCCACACCACCCAAGTACTCACGCAGTTACCACTCCGCGTGATCCTGCAAAATAGGCGGTGGAGCTGGGAGAGTTTGACATCCAGTTCCAGCCAAAACCCGTCATCAAATCTTAAGTTCTTGTAGACTTCATAGTGGAATGCAAAATCCCACCAAAGGATGCGCCCAGCTCCAACGACATGACTCTTGCGCAGTGGATCTTGTACGTAGATGGGGCACCAGGGGTCGGGGGCATGTGCGGGCCTGCTACTAATTAGTCCCGAAGGGGCCACCCTCGAGTATGGGCTCAGACTGAAGTTCCCGGCTACCAACAACGTCGCAGGGTATGAGGCTCTAGTCGCTGGCCTTTGCCTATACATCGACTGCGGAGCGGAAAGCTTAACCACCTACACCGACTCTCAGTTGGTGGTCTCACAAATCGAGGGATACTACGAAGCTAAGAATGAGCAACTTGTGTGGTACCTTTATCTGACAAGGTCTCTCCTTCGAAAGTTCAAGACCCACCAAATCCTCCACATTCTCCTGGTGCAAAACACTAGAGCTGACCCTCTGTCCAATCTCGCCAGCTCCGCCACAGGGTACCAGTCCAGGCGCCGTCAACTCGAGGATCTGCTCATTCCCAGCATCAGCGGCCCGTGGGAGATCGCCACCATAACAGAAGGGGAGCCATGTTGGATGGATCCTATTATCGTCTATTTGGAGAATGAACTGCCTGCGGACCCAGTGGAGGCCCAGCGATTTCGAATATGGGCCGCCTCATTCTCCATCATCATCGGTGAGCTCTACAAGCACTCTTTCTCCGAACCCTACCTGAAGTGTTTACGCCCATCCGAGGCAGACTATTCTCTAAGGGAGGTTCACGATGGCATATGTGGGAAGCATCTGGGAGGCAAGGTCTTGGCACGAAAAATCCCACGCCAAGGACTTTATTGGTCCATGCGAAAGTGCGAAAGCTGCCAGCTCCACTCCAACATCCCACATCAACCCCCAGTCGAGTTCACACCGCTCCGGAGCGTGTGGCCCTTCGCATAGTGGACAGTCGATTTACTCGACCCCTTCTCACCGACATCTGGGCAAAGGAAGTTCATCATCTTGGTCGTCAGCTACTTCTCCAAATGGGTCGAAGCGGAGTCGTTTGCCAAGATTACTGAAGAGAATGCCAAGTTGTTCGTCTGGAGAAACATCATCTGCCGCTTCGGCATCCCAGCTACCATCGTCGCCGATAATGAGATGCAATTTACGGGCAAGGCCTTCACTAAAATGTGTGAGGACATAAAGACAAAGCTCAGTCACGCAGCTGTGCCACATCCCTAGACAAATAAATAGACAAAGGTTATCAACCACACCATCCTAAAAGGGCTGAAACCTCGCATCCAAGAGGTTGGAGAAATGGGTAGAGGCTCTTTCTAACGTCTTGTGGGCCAACAGAACAATGACAAGAACACCGACCGGAGATACACCTTTTAACCTTTGCTACATATCGAAAGCGGTCATACCAGTGGACATCGGCATCCCGAGCCCCAACGTCCAAACTTTCGACCCAGCAGAGAACGAGGCACTCCTTCGGGGAAACCTGGACTTAGTCCAGGAAGTCAGGGACAAAGCAACCCAAAGAATCTCCGCATATCAAAATTGTGTGGCTCGCTTATACCACCAGAGGGTAAAACCGAGACCCATCGACATCGGAGACCTTGTCCTCTGAGCCCTCGAGGTGGCAGGGAAGGGCCCCCCAAAGGACAAGCTCTCTCCCCAGCATGGGAAGAACCCTTCGTCGTCATTGCAATAGTATAACATGTGACCTATAAGCTAAGGGCTCCGAACAGGAAGACGCTTCACATGACTTGGAACGCACAGAACCTGTGCTGCTTCTACCTATGCCAATGCCCCTCGAAACGGAGAAGCGCAAAGACGGGCTCGAGCACTTATGTATCTCCCCCTTTCATTGGCAGAATTGGCCCTCTAAATAAACAAGCTCTGCGTTCCCCGACTATTAAGGCAAGATAGACGAAAGTCTTTCTGCACCTCTAAGGCGAGATGGACGAAAATCCTTTTGCATCTCTCAGGAGAGATGAACGAAAGTCTTTATGCACCTTCACATGGATGGATACCGGTCCTCCTAAGACACGAACGAACAAAGGTTCTTCATCACCTCCACCCGAACGGACCTTGGTCCTTCTGAGGCGCAAACAAATAAAGGTTCTTCTCCAACTCCACTCAGACAGGTCCTACCGAGGAGCGAACAAACAAAGATTCTTTGCCACATCCACCCAGACGGACCTCGATCCTCCCGAGGCGTGAACAGACAAAGGCTCTTCACCACCTCCACCCGGACAGACCTCGGTCCTCCTGAGGAGCGAACAAACAAAAGTTCTTCGCCACCTCAACCCGGACGGACCCCAGTCCCCCCAAGATGTTAACGAATAAAGGTTCTTTGTCACCTCCACCGGACGGACCCCGGTCCTGCTGAGGCGTGAACGAACAAAGGTTCTTCACCACCTCCACTTGGACTGACCCCGGTCCTCCTGAGGCGTGAATAAACAAAGGTTCTTCGCCACCACCAAGACGGTTATGGTCCTCCTGAGGTGCGAACGAACAATGGTTTGTTGTCATCTCCACCCGGACGGACCCCGGTCGTCCTGAGGCGCGAATGAACAAAGGTTCTTCGACACCTCCACTCGGACGGACTCCGCTCCTCCTAAGGCGTGAACGAACAAAGATTCTTTGCCACCTCAACTTAGACGGGCCCCGATTCTCCTGAGGTAGATGCTGGCGTGAAGGCATCACAAGGCTTCAAGGACTTAACATTCTTCTCAATGGGAGTGCTCTCATCAAGGTTTCGACTCAGCGAGAGTTCTCTCATCAAGGCTCCAAGAACTTAGCATATTTCCCACCAGAGCGCTCTCATCAAGGCTCCTAGGACTTAGTTTACTTTTTGTTGCTTTTGAATTCGAAGCTTGTAACAGAGAGGTGACCTGTCACCATCTGAGGAAATCCTCGAAACTTGTAAACTCAAATAGAAATGGTGGATTTTGGCCCGATATAGATCCGACCACGTGGTTTTTCACCCTTTCCAGGTATTCTACGGTAAAAAAGCCTTTTGTCGTTTGCTGCTGGATTTTCATTAACTGTTTGCGTGTCCGGTCCAACTCCGAGCTAAGGCCGTTCGATTCTCCTGACCAGGGAAAAACCGGGTGACTAGCAACAGTTTGACGCCGTCTGTAAAAAAAATGTTCCCAAAAGCTCTAAGAAATCTCAGAAGATGGCGCTTGTGCAATGCAAGTGATCACAACCAGAAGCAGCGACGCAGGAAAGGCCTGTCGGTCCTAGTTTTCAGGGCCCCCTAAATCAGATCGATTCTTTTGGCTTATCGAGTACATAGAGAAATAACACCAAAGCCGGACGCTACCTTCGCCTAAAATAGTGGTTTCACCTGGTGGTTTGCACATAACAAATAGGTTTGCACGTAAAGTTTTCGGGTTTACACATAACCGTGATTTGCACATAGCAAAATAGATTTGCACATAGCAAAATAGATTTGCACATATAATTACTCTTTCTTTTTGGTGCCGGTAAACCCGTTATGAGCATAGTGAGTTACAGAATATTATTTTTGATATTTATATAATTATTTTAAGTATTGAATTTTTTTTTTTGATTGAAACTTGAAAGATGATATGACAGAAAAAATGCATTTTCCAAATAATCCGAATATGAAAAAAAAATCTTTAAGATGATATTTAAGGTGCGTCAGGTCAGCGTGCTCATCACCAAGCTCAACGCCCCCACCTATTGATGCCGTCTCGACCGCCACCGCCGCCGCCGCCGCCGCCTCCCAACCGTTGTCATTGTCTCTTGACCCGGGGTGCAGATAATAAAATTCACACCATTGTTGTGCATATAATAAAATCTTCTGTCATAGGGGTGTAGGTAGCTGCCCCCCCCCCCCCCCCCATCATGGGAGTGCGGATAATTGTATCCCCTAATGACTAGAGAGCTCTCGAGGCTTCCCTCGAAGATTTTTAGAGAGCTCATTCGGTGTTCGAAGATCCTTTTGAAGACCTCCTACGACATTTGAATATCTCCTTTGACATTTGAAGATCTCCTTTGGTATTCAAAAATCTTTTTTTTTTTCATTTAAGGATATCCTTCGTCACTCGAAGATTTTTCTTCGACATTCGTTAATCTCCTTCGTCATTTTAAGAACTCTTCTGGCATTCGAAGATCTACTTCGGTGTTTGAGGATTGTTCAAAGATCTCATTCGGAGTTCGAAAATTCTTTGAAGACAACTCTAAAATCTTCTTCGACCTTTGAAGATCCCTTCAAAGGTAACTTGAAAATCTCCTTCGGCTTCCTGCTCCGAGTCCCGAACTCTTGTTCTTGTGTTCATCATTCCAGACTATCTCAGAGCGTGCTCCTCTGCGCTTCATTTTTGACAACTCCGATGATCCTGAAATCTCATTGTAACGAGCGGTGACATGTCACCCTCGAGAAACAATTATTTATAACACTTTAAAAGATAATGGATATTGGCCAGACTCATGGATTTTTCTGTGACTGTTTGTGCGCTCGGCTCACTCTCGAGCTGTGACGATTCACTTTGACCGGACTGTAAGAGCATTAACCGACCCGCAACAATAGTCATTGCCATGTGGGACGTAACTAGCATTTTGGCGAAGTATGTGCACAATAAAATTTAACCCACAAATCATTGTTGGAAATGCTACTTTTTTTTTACTCTTTCCGCAATGTAAAATCAAAACATTCAAGATAAATAAAATTGGTGCAATGCAAAAAACTTCTCGTGCGCTAACTTGCATCTTGAAAAAAAATATATTTATAATCTCACATGCATTGCAATCAAACACATACAAGATGAATTCAAAATATTGTATATTTGTAATCTCATATGTGTTTAGTCTTGAGCTATCTATTCTTACTTTTGAAAAAAAACTTCCCAACTGCACAAATGATCACCCTGCAAAAGCAATAAATGAAGCATTTTGAACAATTTGCAAGTGAAAACATATGCATTCAATTTAACAAGTGAAAGCATTCAGATTTTTCAAGTGAAAACATTACTATTTTGCAAATGAAAACTTGAGCATTCCAAATCAAGCAAATGGGCAATAAAGAAGATTCAATTTGCAAACAATCATTCAGATTTGAGAACTATTTTATCAAATTCCTGCAAATACCCATCGCATATTCACATGTCAAATTCAAGATTGGGGGAAATCGGGGGTCCGAGCAAATGATTGACAAAAGATTAGTTAAGAATATATTACCTAGAGAGTGGAGCCAGCGAAGAACTCACCACACTAATGTCGTCTGATCCGAAACATGAAGCTTGAAAAATCTTCTGAATGGTTGATGAAAATAAAAAAAAACAAGCTAATTAGCTTTCAGTCATTTTGAAATAAACAGAACATTAATTCTTAAGTCCCAAGCTTCAAAATTACAAAGATAGAACTATGGAGGATGTTTCAGCTTTCCCACCAAAGAATAAAGATTAGTGTGAAATAAGTGAAGCCGTTAAAAACTCGCATAGTCAACTGCTGATCTGCCGCCTGTGAAACGGGAAGAACCTAAGAACACAAGAAGCAAATGCTCTTTTGTTTAGGGCATGAAGGGTTTAACTCGAAGGGAATGTAAAATCAAGGGAAAGAATGTCAAGAACTGGAACTTGATTTTTTGTTATCCATACTCACTCCTCTCCTATCATGCAACACTGATGTTGGGTACATTGGAAAATGTGTACTAGATTTGGAGAAGCCACAACTTAGTCAATGATATGCATCAATTTGTATTTGATAGGAGTTTGAGTTTCATTGTGCAGGTTTAAGTATTTGAAGGAAAATTTTCTAAGTACAAGTGTCGACACTTGTGAAGAAACTGTGTCGACACTCAGGAAAACTTGTGTCGACACTCAGACAAGCTGTGTCGACACACAGGCAAATTGTGTCGACACTCAGGGAAGTTGTGTCGACACCCAGAATTTGTGTCGACACTTATAAAAAAGCTGTGTCGACACTCAAAGCTTTGTCGACACCTAAAGAAGCAGTTGTGTCGACATCCAGAAATATGTCGACACCTGAAGCAATTGTGTCGACACACAGGACTTGTGTCGACACACCAACTCTCAAAAGGCTGTGTCGAGTTCAGAAGTAATTGTGTCGACACACATGACTTGTGTCGACACACACTCAACGCTATTTGACAACACTCAACACCAACTGTCTGCAATAGAAATGTCGAGACAAGAAGCTGCTGTGTCGACACACAGGACTTGTGTCGACACATACAACATAAGCAGTGTCGAGAAGCAGAAGTATGACTGTGTCGACACTTGGGGTAATTGTGTCGACACCATGAAGACTTGTGTCGACACTTAGTCTATATGTGTCGACACATGTGAAGCAGTCTGCTGAGTGTTGTGTACTGAGTTGAAAAGACGTTGAAAAACCTGGTGACGTGACTGGTGACTTGACAGTTGTCATAACTAGCCGGTCTGACACCACTGTCAGAACTGTCAGAAGTTTGTTATGAACCGGATCAGTCGGTAACCATGAAGCAAGCTCTATATAAGAGACAGATCGGAAACGACAATGAACAACATGAACAACAACGTGAGGCATCAATAAGAAGAATTCTGACAGATCAAGGGCTGTCTGCAAGAAAGATTCAGAGGTCTATCTGAATTCAAGGAAGAAGCTGTTTGAAGATCATCTTCATCAACAGATAAGATCCACCTTATTTTATTCTAATCAAGAAGCTTTGAAAAGCTAAGTTAGGTTGGATCAGAAGGATCAGTCAATCCAAGAACTGATCAAGAAGACAACATTAACAGAGAAATCTAGCTGGTGAAGTTTTCAGTTACTCTTTACTCACAAATTCTTGTAGGATCTACTGTTAGATCTGAGATTGTAAGCCTAAAATTATAAAGGCTGAGGTAGGGGCTGTGTGTCTGAGGTAGGACTTATGATAAGTCTGAGTTATAAGCCTAATTATAAAGGTTGAGGTAGGGCTGAGGCCTGAGGTAGGATTCTGGAGAAGAATCTGAGGTAGGACTTGTGTTAAGTCTGAGGTGTAGGAACCATCTTTGGTTCTGAGATTGTAAAATCTGAGGATCTGAGCCAGTGGAAGAAAGTTAGGCTGAATCCAGTTATCTGCTGGATAGGCGAAGGGGGAAAGTGGATGTACTCATATCTTGGGGAACCACTATAAGTCTGGTGTTTACTGTGATGTGTTTATTTTTTGTAGATTGATTAATCTGTGCTGAAAGGAGTCTTATAACTGTTTGCCTAAAAATTTAAAAGACACAAAAAGATTAGAACCTATTCACTCCCCCCCTTCTAGGTATTTAGGCTCTTGAAATAAAGTCTTTCAAGTGATATTAGAGGGAGGTTCCTAAAAATTTGACCTAACAGTCAGAGGATTTCTCCAAGGCAAATAACAGATAACAAGTTGGGTTCTAAGGGTAAGTGATTTTTTTTATTGCAGGTAAATCCAAGTGACCATACCCCTATATGGTACTTGGATAGTGGCTGTTCCAGACATATGACTGGAACAAGGAGAATGTTGAGGGACTATGTGCCCATAAAAAATGGACCAAAAGTTATTTTTGGTGGATCAGAAAAGGGAATCATCAAAGGATTTGGTAACATATCTTGTGATTTAATTACAATCACTAAAGTGGCTTATGTAAAGGGTCTAAAACATAACCTGATTAGCATAAGTCAACTTAGTGATCTAGGTTATGATATTTCTTTCCTCAAAGGGGAGTGCCTAGTAAAAAGGTCAAGTGATCAAGAGATCATTTTGACTGGCACTAGGAAAGGAAATGTGTATTGCCTTAACCTAGATTGTGAGTCCAACAACTCACCTATTTGTTTGGTTGCAGGAGAGAAAGCTTCTCTATGTGTCAAATGGCACAAGAGGCTAGCTCATCTGAACTATAAGTCAATTGGACTGCTGTTCAGCATGGGGTTAGTGAGGAATGGTCCTCATGTTCAGTGCATAAAAGAGGGTGTGTGTTCAGCTTGCCAAAAAGGCAAGCAGACTAAGTCCTCTTTTCAGTCACTTGACATCAAAGATTCAAAGAGATGTTTGTATCTCATGCATATGGATTTGTTTGCTCCTATGCTAGTCCATAGTCTTGGTAGGAAAGCATACACACTTGTTGTTGTTGATGACTATTCTAGATTTACATGAGTTTTCTTCTTGAAACAGAAATCAGAAACCCCAACTATTTTCCAGACTTTTATCAGACAAATACAGAATGAATACAACAGCTCAGTGGTCAAAATCAGAAGTGACCATGGAACTGAATTTCAGTCTGAATGTATGACAAAAGTTTGTGAAAAACTTGGGATTCATTAGGAATTATCTTCACCTAGAACTCATCAGCAAAATGGTGTTGCTGAAAGAAAGAATATGACTCTAATTGAAGCCAGTAGAACTCTACTGAATGACACTACTCTCCCTGAATACTTCTGGGCTGAGGCAGTAAATAATGCATGTCATGTGCTCAATAGGGCCTCCATCAACAGGAAACATAAGATGACTCCCTACCAGATTTTGAAAGGCAGAAAACCAAACATATCTTATTTCAGAATCTTTGGTAGTAAGTGTTTTGTACTAGTCAATGGTAAACACTACCAAACTAAGTTTGCTGTCAAATCTCTAGAAGGGATATTTGTTGGGTACAACAACCATAGTAGAGCATACAGGATCTATAACTTGACTACTCAAGAGTTAGAAGAATCTGTGCATGTTGTATTTGATGAGTCAATGTTTATTAACAGTGAATTGTCTAGTTCTTCAGTTAGTTCTACAAGTCTAACAGATAAGCTGGACAAGCTGACCATCAATGGAGATATTTCTGCTAAACTGGATGAGGATAAAGATGCCAGCTATCCAGGGGGAGATCAAGTCCCTCTAGGTGAAGAAGAAAATGTGGAGCATCAAGATGAGGAAACTGGAGATAGCCATAGTGCTGACAGAATTCCTCCAACAAGGAGACACCTGAAGGATCATCGAGCTCACCAGATCATTGGTGATGCAAGTAAGGGTGTTCTAACAAGGAGCAGGAGCATGAACACAATTCTATGCTATAGATTCCTATCTCAAATAGAACCTAGGAAGATTGAAGAGGCCATGCAAGACACCAACTGGATTGATGCAATGCAAGAAGAGCTCAGTCAGTTCAAAAGGTGTAAGGTCTGGGAACTAGTGCCAAAACCTAAGGATCACAACATAATAGGAACTAAGTGGATCTACAGAAACAAGCTTGATGAGAATGACACAATAGTCAAGAACAAGGCTAGACTAGTAGCAAATGGCTACAGACAAGATGAAGGTATTGATTTTGATCAAACCTTTGCTCCAGTGGCAAGGCTGGAGGCAATAAGGCTGTTCTTTGCCTATGCTGTCTATCAAGGGTTCAAAGTATATCAAATAGATGTGAAATCAGCATTTCTGAATGGTGATTTAAATGAAGAAGTGTATGTAGAACAACCCTTAGGTTTTGTAGACTCTCACTTTCCTGATTATGTATATAGGCTTAGGAAAGTACTATATGGTTTGAAGCAAACTCCAAGGGCTTGGTATGAAATCTTATCTACATGCCTCATTGAGAATAAATTCTCTAGAGGAAAGATAGACAAAACTCTATTCTATAGGGAATTAAAAGGCAAGATAATACTAGTCCAGATATATGTGGATGACATTATCTTTGGTTCTACTGAAAATAGCCTTTGTAGGAAGTTTGTCAAACTTATGTAAGGGAAGTTTGAGATGAGCAGTATGGGTGAGCTGAAGTTCTTCTTGGGACTTCAAGTTAGACAGACTGAGAGTGGGTTGTCCATATCCCAGTCTAAGTTCACCAAAGAATTGATTAAGAAGTATGGTTTGGACTCAACTTCTACTATGAAAACTCCAATGGGAACAAGTATGCATATATGCAAAGATGAAGCAGGAAAACTTGTTGATGAGTCTTTGTATAGAGAGATAATTGGCTCTCTACTATACTTGACTGCTAGTAGACCTGACATCATATATGCAACATGTGTCTGTACTAGGTATCAAGCATGCCCTAAGGAATCTCATTATATTGCAGTTAAAAGAATTTTGAGATATCTTAATGGCACACCTAATCTAGGTCTTTGGTACCCTAAGAATAGAGATTTTCTGTTAACAGGTTTCTCAGATGTAGATTTTGCTGGATGCAAAGAAGATAGAAAAAGTACCACAGGAACCTGTCAATTCCTTGGTTGGAGGCTGGTGTCATGGAGCAGCAAGAAGCAAACCAGTGTAGCTATATCAACAGCTGAATCAGAGTATATAGCTGCAGGTAGCTGCTGTGCACAATTGATGTGGATAAAGAATCAACTAGAAGATTATGATAACCAGGTAAGTAGAATACCACTATTTTGTGATTCTACAAGTGCTATTTCTATTGCTAAGATTCATGTATCACACAGTAGAACCAAACATATAGATATTAAGTTTTATTTTATCAGAGAACATGTAGAGAAGGAAAATATTAATCTGGAGTTTGTAAAAACTGATAACCAAATAACTGATATTTTTACAAAACCACTGGATGAAACTAAATTCAATAATTTCAAAATTGAATTAGGTATGTTGAACCTAGACTAGGTTAACACAAGTTTTTATTAGTAGCATATGTAAGCACCAAATTTCTGTTGAAATTTGGCTAAGTACAAAGTTTGTGTCAACACAAGCAAGTTGTGTCGACACACTCAGTGTGTTGTGTCGACACAGAACAAGGATATGTCTACACAGAAACAGTATCTGTGTTGACAGAAGAATAGGTGTCGACACAACTCTGTCGAGACTATATGTCGAGAGGATATTTGTGTCGACACAAAAAGTTGGTGTCGACACAACTTTGTCGAGACTAAAGTGGTCTGTATGTCGACACAGACTCAAGTATGTCGACACATAGATGTGTCGACTTAAAATACTTTTTGTCGACTTAGACATTAGTATGTTGATACATAGTCATGTCGACTTAACTTAAGTTCTGTCAAGACCTAGGTCATTTTTGTCGACACAAAAACTGATTTGTCGACTTAGGCCCGAATTTTGATCTGCCCTTGACTCAAGTACTATAAATAGGTGAAGCCAAAATTTGGTCGACTACGCTATTAGAATTTTTGACTCTACACCTTCTGTCGACATAAACCTTCTCTTCTCTTCTTCTCTAACACTTACGTCAATGGCGCCAAACCAAGAAGATAAGGTTAATGAAGGTTATGAGCTAGTTCGCGAAGGATTCACGACTGCTTCTGATGAAATTAAGGGAGTTATTGCCCTACTTTCTGAAAATGGCTTAGAATTTTTGGTCTCCGAACCGACCAAAATATGGAAAAAGGAAGTCATGGAGTTCCACTCAACTGCTACCGTGGACACAGAACGAAAGAAAATCAATGCGTCTATTCAAGATACCCGGGTGAAGCTCACATTGAAATCCATCAGAAAAGCACTACATCTACCATTGATCAAGGATACAGACAAAATAACTCCTTCCCAGATAACTGAAGCTTTATGCTGGTGTGGATTGAGTCCCAGTATTAAGATTGGATCATCTATCAATAGAAAATGGATGAATTCCCAAGAAAAATTTCTTTCAGAAGTTGTGGGCAAAGTGATTATCTGCAAGACTGGTGGACATGATAGGATTTCTGCCCACATGTTCAATCTTATGGTGAGGGTTATATTCAAGATAAACACTAACTAGACAGCAGTAGTGTTTGATAAATTACAAGGAGTTAAGTAACCTAACCTGGGAAGGATCCTCAGTTTATGCTTAACATTAGTAATTCCAAATGTTCTGAAACAAGCAAATGACTCTAAGATAAATCACATGAGGAAAATGGATGTGAGGATACTGTCAAGATGGGACAGAGTTCTTACCAAGGAAGTCCCTGCTCCCAAGGAGCAAACTAAGAAAGACAAGAAAAAAAAAGAAAGTGATTGTACAGGCTGATTCCTCTAGTGATTCTGAAGAGGAAGTAGTCTTTAGTTCTGATGTAGACCAGCACCAACAAGATGCACATGATCAAGTAAAGGATAGTGAACCCCAGGAGCAACAAGTTGACTCCACTCAAGGGGGAGAACAATTCGAACAAGGAACTGAGCTGTCTGCCCAAAGGGGAGGTATTAATGATGCTGTCCTAGACAGTGACTTAGCTGCAGATACAATCATGAATGTAGTATCTGAAATCAACACTGCAGCTTAAGAAATTGATAAGATGGATGCTCAAAATGAGACAGTAAGTATCTTCTCCACAGTCTAGTGATATATGATGGTATTCTTATCAATAATTGTTCAGGGGGGGAACTTTTGTGTAAAAATAAAGTCATTAAACCAAAACTAATCTTATTCCCTCTGTACAGATTCAACAAAAATTTATAATGGAAGAATTGTTTCCTGATCTTCCTCCAGATAGGACTGAGGGGGAGCATATTGAAAAAGTAAAAGATATTCCAAGGACTGAGGGGGAGTTATCAAAGGATACTGAGGAGGATACCCCAGCTGAAAAGAATACTGTTAATATTAATAGTACATCTGAATCTTCTGAAAATGAAGAAACCACATTGGCTAAGAAAAGGAAGCTAACTGTTTTAAAGAAAAAGAGTTCTGGATACAAGAAGGCTTTACAAGTGGGAACAACACCATCTACATCAACTGTGGATTTCAGTTCTTTACTGGTCCAGATGCAAATAAAACTGAATAATCAAAGACAGTCTATAGAACAATATGTGGATGAAACTCATAAGGAGTTACAGTTTCAATTGGCCCAGGACATCAAATCCATTAGATTTGAAGTGAATCAACATAAGAAAGAGACGACAGATTGCTTCCATAAAGGTGATAATGTTGTGGTGTTCCTGGCCAAGCAACAACAAAATATCCAAGCTAAAGTGAATGAAATTGAAGTGAAACTGGGATATGTACTGGAGAATCAGTTAAGGATGAATAAAAATCTCAAAGATTCACATCATAAAATATTGACAAAGCTCACTGATTCTAGCACTACTTTGAAGGCTGAAATCTCCAAGCAAATCCAGGAAGATATATCTGTTGTCAAAGCCACATTTCAAGATTCTCAGGAGAAGATTAAAACTTTCCTGACAAAATCCAGAGCTTATTTTAAAGAGGGAAGTGAATATATAGCTGATCAAGTCAGATTTCAAAAAGAAGATTTAAGAGATCATGTTACAAGAGAAGTCATAAAAGGGGGGAGATTACTAGTCAAAGCCAGCTCTGACCATGTTAAATGGACTACCAATAGCATCAGAGCTACTCTTGAATATCCTCCTCTTTGTGATGATGATAATGTAGCTGAGTCTGGGATACAACATGAATATTTTGAAGGAGATCAGCCTGAAGTTGCTCAGGTGATCTACCCCCCAGCTGATTTTGAGATGGTTCAAAAAGAAGTGCTGAAAATATATAGTCCTCCACCAGAGACACAAAATGTAATTCTAGAAAAGGTTGAAATATCAGAAGCTGCATTAGAAGCTCAGAAAGAAGCTCAACTTTCCAAGAAGAGATTCAGAGAGTAGGGGAAGCTGAAGCCAGATTTTGAGCAGTGAAGTCCAACTTCTAGAAACATCATACTTACTGCCTGGAAAGCTGTAAAGGATAAAACCCATGTCAGGGGTAAGTGGTATTCTGAATAAGAGTGGAATAAATATCAAGCTGCCAACCAATTTCTTTCCCTTGCTTCTTTTCTTAGGACAAGAAACAATTCTTTAACATAGAAGAAGGGCTAAGGCTGAGAAGCTACCTGCTAATGCTCAAGAGCCAAGCAAGTACTTCCCCAAACCGTTCCACTATTTTGAAAGACAGAAGATCAAGACTGAAAAATTAAAGAAGAAAGCTCTAAAAGGGAAAAAGCCAGCTGAGGTTGCTGAACTTTCTGTGCATGCTAAAATCAAGTATGACAAAGGAATAGTTATTAAGGAGTCTAGTCAGTAATATGATTGCTAGGTTTATGTAATAGAACAATGTACTAATTTGTTTTTTTGTTCTTTAAGAAATTCATGTAAACCAAAGTTTTTCTGATTAATGAAATCTGTTTCAGTATTAAGTGTTTGTTGTTTACAATGATTATGTGATAACCTGCTCTGAAATGTTTTTACTTATATTACAATTTTGTTTTATCTTAAGAGATGTATATCTTTGACTAAGGGTTATGACTTCTCCAAATATGAGGAGATTGTTGGGTACATTGGAAAATGTGTACTAGATTTGGAGAAGCCACAACTTAGTCAATGATATGCATCGATTTGTATTTGATAGGAGTTTGAGTTTCATTGTGCAGGTTTAAGTATTTGAAGGAAAATTTTCTAAGTACAAGTGTCGACACTTGTGAAGAAACTGTGTCGACACTCAGGAAAACTTGTGTCGACACTCAGGCAAGCTGTGTCGACACACAAACAAATTGTGTCGACACTCAGGGAAGTTGTGTCGACGCCCAGAATTTGTGTCGACACTTATAAAAAAGCTTTGTCGACACTCAAAGCTTTGTCGACACCTAAAGAAGCAGTTGTGTCGACATCCAGAAATATGTCGACACCTGAAGCAATTGTGTCGACACACAGGACTTGTGTCGACACACCAACTCTCAAAAGGCTGTGTCGAGTTCAGAAGTAATTGTGTCGACACACAGGACTTGTGTCGACACACACTCAATGCCATTTGACAAACACTCAACACCAACTGTCTGCAACAAAAATGTCGAGACAAGAAGCTGCTGTGTCGACACACAGGACTTGTTTCGACACATACAACATAAGCAGTGTCGAGAAGCAGAAGTATGACTGTGTCGACACTTGGAGTAATTGTGTCGACACCACGAAGACTTGTTTCGACACTTAGTTTATATGTGTCGACACATGTGAAGCAGTCTGCTGAGTATTGTGTGCTGAGTTGAAAAGACATTGAAGAACCTGGTGACGTGACTAGTGACTTGACAGATGTCATAACTAGCCGGACTGACACCACTGTCAGAACTGTCAGAAGTTTGTTATGAATCGGATCAGCCGGTAACCATGAAGTAAGCTCTATATAAGAGACAGATCGGAAACGACAATGAACAACATGAACAACAACGTGAGGCATCAATAAGAAGAATTCTGACAGATCAAGGGCTGTCTGCAAGAAAGATTCAGAGGTCTATCTGAATTCAAGGAAGAAGCTGTTTGAAGATCATCTTCATCAACAGATAAGATCCACCTTATTTTGTTCTAATCAAGAAGCTTTGAAAAGCTAAGTTAGGTTAGATCAGAAGGATCAGTCAATCCAAGAACTGATCAAGAAGATAACATCAACAGAGAAATCTAGCTGGTGAAGTTTTCAGTTACTCTTTACTCACAAATTCTTGTAGGATCTACTGTTAGATCTGAGATTGTAAGCCTAAAATTATAAAGGCTGAGGTAGGGCTGTGTGCCTGAGGTAGGACTTATGATAAGTCTGAGTTGTAAGCCTAATTATAAAGGCTGAGATAGGGCTGAGGCCTGAGGTAAGATTCTGGGGAAGAATCTGAGGTAGGACTTGTGTTAAGTCTGAGGTTTAGGAACCATCTTTGGTTCTGAGATTGTAAGATCTGAGGATCTGAGCTAGTGGAAGGAAGTTAGGCTGAATCTAGTTATCTACTGGATAGGCGAAGAGGGAAAGTGGATGTACTCATATCTTGGGGAACCACTATAAGTCTGGTGTTTACTATGATGTGTTTATTTTTTGTAGATTGATTAATCTGTGCTGAAAGGAGTCTTATAACTGTTTGTCTAAAAATTAAAAAGACACAACAAGATTAGAACCTATTCACCCCCTCTAGGTGTTTAGGCTCTTGAAATAAAGTCTTTCAACTGATTACTATGGGCTCTGCTCCACTGGTGAGTGGTGACGAATTCTTTCTTGCTAGGCCGCTCAGGGATGGGGAAGAGCGAAGAAGCCAACACCAGACAGTGTTTCGCGTGCGTCGCTGAGCGCCACATGCTAAGTAGAAAGAAGGGGTGCAACTCTGATCAGCTCGGTTCAGTTTCACCCCAAACCAAGTACCTACTTATAAGTTCGGTTCTAAACTTTTGGAACCGAAATCGACTCGCGGTCCTAATGTATTGAACCGGATCCGAACCGTTTGCTTCAGTTTGATTCCGGTTTTGTACTACCTATGTCTCGAAATAATTAAAAAATGACTCTTCCAACTATGATTCTTTGTAATACAAATACCAATGTTTTAAAATAATTGAATCCTAGGCGAGCCAGAGGCAGCCGGCCCGCACCCGACCCGCATCCGCCAAGCAGGCAGGCGAGCCGGGGGAGCCGGCCCGCATCAGCTCAGCAGGTGGGCGAGCCAGAGGTAGCCGACCCGCCTCTGCCAAGCAGGTGGGCGAGCTGCGGGGGTCGCCCTACTTTTGTCTAGGAGGCGGGCGAACCGCAGGAACCCGACTCGCACTCGCCTAAGAGGCAGGCAGGTCGTGAGAGCGTGGCCGCACCTGTCCAGAGGATTGGCGAGCTGGCTTGCGCTCGCCCCGTATGTGGGGTGCTAATAACATGTACTTAATGTAGTTTGGTCTGCCAGTAAGCTCTTCGAACAACAGAGTTTCGATGTTGGCAGACCTATCTTGGACTGCGTATAGTAAAATAAAAAGGCGGAGTTAAGCTATTTGCAGGTAAAACTCAAAAATCTATAAATAGACCCACAGGGGTACCACAGAAAAGAAGCTTCTCATTTTATGGTCTAGTAGCGCTTTCTGAGGTGCCCTTAGCTCAGCATTGGTTAAGGAGGGGAAACGCTCTATGATCTTTCGGGTGTGCAGTGAGACCTCCGAGCTGCAGCCGTGGGTCATTCTCTAATCATGAGTTTCCGGTTAAGTGAGTTCACTTGGAAAAGTAAGTGTGCGGTCACTCATTCTTAAGGTCCGTACTCCACAGAAGCCGGTTTCCGGTTTCAACAAATTACACGAGTACAATAATTATATATTTTTAACCATTCGATTATATTCTCAATTATTTTCGCGTATTTAGTCATATGATTATATTCACTGTCTCAATTTTTTTTTCTTTAACGTTGATATTCAGTTCTCGGGTTGGTTCTGAGTACCCGATCTTTGGAATCAGGAATCGAACCGAATTGTCGGTATCTGATATTATGAGAATCGTACCTGTGCCAAACCTATTTGAAACTGACCCAAATCATTCAATTCGGTTTGATTTTGATCCGATTCTCAATCCTTCAGTTATTTCTGTACCCCTTAGTAGAGAAGGGGGAATGACCGAAATGAAAAAGGCATGGTTGACACTCAGAACTGAATTAAGATCAACTAGCCTTATTTCACAGTTTGCATTCTCCGATAAGTCTATACCTAGGTTTGCTCGTGCGTGCCAAACATTTATTTTATGAAGACGACGTTTTATCCAAACTCATGAGAGCAAAAACCCCGCCCTAAATAGACCTTGAAAATTATATATTATTTCACTGAGCCCAGAAAATGTTCACCTGGAAAAAACAGGGAACACTTTTAGCTAGGGGTGTGCGCGGTGCGGTTTTGGCCCAAACCGCAACCGCACCGCAAGGGTGCGGTTTTGGCCCAAGCAAAACTGCACCGCACCGAAATTAAGCGGTGCGATTTTGGTTTGGTGCGGTTTTTTGCGATGCGGTTGCGGTTTCGGTGCGATTTAGGCATTGTTGATTTTATATTTGTTTATGCATTGAAATTAGTAAAACATATTTGAAATCTAGCAAAAATTAGTACTAACAAAAGTCTAAGAGATTGAGTAAACCGCACTGATATAAAACATAAAATACAGGTAATAAAAAAAATCTAATATGTATATAAACTTGAATTGGAGTAAAAAAACTGAGGCAACAATGTACATAAAGTTATAAACTCACGTTCATGCTATAGGTTTTGGCAATCCAATATCTGATATCACTCTACAAATCATATGACATATTGTTCCATCTACACATTAGACTCCCAGTCTAAAGCCTCAAAGAACCGAGATGTTGTTTGAACTTAAGTGAGAGTCGAGAGACCTGTGAAGCACATTTCTTGCATACCTTACTAAATCTGTTGATACTAAAAAAAATCCAAAGTGGTCTCCTTTATCTAAATGATGCATCTGTCTATGGCAGTTAGCAAAAGGGCATCATCCAATTTGCAGTTCTTATAATAGAGGCGGGCAATCACATGAGAAGGAGCAATAATTCTATACGTATAACGCATATAAAGTATCCTGCGAAACTGCATTTTCAATGTAAAATGCAACTGCAACGTAAAATTCAGTTGCAAGTGCACTGCATTTTCAGTGTAAAATGCAGTTGTAATAATAGTTCAAAAAAATCATTTTTTTATAAGTATATTTGCAACTCAAAATATATACATATGACTACTTAAAATGACCATAAAAATGCATAGATCAATAATCCATGATTTATTTTGTGAAAAAAAAAACAAATATGAATCAAATTTGATTTTCCACAGGGTTGTACATATGCGTTGCCCGTATTTAAAAATTACACCATGAGAAGGCACTTGAGATATGGTAAATTGGAAAAGAGAGCAGAGCGGCGGTGAGAAGAGAACTGTGATTTTTTTTAATAATATAGAGCATCCGAATCTGGTTTAATACTTAATAGGTGTGGTGTTTTTTAATAATATAGAGAACTGCTACGGTGAGAAGAAGAGCGGTTTTTTCAACAGCCTCGGATGGAGCTGGAGCGGCCACTCAAATAAGTGTGGTGTTTTCACTTTTACCGGGTTTAATACTTAATAGGTGCGGTGCGGGCAGTGTCGTGTTGCAAAATTGTAAAAAAATTTCAAAATACCCAAATAATCGGTGCGGTGCGGTGTTTGCGGGTTTTAAGATTTAAAAACCGCACCGCACGCGGTTTACAAAATTTCAAAACCGCACCGCATCTACGCTATGCGGTGCGGTTTAAAATTCGGTGCGGTTTTTGCGGTGCGGGCGGTTCTCGCGGTTTGCGGTTTTTTGTGCTCACCCCTACTTTTAGCTCCCTAGGCTACAAAATATCAACCGGCTGTGGATAGCCGAAGCTGGCAATTCGATCCAGCAATCTTTCCTTTTCCCAGTTCCCCACAGATTCCCCAGAATTTATCCGAAGAACAACTGGGATTCCAGATCCGGTAACCTTTTCTTCTTCCTCTCGATCCTGCATTGCTCCTCTCCCCTGCCTTAATCTCGCAGAGGAAAAGATGCGCAGGCCCATTGCATTAAAGACGAGGAGCACCGTGAGGTTTTGGCGTGGGCTTTAAGGCCCGCATTTCAAGATTATTTATATGGGCGAGCCGGTCACGGCTTCTGCAGATTCCACTTCTGCCGCTCCCACCCTGATCTCGGAAATGGCCAGCACCACACCACTACGCGACGGCGATGACCGTGACCGGAGCCCTAGCGCCGATGAGAATCCCTCGTGGTTCTCTCCTAGAAGGTGCATTTCTTCTTTCCCCGTCAATTGGATGCGAATTTCTGCGAACCTAGGTCCTTTTTTTTTTTCTTCCCACCTTGTATTTGGGATTTTGCGGAAGCAATGTTTCGTGTGGATCAGTTCTAGCTAATGGTATAGTTTTGACAAACTGGAGCGTATGAATTATGCTATAATTATTTTTGTTGTTGAAGGCTGCTTGTGATATTTTGCGTCATCAATATGCTAAATTATGTTGATCGAGGGGTAATTGCGAGCAATGGTGTCAATGGTAGCCGAAGCAAGTGCGCAGAGGGTGGAGTTTGCACCTCAGGAAGTGGAATCCAGTATGTTTTTCTTTTCTTTGTTTATTATGGATATAGTTAGATTCTAATGACTGGTAATCAAGGTTATTTAAGTGGAGATTTTGGTGGAGGCTATGCTAATTCCTTGTTCAAAGAATGTGTGTTCAAGTTGATCCTAAAAAAAAATCCATTGTTTCCAAGTTTGTATATTAGTTTTTCATTTACAGTTGATTCTTGTGCTGGAATTTTCTTACAGAGTAGCAGTAATTTTAGATGCCTTATCATCATGGTTATGAGAGAATTTTTATGTGAGGAAACTTTATTCAAAGAGAAGAATTTTGCTATGATTTACTCTTGAAATCATAGAAGGCTCTTTTAGCACGCCTTATCCTTTTTTTACATTCTCATTTCCTTTTTTGTTGAAGTTTTGTTTGCAGAAGTGCTTCATTTCTAGTGCGAATTTCTAATGGGTGATCTTTAAACATATCTGATATTTAGTATTTGGGGTAGATGTTTAATGAGAAACCTTTTTGATGCATGATTTTAATGAAATATACATCGCAGAGGCGACTTTGACCTGAGCAATTTTGAAGATGGTGTCCTCTCATCTGCTTTTATGGTTGGACTGTTAGTGGCATCCCCAATATTTGCTACTTTAGCAAAAAGGTTGGTGCTTTATTTTTTGAATAATTTTATCACATTTTCTCTTCTCTAAGAACATGTGTACAGTCTAGTTCCATTTTGAATGTATTGCTACTTTTTTTAATCTTCTATTCATACCTTTCTTATTTCTCAAAGTATTGTGGCTGTTTGTAATTTGGTAGTGACAGCCTGGTCCCACTGTTATGATTTCAAGGACTTGTCAACAATTAGTGTTGTTACGAATAGTGTTTTTGAGTCTAGGGAAAGAATGGAAATGAGGCGGTGGAGGCATCTGATATAAAGAAGAGGTCGCATTAGGGTTGCATGAGAGGGCATTAACTACGTGGTTTTCTCGGCTGAGTTTGTAGATGATTTAAATTGTAGCCCATGAATTTGTGAACCACTTGGAGTTGAACACAATAATCATCTATTAAAATGCTCCCACTACTCATATATATAGAGTAGAGGGGAAATAAATACAGATTACATAATTACCCTTAAGGGTATAACAGAAATGAACTAATAATGCGACTTGAATTTCAACTCTCCCCCTCAAGTCGAACGAAATATGTCGGTCATCCCAAGCTTGTAGATATCGTCGATGAAGACATCGGATGCCAAACTCTTCGTGAAGACATCGGCCAGCTGGTCTCTGGAATGGACGAAGGGGGTAACTAAGTTTCCTTTGTCAAGGTGATCTTTGATGAAATGACGATCCACCTCAATATGTTTGGTCCTGTCATGCTGGACTGGATTATGAGCTATGCTGATAGCCGCTTTGTTGTCACAGTACAAAGAGATAGGTGTGTCCTTCTGAAGTCCAAGGTCTTGCAATAAGGTACGCAACCAAAGACCTTCACAGAGACCCTGTGACATTGCCCGATACTCTGCTTCTGCGCTGGACCGTGCCACTACATTTTGTTTCTTGCTGCGCCACGTCACCAGGTTTCCTCCGATGAAGGTGCAGTAACCCGTTGTAGATTTTCGGTCGTCATGGCTACCAGCCCAGTCAGCATCGGTGTAGACATCAATCTTTAAATGATCATTTTTGGAGAACATTAGCCCCCGTCCAGGTGCCTTCTTCAAATACCGAAGGACACGGTAGGCAGCCTCCTGGTGCTTTACCCTTGGGGCATGCATATACCTACTCAAGATCCCAACAGCGTAAGTGATGTCTGGGCGAGTATGTGAGAGGTATAGAAGTTTTCCTACCAATCTCTGATAACTGGAGGCATCAGTGCGATCACCATCACTATCCTCATCAATCCTATGGTTTTCCTCCATAGGGGTATTAGCAGGGGTACACCCGAGCATGCCAGTCTCCTTTAGCAAATCCAACACATACTTACGTTGTGAGATGAAGATGCCCTTGTCAGAACGGATGACTTCAATCCCGAGGAAGTAGCGTAGTCTTCCCAGGTCCTTTACCTCAAACTCAGCTGATAGACGCTTTTTCAGCTTTGCAATTTCATCCGAGTCATTTCCAGTGATCACAATATCGTCAACATAGACAATGACTATGACGATTTTCCCTTCATTCCTCCAGATAAATAAAGTATGATCTGAGTGTCCCTGCTTATAACCAAACTTGATCATGGCATTGTAGAATCTACCAAACCACTCCCTTGCAGATTGCTTTAGCCCATACAAAGATCTCCATAAACGGCAAACGAGATGCTCTTGTCCCTTTTTCATAAAACCTGGGGGTAAAGTCATGTATACTTCTTCCTTGAGGTTACCATGTAAGAACGCGTTCTTAATGTCCAGTTGGTAAAGTTCCCAATCTAAGATCACCGCGCAAGATATGATAACACGGATAGAGTCCATCTTTGCCACCGGGGCAAAGGTTTCCTGGTAATCAACCCCCTGAGTCTGTGTGTAACCACGAGCAACCAATCTAGCTTTGTATCGCTCAACATTCCCATCCTGATTTTGCTTTACTGAGAAAACCCATTTGCAGCCAACGGGTTTCTTGCCTGGAGGAAGAGGAGTGATATCCCATGTGTGGTTTTTTTCCAAAGCGGACATTTCTTCCTTCATTGCTTGGACCCATGCCGGAATACCAGTCGCTTCCTGCCATGTCTTAGGAATGGAGATTTCGGATAGAGAAGATATAAACACCTGGTGGGGCTTAGAGAGATGATCATAAGCAACGTGGTTAGAAATAGGATGTTCCGTACAGGCAGCCTTACCTCTTAGCAGAGCAATGGGAACATGCAGGTCAGCATCGGAATCTGAGTCCAATGACGGCATTGGCATTGGTGGAGCAACAGTGGACTGTTTATCTGATTTTCGGCGGTGATAGACATGAGGTAGAGGAGTGAGGAGAGATGGGTGATGATATGTGGGAAAATATGTAGGTGTCGGTGTGGGTGTATGGGAAGTAGCCGTAGTGGATGATGGAGTGGGTACAGGAGGTATGGAGGGAGTAGCTATGGCTGAAATTAGAGGAAGAGGAACAGGAGAAACAGGTAAGGTATCAAGGACATCGCGCTCCCCCTGACGACAAGTAGGAGTCGACTCAAGGTAATAAGGTTCCTCTTCCCGAAACGTGACGTCCATGGTACAAAAAAAACGTCTTGTAGGAGGGTGGTAACATCGATATCCTTTTGTGGTGTTGGAATATCCAAGGAACACACATCGGAGAGCTCGAGGATCAAGCTTATCCCGAAGAGGCTGATGGACATGAACAAAACAAACACACCCAAAGATACGGGGTGGTAGAGAGGAAGGAGGAATAGCAGGCGTAGTGGAGAGACGAGCCAGAGGAGTCGTGTAGTCAAGGACTCGGCTAGGAAGACGGTTGATAAGGTGAGTGGCCGTCAAAATGGCATCACCCCAATAATACTTTGGAAGGTGCATGCTGGTAAGAAGGCAACGAGCGACATCAAGAAGATGTCGATTCTTCCGCTCGGCCACACCATTTTGGGTTGAGGTATAGACACAGGTGGTTTGATGAATAATGCCATGAGTAGAGAGGTAGACGCCGAACGCCCCACGGTCATCATATTCCCCCCCATTGTCACTACGGAGGATACGAATGGTACTACCAAACTGAGTTTGTACCATCTTATGAAAGGTTTGAAAGACAGAAAAAACTTCACCTTTTTTCTTTAAAAGATAGACCCAAGTAGTGCGGGAAAAACAATCAATAAAAGTGACAAACCACCGATAGCCGGATAAAGAAACGACAGGGGATGGTCCCCAAACATCTGAATGTATAATAGCAAAAAGCATACTACAAGGAGAAGATAAATGAGAAAAAGAGTGACGGACATGTTTTGACATAACACATACGTCACAATTTAAATGCTTAACAAAAGGAGATAAAGCAGGAAATAGTTTGGACAGATAAACAGGGGAGGGATGGCCAAGGCGTAAGTGCCAGCGTCTAGCCTCGACCACACTAGCTGGAGCAGAAGAAGAGAGAGCAAGGGATGGGCGTGTAGCGTCCAGATAGTACAGCCCACCGTGATTCCTACCACTGCCAATGATCCGCCTCGTACCCAGTTCCTGAAAAACACAAGAGCCAGGAAAAAAGGTTACAGAACAGTTAAGAGAGGAAGTAATGTTGCTAATAGAAAGGAGGCTGCGGGGAAAAGATGGGACATGCAAAACAGATGAAAGAGGAAGAGAAGGGGAACAAGAGATGTTCCCCTTTCCAGCAATAGGAGATAAAGTGCCATTAGCGGAGACAACTTTATCCTTACCGGACAAGGGAGTGTAGGAAGAAAAACCTGTGGAGGACCCGGTCATGTGATCAGTAGCTCCTGAATCAATGATCCACTCAGACGGTGGAGTCGCGACAGCATGGGCAGCAGGCATCGTAGCAGTAGCAAATGAAGTAGAAGTGTCAGACTGGGAGTGCAGCAAGCGACGAATAGCATCCAATTCAGAAGTGGTAAAATGGCTCGGGAGCTGGCCCGGATGATCCTCCTGAACCTCGGTAGAGTAGGCAGCATCCTGAAAACGAGTCCCAGTCGGACGGTATCCACCACGACCTGGGCCACGCCCACGCCCACGACCACGTCCGGATCCTGGTGGGATGAGGTGAGGGTGAAGCTTGAAGCAAACGTCACGAGAATGTCCCCGACGACCGCAGTGATCGCACGTAGGAATAGTGCTGGTATTACTAGAACCACCACGGCCAACACTAGCAAAGGCAGAGCGATCAGCAGCAGGGGCAGTCATGCTGAGGGATCTGCGACGATCTTCGTCTCCAAGAACCATACTGAAGGCCTCGCGTATCGAGGGAAGAGGGCTCCGATGAAGAATATTTGTCCGGACCATATCAAGCTCCATATGCAAGCCCATCAGAAAGACGTGTAAGCGAAACCGTTCTTCCTTTCTCTGCAACAGGACTGCATCGGCAGTACAAGCTGGAGTGAACTGATCGAAGTAGTCTAACTCCTGTGAGAGGCGCTCGAACTCGGAGTAATAAGAAGAGACCGTCAGAGAACCCTGTCGCAGCTCCAGCAAGCGGCGCGTCAGTTCATAGACCTGGGTGGAATTGCCGATCTGGGAGTAAGTCTCACGAGCACGAGTCCAGATCTCGTAGGCAGAATCCATCAACATATAGCTGCGGTACACCGTCGGAGACATCGAATGGAGGAGCCAGGAGACCACCAGAGAATTCTCGGAATCCCAACGCTGCCAGGTAGGGTCAGCCACGGGTGGTGCCACTTTTGTCCCATCGATGTATCCGAACAGCTGGTGACTCCGAATAACATGTTGCGCAGCCCGAGACCATTCCAGGTAGTTAGTTCCATCCAACGGAACAGTGGTAATCTTCAAGGACCCTGCGTGTCCTGAGGGCCGCTGGCTTTCACGCATGGAGGGGGCCATAACAGGCGGGGAAGTAGAGTCGACAGCAGCAGAGGAGTCCTCCATGAATACGAAAGAAAAAAACAAACAACTTCAGTCACCAATGTTCAGCGGAGGAGGCATCTGAAGCATGGCTGGAAGGATCCGCAGAAAAAACAGGAGCAGGCGGCGCTGAAATCAGGGACCGGGGTTGACTGCCGGCGCTGGAAGGGGTTGCCGGCGCAGGAAGAGGCCGGAACAGGGGTTGCCGGCGCTGGAAGGGGTTGGAATAGGCGCCGAGCTAGCTGCCGGCGTTGGAAGAGAAGACAGGCGCCGATCTTGCTGTCGGCGTTGGAAGAAGAGGCGGACGACGATGGAGGCGCTACATACGGAGGGCGGCGACTCCTTCAGCGCACCGCGCCATCAGCGGAGGAGCCGCGGGGGTTCATCGCCGGCGAGCCAAAATTGCAGGAAGGCGGAAGGCGGAAGGCGAGCGCGGAAGACGAGCGCGGGCTGCGGAAGACGAGCGCGGAAGACGAGCGCGGGCTGCGGGTTAGGGTTTCCGCCGGGTTCAAGCTCTGATACCAAGTTGAACACAATAATCATCTATTAAAATGCTCCCACTACTCATATATATAGAGTAGAGGGGAAATAAATACAGATTACATAATTACCCTTAAGGGTATAACAGAAATGAACTAATAATGCGACTTGAATTTCAACTCTTGGGTATCCGATTTATGTATTGGTGATTAGGGCAGCTGATAAATTATTGTCCTAAGAGGTATATCACCACTTGGGAACAAACATTGTGAAGACATACATCTCACTGACATAATTTGATGACGACTGCATTCATAGAGGGAATTTGTACTCGACGATTGACACCGAATCTAAGGGGTTATTGACAATAATGAAAGACAAGTTGAAGTTTAAAGCTGGAGAATGAATGCTCGTTGAGTTTGTCAAAAGAATTATGAGCATTGTTGTTCTAGAGGAGCTTGTCTTTATAGAATATTGCCTTTAGTGATGTCGACAAATTCATGGAGTTTCCAGGTAGAACCCGAGGTGCCCCATTCTATGCTGACTACAATTTTGGGAGAGTCAACTTATTTCTTCATGGAGTTTCCAGGTAGAACCCGAGGTGTCCCATTCTATGCTGACTCCAATTTTGGGAGAGTCAACTTGTTGAAGCCAAAATTTGACCTCAACTAAAGTTCAAAATCAGGGGTGTAGGAAACACCTACTTCTCCCAAGCTCCGGCCTCTGACTGGCAGTAAAGGACCAAAAACCGACCCAAAGCCTCAGCTGGGAGGTCCCACCGCTTCCCCTCCAAAGCCAAATGCTGATCTAGGAGCTCCTCAGAAAACACTAGAAGATCTCAAGAAAATATGAAAGCTTGCCTTCTGAGGAGCCCCTGTGGGTCTATTTATAGCCTTTGCTGACTTGAAATTACTAAATTACCTCTGGCTGGTCTGCCAACAGCCAAACTCCGCTGTTATGAGAAGCTAAATACAGACCCTGGGGGTATACAGATAATTCTACCTGAGGGCATCTAGGTAATTTCACCCTGGGCCTTACCTGGCGGGAGCCTTCCTGCCGAGAACTGAAGGCTCTCGTGCTTACTACTTGCCGAGAACTCTCCCGCCCTAACCAGGAGGGAGCTGAAAGGACATTTAAGAATGCTACAGGCTACGCCCGATCCCACCCTCGCGAGGCGCGAGCCATCTCGCCCGCCACTGGGAGGGAGTACGTCTCGGCCGAAGCCCGACCTGTCTTGACGAGCGTCGAGCTCTGCTCGACGAACTGCCTACCTGAGCGCGAGCGCTCTCGCCTACTCCTATGCGAGAGCTCTTCTGTTCCAAACCTGTTCGACGATCGTCGAGCTCCGCTTGACGAGACCTGAGCTGGGCTCGGCAAAATCTGAATAGAGGCGTTTAGTCGAGCTCCACCCTGACTGAGCGAGAGCAGTTTTTCCTCACCCGAGGCTAGCCCAAAGCTAGCCCAAACCTGACCCTTGGTGTTTCTGGGTCCCACTCAGCGAATATGGGGTTGTACACAATCCCCGCTCTTTTCGAGCTAGCCCTGCGCTTGAAAAGACACGTCCAACCCTTTATATTCGCTGAGCACGTTCTGTCCTGAAAAGGAATCTTTTGGTGGGCCACCCCACGGCTATATATATATATAAATCTACTGATAGGCACAAACCCATCCCTGCCGTTGTCGCCCCCCTGTTGAGTCCTCGCATGATCTCGCAATGCGCCCTGAACGCGCCGAGAAGCCGCTCTCGCAAGGCCTGCAAGACCGCATCGACGCGGCACAGGCGCGAGCCCGTGCCAACAGCTCCCTAGTAGCCCCTTGGCTGGCGAGAAAGGCGCCGACCACTGAGCCCCCCCAGCTTAAGAAAAGGAAGAAGAAGAAGGCGAAGTCGGTCAGGCGAGACCTTTTGAGCGAGAATCGGGGCTCGCCTACCCCGACCCCAAGCCGAGCGGATAATCCTTCTCCTCCGCAAAAGGTATGTCTCCTCGATTCGCTCTCTATCGAGAACTGTGAATTGTTGTTGAAAAAAAAGACCGACGACTGATATGTCGTACTTCTCGCAGGAGGCGATTCAAGATGCCGGCACCGGGTCCCCGCTAGTGCCCCTAGAGTCGGCGCCTCTCCTCCCTAGGGATCCACCACGAGTCCCGGAGGCCACTCCTCCGGCTGACTCTCCGAGAACCCCAAGTAACCCTTTACCCCCATTTTGTCCAACTTTTCATTCCAGTCAATTTGTTCTACTGCTAAATTGATTTCTCGCAGCGCCCGCTCCCGCAAGCCCGGGTCTTGCCACCCGGGGAAACGAAATCATACTCGTCAACCCTATCATCCTGGCAACTGATCTCGCCCTCCCGACGGGAGGAGTGGCCATCGAACCCCTCACGCCCTCACAGGAGGCTCGCCTTCCCGCGAGGGAGGACGTATCTGCCCCTCCTCCTGGCCAGGCCGGGATCGTTACGCGTAAGACATTCCGCCCGGGGCGAGGCAAGCCGCTCCACCTCCTCTTTGGAAAGGAACCCGAGGGAGAGCCCAGACCCTCTCGCCCGTCATCAGTCGATGGCTCTCGCCATGCTGCAGGTACGCGAGAATTCACCACTTCCTCTGCTTCCTCCCTTGTTTATGATGACTGGATCCATCCTTCTTTTACCAGGGGTTACGGAGCCCCGGGCGGGAGCCGAAGCGGAGGAAGATGAAGACGAAGACGAAGATGAAGAGAAAAGGGAAGACGCCGAGAGCTCCCCCTTCCCTTCTTCTGATGAGATGTAAGAGTTTCTGGACGCTGCCGGGAACGGTAAGAAACGGTGAAAGAGGGTGGCGGCGCTCTTGTCGAAGCTCGCGCGGAGGGAGCGGGCCAACTACTCTGCAGTGAAGAACATCCACAGGTTGGTGGAGCGGCGAATGACGGTCATCGAGCGGAACTACACCCACCTACTTGGCGAGACGGAGCGGCAGGATACACTTACCGCCGAGACGTCCCCAGGGCGGTATGTTGCGCGGATTCGGGACCAAGCGCGCCTGATTAACCTCGGGTGCACCGCCCTGATGGCTTATTTCAACCTGCGGGTTCCTCCAAGGACGGGAAGGCGGGATCAGGGATGATGGCGCTGAGAGCAATACTGAACAATGACGTCTCGCCTCCCCCATTGCCCACTTCTCGGCCTACCCTTTTCACCATGTACCCCTTCTTGAATTGCTTGTTTGGACAATAACTAATGCTCGACTATTTTTACTATGCGGCTCTCGCCCGCGAGTGCCCCCTCTTTTTATTTATTTCTGTTTCGCCTTCTACTTTTTTGTTTCATGTTTTTTTTTTGTGCTTGCGCGAATACTAGCTTCCTGTCTGCTAATCACCGTCTTATCTCTGGGCCGGAGTCTCGCCTAGGGGTTCCCCCCCTGCGAGCTTAGGCAACCAAGGCGTGTCAGGGCGGAAAGTGAGGCGCCGACTCCTCGGGACTTGACGATCGTACCCCCGCCGTCTTTTTGGAAAAAACATCATTACCACGATTTTCTATAAATAGGCTGATCCACCTACCACATTTATTTCTCTGATCCGAAACCCTTGCCTCCTTCCTTGTCGCTCTCGCGCCTCTCTGCAACTTCGTTTGCTTTCGCCATTTTCTCTCGTTTTCTCCCTCTTCCTAGCAGTTCTCGCCTTGGACTTCTCATTCATGATGTCGGGCGAGAGCGAAGGTCGTTCTAACTGCGCGCAAGCCTTCCTAAAGCACAAGTTTCCTCCTTGCCGCCTGACCCTAGACGAGTATCATCTGATAACCACCAACTACATCCCTGCTGGGTTCACTGCGAGGAACCCGGGCAACAATGACAGGGTCAATCTCGCGAGAGAGGGGGAGCTCGCCATCCCCCTGGAACACTTTGAGGTGGGCTTCTGCCTCCCCCTCTGGCCGGAGATGCGCCAAACTCTCCGATATTACGGGGTGGTTCCCGCACAACTTAATCCCAACTCAGTCTCTATCCTAGTAGCGTTCATCTGCTACATGCGAGCCAAGCGGATAGAATTCAGCCTACCCATCTTCCGGGCCAAGAGCGGTGGGGTGGTCTTCTTCTCAGGGCAGCTGCTTAAGACTTGCGGCCTCGTGAATAAGAACCATCATTGGAGCGAGAAGTTCGTCTACGTCTCAGGCGACTTCGGCAACGTCCCTCTCGCACCCGTCCAGTACGACGACGCAGCCTACAAGCCGTCCGCTCTTGGGTCGCGCGAGAGCGCCATCCTCGAGTTCTTTGGGACCGAGGACTTCGACGTCCAGTTCCTTAGGCGGGACATCGACTCCCTTCAGCCCGTACCTCCCGACGAAGGTATGATCTCGCCTTTACTATGTGATTCTATGCTTTAAGATGTAGAGCTAACTGCTGTTGATCTCGCAGGTGAGCGAGAAATCCCCCTGCACCAGCCGTTTGAAGTGACCAGGGTTGCGACCGACCCCCTGACCCTCGCGAAATACGCAGCTCTCGCTTGCCGAGATCAGCCGGCTCCTCCACCCCTCTTAAAAGATCCAGGCCAACTGCTGCAGACAAGGGTAAGTCCGTGTTGGCGTCTCCCGCCCGGACTTTTGTCGAGAGCGAGGCGACTACTACTGAGGCTGTCGCCAGGGCTCCTGCCGAGAACCTGTCAGCCACAGGTGAAGTTGATGGTGAGAGGGCGGCCGCCGAGACATCTGCCCAAGTCCCAACCAAGCCGATGCCGAGAGGGCATCAGAATTTTGGCTACATCGACAAGTTCTTGGATGCAGAGGGGAAACCCTTGATTCAGTGGGATCCTGAAGCCAACCGAGCCTCAATCTCCACCCTCCTTCCCAACTGGACGGAGCAAGACGAAGTCACCGACGATGCCTTCGCGCTGGCCTACGGCCTTTACAGCCGCGAGGACGCCGACCACTTTGACCTATCGCCCACCCGGCTCTTGGCCTTCGACTCCATCCGGGCCTTGATGCGCAGGATTGAGTTCGCGCATATGTGTGCGCGCCGAAGCATCACCATAGATCGCAACTTCGCCGATATGAACAAGGCGAGAGACGAGGCGGTGGCTAACGTGGCCGCCCTGAAGGCCGAGCTGGCGGATGCCCGGCGGCTTCTATCCCTCCGCCCGGCTGATGAGGTAAGCGAGATCCTCCCAGGCCTCTCACTCCCCCCCTTAGTTTATAATCCGCTTTCCTCCTTTATGTGTTAACGAGCTTTCTTCTGCGCACAGGACTCTCCCAGATCTTGCTGTTCCGCGCGAGGCTGGCCGGTCTGGAATGCGAGAACGTCCTGCTAAAGGCTCAGCTCCAGCGCGCGGAAGTGCCTGCGGCTGCGATCCCACCTCCTCCCTCGCTGGACGAGAGGCTAAAGAGCCGCCACTACTCCGAATATGACATCGACAAGCTGTTGCAGGTCAACACCCAGTCAACGGCCAGGCTGACGATAGAGAGGCTGCGAGATGTGGGGTGTCTGAATGAGGGTTGCGAGACCATCACTGCCCGCAGGCTTCTCCCGTGGCTTTTCGAGCCTGTCCCCACGCCAGATTTTCTAAAATGGGTAGCGGAGCTCTGCCTTCTTCAGGATCCTGATAACATAGTAGATATGCAATTGTTTCTTCCCCTCTTCCCTGACCAGAACGGAGCTTACGACCTCTGCTCCTACTCCAAGATACAAGGCTAGATCCTCCCCCTCCTTTGGGCTTTAAAGTAGCGGAGCCTGGGAGAGCTGTCTCTTTAGCATTTGAAAAGCCTCTTCACACTCGTTGATCCATTCAAATTTTTGATTACCCCGCAGCACCTTGAAGAACGATGAGCATTTCTCTCCCGACCTGGAGAGAACCCGCTTAACCCGGCCAGCTTGCCTGTCAAGCGCTGGACCTCCTTAGCGTTGCGTGGTGAATCTAGCTCTAGGATGACCTTCACCTTGTCTGGGTTAGGCTCCAGCCCTGCCGGGGTCAGAAGATGCCCAAGGAACTTCCCTTGACTTGCCCTGAAGACACATTTCAGGGGGTTCAGTCTCATCTTAAACTTCCGCAAGCTAGCGAATGTCTCCTCCAGGTCACGTAGGTGCGAGTCCACACCCTTGCTTTTGACCATGAGATTGTCAACATAGACCTCCAGGTTCCTACCCCTTTGGCCCTGGAAGACTCGATCCATCATACGCTGGTAGGTAGCTCCCGCGTTTTTCAGCCCAAAGAGCATCATTTTATAGCTGAAGCATCCCTCACTCGTGATGAAGGAGACATCCTTGACATCAGGAGGATGCATTCGGATCTGGTGGTAACCTGAAAAAGCATCTAAAAAACTCATAATAGAAAAACCAACGACTGAATCAACCAGTGCGTCGATCCGAGACAGGGGTAGCAATCCTTGGGGCATGATTTATTTAATAAAGAAAAGTCTATACACATGCGCCATTCCCCCCTTTCTTTCCATTACCACGTTGGAGATCCAGCCCGGATACTGGATCTCTGAGATAAAGCCGGCCTCCAGAAGCTTCTTGACCTCCTCGCGGATGGGCTCCTCCAGCTTGGTAGCAATGGTCCTCATCTTCTGGCGAATGGAGCGCGTCCGGGGGTCCAGGTTCAGGCGATGGCAGGCTACATCTGCATCGATGCCCGACATGTCAGCCGCGCTCCAAGCAAAGATGTCGACGTTGCCCTAGATGCAAGCCCGCATCCGCTCCTGGTCCTCGGGGCCTAGGCCCCCGCTGATCTGCACCCTTTGCACCTGGCCGGCGTTGGTGAAGACTTCCATCTCCACCACTTCCTCAGCCGGCTCCAGCCGCGACTGCTCCCAGCCGGCCTTTGTCTCCTCTTCCTGCCCAAGCTCTTCCACCCCTCCTGCTTCCTCAACTTCCATTGCCTCCCCAGGCTCTCCTGCGGCTCAACCTCCCCGCCCCTTGGGGCCTCCATCTCAACTCCTCCCCCTCCTCGCTCTTCCTTTATTCCTTCCTCCTGCCGACCCTCTTGCGGCTCCGACCCTTCGCCCCTCTGGACCTCATGCACAGCTCCTCCTCCCTGCTCCTTGGCAATCTCCTCGCTCGCCTCCTCCAGGCTCACCTCATCTCCTCCGACAATCTCTTCCTGCACCGCCATCTCCCTCTCAAACTCCTCCGCCTCTGCCATCCAAGATATGGTGTTGACCGTCGTTACGTAACATTGCCTCGCCACCTTCGGGTCCCCCCTGATCCTAACCTGCACCTCTCCGTTGTTGAACTTGAGGCATTGGTGGAACGAGGAGGGGACGCAGCAAAAGGCGCCGATGAGGGGACGCCCAAAGATGGCGTTATAAGTGCTTGAGGCGTCCACTATGACGAACCGACAGTTCTGTGACACACCCCTCAACTTCACATGCAGCCCTACTCCTCCTACCTCCTTCCTCTCTCCTGAAAATCCAAACAACGGTCCGTCCGAAGCTAAGACCCTCTTGGCCCCGACCTTCATCTCGTCGAAGGCCTTCTTGAAGATCACGTTCACGGAGCTCCCATTGTCGACCAGGATCCTGGAGACCGTGAAGTTTTCCACCGCCGTCTGGATCACCAAGGCGTCACAGAACGGGTCATCGAAGTCTGGCATGTCTGCTGATGAGAAAGTAATTTTTTCCTCCGGAGGGGGAGCCTGGGAGGTCGAGGCGACCCCCCTTCGGAACATGTTCTGAAGGCTCCCCTTACGGGTTGCCTCAATCCGGACTCCGCCATGGATCACCCCGATCCCTCCCCGGGTTCCTACGTCCGCCCGGTCCTCACACCTGTCTTCCCCCTCTCCCTGCTGAACCTCCACGATCCTTATCGGTGGATCCTGCCTCCCCAGCTCCCTGGCCTCTCTCATCTCTAAGAACTCTGGGCAGGTGGCCGTCGCGTGACCCTCCTCCTGGTGGAAGTCACAGAAAGGCAACGCCACCCTGCCCCCTCTTCCTTCTCCGCCTCCTCTTCTTCCAGCTCCTCCTCGAGCTCCTCTCCTTCCTCCTCTACCTTGGCCGACCTCCATCGCTTCTTGTGGTGGCAGGAAGTGACCTCTCTGCCCCTGCCTCCACGCCGGCTGATCAAACCTCCTCGACTCGCGAAAGTTGTCCCTTCCTTGAAAGCCTCCGCCCTGTCCCTGGGGGCGACCCTCTTGGGGCTTCCAACCCAACCAGTTGTTTGGCTCCTCAGAAAGCACTAGGAGATCTTAAGAAAATATGAAAGCTTGCCTTCTGAGGAGCCCCTGTGAGTCTATTTATAGCCTTTGCTGACCTGAAATTACTAAATTACCCCAGACTGGTCTGCCAACAGCCAAACTCCGCTGTTATGAGGAGCTAAATGCAGACCCTGGGGGTATACAGGTAATTCTACCTGAGGGCATCTAGGTAATTTCACCCCGGGCCTTACCCGGCGGGAGCCTTCCTGCCGAGAACTGAAGGCTCTCGCGCTTACTACTTGTCGAGAACTCTCCCGCCCTCACCAGACGGGAGCTGAAAGGACATTAAAGAATGCTACAGGCTGCGCCTGCTCCCACCCTCGCGAGGCGCGAGCCTTCTCGCCCGCCCCTGGGCGGGAGTACGTCTCGGCCGAAGCCCGACCTGTCTTGACGAGCGTCGAGCTCTGCTCGACGAACTGCCTACCTGAGCGCGAGCGCTCTCGCCTACTCCTATGCGAGAGCTCTTCTGTTCCAAACCTGTTCGACTATCGTCGAGCTCCGCTTGACGAGACCTGAGCTGGGCTCGGCGAAATCTGAATAGAGGCGTTGAGTCGAGCTCCACCCTGACTGGGCGAGAGCAGTTTTCCCTCACCCGAGGCTAGCCCAAAGCTAGTCCAAACCTGGTCCTTGGTGTTTCTGGGTCCCACTCAGCGAATATGGGGTTGTACACAACTTATTGCCGGTCGACGTAAAAAAAATAGTTGAGGTACTCAGGTTGTTGTTGTTTGAATGAATGTTTGATAATTTTGACTAAGTAATGTGAAGTGACTTGTAGTTGTATAACATAGGAGAGTTGTTCCATGCCGTAGTCCAATGGGGCTATAAATGATTATATTGTTGATGAATAAACGTACAAGTCGGAGGAGGAATTGTCTGTCTATCTTGTTCAATGAAAACAAGAGCAAAGGTTGAGTTTTGAGAAGAAGATGGCTTGGTGAAGTTCTTCAAACAATGGTTGTGTTGGAGAATAGGATTGAATTAATTGATAATGAAAGGAGGCTCTCTCCTATATATAGGAGGGAGGCAATACAAGGGGAAAATATAAAAGTAACATAATTCAAACATAATTCCAACACTCCCCCTCAAGTTGGACGTACGATATCTTGCATGCCTAACTTGCACATGATTTTTCCAAACACGTTCTGACTCAGCCCCTTGGTGTGTAACACCCCATCATAGTTTAACAACAAATCAACAGTCCGACCAAACCCAACAATAAACAGTAAACTAAGAAACAATATTAAAATTGGTGCATAACAGACATAAATAAAAAGCACCGAAAGTAAACTTACAGTGAAAGCAGAATGAGTAACTAAGGGTAAAAGTATAGCTCATCAAGTTGAATTCAAAGAGTCACTAGAAAAGTAATGAACCAACAACTGAATGTTTGATATACTATAAAATATTTGGTACAAAGAAAATTCTTAAATATTAACTTTACATAGTATCCAAGAACTAAAACAGTACAATATTGAAAGAACACAACTAAAAGAAAATCAACTACATAAAGAACTCCACATAAAATGCTCATCCCAAGCACAATCTCCCACCTGAGTCCCCTGTAAAAACATGTCCAAAAATGGGTCAACCCAAAGAAATAGCAAGAAAAACTATTCCTCCTAGCGACATTAAAAATATGTTGAAAATGTGAATGCATGCTTTTCAAAAAAGTAAAGTTTTTTACTACGAAAAACTACGTGCTGGTATATTATGCATGCTTTTCTAAAATAATATTGGTAAGATAAATGTCTATTCTAGTTAGTTATATTACGCACAATTACTCAAGTTCCAAAAATTTGGTTTACTAAGAGTTTCTAAGTTTCGTTCTATACTTGAGCTATAAATCACTTGTGTTTTTCCTTCTTTAAAGCTCTAGGCAGAATAGCTTCTACCACACAATTCTAGTCCAACAATCCGAGTCATACTAACGAACTCAGGCGTTCTAGTGTCTCACGGACACAGACACAAATCTACTAATCTTCTACAAAGAGGGTAACTTCACCAACACACTGAGGCTCATAAGGTACACTACGCCCTATGAGAAAAATGACGCGTCTCTATTTAGCACGAAAGGAAGTCTCAATTGTGCCAACCAATTGCATTCTATCTATTGCTACTCTGCTTAAGAATTTATCTGCGTACCTTAGCTAGTATAATACATCAAATGACCGGCTAGATTTCATATTCATGAGGTTAATATTTCCCACTTCGTAAACATATACAAGTGTATATGGTTCTTATGGTCTAACTGTTTGAGATATTTAGAAATTAATTATATACTACATATACTAGCTAGGTGATAATTGAACTACAAATATCTAATGATAGTAGCAGTTTCGTACAACCATATTAATTTTACTGAATTATAATGAGCACTACTATGCAAGCTATCTGATATGTCTAGTCAGAAATAATAAGAATTTCTTACAGGGGCATTACGATGCTCGTAAATAAGACATGATGGCATGATCCCCGCTAGATTAATCTGGTACCTACAATTAATATCCACTTGTACCTACAATCTGAAATATGACATAAGCCCTACTTAATTTATTAACAATCTGCTAGGGTTTCCATGATGACATTCAAACATCTCAAGTGCAATTAAGAGTGGAACAACAATTCTAGGAAGGAAAAATAACTATACCTTCCAATCACTAGGGATGGAGAAAGATTCAGATCCAATTATGACAAAACACTAAGTGACTGGATGGTTTTTAATTGTTGAATTCGGCCAGGGCTCTCACAGCAATAAAACTCTCGGCAAGAATTAGCAAAATCTGGGCTTAAGCTAAGCAGAAGAGACTTTCAGTTTCAACATTCATTAACAACCAATCAGAAAAAGTGACTGAGGGTTTCCGGTGGTTACATGCGCAAAGATAGGTAGACAGAAATGATCACTGGCAGAATTCCACGAGGAGGGCTCAAAATCTGGCTAGGGCACAAGAGCACTAAGCGCCGTTCCTGCATATCGTCGATTTCCACGGAGAAGACGGTCACAACCGAGAGAAATGCCGAAACGGGAAGAGAAACAATAAAAGGGAAGGAGTGAGACCAGCAACTGAACTTCCTTCCTCTACTGAGTGATTGGGAGCGGAGAGCCGCGCGCGGTTTTGCTGTCCGCGGGAGGAGAAGAAAAGGCGAGCGACGACGCACAACGACTGCGAGAGGAGGACTCCTTCGATCGACATGAATGGAAACTACAGGAGAAGGTATCGATGGTTTCGAACAGTTGCGAAGAATTAGGGCGAAGGGGTTGCAGGGTTTTTACTGAGCGGGTTCGGCGTCCGTTACCAAAAGTGAACCGATCGATGAAGAAATTTATTGCGGCTTGCGTTTACCAAAAGAGGTTGCGTCGACTGGGAGAAAATTTAAAAGTGCGCGGCTAAGGGGAGTAATTGGTGTCTTCCAACAATGACAAAACCCTTTATGGTAATTGTTAAAATAGCCCATGTAAAGGGCCCATTATTGAGCCCATTTATTGTTTTTATCTTTTCTCCTCCTTTAGTCCCACATCTTGTATAGGATTTTCTCCTCTCTTCTTCTCCCTATATATTTGTATTCTCTCCTTGTATTTACATACTGTAGTAATACATACAAGTTTTTGAGCTCTTCCAACATGGTATCAGAGGCAGGTTCGTCTCCTGTGCGGTCTCATTTGTTTTAACCGCCCAGGCCGCCCAGCCCGCCTCGGTGCGAGCTCCTCTCTGCTTCTCCTGCGGATTGTGCGCCTATCCGCTGCGGGCGCCTATCCGCTGCGGGCTCCTATCCGCGGGCTTCTACCCGCAGGTTCTGTGGCTTGCTCGTTGCCTTCCTCTTCTCCTCTACCTCTCCGTGGTTCCACCCCCTTCAGGCCTTTTATAGCCACCTCTCTCTAGTTCGTGGGACCCACCCCTTCTCTATCCGCTGCGGTTTCTGGTCTATCCGCCGCGATCTCCTCTCTTCCGTGGCGAGCTCCTCTCTATCCGCTTCTCTCAGCTTCCGTCTTCTCGCCTGCAACCTCGCGGTTTCCTTTCGCGAGCTGACCGCTGCTGGCTTCACCTTGACCGGGGCGGTATCTCTTCTGTTTCTGCCCTCTGGTCGCGAACTGACTACTCGCTGGTGTCCGGCTTGACCGTGCGGACTGCTGCCTATCCGCATTCTGGTCGTGGTCTTCCTCAGTCCTTCTCTCGGCGGTCTCCGTTTCTTCTCGCAGGCGGTTTGTCCTCTTCTCGCCGTTGACTCTTCCCTTGCGGGCTGCTCCTATCCGCTACGGTCTGCTCCGTCTTGTCGCTTGAGTGGTAACTCGCACCCTCCTTCCCGCCTCTTCTCTTTCCGCGGCCTTGTCCACCTGACCGTGCGGACTTGCCTTTCCGCATCTTGGTCGTGATCTGCTAGATCGCTGGTGTGACCGCGCGGCCTGATTCTCTTCTCACAGCGGCCTTCTTCTTCTCGCGCTGCGACCTGCCTCTTGCTGTCGCCTCTTCTCGCCGCGACCTCTTTTTCTCCTCGCAGCGGCCTCCTTCCCTTCTCGCAGTGTCCTCGCCCGTCTGTCCGCATGGGCTCCTCCGGTAACTCCTTTGGCTCGACGGCCAGCCCGCCTGCTGACCGCCCGGCTTGTCCGACTGACCGCCCGGCTACCACTCCAGAAGTCCGTGATGAGCTGCGCATCACTACCATATCTCTCTCTGGAAAGAAGAACTTCGTCCCTTGGGTGCATTCCGTTAGACGGGTTCTTCAGGCCAAGGGCCTTCTTCCTCACCTTACTCAGGCTCCTCCTACTCCTCCTACCGATGACTGGCTCCGCAATGATGGCCGAGTTCAGACCTGGATCTTGAACTCTTTAGATGGTGAGCCGTATCAAATGGCGATGTATCATGAGACTGCCAAAGATATGTGGACTGAGCTACACTCCTTATATTCTGGACGGGACAGCCTCCAGCATCTCTACGACATCCTCACTGACCTTTTCTCTCTTGACACTGGAGGGGCTTCGGATATGACATCCTTTGTTGCTCGTGCGAAGACTCTTGCCGAAGCATGGATCCAGCATCAGCCGTTCACCAATGATGCTGCTGCTCAGCGTGCTCAGAAGGAAGCTGCTTGTACTGCCATCCTTATGGCCCGTCTTCCTCCTCACCTTCAGAGTGTTCGTGCTCAGGTCCTAGCTTCCTCTATCACACCATCATTCTCTGATGTGTGTGCCATGCTTCTCCGTGTTCCTCCTCCTCCAGATACTACGGCCCCTCCGGCCCTTCTTCAACAGGCTCCTCCACTTCTACCTTCCCCCCCTCCTTCTACTCGGGGAGGTCGTTCTGGTTCTCGCGGCCGTGGTCGCGGTGGCCGGGGTCGGCCGAAGTGTTCCTTCTGCGGGAAAGATGGTCATCTCGAGGCCACTTGTTATAAGAAAGTTGGCTATCCTCCGCGCCCGACGGCCTCTGTTGCTACTGATGCTGGTCCTCCTGATCTTGAAAGTGTCCGCCTTCAGCTCCAGCACCTCCAGGGATTGCTCCACCCACCATCTGCCTCCCTTGCCTCCGTCTCTAACACAGGTACCGCTTGTCTCTCCACTGGCTTGGGTTGGATTGTGGACTCTGGCGCTACTCATCACATTACTCCACATCAACCTGCCCAGTACCTGAAATCTTCGTATCCACAGTCCATTACTGTGGCTAATGGGGCCACTGTCCCCGTCTCCGGCTCGGCAGATCTTCCTCTCACCTCCTCCATCTCCCTCCGCTCGGCTCTTCACGTTCCAAGTTCCCCGTTCAATTTACTCTCTGTTGGACGTCTTACTAATGATCTGGACTGTACTGTTATATTCACTTCTTCTTCTTTTGTTATACAGGATCGGCGGACGCAGACTACCATTGGTAAAGGCCGGCTGCAGAATGGGCTCTACCTTCTCGACGATTCTCCCACCATCCTCTCATCCGTATCTTCCACTGATTGGCATCGTCGACTTGGGCATGCTCCTCTACCAATCCTCCAGCGGGCTCTCCCAGATGTTTCTTTTACCCCCTTCCAGTGTGACTCATGTATCCTCGGAAAGCAAACTCGTTCATCGTTTTCTTCCCATTGTACTCGGAGCGCTGCTCCTTTTGATTTAGTGCATTCAGATATTTGGGGACCATTTAAAATTACTAGTATTTCTGGTTTCCGATATTTTATAACATTTATTGATGATCACTCTCGCACTACCTGGCTGTACTTACTTCGTGACCGCTCCGAGCTTCCCCGTGTCTTTCGGGCATTTGTCCTCGAAACCCGTACACAATTCCACAAGACCATAAAAGCTCTACGAACTGACAATGCCCGTGAGTACACTAGTCACGAATTTACTGCTTTATGTTCTGAGTTTGGCATTCTTCATCAAACTTCCTGCGCTTACACACCACAACAAAACAGTGTTGCCGAACGCAAGAATCACCACTTACTCGACGTTGCCCGTTCCCTCATGCTTCAAATGCACGTCCCTAAACCATATTGGAATTTTGCGGTCTCGACCGCCTGCTTTCTCATTAACCGTCTCCCCTCCTCTATTCTCAACTATGCTACTCCGTTTAGCATACTCTTTCCCTCAACCCCGGCATTTCCTCTCCCACCTCGTGTTTTTGGTACCCTATGCTACGTCCACCGTTTGGGGCCTTCCTCGGATAAGCTGGATCCTCGCGCGGCCAAGCATATCTTTGTTGGTTATTCACGCACCCAAAAGGGGTATGTGTGTTATTCTCCTACTACCCGCAAGATCTTCGTTTCTGCTGATATCACTTTCCGCGAAGATCAACCATTCTTTCCTGCTCCTTCAACCGACCATCTCCCACCAACACCTTCTCCTTCATCCATCCCACGCCCCGTCCTTCCCGCCACTCCTCCTCCGACTGTCGTTCCCTCTGAACCGACTGTCGTTCCCTCCAAACCACCAGTTATCCGCGTCTACACTCGTCGCTCTACCACTTCCGTTGCCCCTTTGCCGTCGGTCTCTACTATGGATACTCCGTGTCCAACTGATCAGGTATTGCCTTCCACTGCTCATCCACTGGCGAACTACGTATCTCTCCATCGCCTCTCTCCCTATTTACACACTTTGGCTACTTCTCTTTCTTCGGTTGCTATTCCTAATTCTGTGCAGGAGGCGCTTCAACATCCCGGATGGCGAGCGGCCATGGAGGAAGAAATGTCTGCTCTCTGGTCTAACCAGACTTGGTCGGTTGTTCCCCTTCCCCCGGGCCAGAAACCAGTTGGGTGCAAGTGGGTGTTTGTCATCAAACATGCTGCGGACGGGACAATTGACCGCCTAAAAGCCCGTCTTGTGGCTAGAGGTTTCACTCAACAGGAGGGGCTAGATTATGCAGAAACGTTCTCTCCAGTCGCGAAACTTAATAGTGTTCGCGTCCTTATCTCTGTTGCTGTTCATCGCCGGTGGCCTCTCTTTCAGCTGGATATCAAGAATGCGTTTTTGAACGGGGATCTCCAGGAAACTGTCTACATGCAACAACCACCCGGGTTTGAGACCACGGGGGAGTCTCAGGTCTGCCATCTTAAAAAGGCTCTATATGGTCTCAAACAATCTCCACGGGCATGGTTTGAAAAATTCAGTAAGGTCCTCCGTGAAATTGGCTTCAATCGGAGCTCGGCCGATTTTTCGCTCTTTACTCGTCACCGACCAACAGGAACGGTTATTCTGTTAGTATATGTCGACGATATTATCATTACTGGAGATGACTCCCAAGGGATACAGGCCGTCAAAATCCATCTAAACTCAGTTTTTCAGACAAAGGATTTGAGATCTCTTCGTTATTTTTTGGGTCTTGAAATTGCCAGAAGGCCGGATGGGCTCACACTCTCTCAACAGAAATACTGTCTTGACCTTCTTCATGATGCAGGTCAATCCGGATGCAAGCCAAGTGATACTCCTATGGATGTGAACCACAAACTGTGTGCCCAGGCTTCTGACTCCGATCACCTCCTCCAGAACCCTGAATACTATCGACGCCTTGTTGGAAAACTGATATATCTCACAGTTACCAGACCTGATATCTCTTTTGCTGTTGGTCTTGTCAGCAGATACATGCACTCTCCTCGAAAATCTCATCTTCAAGCAGTAGAACGAATTCTCAGGTATCTGAAAAACGCTCCTGGCCAGGGACTTGTCTACAGGACCTCCTCTTCTGCTCCAACACTGGTGGCATATTCTGATGCTGATTACGCTGGCTCTCTTGATGACCGGCGGTCTACGAGTGGTTTTTGCACTTACCTTGGAGGACATCTTGTTACTTGGCGAAGTAAGAAACAAGCGGTCGTTGCCCGATCTTCAGCTGAGGCAGAGTACCGGGCAATGGCATCTGTTGTATCAGAATTGACATGGCTCGAAAGTCTTCTAACTGACCTGGGTGTAAAATTACCATCACCGGCTCGTCTCCTTTGTGACAGTCAAGCAGCCATACACATTGCAAAGAACCCGGTCTTTCACGAAAGAACGAAGCATATTGAGGTCGATTGTCACTTCATCCGGGAAAAGGTTCAAATGAAGAAGATTGACCTAAGTCATGTCCCAGGATCAGAACAAGTTGCGGATGTCTTCACGAAGGCTCTCTCCAAGACGCTCTTCTATCAATGCTTGTCCAAGCTTGGCGCATACGATTTGTACGCTCCAGCTTGCGGGGGAGTGTTAAAATAGCCCATGTAAAGGGCCCATTATTGAGCCCATTTATTGTTTTTATCTTCTCTCCTCCTTTAGTCCCACATCTTGTATAGGATTTTCTCCTCTCTTCTTCTCCCTATATATTTGTATTCTCTCCTTGTATTTACATACTGTAGTAATACATACAAGTTTTTGAGCTCTTCCAACAGTAATCAAAATTGAGCATGAAAACTCTCACAAATCTCAAAGTCGCGCCGAAACTAATTCCGATGATTTTTATTTAACCGACTTTAATTAATTTATAAGTTGCCCAAAATGAAAACATATCTTGCCGCGACGATCAATTATGTTCGCGGCCGGTCCCTGAAATTTGTAAAGCGCGACGCATTAATATTCATGTGTTACATAGTGAGAGCATCTGCTAACTGTTGATCTGAAGGGACAAATGACGTGCTCATAACACCTCGTTCTATATTTTCCTTGATGAACTAGCGATCAAGCTCCACATGCTTTGTGCGGTTATGTTGGACAGGATTGTGTGCAATGCTAATGGCGGCTTTGCTATCACAACAAAGTCTCATGAGATCCTTGTTTTCCATGCTAAGATCCTTCAAAAGGGATCTGATCCATAGTCCTTCGCAAATACCATGCGTCATAGCCCTTAATTCTGCCTCTGCACTTGACCTGACAACCACATGTTTTTTACTTCTCCATGTTACCAAATTACCACCAACAAGTGAACAATAACCAGAGGTGAACCTCTTGTCATCAACAGAACCTGCCCAATCAACATCCGTATGGATTTCCACAGTCGGTTCTTTACCTGGGGAGAACAAAATACCCTTTCCAGGGGAGGACTTGAGGTACCGAAGAGTTCGGTGGGCAGCTTCAAAGTGATGAGTTTTTGGTGACTGCATGAACTAACTAATAACACCAACTGCATATGAAATATCCGGACGAGTATGAGATAGGTAGATAAGACGACCAGCTAGTCGTTAAAATCCAGTGTTATCAGACGCTGCTTCCCCCTCATCTCTACCCAATTTGTGGTTGACTTCAATTGGGATGTCAGCATGTCTGCACCCACTCATCCCACATAACTGGTGCAAGTCAAGGATGTACTTCCTCTATGATATGAATATACCATAATTTGATCTAGCGACCTCAATTCCTAGGAAATATCATGTTACAATGGGGAAATGGTCATTGATTATGATAGCTTTTAGTGTGTAATTGACAAAAAAATGGTAGAGAGAGTCTTTTTGTGAACAAGGAGAGCTGTCAAGGTGAGAATGGGTAGCACCTGGTCTAATGATGGTACTGTTGAACATGCCAACAACTGGTCCTCTTTTTTTCTTTTTCTGAGAATTTGGAAGCGGCAAGGAAGAATTTTTTTGGGGAAGACTGATGTGATGGTCATAGATGCATTGAGGTGGAAGGTTATGTGGTTGGCAAAATTGACTTCAATAGAGTGAGAAGTGCAGGGATGTGTGGATGCAACATGTACATTTTGTAGTGTCTCAGAGACTTCAGCAAGAGTGTCAAAGCAAAAGAGGGGAGAAAAAAATGAGAGAGAGCAAGAAGGAAAAAAGTGCGAAAAGTTTAGTTGAGTGAAGGAAAATCTGGGATGTGCAAAATTATGTCATGTACTTGATAGTGGTAATTCATTTCTCTTGTAGTTGTGGACATGAGTGATTTTCATTGAATCACATAAATTTTTCCACGTCTTTCTAAAATATTTCTCGCACTTCTCCTTATTTTGTCACCATCTTTATTTCTGAAGCAGTCCAACCCATCTTTTGACGAGTGACCCTTATTCTATTTGATCCAATCATGCTAATTTACAGTTCTTTTTTCATGTCCGCGTGGTCTAATTGTTGATTCATTTGTGAGTTATAATATTATAGGAAATAAATTGACGTAGTTTATTGTCTTTTTACTCTTCTTTGTGATTTCTTAGTTGTAATTCCATTCAATATTTTTTGAAGGCTGCAGCTTCTATATTTCTGGCAAATTTATAAATAACACTCGTCTATTGCGCTAATGATGAATCGTCTTTGCTCTGATTCAGCGTCAATCCGTTTAGGCTTATTGGAGTTGGTCTTTCAGTTTGGACATTTGCTACTGCTGGCTGCGGTTGCGCTTTTGATTTTTGGTCAATAACAATATTCAGAATGTAGGTATTTTATTTTGTATTTTTTGGAATGATTAGCATTTGTGAAAATTTTTTTTTGACCTATTGTGTTGCTAAAATTCCTAAGTAATGCCATTTAGGCTGGTGGGTGTAGGTGAAGCTTCATTCATAAGTCTTGCAGCTCCATTTATAGATGACAATGCGCCAGTAGCACAGGTTTGAATTTAACTCCTAATATGTTTTAAGTTAAAGTAAATTTGAGATATTCTATTTTTCCTGTAACACCCCTTCTCAGTTTTACAGTAATCAGCCATCCGGCCGGGTCAGCGATATACAGAGAACTATGAAACAGTATTAAAATTAGTATGCAGCAGGTAAAAAGAAACAACTGCTAAAAATTTAAAACTTATAACGGAAACTAAGAAAGTAAACTAAGAGTAACCACATACCTCATATCTGGATTCACAGAGCCACTAAACATGAATAAAAATGAGATGACTGAAAATCTGAACTATCATAACAAGTTTGATACCAGACATATAAAACATTAATAAGGTACATTGTCCACAACTACAAGTGTATACTGAAATAGAGAAAACTGAATGGGAAAACACTACAACTGACGCCACCATAAAACTCATCCTAGGCGTAGTTTGCCACCTGGGTCACATGTAAAAACATTGCCCACGAGGGGTCAGAGTAAAGAAAAATAACTCCTCCTAGTGACACTAAAATCATTTTCTCATATGATGAATGCATGCCTTTAGAAAACAATTTTGTGTATTTAAAATATTTATGCTATATGTTATGCATGCCTTCACAACACTTCCTGGTCAATACATCTGCTTGTTCTATGTTCGTGACTTTCAGTTCACTAACCCAAGTCCCGGCGTTCACTAACTAGTGTACTGTCTTACGTCAGGTCTACTTGAGTTCTAGGTGGCTTCTAGCCTACACATCTACTGGGAAGGTTCTAAGCAGAGTAGCTCCGAACGCGCAACTGAAACTGACGACCCGAGACCATCTTACGAACTCAATTGTTCTAGTGTCGCGCGGACACGGTCTCGAATCTACTAACTGTCTCAAAGGGAAGTCAACTCCCAAGACTGTACTGTTCACAAGGTACCATATGTCTTATGAGAAAGGTAGTGCGCCTCTACTGAGCACAAAAAGACTACTGAGCTACTCTGCTTGAGATATCTCTTTTGGTGGACTACTGAGCGACCCCTTGACTTTCTCGTGGTCGACTAGAAGGGACATTTACGCCCTTGGTTGGACAAATTCCAAACTTACGTACACGGTTAAAGTTTTCGTACCTAACGTTACTGTTCATGATTTGACTACTTTGGTCATGGAGAAGAGTGTCATCTTACACGTTTTCCGCACCGTTTTCCTATCACCACACCTTTCTATGCATAGTCATGATACTTGTACAAAACCTACACATGCGTATACAAAATACAATTTTTGCTATGTCTAACTAACATAAATTAGGTTTCCTTACCGTGGTGGTGTGACGCTCGTACACTCGACGCGACAACATTTACTTTTTCGAAGGAAAACTGACTACTGGGGACTTTCAAAACCTTGCCCCGAGGCCACCAAAATCCTGCAATCAAGATAACTCTATATTACCCATTTTCCCCTTAGGGTTTCATTTTGAAAAAATTCCAAAATACTAGGGTAACCCAAAATCCAAAACTAATCTAGTGATTTACCTTTATGAGGGAGTGATTGAAGCTCTCAATGCGTCTAACTCCAACTTCGCGGAGGATTTTGGGCAAACAGAATGAAAACCTAGCTTAGATTTGTTTCCAAATCGAAGGATTTCCATGAAGGAATAACGACAAAGGAGGAATAACACTTACCGGAACCAAACGATTCACTTCCACCAGTTAGGGTTGAAACCGGCTCCTCCATGGCCAAAGAAGGAAAAGGAACACCCACCGGCGCTCGTAGAGGAAGGAGGAGAAGCCGGAGTGGACTTCTGGAGGAGAATCGGGCGGCGGAAAGGGTTGCGGGAATGCGTCGGCTTGGCGTCGTCGGGCTGCGGCTATTTCCCGTGAGAAGGAAATGTGCGGGCTTGCAGTTTCTTTACTCCCGTGAGGATATAAGAGGCGTGCGGGTTTTATTTCGTGCCTAGCGGTTTTTTCTTAATAACCGAATGAGGAGAGGGGGAAAACTGTTATTGACACCCCAAAGCTATTAATTTTAGCTATACGCAACTCACTCTACACTACTAACGCCTTTGAACTTAAACGATTTCGCCGAGCAACTTTACTAAAATGAAATGTGTCACACTAAAATTATGACTAACACAGTTATCAAATTAACGGACGCGAACTTTAGGAATAGTAGCATTGTAGCTTGACGACGCGCTGCCTCGATCAAAATCCGCCGCGACTCGACCCTACAATTAAAATTAAATTTCGCGTCAAAACTTACGGATGTTATATTTCCCTCCTAATTTTCTTTTGTATTTCACTATTCAGTGTATTTATGTCTGTAATGAATTAATATAACTATATTCATTGTAGTCGTAGAATGCAATATAATTTTGGACAGGGCAGCATCGTTGCGTTTCACGTGCCACCTCTAGTGTTGGACACATTCGGAGAGGTCACGACTTAGAACTGGGAAGAAGATAGCCAGGATATACTAGTGTGATCAACGTGAGCCACATGTAGGTTAGAATTATTATTTTTTGTTTCTTTATCGTAACATAATTTTTTTAATTTTGTTCAAGTGTGACAGTGCCGCAGTGTAAAGACCCTAATAAAACTACGGCTAGATGCAAATGCAACGGTTGACGAAATCATGCTTAAAAAAATATTGATAAAACAATATGACTTGGATCTTTACACAATTGAATAAATCTATTAAAAAGAGGTAATAAGGGCGGAGTATAGGTGCGAGAATGCACAAAATCAACTTAGTAGTTGAATGAGCAAATACAAAGACTAAAACAATTGAAAACAAAACTTATAAATCACCATTTCTTTAAGTAGCGAACAAATACAATACCCAATAGTAAAAAAAAAACATACACACCTTGAACTTTGCAAAATAATAAAGAGGGGAGGGCAAGAAATGCTTTTGGAGGGTTGGGGCTAGCTAGCTGGAGGGACCTCCTGGGGTTGAGTTAAGACCTCTCTGATGTTAAGGATGGCTGTCCGCGCCACAGCGAGCAGTAAGGTGGCTGAATAGGGGTCCTGGACAGCAACTGGGAGAAGCAGGAAGGCTAAAACAACATCCCAGATCTTCCTATCACAGGGGGGAGCCGACTGGAGGGGGGGGGGGGGGGTTAATTCCAATAGGGCTGTTAGGTGCGGTGTGTGTGGGGGGGGGGGGGGCAAGGGGTGATTTTTGATTGAGGGTCGACCGGTTCTGGGATGGGTTAGAATTATTAGGGAAGTGGGGGCCGGCTGGTAGTGGAATGAGGGGGTAGTGTGTGGGTTGGGGGGGGGGCGAAATTTAGGAATAATTTCTAAATTAAAGGAAGTGGGGATTCGGTTGGGCTCATGTTGTGGATCCAGCCGATTAGTTATCTGGTCATATTATTATAATATTATTTATGTCTTTAGTCGAGTCGAATGTATTATTAGCGTCGTATGAGTTCAATCATAGTCGTCGTTATATTTTAAGATTTTAGTGCCTATTGATGTATTTACAGTTGTGTCATTGGGGTCCTATATATTGACCCTTAGAGTCTTGTATCAAGTAATGAATGATGGAAGTTCTAATTTCCTAAACTCTAAAGAGATCATGTAAGCTCTCTCTCCTTGAGCAAGCCCTGCTTAGGTAGCCTCAGTCATGACTTCGTAATATCTCCGTCACCGTCATCTCCACCTCCGACCACTCCTCCGACCACCATTCCGAATAGACCCATAACAACTTTGGTATCATATTGACCGGTCCTGTTCCGCAGCACACATCGCAACCGCTTCCTCCGTGGTTCGACAATAGCAAGCCACACTTCTCCTTACAGTGTTTAGCCGTTGTTCCGCTCGTCCAAATTCATCATCGATGGATTTTCATCCTTCTTGTTCCTGTCGATGCAACCTTCTCCGTCTCGGCTCCAGAATCCGCCTCCCGACTTCTTTCCAGGACAACACACCATCTGCAGGTCGAGACTCAACACGCTCCATCCCTGTCGACACCAGTAGCACCCGAGCGTCCCTCGTTCTTCGGAAACGGCAAGACAGACTCGATTGTTTCGTCCTCTGGATGCGGCGTGCTGCCTGCAACGACGTCACCGACACCACATCCCCCCTCCATGCTACTCGCTTACTTCCTTCGAGCCCCACGCCTTCTAGCCCCATCCCTCTGAGCAGGCGACCTCTCCATCGAGCCCGTATCACCGCTGATTTGTGCATCGTACTTCGCTTATTCCCTTCTCGCTGCATGCTGATTTGTGCTGTCGAGACACTTGCCTCGCTCCCTTCCCAAAGCAGCGACTTTACTTTACTTTTAAAAGCCTCATGTGGAGAAACCATGCCTCTCCTTTCCCATAAAGTCACTACAGATTTATGCTGTTAATTAATTATTTTAATTAATTATTCTATTGAATAAATTAGGTAATTAATTAATTATTATGGAGGGCAAGCTTAGTGTCGCAGAGATTGTTGCCCTCCGTTGAATAAAGGGAATGATGATCTCCTGGGATGCATGCCTTCGGGACGCCGAAGCCCGTTGTCAGGACACTATGACCACGCTCCTCCCCAAATTTTATAATTTGATAGCTTCTCTTTCGCTGGAGCTGCCTCCTTTGCCGCCGCCGCCTCTTCTTGTGAAATTGCTATCTTCGCCAGCCGTTGACGTGCCACCGCTCTTAGCGGTGATTGCCCTTCCTCCATCACCTCCCGTGGTGGTGCCACCCCACCTTGGGCCACCTTTGTCAGGCACCGTGACCGCCTTCCCACCAGCCCTTGCTCTGCCTCCCCCCGCTTCACTGACCCCAACGGACTGTCCGCCGCTTTCCCACCGAATCTTGTTATTAGCGGCGTCCGTGCACAAATTGAAACTGCAGTCTGAGTGGCAAAGCTGATGGTTACCTGAACTGAATGTCCCTCAAGAGGAACACCGACTCCTATTTGAGGAGTTCCATATCTGTAAACAAGAGTCATTGACCCTAAGCCTGATACTCGTGTGGTGGCCTACTAGCCCTATGAACACAGTGGTGTGCCTCCACTAAATTACGAGGGTGAACCTATCTCACCATTTTCTGAATTGATCTAGACTAGTATTCAACGAAACTCTCATGGGGTAGTGTTCTAGTTAAGTACACTAGGTTAAGGATTTTCATGTAACTGGATCTGATAATTTAGCCCAAGTGTACATACCCTTTAACTTGGTTCTGACTATTAGAACTTGTAACTTTCAAGTGCGTATACTGACATAGTTAAAACATGAATTAAAAACAAACTAATATGTTTAACTAAAAGTAGTCAAATTTCTTACAGCGGTGTTTCGACGTTCGTAAACGCGGCGAGGCGACATGATTCTCCTTCGAATAAATCTGTCCACTTCAAACTTCTCCAATAGGGACGAGAATTTACCTTCCTAAAAGCTGGGGAAACCTTAATATAAAACCCAAAATTTTCTAAAATTAGAAACGATTCCTACTGGTATAATCCTATAGTAGGAACCAAATTACTTGAAAAGAATTTCAGAGACATAAGTCTCACCTTGACTTGGAGTTAAATGTGAAACTTCTCAAATCCTTAACTCCAACGACTACCAGAATCTGAATTCCAAACGGAAACCCAAATTTAGACGTTTTCCCCTTTTAGGGTTTCAGTGGAAATTACTCAAAATGATAACCAATAACTAATTATGGAGGAAAAGAATGCAAACGAAAGCGTTACCTCGATCCAACAGTGGTTAAACCCAAAAATAGGTGGCTGATTTCTGATTGGGGAAGGCCGAGATCTTTGATTCCTGGATTTGGGGTGAGAGTAACGTAGAGTAATCAATGTTGGGCATCAATCATGACGATTCCCACAAAAGACGTGGAGAGAGATGAACGACACTTACCAAAACCAAAAGCGGTGATTCCAAAATTTTTCCCGTCAATTAGTGTTGAAGTGGAGCCTCCTACGACGCTTGGATAGTAAAAGAGGAGGTTGCCGAGGACTGCCGAGGGAGGAGAGCCTATAATTGTTGGAGGGAAAACCGTCTGAAGCTGCGAATGGTTAGCAAATCGCGCGCAGAGAGAGAGAGGGAGAGCCGACTGAAACTGAGAGGAAGAAGCGACGCTTCCCTAAAGTCCTCTCGATCGATCAGTGAGGAGAAGAAATCGTGCGGACGCTTACCCGGCGCTAGAAACGAGAGCGATTTTCCCCACCAAGCAGTTACAGGAATGTGAAGAGGGTGAGGGTTTAATCGTGCGACGCAAGCGGGGAGTTGCGGGAAATTAAAAGAGGCGTGTGGTTAGGGCGTCGGTTTGCGGGGTCGTGATGTTGATCTTGCGCTAGCTTGAGCTTTGAATCGTAGGGGAAGGTTTAAGGGGGTTTAATTCTATTTTATTTATATATATTATTGATTTTAATTAATTAATTTTTATTACAATCTTGACACTAGGAAACATTAATTAAAAAGAAATGATACCTCCAAACTTTGCCGGCTCGAATAGTTTTTCTCGCAATCGGGTCCTGAAATTAGAATTAATGTAATGAAAATTTGGGGCGTTACAAGCTCGATTTCAAGGACGGAGGAGATGCTGTGAATCCATTTGTCAGTTATCTGGTCATATTTTGTTATAATATTATTTATGTATTGAGTCGAGTCGAGTGTATTATTAGAGTCGTATGAGTCCAATCGTAGTCGTCGTTATATTTTAATATTTTAGCCTATTGATGTATTTATAGTTGTGCCATTGGTGTTCAGAGGAGTTTTGTATCAAGTAATAAATGAATGAAGTTCTATTTTCCTAAACCCTAAAGATAACATGAAAGCCCTCTCTCCTTGAGCAAGCCCGACTTAAGGCGGTCACGGTCATGGTTCCGTAGTATCTCCTCCATCATCATCTCCACCTCCGACCATTCCTCCGAACACCATTCTGAATAGGCCCATAACAGCTAAGTGGGAGGTGATACTTCAGTTAAGGATTAATTAATGGCTTTGCGTGTGGCTGAAATTAAGGGAGGGGAGAGGCCGACCATGGGGTGGAAGCAATGCTGCAAATGTCGGATGTCGGGGACACTTCGGTTTGGGTTTTCATGTCGATTTTTTATATATCGAGGGATATATTAGAGATATTTCATATATCGGATTTTAATAATTAATTAATTATATATGCAATTAAATGTTATTTTTTATACATGTCACAACACTACCTATTTTACAACCTATTGAACTTGTAAATATTAAAAGTTATATGTAACATTTAACATACAACACTTTAAAGATGAAAATTGGTAAAACTAGTGATTTTAAGATCAAAATTTCAAAAATCAAATTTCAAACATACCTCATTCTTCATTACTTAAAGACTCATCTATAGTCAACAGAGTAGATAAAATATGTTCTTCATCTGATGAACTCCTTAGATCTCCCTCGTCCACCTCAGATACTTTCTCTTTCCCCCTTTTGATAATTAATTGTCACTTCTTTGCTTGTAGCTAGTCTTTGAGGCTTCCTTTCATCATGATCAACGTCGACTATATTGCCAATTTGCGCCCATGTCAGCCCCTCTCCCGGAAAGACTTCATCATCGTCATCTTCATTTTCATCCTCCTCAGGATCAACATTCACCATCCACTCTTGTACCATTTCAGAATCAACATTCTTAGCTGCCAATAAATCTCGAGATGTCTCTTAATATTTCGACTTCGAAAAATCATTGAACTTTACAAATACTAAATCGTTCAATCTTTTGCTATCAAGTTTATTCCTCTTTTTAGAATGTATCTACAATTTTTTAAAAAAAAGTAAAATAATGCATACAATCATATAATAAAATATTAATGTTTAATTAAATAACTAATCTAATGCATACCATCTCGAAGGTGCTCCAGTTCCTCCCACATCCAGAGGATGAAGTAGTCAAACTTAAAATTTTGATAGCCATTGGTTTAAGGTACGACGTATCAACACCGTTAAGCCTTTACCAATATACAGTGAAAATTAAAATGACAACACAATGTATTAATTATTATAGATAAATACATATTACATCATTAAAATTAATAGGGCAAGAAATAAAAGTAATATTAGTTAGATAAAATGAAAAAATATTTTACATGACCACATCACGAGAAAAATTACCAGTTGAAAAAAATCAACATCAGAAAAGACCCATAACTTCATTACATCGTTAGATCTTCAGACATCTTTTATATTATCCACGCAACATTTTATTTATCCAACAACATTTTGCATCCTCAGTAGTATACTAGTATACAAAGTTATAACTATCATTCAAACTTTCAAAGTATTCGACAAAAGGAACAAAACATTCAAGTATCATTCAAAATTTCAAAACATCCCACATTTTATTTATCAAAAGACATAAAGTAGCAAGACAACTAAAAATGAGATTGGATATACATGTATCATTGATTGCAAAATGAAGTTAGATAAATAACTATTAATATGGGTATTTCAAATCATTTGTTGACTAATAAACAACTCAAATAAAAATAAGATAACAACTAATAAGGCAAATAAGGCAACAGAGCAACCACCATGCTACAACCAGCAAGTCAGCCACAAGACAGCCACCATGCCTTGCTGAACTAATAAGGCAACATGACAGCCACCAACAACTAAACGGGTCATTGATTGAAATAACCCACAAAGCAACCACCATGCTATAGCTGGTAAATTAGACAACAAGGAACAAGACAGTAGGGCAACTGGACAATAAGGCAGCATGACGCAAGACAACAAGATAACATGACAACAGCTAGCACAACAACCAACACAAAAAACTAAAATGCAGAGCGAGAGAATGGGAATGTTGACCTCATTAGCTGGCAGGACTGGAAGTCACTCGGTGGTGATGAGAGTGTTGGCCCCGAGAAGATCCCGCTGACAGGCTCCCATTAGCTGACAGGGCTGGAAGTCACTCGGTGGCGGTTGATGAAAATGTTGACCCCGAGAAGATCCCGCTGTCAGGCTCCCATTAGCTGGCAGGGCTGAAAGTCACTCGATGGCGGTTGGTGGAAATATTGACCCCAAAAAGATCCCGCTGTCAGGCTCCCATTAACTGACAGGGCTGGAAGTCACTCGGTGGTGGTTGATGGAAATGTTGACCCCGAGAAGATCCCGTTGTCATGCTCCCACTAGCTAACAGGGCTAGAAGTCACTCAGTAACGGTTGATGGAAATGTTGACCCCGAGAAGATCCCGCTGTCAGACTCCCATTAGCTGGCAGGGCTGGAAGTCACTCGGTAGTGATGAGAGTGTTGGCCCCGAGAGGATCCCGCAGACAGGCTCCCATTAGCTGGCAGAGCTGGTAGTCACTCAGTGGCGGTTGATGAAAATGTTGAGCCCAAAAAGATGCCGCTGTCAGGCTCCCATTAGCTGACAGGGTTAGAGGTCACTCTGTGGTAATGGAAATGTTGACCCCGAGAAGATCCCGCTGTCAGGATCCCACTAACTAGCAAGGCTGGAAGTTACTCGGTGGAGGTTGTTGGAAATATTGACCTCGAGAAAATCCCGTTGACCGGGCTCCCATTAGCTGGCAGGGCTGAAAATCACTCGCGGGTAGGTTGAAATGTTGGACCAAGCAGATCTAGCTGACCAGGCTCGCGCAAGCCAGGATCTCGCCAACTGGTGAGGGGCAATAACTATTCGACAAATGGTGTAGGGAGAAAGCGAGTACTGTCGTTCGGGGGTGGATCTCGCCGGCTGGGGATACTCACACGCCTCAATAAATCAACACCAAACACCATGAAATAGAAAGCCGAGCCGAACCTAGCCTCCCACTCACGCTTAGTCCCCAGGGCGGCGAGAACTAGTAGGCGAGTGTGCGGGATGCGCGAGACTGCCCTCTACGACTACGAGCTACCTTATCGCGTTTTGCCTTAGGAAAATCACGCCTCCGGATTACTCGTCTGATCATGAGAAGATCGCGGGCTCAGGAGCAGCGAGTGGGTCGACCCTGACTACCAAGGGGGGCGAGATCTCGAGGCCTTCATATAGGCGCGTGTTCTCACCTAACTCGGATGGATGCTAGCATCATGTTTTACTTTAGAGAAGTTGCGCCTCAAAAGTGGTGTGCACGTGCGAGTGCAACGTGGCATAATGGCATTAAAAGATTGTACAAATTGACAAGTAAAATTTCATTAACATATATCTGATTACAAAAAAGAAAATCGCCTCCCGACGAGTATAAAAAGGAGGGGGAAGAAATCATTACAAAAAAGAGATTACAACAAGTCCCCTAGTTGCCTCCCCCAGACAGATTGTCTCTCCTGCCCTCCACTTCGTCGAAGAGCGAGTCGAGCTCGTCCTCCTCGCCATTGATGGAGATGGGGATGAACAGCTCGGGGACCAAGTCTTTAGCAGTGACCTCCTCGCAGTCCGACGTCAACACCTTGAGGTCCCGCATGACCTGTAGTGTGTGGTCGGCGGCCTTGATGGAGGTGACCCTCATCATCTCTTTGACCTCCGCCTCGCTGTACATCCGTGGCTTTTTGGCTTGACCGCTCGGCTCGCCGCGAGATGAGGGATGGAGTGTCAACCAGACGAGTAACCTCAGCCTGGAGCTGTTTATTCTGTCCCTCCAGCAGTTGATTTTTTCCCTCGAGGTCAGCAGCGCGAGTGCGTAGGCGATCAGCGGTCGCGACATCTTGCAAAATGGAAGGTAGAAAGGAATGAGCTAAGCAAGTGAAAGGAAATGGGGGAGGGAATGACCAACACTTACCACCCCGCCAGAGCTCTTCTCGAGGAGGTTCTCAACGATCTCGAGTTTGCGCTTTAGGTCCACCACCTCGTCTGCGGCGAGAGCCCGAGCCTCCTCGGCATCAGACCACTTGTTGTTGAGGGTGAAACCAAGACAAACGGACATATGTGCGAGCTCCATGGAACGCATCTGGGCTCGCGTACACTCATGGGAGAGCCGCTGCAGCGTCATGTCGTCATAGGCCTCAGCGTCCTCGCGACCGTAGAGCCCGAAGACAAGTGCGAAGGCATGCCTGCTGGGAGGTCAGCGCTCGGACCAGGAAGGGGGGAGAGATGAAATGGAGACTCAGTTGACCTTCTCGTCCCATAGTACCATGGGCTCGCCGACCTGATCCTTCGCCTTCCCGCCGAGGCCAAAGTTACGGTGAGCATTCGACAATCCCGCATCGCGGGTTTCAGATATCATCACGTCCGGTGACCCAGGGAAGTCGCTCCCGCCTCGTTCTTTTTCAGGCGAGTTCCTCTGGACCTGCTTACCCTTAGGCACCACCGCCTTTTTTAGCCTCTTTTCCGGCGGTGGAGGGCGCGGCGAGTTGGAGTCGGGAGGGGCAGGTCGCTTCGGGCCACTGGGTTGTCCGATGGTCTCCTGCTCCCTCCTGCACGCCGCCGCAACTACCATCTCTCAGGCGAGCGGGTCGGGGTACAACCCAGAATCCGCAAAAGGCGGATGCTCTGGGATCAGTCGCTCCCCTACATGGAACGAACTTAGCATCATCAGAAGAAGAAAACATTTTGTTGGCGAGTCAAAAGTAAGGCGGGGGGGGGGGGGGACGAACCTTCACCAGGAAGAAGCGAGTCGGCGCCCGATACAGTCGGCGCCCGGTATGTCTCCTCACGGAAGGGATGGTACCGAGATCGCCCTTGATGAAGACGAATTTGGTATCGCCCTTGATGAGGACGAATTTGGTGAATCGGTGATGGTTCTTGTTAGCGGTCTCGCGCACTTTGAATTGCGAGCTGGCAAAGAAGGCGAACTCTGTTGTTGGTGGCGCGGTAGATGAAAAGCTTGCGAAAGACCGTGGGATTGAACTGGATCTGTTCCTTCCGGAGGAAGCTCGCGAAAGCCACCAACATGGCAATCACGTTGGGGTTGAGCTGCGCGGGGACGGTCCCGAAGTACTTCAAAACCTGTCGAACTTCTGGCCAGAGGGGAAGGCGCAGCCCTACCTCGAAGTGCGAGATGGGGAAGACGAGCTCGTCAGGAAGAAAGGTGTTGATCGCCTCGCCCCTTCCCGGCCTGCGCGCTGTAAACCCAGGAGGGACGAAGTCACATAGACAAGGTATTCCTGCTCAGAAGGATTCCCATCGAAGAAGGGATGCTCGGCAAACTGCTTCGCGCATTTCGACCTCCCGTCGGCGTCGGCTCGCGTCTTTCCCATCCTAGCAGTGGTCATTGTGCGAGTGCAAGTGGCGAGAAGTCTGGTTCAATAGGGCGTGACTACAATAAATGCGATGAGATAAGGGTAGGTGAGGGGGTCCTATTTATAGAAAAAGTTAGGGCGAGGCGAGCCGCTCTCTTGGGCCAACTCGCTAGCCTCTGCGCCGACCTCCCGCGACCTATTCTACCAGCAAGCGACCCGAATTCAAAGCAGAACATTACATTCGCGCGAGATCAACAAGCACCAAATATTAAACATGATTATAATTATTGAGCATAGTTGTGTGAGTGCCCTCAAGAAGAAATACAACAGGGGGGAAGAGGAGTTACTACAAGACGTGAGAAGACCTGAGGGTCCAAGGGGCGAGAGCCGGTAGGCTCAGCTCGGGAGACATTTCCATCTACCCCGGCCTCGCTCCCCCGTCTCCGGTGGTCGGCGAGGATTATTAAACTCGCGGACCATCTCGAGGTCTTGGTTTACAAGGCGCATATTCTCTTGTATGCGGTCCATGAGTGGTCCGGGGGAAGTCATTTCGCTGCCCGATCCTCGCCTCACCTCGTTTGCTAGCATCACGTAGTCCTGCTCGAGAGCGCGCAACCGCTGCTCGCCGACAGCCCTCTCTTCTTGGATCTCGCGCAACATGAATCCATACTTCTTGACCACCCCGATTGTTCGCTTCTTCACCTCGGCAGGGTCGATTGAGGCACCCAAGAAGCCTTCCAGTGAGTTGAGAGAGGGAGGTGACGAGTAGAGTCCCGGGTTGGAGGACTCTTCGGCTTCAGAGTGTCCAGGAAGGCCTGTGATAATAACAATCCAAATGAGACGTGACTCGGGGTTCAAGATGTGGCGAATGCTTCAACTAACCATGCAAGGTGGATATCCACAGGAGGTGTGGCTGGCGGGAAGAGCCCGTCTGTCCTTGGTGAGGCTGAGCGAGAGGAGAGGCGAGTACCTTGCCGTGACCTGGACGAAAAGAACCCGGGTCGGAGATCAGTTTGAAGGGAGGAATGGGGATGTCCCTAATGCGTCCCACCGCGAGTGAGGGATCAGGGGTAGGATCACGCAGGGGTTCGCGGACCTGCGACTTCAGCGACAGCGAGCCCAGGCCGGTGGTCCCGAAGGTAGGAGCTGAAAAGAAGCAATATGGATAAGAAAGGTAGCAAGAGCGGACGTAAGGGTAAGACGAATTACCCGGGTTTCTCGCATGATCGTCGGTAGTGGTTCGAGCGTGCGAGTCCTTGGGAGAGGAATTGACCCGCACCAGGGGGATACCCGCATCATCTTGCTGGCAAGTACCATGATCGGCGGGAGCGTCACCAACCTCCTTCCCCTTAGATTGGTCAGCCTGCAAACAGATTCGGAGTGGTTATTCCCACGTAGTCTAATTGGGGGTCAATGGGCGCAAGTATAATCTTCAGATACCAGCTTTGAAGAAGAAGAGGCGAGTCCACGGCCTGGCGTGGAGGGCGGATCGCCGAGGACAAGCTCGCCGACCATTGGGTCGGGCCGAGCCATCTTCGCGGGCTTGCGTTTCGGTAATTCACTCGGGGATTGGTTGGAGAGCCAGGGTCGGAGTTCGGCAGCGCGAGAGGAATTGAGCTCCCTGACACGGTTGAGCCTCTCTTGAAACTCCTTGGAAAGAGGCATGGTGTAGCTAAAATCAGGAGGGTAGGGGGGACAACAATATTCTCCTAGGAAGACAGGTATATATATAGCAGTTTGTGGATCCCACCACAAGATTCCTTCTACCCCTGCCGCACTCGCCGGTCTTCCAGGGTTGATGATTCTTTTCGAGCTTGGGGCAATCTCGCAAAGAGCGGGGATTGTGTACAGCCCCGTGCCCGGCGAGTTGGCCCGACAGGGGCAGTCCTAGCCAAATGATGTGCGGACTAGGTCTTAGGCGAGTCGGAGGGGCGAATGTTATGGAGCCTCCCTGACTCGCCCGGGCTGGGTGGTCCAGAGCGTGGGGGCGAGAGGAGTATTTGGGCTCGCGCTCGCCCCTGGCCCTTGGCACGTGGTGGGTGAGTGGGATGGTCGGATCCGCACTCGCCCTGGGCCCCGAGCTGGCAGCGAGTGCCAGCCCCATCGAGCACTCCCCGCTCCAGGCGAGTGGAATTTTCGTGGACTACCCGCCCGGTAGTGTCTTTTACTATTTTGCCCCTGTTGGCCCGCCAGTAGCCTTTCAGAACAGCGAAATTGCGCTGTTGACAGACTGATTTGGGCTACGTATAACCTTTTAGAACACCGGAGTTGCGCTGTTTGCAGACCAGGCTTGGAATTCTATAAATAGACCCTATGAGCATCTTTGGAGGGGATCAAGTCTTTTTGGCTTCCTCTTCTTTGGGTTATTTTGGTTTGGCTGTGTAAGCCCTCCAAGTTGCCCAACTCAGCTTTTGGCTTGGGAGGGAAAACGCTCTAGAGATCTTCCGGGTGTGTGGTGGGACCTCCGTGCTGCAACCCAGGGTTAGTTTTGTAGTTCCGAGTGCCTTGCCAGTAGCTCAAGTTCGTGAGAAGTAAGTGTTAGCTACACCCTTGGGTCCGAACTCTCGTTGGGATCAGATTTTGGCTCCAACATCGAGGACAACTCATAATGAAGGGTGAGTTGATATTCCTGCTCAAGGTACTGCAAGCGGTGATAAGCCGGCTCAGTACGTATTTTAGATCAAATTGGGAAATGGTCATAGTTGGCACCTCTCAAATGTCTCACCTCACTACTAGCTCATTAAAACGATCCTTGTACTAAGTGATGGATAGGGATCCTTACCGAAGGGTAAATAATTGATCGAGCAAATGAGTCTAATACGACGCAGACAAATACCTCTGACACATCCTACGCTTGATCTCCAACTAACTAGTTTTCAGTGAAGATGATCACACTCTTGGGTCCTCTCAATGCTAGACCAACATGATCTCACCTGATCAGTAAGTCTAAAGTTTTGCAAATTTAATTTGTCGCTCGCCGAATAATTCAAAATGATCAAGGTAATATTCCATGTACACTGGCCAATAACTAAAAGATTCGGAACTCGATGATCCGTCAAATGATAAGACAACAATACAAAACCTGTACTTTAGATGTCTCTCAAAATGATGATCCTCGTCATAATCATCTCTAAGATAATGAAGTCGTGTCGAAGGATCAACACGATCCGCTCGTGTGCAGGGATATTAACGATAAGAATCGAAGTGATCGTCTTTAGCATAGAGAGATCTCGTCGAGGGGTCGACACGATCTCTGGGATTGGCGTGCATCGATCAAGAATAATCAGTGTAGTAACACGCAGATGGACTTCGAATCCCCAAATAGAGGAGAAGAATGAAGACGATAACTAGCCATGTAGGAACCTATTGAATCTACTATTGCGTATTAAAATAAAGCTCTAACCTGGGGCTCTGATATTATTTTGACGCAAGACAAATCTGTAGGTGACGGGCTTGTGATGCCTTAACCCTATATGCAATGCAAGCGAGCATGCGACTAATGCAACCTACGACCAACCCTAGAATGCCATGCAAACATACACAATCTGATGATCTAAAGAAGGATACCCCTAATACGAATGCACATATGATGACTCAACATGCAAGTATTTTCCGGCGCACAATTAATTAAACAAAATAATTTTAAAATCCTGTGCAGGCGTCGCGGTTGATTACAATATTGCAATGAAATAAGCAAATAACAATTACAAGTTAATTGAGAGTGTGTTAAAAGTAAATGCATGTATATATACAATGCACAATTAAGAGAGCAATAAGCCAAATAGATACGAGTCCAATAATTTCAAAGAATACAAATAGTTCTCGTATAATGAGAGAATGAAACTATAATGTTAAAATTCACCAAGTACTCAATGCCAGAGGTTGTGAGGAGATCCGATGATGTTGGTGGTTGTCAGGGGGTGGAGATTATACTGTGTAGAGGTTTTCAAAGAGGGGCGGCAGCTGTTCGATGGACTGGAATGGGCTCGGAGGCTGTTGGAAGAAGGAAAGGGTTAAGTATGGTGTTGGAGAAGTGCTGGAGTGGATATCCAAGCTGGTCGTGATCACGATGTCCGATCAACCATCCAACGATCCAAAAATGTTGCGCGGTCGATTTCCATCACCTCGCTTCTACAAAAGTACACATGGTGCAGGTACCATGCCCACACTTAAACGACACCTTGCAGGGTTGCAAGAGTGCATCTTCGAACTGCCATAGTTCAATTAATTTGTGAAATGATTAGTATTAATTAATTGATACTATTTTATCTTATTGCCTTTTGTCTTGTAACATGAGGTTTTAGGTAGTGTAAGATGGATCTTTGATCATTAGTATTTTGGGCTCTCTTGAGAGAGAAACTTTTTGGAGGACCTAACCTCCGAAATTTGGCGGAAGTTTGTCTTCAGATTGTATCTTTTAACGCTATTGTTAATAATATCGCTCCGGTTTCATTTTCATTCTGCATTGAGTGTTTTCCCTTGTTCGCACCTGTAGAAAAAAACTACCCTGTAACGTTCTATGACGTTTCATATCACTGCCTTGCATTTCATATAGAATTAGGTTTGCATCCAATCGTTTAGCCTTCTCAGCCCCCCAATTTATGTGGGTGAAAATTTCAGATTCTTAGATTATGTAGATTTTAGATTTTCTTTAACAACATTTTCTGATATATTAATTAAGGTGTATTTAGACCTTTAATTCGACACTTCATATTACGTTTTCTGAATTGTTGTCAAGTTAGGCTTGCTATTGATTTGGGATCTTAGCTAATTTGCATGAGTTAGTTATTTGCAAACTTCTGCACATATAATTAATTACACTAATCTCCAGCTTTAAACTATTATCTTGTCCTTCTTTAATCATAATTCCATTTCTTCCTGCCCTATCAAGTACGTAAATTTTGAACATAAGTATTTATGATTATCCTACTTTTGATTGTGAAAATGGACCGAGTTATTCTGCTAAATGTGTTGATGCTAAAAGTAAAATGCCTCATTTTGGTCTTTGTTATGGAGTATTGTCATTTTGTTCCATGACTAATCTATGTTAGTGACTTGCTTCTCAGAAAACAGCTTGGCTTGCGTCTTTCTACATGTGCATTCCAACTGGAATTGCGCTCGGTTACGTATACGGTGGAGTGGTTAGTTTAATTTGATAATTCTTGTTTTATATTGACACGTTATAATTGATATTTTTTCAAATATTGTCCCTATTGTCTTCATGCATCAGTCATAATGTATTTTTTATGTATTTAGAAGAAACCAGAGCTATTTAATTTGTGAAAAAAGATTTTACTACTTATTTTAATGCCATAGACCAATTTGGAAGTTGATATTTTGACATCTATGAAAGATTTTTCTTGATATTCAATCTTACGTGGTTGCATCTGCTCATGCCAGTCCCGTGAATTTCAACTATAAGCTAAGGTGAGCTTGATTTGATTTCAATCTTGATATCAAAACTTATTCAAAGCATCAGATGGTGCTAACTAGGTTAGTCTCCAAGAACCTTTGAGGTAATGTGAGCAGGAAAAGATGTCATAGGGATGAACTATGAGGGACACACAAAGGAAGATGTGGATAAGGGTTTACACAATCCTACTTACCCAACACAATGCTGCCAAATAAATTAGACTAGTTGTGTATAATAGTCTATTGGTTGCAAGATTTGGAGACTGTGTGACTGCATGTTTTTAGAATGCATGTATTTTAAAAAAGAGTTGTTTGATTACTCAGAGTTGTTTGGTTGACTAAATGAATTCGAGGATATTTTTTTCCTATTTGTTCAGATGTAAAATTAGTCTGATACTCCTTCCAATTGCAGTGATAACATTACCTCCTCACTGTAATAATATAATAACTGTTTGCACATGTTAGAATAACGACTATTGCAAAATATAAAAATTGGACATTAATGCACCGATATTCATCCTTCCCAAAGCCATAAGCCTTATTTAGCACTATGAATTTAATCTAGATTGCAGCAACTATGTTCGAACACCTCATGCAGTCCTTCATTATGATACGGAGCCGTCTAACGCCCGCAAAACAAGTCAGTGTGAAAGATGCCTACAAGAATGATATGCATAGTTGAAGTCAAATAATTTTTACTGTTTCACAAATAGTCACAGATTTTTGGAACGGAAAATAAATATGAGTAAATACTACTGTGATGTCTCATCTTACAGATCACAGAGCCAATCAAAAATACAATACAATTTAGCTCCATAAACAGCTAAATAAAGAGTACACAAGAAACATAAAAAACATAGTAAATGAAATATTCAACATATGAAATGATCAAACCACCCGTCTTCTTAAGCTTCCTTCCTTGCATATATGTTTGATTACAAGGGTCAATCATTGCCGACCGAGGAACTGCTTCCTTCATGCACCCTTGTGGGTCCAAGGGGTCTGCCCAATCTATCGTTTTTGAGGTCAACTGATACGTACTAGCTACACCATATCGAGAGTTAAAAGAAAATTAGCCCCTGGGTGTAACGACCCTAGCCGATACAACGTGACAGCGTCACGGCTCCGCTCTAGGCGACGTTACCGGGCTGCAGCCCAAGCACCCCAACCCCTCTCCCTCCACAGGCGGGTTGTTGGTGGCCACAACCTCCCTTTGATGAGGCAAACTCGATAGTCAAGCCCGCACCACGGGGACTTCCCAGGAGGTCACCCATCCTAGTACTTCTCCGGCCCGAGCACGCTTAACTATGGAGTTTTTTCAACCTTCATCACCAATTGAGCTGCACTTTTTATTGTAACGCCCCGCCAAGCACCAAGCACAGGCCAGGCACGTTACCCTGGGGTCCCTTAAATAAAAATTACAAGACTTCCAACAATTATCAAAATACCTTACATGAAAATAAAAAAAATATCATAATAACTCTAAATAGCGACACTAAAAAAGACGACACTAACATGTCAAATTATATTATATATATATATAATTAACTAGTAACGAGGACTATTGTGGGCCCATATCAGCTGCACACTACATACATGAAATGATAAATAAATAGGTATATTAGTGCTTAATATAGATTTCCATGCCCAACTGTCGATTGTTGGGCGTCCTTTGGTGTATTTGGCTTCACTAAGCACTTCACATATACTGCGCTTGATTACTTACTTTACTAGTTGAGAAGTTCTTCAAAATTCTTTAGGCGGGTCTCTTACTATTGCATAGACACCTCGACATCATCGAATCTTCTTTGCATGATATCCGTGACTTCAGAGAAGTACTCCTTATAACCTTATCTTCTTCCTTCAAAAATGGATGAAAAAAGTGAGAAATATCACACTCCCATTGAACAAAAATCAAGTAAAGACTATCCAAGTTGTATCAAGAATACGATAACAATATCCAACAAAGAAATTTTAATCAAAATAAATATTTTTGTGGCGTAAGTAAGAAAATTTGAAGTTTTTCTAATATTACAAGTATGAGTCCCCGACAACAACACCAAAAACTTGATATGCTCTTCGATTATATTTAATTTTTAACTATAGATTAACGCACTCTACTTTGAGATAATACAAGCACGCCTGTTAGAGGAATCGATAATGAATTCTTTTGAGTCTGTCCCCTCTATATATGAAGGCGGACACAAAACATAATAAAATAATACATATGACATATTGTAACACTCCCTCTCAAGTTGGGCGTGAGATGTTGATCTTGCCTAACTTGACAACAATTCTTCCAAAGGTAATTCCACTCGGGCCTTTTGTGAGAATATCAACAAGTCTGTCTGAGGGAACAAAGGGAGTACACACAAGTTCCTTTTCAATATTCTCCTTAGTGAAATGACGATCCATCTCAATATGCTTTGTACGATCATGTTAGACCGGGTTGTGAGCGATGGTGATGGCAACTTTGTTATCACAGTATAACCGGATAGGCTCATCTTCAGAGAGACCCAGGTCACTTAGCAACTGTTAGAGTTAGTATATTTATATTATTGAGTTTAGTCCCACACCGCCTATCAGTGTTTGAGTGTCTTGTTGTATCTCCTATATTATGCCCCTTTGTGGAACAATAAAATTGCACCTTTCATTTCTTTCTACATGGTATCAGAGGATTGATCTGAAGCCTAAAATAATTTTTTTTTCCGGTTTCCGCTTACGCCACTGTTCCTTCCCACCCCGACCCATGATTTTTTTCTTCTCCCGCAGGCTACTAGGGCTCACGCTCGCCGCTCTTGTCGACGAAGTCGATAGCTCATCCCGTCGACAGGAGCGGCTCTGCTTCCGCCTGCGTCGTCGACGCCGTGTGCTGCTTCCTCCTGCGACATCGACGCCGTGGACTGCTTCCACCGCTGCTGCCGCGCTGCTTCTCCCGACGACTTCGTCGTCTGCTTCCAGCTTCTCCCGTGGTGCTACTCCGTCCTCTGCTTCTCCTCCCCTCTCTTTCGCTTCCAGGGGAAGTGTTCCCCCCTTTTTCTCATCGATGGAGAAAGGGACTTAGCCGGCTTCTTCTCCGGCCCAGGTGGCTCCTTGCCACTGCTCCTCTGCGCTGCCGTACTGCTTCTCTGGCTTGCCGCCTCCTCTTCCGACTTGGTGGATCCGTGTTGCTGCTGCTCTTCCCTTCCGGCTGTGCTGCTCCTGTTTTTTTTCCTATCGAGATTTGCTGGTCGTGTCGTGCTGCTGCTACGCATGCGCCTCTTCTTTTCCCGGTCTAGTTTTTTTTGTAGTTTTTTTTAAAAAGTTGTTTGTGTTTGTTGTTGTTTGTGTCTCCTTTCGATTTCGGTCTTCTTTCACGTGATCTGGGTTCATGTACCCGACGAGGGTCCCACACGTGCACGTGGTCTACGTGAGGGGGAGTGTACGTCACGGCTTCCAGACATAGTCTATGCCTTCATGCACGTATTCCACGTGAGGGGGGTGTTTGTGATAACGGCGACTCAGATGCCTCTTTCCCGACTCCTGTCTGAGTCACACATGTCCCCCAGGTTGATTTCGTCTGTTGTTTGTCTTCCCGTTTCTTTTCTTCGCTTTGTGGTAGGAATGGTTTGACATTTTTGGTTGACCTAGTTTCAGCTCCGGGTGTATCCAGCGTGATCATGGTCGGTTTGTGGACCAACGTCGTGTGGCCTTTGCCTTTGCCTGGTTGTAGTATCCCCGGTGACACGCGGTTGGGGCTCGGTGGCTGCTGTTTTGTCCCATGTTGTCAACCTTCGTTTACCTTCCGTTTTATGTTGTGTTCAAGCTGTAGGTTTCCCCTCCAGCTTGAGGGAGATTGTTAGAGTTAGTATATTTATATTATTGAGTTTAGTCCCACACCGCCTATCAGTGTTGAGTGTCTTGTTGTATCTCCTATATTATGCCCCTTTGTGGAAGAATAAAATTGCACCTTTCATTTCTTTCTACAGCAACGACCACAACCATAAATATTCACAAACACCATGAGCCATAGCCCGAAACTCTGCTTCAACACTTGATCTCGCCACGACCTATTGTTTTTTACTTCTCCAGGTAACAAGATTTCCACCAACAAGAGAACAATACCCTGAGGTAGATCGCCGATCGTCGACAGAATCGGCCCAATCAGCATCGGTGTAGACCTCAATTTTTAGGGCCGAATTGGGGGAAAACAATATTCCACTCCCAGGTGAGGACTTGAGATATCTGAGAATTCTCTTGGCAGCATCTGCATGACGAGTCTTCGGAGCGTGCATAAATTGGCTGATAACGCTCACAACATAAGCTATATCTGGACGGGTATGAGCCAAGTAGATCAGTCTCTCTACAAGCTTCTGGAATTCAGGAATATTTTCAATCTCCTTCCCATCATCACGACTCATTCTGTGGTTTGCTTCAATTGGAGTGTCCACTGGTCGGCAGCCACCCATGCCAGTCTTCTTAAGAAGATCCAGAGTATACTTACTCTGAGAGATAAAGATCCCATGCTTGGATCTTGTCACTTCAATACCCAAGAAATATTTGAGAGTACCCAGGTCCTTGACCTCAAACTCAGAAGCCAACTTTTGTTTTAGAAGTTTGATTTCTTTCACATCATCGCCCGTGATAACGATGTCGTCACCATAAACAATGAGAGCTGTAAGTTTACCGGTCCTATGCTTGATGAACAGAGTATGATCGAGATTGCCCCGGTGATACCCAAAATACAACATGGCTTTGTGAAATCTCTCAAACCAAGCTCTTGGAGACTGTTTCAGTCCATTTAGGGCTTTCTTTAACTTGCAAACGCGTCCCACTGAACTTTTGGGAGTAAGGCCTGGTGGTAGAGACATAAACTTCCTCATCCAGATTTTCATGGAGGAAGACATTTTTTACATCAAGTTGTCAAAGGTCCCACCCTTTACAAGAAACACAAGATAGAAAGATTCTGATTGTGTTCATCTTTGCTACAAGAGCAAATATTTCCTGATAGTCAATTTCAAGAGTTTGAGTGTGCCCTCTTGCCACCAACCTTGTTTTGCACCTTTCAACCACACTCTGAGAATTTTGTTTGACTGTGAACACCCATTTGCACCAAACCGGTTTCTTCCCAGGGGGAAGATGAACTAAATCCCATGTGTTGTTTTTTTCAATCGCAACCATTTCTTCAAACATCGCTTTTCTCCACACGGGAATCTCCAGGGCACTCTGTCAGGATGGTGGTATAGATATGGACGCAAGGGAAGACACAAAGGTCTTATGGGATGTGGAGAAAGAGTCATAAAAAACATAATTAGAAAGAGGGTGTTAAGTGCAGCACCGGATACCTTTGCGGAGAGCAATTGGAAGCTCAGAAGGCCCTGAGTCCGGGTCCAATGACTGTTCTGGTAGCAGGTCCAGTGTGTCGTTAGGCCTCTTTCTCCGCCGAGTGTACACCTGCAAAGTAGGAGCAGTAACAGGAATAATAGTATGGACAGGAATATCACTCACTTCTGACGGTAGAAGCTCCCCCTGAAGTGAGGGATATGAAGGAGGAACAGACAGTGGTACAGATGGTGAGGGCACAAACGAAGAGGGCAAAAAAGGTGAGCCACCTGGAGTAGGATAATAGGCCTCAGATTCACGAAACGTGACATCCATGATAACAAAGATCCTCTTAGTAGGAGGATGAAAACATTTGTACCCCTTTTGAGTAGGAGAGTAGCCAATAAACACACACCGTAAAGCGTGAGGATCAAGTTTGGAGGGAGGAGGGTGATGGATGTGAACAATACAGACACAACCAAAAACCTTAGGAGGGAATTGAGAGGAAGGGACATGTAAAGTCCCGATTGGAGTGACATTCCCAAGAACACGAGATGACATACGATTAATAAGATATGTAGCCGTAAGGACTGCATCGCCCCAGTAATACTTGGGAAGACACATTGTTGCTAAGAGATAACGAGCCACTTCCAAAAGGTGACGATTCTTATGCTCCGCAACCTCATTTTGAGCAGGAGAATAAGAAAAAGTGGTTTGGTGTATAATGTCATGCTCAGCCAGAAACTCAGCAAAGTGGAAATCCAGATATTCGCGACCATTATCACTGCGGAGGATCTGAATTTTAACATTGAACTGGGTGTATACCATGTTATAAAACGTTTTGAAGGTGGAGAAAACTTCATTTTTCTTTCGCAGTAAATATAACCAGGTAGCGCGAGAAAAACAATCAATAAAAGTAACAAATCAAGCACAACCAGAAATAGAAGGGATGGGATAAGGTCCCTAAACATCAGAGTGAATCACATTAAAAGGAACTGAACTTGCCAATGAAATATGATTAAAGGTAGTACGACAGTGTTTGTTAATAGCACAAACATCACAAACAAAAGAAGTAAAAGCAACAACAGACATAACAGGTAACAAAAGCCTCATAATATGGATGGATGAGTGTCCTAAATGGCAATGCGAGGAATAGAGGTCGGGCGTGCCGGAGTGAAGGGCCAGAGAAGGTGCCATCGGGCTGGAATCGAGCATGTACAGACCATTGACCAGGCTACTAAAGCCAATCACCGTCCCCGTCTTCAGGTCCTAAAATACATAAGAGGAAGACTGAAAGGTTACTGAGCAGTTCATGGAATTAGTCAAACGACTAATAGATAGCAAATTACGTGTGAAATTTAGAACATTCAAAACTGACGATAAGGCGAGAGAGGAACATGAGATGGAACCCTTCCCAACAATAGAGGAAAGAGAATCATCAGCAATGCTCACCTTGTCACGATCAGAGAGAGGAGTATAGGAGATAAAACTTGAGGCGGAGCCAGTCAGATGATCGGTGGCTCCAGAGTCAATGATCCAATGAGCGGAAGGGTGAGAAGCAGCAGAGTGAGCACCTGGGGTCCCTGTGTGGGTATATGAAGACAACGCAGAAGACTCCGTAGAAAGACCTTGCATTATGCGGCGAAGAGCAAGGACTTCATCAGCCGAGAAAGCACCAGAGAGGACGGAAGAATCAGCACCCGACAGAGCAGGAGAAGTATCTGCAACAACATCAATGAGATGGGCTGAACGGGGAGGTGTGCGGCCAGTGGAGCGGCCGAAGCCACGACCACCGCGAGGAGGAGCACCACCTCTCGGTGGAGGAAAACCATGGAGTCGAAAGCAGGTGTCTCTGGTATGACGGGTCTTCCCACAATAATCACAGAGGAGGTTTTCTTTATCAGTACCCTTTAGCTTAGATTCACGGGCAGGACGAGCCCCCAGCAAAGAAGGGGTACCAGCAGTCAAAGCAGAACTCTCAGGAGCAGGATCGGGAAGAAGGGACTGACGACGATCAAACTCCTGTTGGACAATGCTATAAACTTCTGGAAGAGACAGTAACGACACACGTCCCAAAATCCGAACACTAATCTGATCCAAGTCCCGATGAAGACCATGAAGAAACTCAAAGGTCCGGTTGCGATCCTCCCGAGCACGGACCATAGCCTCATCAACAAGGCTAACAAAGGTGAGGGAATCAAAATGATCGTATTCGTGATACAACTGAGTGAACTCCAAATAGTAAGCATACAGGGGGGGGGATTGCCCTGGCGGAGGAAGGATATCTTCCGTCTCAATTGGAAGATTTGGGCAACATTTCCCTTGTGAGAATAAGTAGTCTCTGCACGCCACCAAATATCAACAACAGTGTCCAAAAATAAGTTAGCCAAGACATGCATACAATATCAACAACAGTGTCCAAAAATAAGTAGTGGCGAGCGATGGACTCCTGCATACAATTCGTTAGCCAAGACATGACTAAGGAATTTTCAGAATCCCATTGAAGCCAATAAGGGGTAGTCTTCTCCGGTTCCGTAGTTTGCCCAGTGACATATTCAAAGAGGCGACGACTCTTAAGAGCAAGAGCGATAGAGCGCGACCAAGACAGATAATTTGAATCATCTAATCGGATAGTGGTAATCTGCGGAGTATTGTGATCATGACTCCCACGCAGATGACTTGCAAGAGGAGGAATCAGAGAGAGAAGCGGTGTTGAGGTAGAATCGCTAAGCGCCGACATAGTGGCTCCAAAATAGAAATCCGAAGATCACACGCCACACAAGGCTACAAGGGGTAACCAATTCCACCAAGCAACCATCCAATTTGGAGATACGAGGAATATAAATCAACTCCATCCGATAACAGGGCAACAAACCCTAGGAGACGGCGTCGGAAGGAAGGCTGACCTCACCACATATCCGGCGCCGGAAGAGGAAGGGCTACAAGCCCTAGGAAGCCCGACTAGGGCTGAGAAGGAAGCGCTGGAACTGGCGCCGGAAGAGCGAGAAAGTCGTTCGCGGGTTGTTGCGACTTGCGCGGGTTGACTCGGCTATCGCGGGCGAGACGCGGCAGTCGTGGCCTGCGCAGGTTGGTGGCGAGATGCGGGGCTGTCGCGGTCTGTCGCGGGCGAGACACGGAAGGGCGGCAAGATTAGATGCGGGAGAGCAGCGAGAACGCAAGCGGGTGAACGGATCTGGGGAGAGGCGGAGCGGCTAGGTCATGCGTGGCTCTGATATCATATTAAAGGAATCGATAATGAACTATTGAGTTTGTCCCCTCTATATATGGAGGCGGACACAAGACATAACAAAATAATACATCTGACATATTGTAACAACGCCTATCGTGTATAATATATGAATCTAACCACATACTACAATCCCATTGAGCCTAAAGATAGAAAGGATACAATAGGAACTTCAAATGACTTCACTTCCAATAATTGTCATCATACACTGTTGTTTAGGTTTTCTATTATTATGATGCCGACCTGTAAGATGACGGCCGCATTTTTTAGAGCCAAATGATGCGCACACGAGTAGTATATAGCGATAGTCAAATATTTTATATTATTTCACAAGCGATATTAGAGTTTCAAAACGAAAAATTATTTACAAATACTATGATGATAGTTTAATCTTACAAATCACGGAGCACTGGAATCGATAATAGAAAGTGCAATACAACTGAAGTAGAATGTTTCTAATAAGGGTTGACTCTAAAAATTACTACATAAATTAAACATGTATCGTAAGGCTAAACTTGCAATAATGAAACTTCTAAATAATACAGCACAATAATCACAATTAGACAAAGTTTCTAATAAGAAAACAAATGATGTATTACACATGTAAGAGTGCTAGTAAACAAATACTTGAACGAACAAAACCCGACAAATTACATGATAATATTGACATAAAGATTATAAAAACAATCAATGTTGCAGATGTCGGATATCAGGGAGGTAGGGAGAAGAAAGCACCAACGTGCGAGAGAGAGGAGAGCACCGACGTGCTAGAGAGCACCAGAGAACCACAGAACCAGAGAACCAGAGAGCTAGAGAGCACCAATGAGCCACATAGAACCAGAGAGACGGAGAACACCAGAGAACCAGAGAGGGAGAGCACCAAAGAACCAAATAGAGTGCCGACAGTGCGTGAGAGAGGGAGAACACTAGAGAATCAGAGAGCTAGAGAGCACCAACGAGCCACAGAACCAGAGAGAGGGAGAATACCAGAGAACCGGAGAGGGAGAGCACCATAGAACCAGATAGAGTGCCTACAGCGCGTGAGAGAGGGATAGAATCAGAGAACCAGAGAAGTTAGAGAGCCGACAGCGCGTGAGGGAGAGCTAGGGCAGGAGCGACGGGGACAGCTAGGGCAGGAGCGACATGATGAAATGAAATGGGGGGGGGGTTGGAGGAGTTAAAACAGCGGCCCGACCCCGCTCATTTCATTATTAAAGTAATAAATAAAAAAATAATACAACAACACTCAAGCCTTTATCCCACTATAGTGGGTTTGACTATATTGATCCTTTGTCGCCATTGTGCCCTATCTTTTGTCATAATCTCAAAAAAAAAAATTAATTAGAAAATACAGGCGATATGCCTGTTTTTTGGGGCCGGTATGTCGGTTAAAACTGACATATCGGCCTGTTTTTTTTTTCAAAACGCCCCGACCCAAATTTAAAACGGTTTTGTGTCGTTTTTGCTTCCAAACTTTCATGTCGGCCGATATCCACAACACTGAAAACAATATTTCCAAAAAACAGTGAAATAACACACGATTCAACAAAAGAAATTACAACCGTTAAAATAAACTAACAATGAATATGGGATAAGAGGCTCGGTGGATGTCCGGTGTGGTGTAAGTGGCCCGAAAGACAACATATGCTGAATCTCGCCTGTTGGAGGGGAATTGGAGCGCTGGATGGACATGTTGAGCTACGTTTTGACGTTTTCTATTAACTAGGTGGAGCCGTCTGGACTGGGGAGGTGGTTGAATGTGTTTGCAAGTGCATGGGTGGGTTGGTTAGGGAATAAACAGGGTCTGGGTTGCAGGAATTGGGAGTTTTAAGTACTGGATGGATATTCCAGACCCAGAACTTTGATTTCTGGATTTTTCGGCTTCGAGAAGGAGAATTATAGATGGGAGCTGAATTCTTGTTGAGTATTGGATGATGAGAAGTGGGCTGAGGTGAATTCCAGGACTGGGCCGGCTCTCTGGTCAAATTTCAAAGGAGACAAAGGTGGTTAATTTGGGCGGTAATCATTGTTTTAAATGTCATCCGACATGTCCGACATGTCTTCCGACATGTCATTTTTAGGGAAAAATGATATGTTTTTCTAAAATATATATATTGTCATTTTGTAAAATATAGGCCGACATGTCCGATTTTTTCCGATATATTGGCCGACCCGACTTTTAAATATATCACCTTTTTTATGTTATATTTGCAGACAAGCATCATATGTTTAAATCACTTATGAATATTATATTATGTATGTTTAAATCGATTAAATTTATTGTTTTAATTTTTAAACGTTTTATTGTTACAACCAATTTTGCATAATTGTTTCACAATTTTTTAATTTCATATTACAAAAACAGGAAAATATTTAATACATTTATTAGGTGATTGTTTGCATATTTTTAAAATAAATATATAAGGTTGAAAAGACTTATAATAAATCAAGTATTTTTAACTTTTAAATCTTTTTTATTTGCAATAAACTTATTGTTATCAAAATAAGATTATTGTATAGTATTAAATATATTTTACAATATATCATTTTGTATGTGTTAATAATATTTTTTCTTAGATACTATTCAAATTTATTTCTTAATATAAATGACTCATTTTTTATCTATTTGTTATATTATTTTTCTATTTTTATTGCATATAACTATTGTTAGTATACACAAAATAAAAATTTTATTTATAATATATGAAAATCCGATATTTTAAAATATCCCCGGCATGTCTCCGACTTCCGACATCCGACATTTAAAAACTCAATCCGATATGTCACCGACATCCGATATTTAAAACATTGACGGTAACTTGGTGGAGTAGTTTCACAAAAATGGTAGAGTGCTGGTACAGAATTGGCGTGAAGGGGTAAGGTTTTGCATTTTAGTGGGAATTTTCTATAGTCGTGGGATGGTGTTCTTGGTGTGAGTGTGTCGGTTATGGTAGGGATGTTTTAGTGGGCAAATTTGAATGGGGAGATTGGGTTGGCGTGACAAAGGATTGGAAGAAGTGGGGTTTGGGCAATTTAGGAGACGCGCGGATAATTGCTGAAAAATAGGGTAGTGAGGTTAATGGGAGGGAAATAGTGGAATATGGAAGTGGAAAATTGGAGGGTAGGATTTTTGTTTTCTTTCTGTGTATTAGGAGTAAGTTATGTGGGCTGTGAGGATAAGTGGAGGTGGTGATAGTGGGGAGGGGGTTGCCGGCCAAGGTGGTGGTCGTTGTCGAAATCAAGCTTGTCGATTGCGGCCTACATGTTATTTTTGAGGAGGAATCGACACGTTTCCACCACATTTAATAATTCTGATGTTTTCTTGTATTGTGGGCGCCATGTTGGACATGTCGGCCCAATATCGCGTCAATTGCAGCTGATGACATCTAATTGGGGCTAATACATTATTATAAGTTATAAATTATAACTCTTTTATAATTATAATTTGTAAGTTATAACTTCATTTTGATAGTCCGACAAACCTATTTTAGTTCGACTCTCTTCGACTCCTCACTTTACACTTGCGGCTTGCCCTAATATGATAGCCGGACGCTCCTTTGAATCTCTCGTAATCTTCTTCCTTTCTAGGCTCTAGTCTTTGGTTTATTGGTGATTCTCGCATCTGGGCCTTAGTTCTCTGGTTCTTTGGTGTTTGCTCTAATAGCTGAGTTGCCGTCTGTTGTCTTATTCTCGCCACTAGTTCTCAACACATTTCCTCCTCTCCTCTTATCTTATGTGGCTCATACCCTCGACACTGTGATTTTTTTTAAGTTATTAATTGCTGTGGTACAGGCTCTTCAATCATCCTTTCACGACATGAGGTATATCTATGGATGGCTAGCTGCTATGGATCGAGTATGGACATTTTTTGGGTCTTTCGGTGGTTGCTCTGGCATTGTGGCTGATATTACTCTCTTCCTCTCTCCCTTTCTCTATTTCTCTCTTTATCTATTTCTCTCTTCCCTCTTCCTCAATTTCTCTATTCCTAATCTTTTGTCTCTCTTCCCCTACTACTGTCTTTGCCGAATATGTAATTGTGTTATTGTGGTTGCTGTGGGAATGACATTGTGGTTGTTGTGGTACTTGGTAGTAGTTTAATTTTCTCATATGAATTTTAGTTTACATTTAATTAGATAAAATATTTACCATCTAATTAATACAACAACAGCACAACAACACTCAAGCCTTTATCCCACTAAAGTGGGGTCGTCTTTACCATCTAATTAATGAATGGAAAATATTATGAAATATATATATATATATAATTATAATATCACAACCCGACATTTTGAAATGTCCCTGATATATCCAATGTTTTAAATATCGGATGTCGGGTACATATCGGATTGGGTTTTTAAATGTCGGATGTCGGATGTCGGAGACATGTCGGAGACATTTGAAAATGTCGGGGTTCAAAATTATTAGTATCTGTATGTATGCATAATATAACTATACATCTATCATGTTTTTATGTATCTAACATAATATATAATTATTTGTTTTATAAGTTCGTTTTTATTATTTATATTGGCAAACAATGAAAAATGACATGTCTTTAACACCTTTTTTATTTGCAGGTTAGTTCGACTATCAAGTAAATATTTCAAGCAGATTGAGCAAAACAATAAATATTCAAGTACAATAAATAAAAGAATACTCTGAATATGTTGGAAAAATGAAGAATATTGTACCATATTTTTATAAATGAACTCCCGAGTATGCTGAAGATGATCCAGAAGCCTTCCAGGAGCAGCATATTTTTCTGACCTTGCAACATCAACCTGAACTGAGTGATCAATAAAAGCATATATTGCGCATTTGCGCTTGATGTTGAAAATGGGGAAGAAATGAAACACAAAGAGACAAAATAAAATCAGTACCAATCCCTTTCAGTCAGTGGAAAGTTTAAATGTAAAAAAGAACAAACAATAAATTCGAAATTACACAAAATAACTTGCACTTCAATTCCACTACAACTTGCCACTAGTGTCGGTGCTAATTGAAGATTTAAATGGATAAATTAGTTGGCCATTTTCGACATGCACAAAAAGTGGTTAATGATAGAAATGCAAAATATTACTGTCTTTTTTTAGTAAAATACTCTCATCGACTCCTCCAAAAGCTGAACCTGTTACAAATATCAATTACACGAATTAAAGACAAATTAAACATGTTAAACAACATTGTACACAAGTTGCAAGTCAACTTCTATTTGACTAACCTCAGTCATCCTCGATCCCTTCCGAATGCATTGTTTGATTTATTTCATCGTTATCTGTCTGGTAATCACCTTCTGAAATCTCCTCTTGAATAAGGTCCTCCTCTGATGAAGCAGAAAACTCTACTTCCTCTTCTTCATCAACACAATCTACTTTTCTTTTGCCTTTCTTCTTTGATGATTTAGCATTCAGAGTCATTGAAGATTGACGAGACTCACGAGAGCTTTTTCTTGGTTCTGTATCAACATCCATACACTCCGCCACTTGCTGCCAAGTCAACCCCTCTCCAGGAAAGACCTCATCATCTTCATCATCAATTGATTTCTTTGAAGAACTGGAGCCCACCAACCACTCTGTCACTTTTCCATCTTCAAAGTTTTTTGCAGCTATTGGATCTCGTTTAGCTTCCATTGACCTTGTTTTTAGAGTAGCATTGAATTTTACGAAGACAAGATCATTCAATTTTTTATGATCCAGTCTATTTCTCTTTTTTGTATGAATCTGTAAATGTAATTTATAAAGTCAATCAATCCAATTAATATAAAATTTGAGATAATCAATATATACAAATTTAATTACAACTTATAAATAAATATTAACTTACCAACTCAAATGTACTCCAATTTCTTTCACAACCTGAATAGCTAGTAGTCAATCCGAGAATGCGTACTGCCATGTCTCTCAAATCAGGTGCGTCATTCCCATTAAACTTCCACCAATTCACTAATTATATTTAAACAAAAAATATTAATAAAAAAATTAGCAATATGAAATTATAAATGGAACTACTCAGTAAAACAAGTGAATAATTTAAGAAATTTAAAATTATTTATACCAAGATCAAGAGAATTATTGAGACTTTGTCTCTTTGCAATTTCTCTTCCAAAAGATCCTCTCTTATTTCGATAGAGACATATTTGGTCAGCAATACGATCTTGAAGAGCCACATCCCTCCCATACATCTTAGACATACAATCAATTACCACATCCATGTATTTACCGTCTTTCTCCATTTTTTCCCAATTTGCAAAATAAAAGTATGGATTAAGGTAATGACCAACAATATGAAGGGGAGTGCTCAACTTACTATCAATCCTTCTTTCAATTAGCTTCCATATGGGAAGATACCGAGATTCATTACGATTTAGAGCAATCTCAATTTCTTCTTTAGCCTTTAGCATATCTCCGTATATCCACCCCATAAAAGGCGTATCTCCATCAGCTCTTCTCAACACCTTCACTAAAGGAGCAAATATACTAACAGCAATCTCCGCATCTTTCCAAAATTTTACATTATATACAATTGCAACGACCTGTAATTTTAAATAAAGCAAAATTGATCATAATAGTTTAATAACTAAGAAGTAACACAAGTTAATCATAATTTAATTATAAAACAAAGTTTTGTATTTTACCCTCTTTCCAGGTGGTGTGCTAGCTAACTTTGAGTTTTCCCATTTTTGTGATGAGAACATGTTCCTTAGCTCTTTCTTCTTATCTAAAATGCTTTGCAAAGATAGAAATGCAGTAGCAAATCTAGTCACTCCTGGCCGAATAAGTTCATGAGAATTTAAATCTTTTGTAAATTGCCTTAGCAAATCAAGAGAAATGATATGTCCATATATAAAGACTGTCAAAATACGACCAAGGGTGATGACATTTTTGATTTGCTTTATTTTTGCAATATCTCCAAGTAATAAATTAATTGTGTGGGCTGCACAAGACGTCCAAAATATGGCAGGTCTTTTCATAGATAGCATCTTTGCCGCTAACATATTATTAGATGCATTGTCCGTGACAACTTGCACCACATTGTCTTCTCCCGGTCCAGACTCAGATCCGATAGCCTCGTCAACAAAATTAAAAATGAATTTTCCATCATGAACGTCAGATGAGACATTCCTTGACATCCAAAATGCTACTCCCGCTTCACAGTGAACCATAATATTCATAATACTCCTTCCCTTTCTGTCAGTCCATGTATCAGTCATAATGCTACAACCACTCAACCTACAAGTAGCGGTGAATGTGTTTAGTGATTCTTTTGTTCGATCAACCTCTTTCTTGAGATGTTTTGTACTCAACTCATATGGTGTAGGGCCTTTCAACCCTTGCCCACACTGCCCAATAGCTTGTACCATGTGATCAAAGGAAGGAAGCGTCACAGAATTAAAGGATACACCGGCCTCGTATATCCATCTTGCGATATATGTGTTTGTTTCCTCCCTTATTTTCTTCTTCCACCTATCTCCTCCTAATGCCAACTTCCCACTTTTACTTGTTTGTCCAACACTATCCGCAGGTATTTGGAAATGTATATCCAACGATCCTTTTGTCTTCATTTTAGAAAAGATACTCCTATGTGATTGAGAGTTGTCTTCTGAATCCATTGCACCTCCAACTACTACTTCATCACGGTCTGCCTCCAATCTAGCGATTTTGGCTTCTTTCAGTACTAGTTGTGACTTTAAAGCAACATCAGCTTGAATTTTCACCTCTGCTGGTACTTTTGGGCATGGTTTAACATTGCCTCGTATCCCAGCTAGATGCCCCTTCAACCGACTCACCCCTCCACTTAGTACTTGACTGCAATACCGACATCGAACCCTATTTGTGTCCTTCGCATCAACCTTCTCACCGTGAGACCAAAAAGGATCTCTACCTAGCTTAGTACTTGATTCCTTTGTAGAAGCTTCAGACGACATCACGAGTTCTACTTTTAATAGCAGGGCTTGGTTGATCTGTAATTAGAGAGACATGCAGCTTGATATGTAGAAACTAGTAACAATCATTAATGTAATTATGTATGTGTAACAATTTGATTCCACAAGCGGTGGAGAGCAGCAAGTAAATAGTTACAAGTATGTGTAATATGTAAGTGTAAGTGTAAGTGTAACACACTTTGAGTGTAATATGTAAGTGTAACAATTCGATCGATCCCCATCAAAAGGAGCTAACGCCAATTCTTAAGATCTCATGGATTGAAATTGTTCAAAATGAATTGCAAACAATAGGTTTGCAATTCATGCTGTATTCAACAATTAGGAATAAAAAAAAACAATTCCAAATACTTGCAATAATAGTAGCCTATCTATAATTATATAATAATTATCTTTTCTACTGTTTTCTTAATGGCTCAACATTGTTTTTAATACTAACCATTATAGCAGCTTACTGAAATTTTTCTGTAGGGCAGTAAGGTATATGCAATAACTTTGACCAAATTGACATAATATTGTGGAACAAACTGTGACAAGCTCATCTAAGTGAATTTACATTAATATAAAGCTTTTTATAGCATGCTGGAGGCAAACAAAAAAATGGCTTGCTATTACACATACTTGTAACTATGTAAGTGTAAGTGTGAGTGTGTAACACACAAGTGTAACATGTAACATGTAACATGTAACAGTTTGATTCCAAAATCAAGAACATGTAAGTGTAACTGTGTAAGTGTAAGTGTGTAACACACATGATGGCAGCAAGCACCGTGCAAATGAAAAAATGGCAGGAAAAAGGGGGAGGGAAGAAGAAGACATTTAAGAGTTACCGCTGATGGAGGAGGAGGGAGGAGGCGGGGAGCAGGAAGTGGCTTCGACAGAGGAGGGAAGAGGAGCAGCCGAGCAGGAAGTGACTTCGTTCACCGCCGATGGAGGAGGGAGGAGGATCAGCCGAGCAGGAAGTGACTTCGTTCAACGCCGATGGAGGAGGGAGGAGCAGCAAGTGACCGTCGACATAGGAGGGAGGAGCGATCTTCGTTCACTGCTCACCGCCGACGGAGGAGGAGGAGGGGGGAGGAGCCAGAAGTGGCTTCCTTCACTGCTCACCGCCGACAGAGGAGGAGGAAGGAGCAGGGCTTCGTTTGCTGCTCACCGCCGACGGAGGAGGGATGATTTCTCAGCGCCGGATCGACGATTTCTCAGCGCTCACTTCGTTCGCTGCTCAACCCCTCGCTTAACGCCGGATCGAGAATTTTAGGGCAAAGTGAATCGCGAAAGAATTTATAGGAAATTAAAAACAGGAACGTTTCGGCCGACATTCCAAAAATCGGATTCGGCCGAAATTTCGGGTTTTGACCGAAATTTCGGCCGATTTTATTTAAAACGAAATATTTCCGTTGTATTGAAAAAATAGAGCGTTTTCTCTTGAAATCAGACATGTCGGCCGACATGTCGGACATGTCGGCCGACATTTAAAACACTGGATATATCCCCGCAATTCGACATCTAACATTAAAAACTCAAATCGACATAAGCCCGACATCATGTGATTAGAACAAAAGAACTATGCATTCTTAATAGACCATCATACACCTCCGGCCATATATCTTTTTTATTCTTCTCATTTCTTTCTCTTTACATTTTAGCGTTTGCTAGCTTGCGCCTTCCCTGTCCCTATAGTGTTAGAAACATAACTCATTAGTCTTTAAAAGACTAAGCGAGAACTTACCATTATAGTGTGCTGTAGAAATAAACAAGAAAGTTAGCAACAAGCAGTGTAGGATAATAAATAACCAATCCACAAAAATTTTCATTCAAAGAATTGTGTTTTTTTTCTATGGGAACGCAACAATAACTTCTCTATCTAAAAGCCTTATAAATGATATAACAATGTAACAATATGAGAAATTCATTTCTACTTACATTAGAAATTATTAAGGTTAACAATCACAGTGTCATCATCCGTATTTCAGTAATTGGGCCCGACCCTTCAAGGTCCTCAGTATCCAAATCAGTACGTTCAACATGCGTCCGTGCCTTTCGACCGACTGATTTGGAAATCCATCAGTACTATTTAATCATAACATCAATCATATCGATGTGTCGACACATTTACAGGTATATTAATCATATGTAACTTACATTAATCTTATGCAATGCAACAATAAACATAAATTTATTTAGCAATTAATCCCCTCAGAATATAAATCGTTCACTTGCCTTCGCACATAGCGAGACATCAATATACGATTTGAATATTAATGATGATAAACATAGGTCACCTATAAAAACATTGTCTGGAAAGTACTCATGACAGTAATGGAACCATATAACATAAGCATACATAAAAGTTTTAGTTCTCACCATTCCTTTTTCCTGCCCGTCATCACGCCTCACGTCATCGCCGCGACTATTATGGGATGCCATCCTTCACGATATCTGTATAAGAAACGACTCATTATGATTTATTTTATATCGGGGTTGCATCACATTGTAGCTACGACATTAACGTTTAAGGGTGACCTAGACTTTTTAGGGGTTGCCTAAGGAGGAAAACATGGAGTGTGAGATTTCAAGTGGGACGAATTTCACATCACTCATTAGCCCTCTGTAAACTATAGGCCAATCCATACATATAATAATCTAGTGAAAGAAGAATAGGGAGAATCAATAACACCTAGTCAAAATAAGCCAAGCTCGAAGCAAGGACCCCTCATGAAATCAAGCATAAATGAGCAATTTTCCCAAGGTGTCACTTAATAGCATCCATAATACACAGAATTGGAAACAGCAGTAACAAGATACAACTTCCCATGATCAAATTCTCGGTCAACATTGACATAAACTCATGCAACCCAACTCTTAGCAGGAACAAAAAGAGCAGCACTCTAAAATTCCTCATTACTATGGATGCCATCAAAACCCATAAAAAAACATTCGGTCACACACCAAGCATAAACATTCAAGGACTCCCCCAAATGACCGTCCATAATCATGTATAGACCAAGATACTAGTAATTGCTTCTCAAAATAAAAGACCTAACACACCGCCACCATCGTGACCAGCTCAAAGAAATGCAAGAACTCAGAAAGATTGAAAGGAAAATTTTGCTTACCACGAAATTAACACGATCTGGACACAGATCCACCACAATAGACCAACCCTCTACCTCCAACACAAGAGCAATCTACCAATCTTTGATACTAGCAAGCAGGAAGAACTCCTTCAGTTTTGTGTACGAAACTAGAGAAGTAAAGAAGAAGAGTAAAGCCCTCTTTGCCCTAGAGTTGCGACCAGAACAAGATGCCGTGTGAGCAGGAAAAAAACCAGCCACGGTAATCGATAAGGAGAAGGAAAATCGGCCACGCCGATTGCTTCTCCCATAAGCCGCCGCCTCTAATAATCTCATTTTCTTACACACACCAATTAATTTAGATATCTTTATATTAAATCCTGCACCCAAACCATTTAAAAACTTCTCAAGCAAAGTCGCCACTTAGACCAAAATATTTGGCCCATTTATATTACACCTACACACAAGCAAACTTTATATCCTTCAAAACAATTTACCCACTACCAAAAACAAATTGAACGCTGCAAATAGTCAAAGAATGCCAATCCAAAGCGACATCGACACGACACTAATTTATTATTTTCATCATAGGGGATATATATATATATATATAGATAAGTACACATAATAATAGTACATTGCTCCTGTACTTATAACGTATAAATTGCTTATGCGACATGTCGAGCTTCACAGTAGCGGCCAAGAAAACAGAAGCAAGGCGGAAAGAACCCTGAAAGGCTGCGGTTAGAAGGAACAGAGGCCAGCAAACATGCACTAAACTGGGCGGGAAGAGACAGACCGCACCAAGATCCGGAGAGGTAAGAGAAGAGAAGCCGCCATGACTAGAGAGCAAGAGATGCCGCACGGTCTCGATGTCAACACACCAGCGGCAAGAGTCCGCGACCAAGATGCGGAGCAGTTAGCTGGAAGAAGCCGCCGCGCCTAGACACGAGGAGAAGCCACACGGTCACAGGGATAATACACCATCGGCCTCACGACCAATATGCGGAGCCCGCAACAGAGAGGACAAGCCGCTAGCGACAAGACAAGTCGCAATGACTAAGCAGAGAAGGAACCGCGCGAGAAGTCTGCACAGTCACGGTGAGCACACCAACGACAAGAAAAGATGCCGCGACCAAGAGCGGAGCTCGCAGCGGTTAGGGAATTCGCAGCGACAAAGAAAAATCGCGGCGAGAAGCGAAGACTGAACTCGACGAGTAGCGACTAAGAGAAGTCGAGGCAAGAAGACTGAACTCGACGGGTAGACACGGATGAAGCCGCACGGGCAGAGGGAAACAAGGGGGAAGGTCCCACCTGACAGAGAGTTTTATAAAAGGGAATGTGGGGAGGGGGGAAAGGTGGAAGCCACGAGAGAGAACAAGAGGAGCGGGCAAGAAAACTTAACCGCGCAGGAAGTCGCGGTTAGAAAGAGAGGAGAACGCAAGCCAGAGCGGATAAGCAGGAGAACAAGCCGCCTGGTTAACAGGAGGACCAGGCGGTTAGACAGTTACAGGAGGTTAGGAGGTGGGTCCACGGAAGAGAAGGGGGCGGTGAGAGAAACTGCAAAACGAGCGGTAAGCCGAAAGATCAAGCCGCCCGGTCAAAAGGATAGACCGAGCGGTTAGGGAAGAAGAGAGCCGATCGGTAAGAAACAGGCCGGACCGGTTAGCTCTGATACCATGTAGAAAACAATGGGCAAACCTTGTGTATCCTTCTTTCATATATCAAATACAGGAGAGAGTACAAATATATAGGGGGAGAGGGAGGAAGAATCCTATACAATAGATGTGGGACTAAAGGAGAAAGAAAAAAAGGGGCCTATAAATGGGCCTTTACATCATTTATCCTTATGTCTTCTAACAACTATCATGTTCTTTAAATATGGTGTAATTGTAAGAACTCTTCAATCCGATAAATATTTCTAGCTTTTCTGTCACTCACCATCCATAAATTTCACAATCAATGTTGATGATTTTTTATTTTTATGGCAAAGTTCAGTATTTCTAGTTGTTTCCTGCACAGTGAGAAATTTGATTTTATGTGCTAATTACATAGATTGGTTTATGATATGTGTAACATGTGTTTTTATTTGATTTACATATCAATTCAGGTTGGGAATAGTCTTCATTGGCGTTATGCGTTCTTTGGAGAGGCAATCTTGATGCTTCCATTCGCTATTATTGGCTTTGTTATAAAGCCGTTGCAACTGAGAGGTGCTGGGTTGCTGATGTGTTAATCTTTTGTTTGTTAAGCTTAATTCTTTAAATTTTGAATTTGTTTTTTTCAGGATTTATTTCATCAAAGCTAAAGAAGGAGGAAGTCTTGGGAGAGAACGATATTATAGATGGTAAAGGGTTCTTAGGAAAAACATATGCTGTTATGGACCCTTGAGTAACCTATACTATTTTTTTGCTTGTTATTATTACATCAATGAACAAAATGTTGCATCTTCTGGTCAAGCAAATCATAGATTGCTATTTTGTTTCATTTCATAATTGTGAGGTGAAGCCAGCTACAGATAAACTTTCTGGTGTAATTCCTGATGAAAGTTGTTTATTAACCCGTGTGTATATATATAGCCTACCATTATAGCTCTTTATTTATTACTTTCAGTTATAAGATTCCTTTTAATTTCATTCATTCAGGCATTTACTTTTATTCAAGTATTTTATTTTCTTTTCTTAGATCTTATCATTTTTCATAGTTTGTTAGAATTTAACTAAACTCCTTAGTCTATAAAAGGGACCATGTCATAGATATTATGAATGGATTAGGCATGATGATTTATTCAAAAGATTCCCCTCTTCTTTTCCCCTCGAATTGTTACAATCCTTTACTATTTTCTCCTTTATTGCAGGTGGACAAAGTTCAAAACATGCAGTATCAGTTAATTGTGATGACGTTGACATCAAAAGAATCAATTCAAAATCACCGAAGTCTTCCTTGTGGGTTATGTTGATTCAAAATTTAACACTTGCTACCTTAATTCTGCATGCTTTTATAGATTTCATTCCTTGAGCCTGATAATATTCAGAATCATTGTGGCAGTCATGCACAATGTGCCAGGCCACATTATGGACTAGTCTGCTTGTGATTACAGAGAAGAGTTAAATCTCCATCTTTAAACTAATCTAACCATGATTAGCCTGTAGGCTTGATGTTGATATAAAGCCCAATTGTGTTGATATGCATGTTAATATCTTATCAATGCTTTCTTAAAGTTTCAGTAAGTGTTTGAGTGACAATTCATTGTGATTTTATTCGCGTCTCTGTTCTGATTCTCTGGATTTGAATAACTAGTTAAATTTATACTTGACCAAAATTTAGCTAATTTTCAAACATGATGACTCAGCCTGTTGTTAAGCATTCAATGAATGCAATACAATACAATATAATGTATATTTTTTATTTGTGTATAAGCTGTAAAAATTCTTACAAATCATAATGGGGAATGAAGAGTTATTCAATGCTCGAAGTAATATTCGTGTTCAATCTAGTTGATGATTGTTGGTATATGTATAATTATTTTCCGCTTTCCACCTTTTATCATAACACCTCTAATTTATTAGAGGGAGGAATTATTCTATTATCTCCTTTCTTCCAACATTGTATTAGAGCTTGATACCCTTCTTCCGCAAGTTTCTCTTGCCTCTCACCTGTTCTGTTTTGCTAATCCATCCCACATCCATCATCAAGTCCGTCATCCTCCCAGCCCTCCTCCATGGACGAGCTCGTGACTGCATCTCGCCGATCCATCCTGCATCTATCGGCAGACCCGATCCTGTTAGCTGATTGACGCTTGGCTAACAGGATGCAATGATGAGTCCTGTTCCGACAAACAATTAGCTTCATATGTGGAGGGTTTTGTCTTTCAATTCTTATCAACATATTTGATTTCTATCATGTTCCAATGGTTGGATTCTCTACAAAACCAAATCTAAATTTTTCTTGCTTGAGGGAAGGAAGGCCAGTAACTCTGAAACTGTTCCTTTTTTGACCTCCGCTCTTTGAGAACTATTTCTTAGGGGTTCTGTTGGCGCGCCACGATCGACATAGGTGTATTCCCGCAGAAGGCGGTGATCCGCTCCCCAAATGGACGATTAGAGTCCGTGGTTGCGTCCGGATGATTGATCCGAGTCGAGATCATATATTTTGAGTTGTATTTGCCCCCGATTGGTTCAGACGGTTTGAGCCGTCCGATTTGGGTGGTTATTATTTAGGGTTATATATTGGCAGGCGGCAGTTCTGGAGAGGTATCGAGGATTTTAAGATATTTTGAAGATGTCGGTCACTTGGTGCGACGCCAAGCCTCCGGGCAACTTCCTCCTTTCCCGCTGCCTTGCATCCCATTCCGACTCCCCAACGCCAACACCCCGCCGGCCTCCTTCTTCCCAGCGCCAACACCTCGTCGGCCTCCCTCTTCCCAGCGCCAACCCCGTCAGCTTCCCTCTTCCCAGCGCCAACCCCATCGGCTTCCACCTCCACCAAAAGCCTCTCGCTCCTATGCCCCCTCTTCCCGTCAGTTTCCCCTAACCCGTTGGCCACCACTCAGCCCGCAACCCCTCCCTCTAGCAACCTCCTTTCCCCACTTCATAGCGTGGGATTTGACACGCCTTCCAAAAGGAAAGAAAACAATTGGTTCAAAATGGGTGTTCATTGTGAAGCATAATTCTATAGGCATTGTGGAAAGGTTCATAGCCAGACTTGTGGCAAGAGGATACACTCAAACCCTGATGAATGACTATCAAGAAACCTTTGCTTATGTGACAAAGACGAACTCTATAGGGGTCTTGCTATCTTGTGTTGCATGTAAGGGATGAGATCTTAACCAATTTGACATGAAGAATATTTTCCTTCTTGAAAACTTGGAAGAAGAATTATATCTGTCTATACCTCCCGGCTCTAAGGGGAAGTGTGTAAACTTATTAAAAGTCTCTATGCCTGAATCAATCTCTGAGAGCTTTGTTCAACAGCTTCCGCAAAGCTATCTCTGAGAGCTTGGTCACTACATTGATCCTCTCACCAAACATCAATATGTATATGCTCACTGTTGACATTATGTTTTTCAAATCCACTTATTTCACTTAGAAAAGAAAACATATTTCCCTTGATCCTAACCTTGATCTCGCTCTACATTCTCTCCTTCCTGACCTCCCAGAATTCATGCTTTCCATCGACGTCATCTTTCTTATTACCACATCCCTCCCATACCATTGTTCTCAAGTCAACATCTCCTCCTTCGGAACAATCCACTCCATTAGTGGCATTGGATGTCGATCTCCCTATTGCACTCGAAAGGGTGTTAGATGCTGCAATCAACATTTTATTGCCAATGTGGCATCCTTTCGGAATTTAAGTATTTCTTACAGCAACTTTGTGAATTGTGATAAATTGTTTACCACCATTATTCCTTCATCATATAAAGAAGCTTTAGACATTTGCTGCTAGAAAGCAATTATGGATGAAGGAATATTTGCTCTTCTTTCTCACAATATCCAGAGCCTTGTCCTTACACCCCCAGGTTGTTATATTGTTGGATATCGATCTTTGTCATGAAATTTCTTCTGAAAGGTCAAGTTGACAAATACAATTCTAGGATTGCCTGCCACCAAGGGCTTTACTTAGACATGTGATGTTAACTTCCTTGTTGCTGTCAATAAGGATTGACCCACGCTCCTCGATGTCAAGAATGACATCTTGTATACATATCTTAAAAGAACGGTGTATATGAATAACCTCGAAGGTACATTGATCAGAGGGAATCTCAAGTATCCGAACTCAAGAAGGCTATTTATGGACTAAAATGAAGCCTCACAAGTTCGGTCATTCACACTATTGATATTCATCGTAGTCATGCAGGCCACTCGGTGTTCGTGAGAAAGAAAGCCAATGGCCTTACCGTTCCCACGATTTATGTTGATGATATTCTTCTAAATGATAATCTTGCGCTTGACATAAAAGACACAAAGTACATCTGAGGAAGCACTTCATGGTGAAGGATATGTGAACTCCTTGATACTTTCTTGGTATAGAGGTTGCTTTAAGCAACGAAGGAGTTATACTATGCCAGAGGAAATAGGCTTTGGATTTTCTTAAAGAGACAACTTACTAAATGCAAAGCCTACTCGCTCTCTTATACCTATGGGTATTGACAATCTATGGAATGAAACACCATTACTCCAAGGTGTCACCCGATATAAACACATTGTTTGGAAACTAATATACCTCACTATTACAAGACCTGACATCTCTTTTATAGTAGGAAAAGTAGTCAGTTCATGCATACTTCTAGGGAATGTCAACCTCAATACAACTGTGAAGATTTTGGAGTACATCAAAGGCTCTCCCGAGTCTTGACATGGGATATTGTTCTGGAAAATGGTCATTTGCATATTGAAGCATACTTTGACGCCAACTATGTTGATGATATAAAACTGATAGAAAGTCCAATTTTGATTATTGTACATTCTTTGGAGGAAGCACTGTCACATGACAGAGAAAGAAACAAATCATTATCTTCAGGTTCAGTGCAGAAGGAGTGTTGTGAAATGACATGAGCAGCTTGTAAATTAAAATGGCTTATAACTTTTCTTAATGACTAAGGAGAAATGTACAACACACCTTTACCCAATGTTGTGAAAATCGAGATCTTAACTAAGATCGGGAGGCATCCCTAAGATCGTAAAACGTAGGATCGACACGGATCGCAAGATCGTATTTTAATAAAAATTAAATCAAATAAAAATATAATATTCCATACCATACCAAATTACCAATGATACCATCACATCAAAATATTGATATAAAAGATATAATTAAAGAAGTTGTAACTAGTAGAGCTTTTATCCTCTACTTTTCTCTTCGCATTTCCACTTGACTCTTCTTTTACGGGGGCGATTGTTTTCTTCAATAGTCTTTCTTGCAAACCAACTAGGATATCCCATAATTCCTTTTTCACTTCGTCTGGTACGACTCTACAAGCTCCAACATCCTTTTGTGTACACGCCAAATGATGTTTTAACCGATATATTCCTCCGGTCACTACTTTCTGACAAAATTTGCATTGTATTTTCCTTATATCTCCCTCTACTGGAATGCCATACTTCCATCCAACATCATTTTAGCTCCTGCAGCAGTCTTTTGCATTCTAGATCCAATGCGAGCATCAGTAATATTGCTCCCAAATGCACTATTTGAACCACCACTTGACGCCATTATTAACACTACAGTCAACCTATTCAACACTACAGTCAACCTATTGTTTTGTACAAATTAAAGAAGTTGTAACTTATAAGAACAAATTAACATTTAACACACACTCACACAAATCACACACTGAAATTAACACAAATCTGGACAGAATTTCTGTCCAGATTAGTGTGAAAATCTGGACAGGAATTCTGTCCAGATTAGTGTGAAATCTGAACAGAACTTCTGTCCAGATTTTCACACAAATCTGGACAAATCTGGACAGAAATTCTGTCCAGATTTTCACAAATCTGGACAGAAATTCTGTCCAGATTAGTGTGAAATCTGGACATAAACCTAATGATATAAACATTAAACATAATAGTATGGACTATAAACCCATTGAAGACACAATAATATAACTGTATAAGGCTATAAGCATTAGAGTATACAGAGGAAGATGAAAGAAGAAGACCTGCTGCGGTATTGCCTGTTGCGGTATTGCCTGCTGCGGTATTGCCTGCTGCGGTATTGCCTGCTGCGAAATCTGGACACAGAGGAATCAGGAAATCAGAAAGAAGAAATAGGGATTGCCTGCTGCGACTGCTGGGAAGAAATAGGGATCAAAAAGAAGACCTGCTGCGACTGCTGGGAAGAAATAGGGATCGGGGATGACCTAGCTGCTGTATTGCCTGGAAGAAGAAGAAGAAGGACCTAGCTGCGGTATTGCCTGGATCGGGGATGACATAGCTGCGGTATTGCCAATCCGCATTCTAGGTCATCTCCGATCCCGTCGCTCCTACGATCCTACGATCTTAAACGCCAATCCTAGCGTTTAAGATCGTAGGATCTTAAACGCCGATCCTACGATCTTAAACGCCGGGATAGCTGCGGTATTGCCAATCCGCATTCTAGGTCATCCCCGATCCCATCGCTCCTACGATCCTACTATCTTAAACGCCGATCCTGGCGTTTAAGATAGTAGGATCGTAGGAGCGATGGGATCGGGGATGACCTAGAATGCGGATTGGCATCCTGGCGTTTAAGATCGTAGGATCTTAAACGCCGATCCTAGCGTTTAAGATCTTAACAACATTGCTTTTACCTATGTAAATGACAATAAGACAACTATATATCTATGTGTGAGTGTGAGTGTGTGTATATATTCAAAAATCAGGTGTTTCATGAATGAGTAAACCATATAGAAAGGAAATCCTCAATGGCCCTTATGCATTCTGTTTGTTACATCAAACAAAGAGTAGAACTTGCTGATACAAAAATCATTTTAGTCCCCGAGGTTACAAGAAAATATCAATTTGGTCCCTAAACTTTTAAGTTGTGTTATTTTTATCCTTTTAGCTAACATTTGGTTTCATTTTGAGTGCAATTCAAGGGCTAAAAAAGTCCCTATATGAGAAGTTCAAGGACTATTTTGACACAACTAAAACTTCGAGGAATAATTTGACATTGACTTGAAACCTTAGGGACTGATGATTTTTACCCGAACTAGCTGACATATTCAGACCCCACTATAGTGGGATAAAGGCTTGAGTGTTGTTGTAGCTGACATATTCACAAAGCCTTTTCTTTCATCTTTCTTTGATGTGTATCAACTTGGGCATGATTGATATATATGCTTTTGCTTGAGGGGGAGTGCTAAAATCCATGTTAAATCGCATCCGGACAATTACAGGGCCCATAGTATTCATTATTTTTCTTTAGCCATGCATCTTCAATTGGAGATTGTTGTAACTCCTCTACTTTATGTAAAGAGGGGGAGTTTTAATATATTATACATATATAACAATAATTTGTTTTCAATAACAATTTAGATCAAAATTTAGATGTGATTTACAAGGAGAAATATTGTAACATCCAAATTTGCAAATAGTCTTCAACCTCAAAATAAGACATGAATACAAATTTCTTGAGTCCAGGAATTTCGTTGAAACCTATCATAATGTCTTTGAAGTTGAAAATAAGATATATATTTCATCTCAAATTAATAATGAGCATATTATCAATGGGACAGCTCAACATGCATTTGGCCTACAAGTCTCCCATTGCTTGTCTGTCAACTCAGAACACGTCTTCCTTATAGAAATTGTAGCAAAAATGATCAATATAGGTGTACTGAAGTTGCCTAAACTCAGTTTCACACAGGCAAAGTCCAAGTAGTCGAATTAGCCATTAACAGAGTTGAACTGAAGCAATATTCACTACTTTTTAAGTGCCATTAGTTATTTTGCTCGTATTTTCTTTATATTTTAATTTAAATTGGTTTAAATAATAATGAGTATGAGAATTTTATCTTAATTATGCTTTATCTAGTCTTTTTGTTTAGGTAACCCTGTTTCTATAACAGGTGATCTCTGACTTGTGATTAGAACAATGTATGATTAATAATTACTTGAGTTTCTTCAGTAAGGTTTCTTCCAATATGCTGAAGATTCAATTTGCATTGCTCGTTTCTTATCTTGCCTAACATTGAGAAACAGCAGCTCAAGGAGTTACTATATATTTCATTGCTTTGTTTTCTTGCAATTTAATTTTCTCAATCCTGCTCAGTCAGGGTTAATGGGTTATAATGAATGGAATTATTATCTAGTATATGTAGGTATTTTTTTATCATATTTTAAAATTATGTGTAGTTTTTCTATTGGCAATTACCTTTTAAAAAAATTTGAATGCTTTTCTGCTTGGAATATTTCTGCTGATTCCACTTCACCTTCTGTAATATTTTGATCTTGTGTAGCAGATGCATGGATATTTCTTGAGCTTCTCTTTCATTTTTTCTGTAGATCTGGGCTTGTTAAGAATTTTTCTGCTCAAATCACTAAATTTTGGAGAGATGTGAAGATGCTCTTGGCTGAAAAAGTTTATGTCATAAATGTTCTCGGTATTTTTTTCTCTGCCTAACCTTATTACGATTTGAGTTGTTGTCATGTATACTTTCCTCAACGTTTATGTTTAAAACCCCCTAAAATTTTTCTCTAATCTGGATGAACTCTCGCTCTCCATCAATACCAATTCCTCGAACCCGTGACCACTGATTAAGCTTAAATTAACTTATCCACTTGCAACAGCAAGTCAGAAAATCTGCATGTACTCAAATCACATTGATTTTTTATGCGTCTCTATCATCCGTCTCGAGTTACACATATTTCATTTATGTGTCTTTATGTATGTTAATTCAAGTCTAGTCGTAGTTATGTTTGATTAGAGTCGTCATGTTTTAGTATTTCACGCATCTACTTTTATTTTTGAGTATTTACACTCATGCCACTTGTAAGTCTTTAAATAGACTGCTTGGGCCATTGTATGAGTTATGAATGAAAGTAACCAAGTTTTTATTCCTCTCTCTAGTTCTCTCTTCTTATTCTTCAATATTTAGGGTTAGGGTTGAGCATTTCTCCCCTTCTTCCTTTCCTCTCGCATTCTCTGTGGGTTGAGCTCGGTTCTCTTTGTATCGCCACCTCCACCGCCACATCTGACGACGTTACGGGCTGCTGAACTACACACAAATCTGAGGTTCGATCCTCCCCGCAGTCGAACTACTAACTGATGTGGAGTAGAGACGAGGACGAGTTTTGGGCCCGTTCGGGGCTGATTTGGCGACTTACCATATATGGCGTGCCCAGATCGACGATCGGACTCCACAGATGTGTCCGGATTTGTTTTGCGAATCGATTTGACATATTATTTTACTATGTTTGCATTTATTTTGATGTATTTGGGTAGCCTCGCCTCCGAGCAATCATAGCCGTTGATGGGGGATGTCCTAATCCTTATTTTATTATAAATAGAGAGTTAGGAGCTGATCTAAGGCATTACAGGTTTTGGAGCAAGAAAATCCCGGAACTCCGCGATCCCCCCTTATGCCGACGCTTTGGAACCCTAGGTGACGACTCCTAAGCACCCAAATTCCTGCCCAAGGTACTACTCATCCATTGCCTCCTTCCCCCTCTGAAACCCTCATCTGCAGCCCCTACAACCCGCAAAATAGCCGCCTATATTGCTGTTCAGAAAACGAGTTTACTATTCACAGTTACTGTTCACTAATGAAATTATTTGTTCATCACATATAGTTCCCCCCCCCCCCTTACCTGAAGCCGCCGACCAACGGTCCGTTCCCCCTGGCTGCCTTTCCCACTGCCGCCTATTCCAGGCCCTCCTCCTTCCTGGTCAGGCCTCCCCTCTTCCATCCAGCCACCTCCTATCCCCCCCTTGCCTCCACATCCCAAACCTCCCCCTCCACCACTCCTCCCCTTCGTGGATCCACCTCCAAACAACCCTAATTTTCAGATCAGTTCAGATCTAGAAATTTCAGCCCCCGATCTGTTATTTCCACCACCCTTACGCCATTCCCTAGCCCGGATCCGACCCAAAACAACGTATCTACCCTTCCCCGGTCCGGATCTACTCGTACGTCGCCGAATCTACCAATTTCTTGTCCGATCTCATCATCTACCACCTAGGACAGCCACCGCTATCATTTCCACGCCGCCGATTTCACCTTCGATCGTCGATCTACGCATCCAGATCCAAAGTCTCCAGTGCCTCGGTAAGCCCGCTACTTTGGTGAGCCCTTGTTGTATTTGAATCTTTGAATCTTCATTATTATTGGATTTTTTTCGTGCTTTTCTTGGATTAGCGTTTGGCCTTGGCCCTCCGAGCGGAAGAAGGCCATTACAAAATTGTTAAATTAAATGCTAGTTACTTGTTCTTTAATCATCTTGCGTGGTGTTAATATTTTCATTGCTCAAAATTAATCATCGTCGTCACTGATGGTTGCATTGCATTTAGACTAAGGTTTGTGTGTCGCATCTACATCCTGCTGCACCCCATAGCCTACCCTACATCACTAACTATTGTCGCTCCTCCCTTTTTCGCGATGCAATCACCATATCAGGGCTTTCTGATCCTCCTTTGTCCTTACCGCATTAAACATAGACATCGAGCAGGAAGGAGATTAACTAAGTTGACCGGGAGGGGGGGATGTTCAGTCGGCCTGCCTCTTGATCGACAGGATCTCTGCAATGCTCCAACATCCTTCCTTGTTGTCGTCATCGTTAAGCATCACTTATTTTTTTGCACGCTCCAACATCCCTCATCGCATCGACTTGCATCGTCAAAGCCACCCACGTCTGCCTTCCTCGAGGGTTCTTCTCCATCTGACTGTTGTCCAACCCTTCTCAGCGAGGCTTCTCCTTCTCCATTTCCGCACGCCCCATCTTCCTAGCACCTAGCTCATTCTTCCTCCTCAAACCCGCCACCACAACCGTGTGCCCCTTTTTGTGTTTAGAGCTCTGCACAACCGACAACAAATTGACCTACGCGTGCTCTTGATTCCCCCATGGTTGCCTCCAACCAACCCTTCTTTGGGGATTAATTGCTTCCATAATTTTTTGGCATGAAGATAAGTGTTGACGAGGTGTCCGCCCTCAGTTTGATGCTCTCGGAGATATCAACGTCATTTGACTCCGCACTTTCTTGTTTCACCGCCAGCATTGACCGACACTTCGGGGACCTGATCTAACCAAAGCAGTCGTCGATCCCCCGGAGCAGCCGCCAATCCCCCCAGGGAAGTCGTCGCTCTATGTAGTTTTTGTCGCTCCACCATCGCCTCCAGTCGTTTCTTCACTGTTGTTTACACAACCCGCCCCACCGATTCTGATCATTGTTGCTCACCTTCAGTAGGGTTCTCTGTCGCCCCGTATGTCTGCATTCATCAGGCACACTCGTCCCGACTTCAAAGCTTTTGGTTGATGGTCTTCCTTTCGCAAGTGCCTCTCCCGTGCTTGATCCGTGTAGTCTCTCGTTCCATCTGTGAGTATGATGACAACTCACCCCTCGATGTCGTCGTCGCCGTATCAACACGCTATTAGGAGTTGTTCTGACGTGAAATCAAAGAGTCGGATGACTACGTCGTTCCAACATCATTGGAGCTTAAGGCCAAACTCGATTTGAAGGGTGAGTGGGATGTTAAGTTCCCCCCATCTGTCGTCGGCTACGTATGTTTCGTTTGTGTATCTTTATGAATGTTATTTCGGGTGTTCGAGTCAAGTCATAGTTACGACTAATTAGAGTCGTCATGTCTTAATATTCTGCCCATCTACAATTATTTTAGGGTATTTATATTCATGCCACTTGTAAGTCTTTGAATAGACCCTTTGGGTCATTGTATTAGTTTTGAATGAAAGTAACCAAGTTTTTATTTCTCTTTGTAGTTCTCTCTTCTTCTTGAATTTATAGGGTTAGGGTTGAACAATGCTCACCTTCTTCCTCTCCCCTCCCATTGTCTGTGGCTTGAGCTAGACTCCCCTGGTATCTCCTCCACTGCCGCCACCTCCGACGTCGTTACGGGTTGTCGAATAACTCGCTGCTTCTGCTCCTCCCTTTACGCCGCTGCAATCAACAAATTAGGGCTTTTTGATCCTCCTGTTTCCCTGTTGCATTCAATCGTAGACATCGAGCATGAAGGAGATTGGCTAAGTCGACTAGGAGTGGGACGTTTAGTCGACCCGTCACTTCATTGATGGAATCTCCACGATGCTCTGACATCCTACCTTGTCGTCTTTGTCATCGAACATTATCTATTTCGTCTTTCCATCAGACTATAACCCTACCCTTTCCAATGAGGCTTCTCCTTCTCTAGATCCGCACACCCCATTTTCTAGGCACTAAGGTCATCCTTCCTCCTTGATCCCTCCACCATAATCGTGCTCCCCTTTTTGCATTCTGAACCCCGCGCCGCCGACAATAAGTCGACTTACGCGTGGTCTCGATTCCCCCACTGCTGCCTGTAGGCGACCTTTCTTTGGGGATTAACCACTTCCTTAATTTTTCGGCATGAAGATAAGTGATGACGAGGAGGCTGCTCTCCATTCGATGCTCTCGAAGATATCAATGTCCTTTGACGCCGAGCTTTCATTAACAATATTGACCTACACTTTGGTGGCCTTATCCGACCGGAGTAGTTGTCGACCCCCCTTGGAGCAGCCACTGCTCTCTGCAGTTCTTGCCACTCCATCGTCGCCTCCATTCGTTCCTTCCCCATCGTTAACACGATTGGCCTCATCGCTTCTGATCACAGTTGCTCTCCTTTAGTAGGATTCTCTATTGCCCCCGTCTGTCAGCATTCACCGGGCACACTAGCCCCGACTCCAGAGCTTCTGGTCGACGATCTTCCTTCCACAAGCGCCTCTGCCACTTAGGATCCTTGTAATCACTCGTGTCATCTATGTGCACGATGATGGCTTGCCACTTGATGTTGTTGCCCCATCGATGCGCTACTGGGAGTTGTTCTAGCGTGAAATCAAAGAGTTGGATGATTACGTTGTGCCAACGTCATTCGAGCTTGAGGTCAAGCTCGATTCAAGGGGCGGGTGGGTCTCCACCATTCGTCGTGGTTACACATATTTCATTTACATGTCTTTATGTATGTTATTTCGAGAATTCGAGTCGAGTCGTATTTATGATTAATTAGAGCCACCGTGTTTATTTATTTCACACATCTACTTTTATTTAGGGTATTTACACTCGTGCGATTTGTAAATAGATCCATTGGGCCAGTGTATGAATTATGAATGAAAGTAACTAAGTTTCTATTTCTCTCTCTAATTCGTTGTTCTTCCTCAATTTCTAGGGTTACATTTGAGAACGTCCCCCTTCTTACTCTCCTCTTGCATTCTCCGCGGGTTGAGCTTGGTTCCCCTTATATCTCCACCTCCATCACCACCTCTGACGACATTACAAGTTCTCGAACTACGCATAGTTCCGAGGTTCGATCCTCCCCGCAGCCGAACTACTCGATGTTGTCGCTCCTCCCTTTTCCATGTTACAATCAATAGATTAGTGCTTTTTGATCCTCCTTTTTCCATGTTGCACTCAACCACAGGTATCGACCAGGAAGGAGATAAGCTAGGTCGATCGGTAGTGGGACGTGATTTGCCGCTTCATTGGCGGGATCTCCACGACGCTCCAACATCCGTCCTCATCGTCAAGCATTCACCGATTTCTTTGCACGCCCAACATCCCTCGCCGTGTTGACTTGCTAGGTCCGAGGATTTACGCATAGGTCTGAGGTTCGAGGTTCGATCCTCTTTGCACGCTCCAACATCCAGTTATTAGGGCTAGGCCCATCCGCCAAGGCGCTATAATTTCTACTAGTTTCCAACATTTTCCAGCCCATGCTAGATTGAAACATATCACTGGCGACAGGAGGCACTTTTTGACGGCCACTAATATCTACGCTACCGCGGTAGCTAGCAAAATTTCTTCGGCGAATGAGTTATTCAAATTCCTTCACCCACAACTACGTTGCCAATCATGGAGTTGATTGCATACCAAGTTTAAGTTTAAGTGCAAGAATCCGGAGCAGCAACCGTACCCAACTTACCAAACCACAGAGTATTACAATTATGAGGATATCACCGGACCTCAGAACTTCAGGTGGGGAAACAATGCAACTTGGGTCGATTATGCACAGAGGACGAAGCGTTCACCTTCGTATGATCCTTGAGGTCAAGGATCTTTGAAGGAGAGGGTATTGATACATACCTTTTCCCGCGATAATTTGAATGTAAGCATGAACGCTCAGTAGTCGTTGAAGCCGTTATGTGCGTGTTGTGTAGTATCCGTCTAACTGTCCCCGCTTATGCTTTGGATAACTATTCCTGCCTGTGTTACCTATTTAAATCATGTAACTGCTTTCAATTGCAGAGCTCTTATTATAAGTATCCCCTGTACTCGTGTAATAGCATCTATCGAATGAATTGAATGTGTGTTAGTGTGTTATTTCTGCCTTCTCCCTGCTCTATTTTCCCGTCGCTTGACAGAGTTCCGCCTCCCCTTCCTGTTCAGGTGCAAGCCGTTGGGAAGCTTTCATCCGTATCCACCTAGTTCCGAATTGGAAGCGCATCAGTTGGTTTGCCCATATCCTTCTCAAAAAATAAAAAATTCAATTATATTGCTATGCCAATTAATTTGATCATTCGTTATTGTTTACATGAAGAAGACCTCTATATATAGAGGGAACACCGGCTACATAAAAGGCTACATATATCATAAAACTTAAATATAATCTAACACTCCCCCTCAAGTTGGGCGAGTGATGTTGATCATGCCCAACTTGTCCACAATCATGCTAAATAAGTTCCCAAGCAATCCTTTTGTGAGAATGTCAGCTAGCTGCCTGTTGGAGGGCACAAAGGGAGTACACACAATCCCTTTCTCAATGTTTTCCTTGATAAAGTGTCTATCCACCTCGATATGTTTCGTCCGGTCATGTTGGACGGGATTGTGTGCGATACTGATGACAGACTTGTTGTCACAATATAGACTGATGGGTCCATCCTCCGAAAGACCAAGATCACACATCAAGGCCCGAAGCCATAGGCCTTCGCAAACACCCTGAGCCATGGCTCTGAACTCGGCCTCAGCACTGGAGCGTGCCACAACTTGTTGTTTCTTGCTCCTCCACGTAACAAGGTTGCCTCCAATGAGGGAACAATATCCGGATGTGGATCGCCTATCGTCCACGGACCCTGCCCAATCAGCATCAGTGTAGACTTCAACTTTTAGATCGGTATTGGGGGCAAACAGAATACCCATTCCCGGTGAAGACTTGAGATACCGTAGAATTCTGAGAGCCGCGTCCATGTGTCGGGTCTTAGGAGCATGCATGTATTGGCTCACAACACTCACGGCATAGGAGATATCTGGGCGAGTATGGGACAAATATATCAACCTCCCCACTAATCTTTGGAAACCAGAGATATCTTCAATGTTCTCACCATCATCCCGCCCCAACCGGTGGTTTGCTTCAATCGGAGTGTCAGCCGGTCTGCATCCGCTCATCCCCATTTTTGCAATGAGATCTAAGGTGTACTTTTGTTGAGAAATGAAGATCCCCTGTTTAGATCTGGCAACCTCGATGCCCAAGAAGTACCTGAGTTTTCCCAGGTCTTTGACCTCAAACTCTCTAGCTAGTTTCTGTTTCAGAATTTGAACTTCTTCAACATCATCACCTGTTATGACAATATCGTCAACATACACAATGAGAGCAGTAATCTTTCCAAGTCTTCGTTTGATGAATAGGGTGTGGTCCGCATTGCTCTGATAATATCCAAATGAGACCATAGCCTTGTGAAACCGCCCAAACCAAGCTCTGGGGGACTGTTTTAACCCATATAAGGCCTTTAACACTTTACACACTTTCCCTGCAGTACCAACTGGAGTAAGACCCGGAGGGGTAGACATATAAACCTCTTCCTCCAAGTCACCGTGGAGGAAGGCATTCTTCACATCAAGCTGTAATAGGTCCCAATGTTTGCAAGAGGCAACAGAAAGTAAGACCCTGATTGTGTTCATTTTTGCCACCGGGGCAAACGTCTCCTGATAGTCGATGCCATGGGTTTGAGTATAACCCCGTGCAACCAACCTTGCCTTACATCTTTCAACAACTCCTTGTGGGTTCTGTTTCACCGAGAACACCCATTTACACCCAACAACTTTCTTGCCATAGGGAAGGGGAACTAAATCCCAAGTATGGTTCTTCTCAAGAGCCTGCATTTCCTCAACCATCGCCTCTCGTCACACAGGGATTGTAAGGGCCTGTTGCCATGATACAGGTATAGTGGCAGTAGAAAGAGAGGAGACAAAAGACATATAGGAGGTAGAAAGAGAAGCATAAGAAACATAATTTGATAAAGGATGCCGAGTACAAGACCGGATACCTTTTCGAAGGGCAATTGGGAGGTCGGAAGGCCCTGAGTCAGGTTCCACTGACTGTTCTGGAAGCATGGCAGGGACCTGTGTACTTGGTCTCGTGATGCGCCGAGTATAAACCTGCAAGGTCGGGGGTGAAGGAGGAACCATAGTGGAGGAGCTCACCACTGGGATAGAAGGGCTCACTTCCATTGGTAGAGTCTCCCCCTGAAGTGAGGGATACGGAGGTGGAACGGGCAGGGAGATGGAGTCTCCCCCTGAAGAGGGGGAAGCAGAGAGAGGGTAGTAGGACTCAGATTCACGGAATGTGACGTCCATACTGACAAAAACTTTCCTGGTAGGTGGGTGGTAACACTTGTAACCTTTCTGCGTAGGAGAGTAGCCAATAAAGACACACTTGAGAGCACGAGGATCCAGTTTGGAGGGGCGTGGTTGGTGTATGTAAACAAAGCAAACACAACCAAACACCTTAGGAGGAAGCCGAGTAGGGGGCACCCGAAGAGTATCAAGGGGGGTAGACTTCCCAAGGACGCGCGTGGGCAGACGATTGATGAGGTAAGCAGCAGTCATAACAGCGTCTCCCCAATAGAATTTTGGGAGATGCATGGTAGATAGGAGACATCGAGCCACCTCCAGAAGGTGGCGATTTTTTCGCTCAGCGACCCCATTTTGTGCGGGGGAATAAGCACAAGTGGTCTGGTGGAGGATGCCGTTATCGGCAAGGTAAGCCTCAAACTGCGAATCAATGTATTCGCGGCCATTGTCACTGCGAAGAATTTTAATCTTGGAGTGAAATTGAGTTGAGACCATACTATGAAAACGTCGAAAGACAGAGAAGACATCATTTTTTCGATTTATCAAGTACAACCATGTAGTACGAGAGAAACAATCTATAAAAGTAACAAACCACTCACAACCAGAAATGGACGGAACACGGCATGGGCCCCAAATATCAGTATGAATAACAGCAAAAGGAGTAGAACTAGGCAACGAAACAATGCATGGAGTAGACACCACTCACCCTTTGTACTCCTGGCATTGTCGCCTGGGACACCCCTCTATCTCTGTTATGAAGTTGTTATTTCCTGCTTTGTCTACTGCTGTTTTTGATGCTTTCGTGTGTGATGACTGTAGTCTTAACAAACATCATCGTTCTTCATTTACAATGCATGGAGTTAGTTAAATGGCTAATTGAAAGGAGGTTACGAGTAAAGGTGGGAACATGAAGGACAGAGGACAAAGTGAGCGATGAACAGGGGATGGTACCCTTGCCAGCAATAGAGGCAAGAGAACCATCGGCAATGCTCACTTTATCTCGTCCAGAAAGAGGAGTATAGGAAACAAAACCTGTGGAGGACCCGGTCATATGATCCGTGGCCCCCGAGTCAATGACCCATTGAGTGGAAGACGGAGAAACGGCAGAATGGGCACCTGGCAATCCCGTGTGCGCGTAAGAGGACGAGGCTGAGGAAGACGGCTCAGTAGACATTCCCTGCATCATACGTCGGAGGGCCAACATTTCATCCGCAGAAAAACCACCAGGAGGGGCAGAGACATCAGCACCCAAGGGAACAGCAGAGGCATCAGGAGTAGCATCAGTAAAGTGGGCCGCCCGGGGCAGAGCAGCATAACGACCCGAGGGACGTCCAGAACCTCGACCTCCACGAGGTGGAGCCCCTCCCCTAGGGTTTGGGAAACCATGAAGCCTGAAGCAGGTATCCCGAGTGTGGCGGGTCTTGCCACAATAATCACATAGAAGATGATCCTTATCAGGATTCTTCAGCCTGAAATCCTGGGGTGGCCGAGTACCAAGAAGAGAGGGGGCGGTAGCGGCCAGAGCAGATCCTTCCGACACCGAGTCTGGTAGAAGGGTCTGACGACGATCAAACTCCTGCTGAACGATGCTGTAGACCTCAGGAAGAGAAGGTATCGAAGGCCGTCCCATGATCTGGACACTGATCTGGTCAAAATCCCGATGCAAGCCATGAGGAAATTCGAAGATGCGATTACGGTCATCCCTGGTTCGAACCATCGCCTCATCAATAGGACTGACAAAGACCAAAGGATCAAAATGATCATACTCCTGATAAAGCTGTGTGAACTCTAAATAGTATGGGGAAGGTGGTCGGTCACCCTGCCGAAGTAAGCTGATGCGGCGCCGCAACTGAAATATCTGGGCAGCACTGCCACGGCGGGAGTAAGTAGACTCCGCACGACCCCAAATATCAGCGGCATTAGCAAGAAATAGGTAGTTGCGGGCGATGGACTCCTGCATCGAGTTGATAAGCCAAGACATAACCAAGGAGTTCTCCGATTCCCACTGCTGCCAGTCGGGAGAAGTAGGATCTGGTTCCTTTGTTTGGCCCGTGACATAGCCAAAGAGACGCCGACTTTTGAGCGCCAGAGTAATGGAACGGGACCATGAGAGATAGTTACAATCATCGAGGCGAATAGTAGTAATCTGAGGAGTATTATGGTCGGTGGTTCCACGGAAACAAATTGACGGAGGAGGGCCACCGGAACCAGGAGCCGGAGCAACGGCGGTAGAAAGAGCCGGAGAATCCGCGCCATTAGAACCCATTGTGCAGGAACAGAAATCCCGCAGGGAAGGAAGACCGGAAGAGAAATCCGGAGGGAAGAAGGCAGCCCAAAGGTTAGGGCATCAAGAGATTAATCGTAGAGAGACGAAAAAATCCACCATTAGAGAGGCATCAGGAAGAAATAGTGGCGCCGAAAGGAGTAGAAGACAAGCACTTCATTTCCGGCGCCAGAGGAGGAGAACGAAGACGCAAGATGCGACTGCGGGCTGCGACTCCGGGCTACGACGCGAGCTGTCGGGCGGCGGAACTGCGGCGCGGAGACGCTGCGGAAGGCGGAGACGCTGCGGCTGCGGGTGCGGAAGGCGGAAGGCCGAAGGCGGAGACGCTGCGATGCGAGCTGTCGGGCGGAAGGCGGAGGCGCTGCAGAAGGCGGAAGGGCTGCGGGTGCGGAAACGAAACGGCTCGGGGTTTTAGGGTTCCTCTGATACCATGTTGTAAAGCATCAATAGATCATTCGTTATTATTTACATGAAGAAGACCTCTATATATAGAGGGAACACCGGCTACATAAAAGGCTACATATATCATAAAACTTAAATATAATCTAACAAATTTTAATTTAGATTGATACAACTTGGAAGAGATATTTGATGCACTCTTATAATGACAGAAGGAGGTTGTGCAGAGATGCGCCGACACTATCGGAATTAACGCGGGACGAATCAATAGGTGGACACGACGACGCAAAGCCCTAACCCAAGATGTCATGCAAACAATCACAACCAAATACATTCGACCAACAACGACCCTTAAAGATGCGAGAGAAGATGTAAAGCGTACACAACACTATAAACCTTAAACCTGTCGAGAATGTGAGTAATTTAAACATACGATGAGTTCCGACGTGCAATTAATTAAATAATGTTAATTTTAAAATTCTTATGTTTTTAATCCCACTTAAGTACAAACAATCATGTTGAAACCAGTCGAACTGGTTTCTCCTAAAAGCTCGGATCTAAGGCTGCAACCCACGCTTACTTTCTTTGAACCACGCTCCCAACAAGACACCTAAAGGAACAGACCGGGAGCTTCAGCTCGGAGGTCCCACCGCTCACCCGGAAGGACTAGAATCCTTCCCCTCCCTAGCCAGTGCTGAGCTAGGTGCCTGAGTGAGAAGGAAAAAGAAGGTTCCACCTGCCCTCTTCTCAGACACCTTACCGGTCTATTTATAGGCTTCAGGATTTGAACTGCAAATAACCAAAACAAGCACCTGTGAAATTACCTGAATACCCTGGGTTGGGTCTGCCAACAGCCAAACTCCGCTGTTCTGAAGGGCTATGAGCAGACCATCGAGGGTAAAAGAGTAAAAAAGGCCAAACAGGATGAACCGCTTGCCAAGTGAACCGGTTCCCACCCAATTGCTGAACCGGCCTTATCTCTTCCTGCCGACCCGATGCTTGGCGAGAGGACCACCTTGCAGCTGAAAAAGATTACCTCGCAGGCGAGACCCTCCGTCGACCTATAGAAAATCTTCCTTTGACCCCCACCTGCCAGGCGAATGGACTCAACTTTGGCTCCTCCTGCCTAGCGCGAGCGGACCCGCCTTTTGGCTCCTCTCGCCTATTGCGAGTGGACCCACTTTTGGGCTCCTCTCGCCTATTGCGAGTGGACCCAACTTTAGGGCTCCTCTCGCCCATTGCGAGTGGTCTTTGCTTCGGGCCCCTCTCGCCTAGGGCCTTATCTCCTCTTGAGGATTCTTCTAATCCCCTCTCTGCTGAGTTCCCTCCCGTGAGCCCGAGGTTGTACACAATCCCCGCTCTTTTCGGGGTTGTCCAAGCCCGAAAAGAAAAAGTCCAACCGAGGCTCACGTCATCTCAGCGACTTTAAAGCGGAATCTTTTTCGGGTGGGATTCCCCCCCCCCTGAGTTTATAAATACTGGGATCCTCCCCGAGTGCAACAGGCCTCCTCTCTTCGTTTTAGCCACCTCCACTTTGCTGCTATGTCTCTTAGCAAAAGCTTTCGTGATCGTATCGCGCTGGTGCGCCAGCGAAACAAGGCGAGCGCGGCTTCCTTAAACCTAATTCCCGCTCGTACTTTTTCCTCACCACCACCCTCTTCTTCTCGCCCGAAGAAGGCGAGAACAACTGATCTGGTCCCCCCGTCGGGAGGACCCTTACCGGATCCCCCGGAGAGACGCATTCCCCTACACCATCGCTTCCCCAGGAAAAAGAGGTAAGATCCTTGTACACCTCCCCTGTTCGCTATCTATCTTTCACTGCTCCTTTTGTTGTTGGTTTTCAGAAAAGTCACGCACCCCACGGTCAGTCTAGTAGCGGACAAACTCATCTCGCCAGCCATCGTCTAAGCTCTGTCTCGCCTCCTCCTTCCACTCTTCCCTCTACTCTTGGTGGGAAAGATGGCGAACCTTCCCATGTCGCTGGGACCTCTCGCCACTCTGGTTAGGAATCTTCTGCCCTGGGTTCTGGCCTCTCGGGCTGTCCACCTTTGATTATGGCCCTCATTCTTTTTTGGCTCTGCAGATGTGCGAGTAGACTCATCTGCCGAAGACTCGCCTACTGAGGAGCGCCCGAGGCGAGCGGTCTCCTCGCCTCCTCCTCCTATGGACGAGATAGAAGATTACCTTGGCGACCCTATGGATCCGCTGGCGATGAAGCGCAGGGTGGCCGAGATGTTCCGAAAACACGCGATCATGATTCAAGAGTTGGAGAAAGACAAGCAAACGGCTGACCGGCAGATTGATTGGTTAGAGGTGGAGGTTGCTCGCTTGACCTCTGAAGTTGATGCTGACATTGAGATAGATGAGACCGACCCCCAGGCGATTCTGAACGAGGTCGATCAACAACTCCGTCTCGCGCGCCGTGGCGTAGATGTGGCTCGTGCTTTTTACCTCCCCCACCGTCCTCCCTGCGCGAGGTCTCGCGGTGGGGGGCGCTGGCGGTGGCATAAGGATTGAATCCCTCGCGCCGCCCTACGCCTTTATTTTCTTTGTACTGTTCTTCGTTTTGTAATAACGTTTCCTCTCGCGGCTACCGCCCGAACTCTTTGGATCTACTGAATGGGTCTGCTTAATAACATCTTTTAGTAGTTCCTTTGATAATTTTTATCTCTAGTACCGTGCTTTTCTACATTGTGACTCGTGCGTCACATCTATGCTTAAATCATCACTTTTTATTTTTATTTTTATTGTATTTTTATGATACTGTCTCGTCCCCGGCCTGGGACTTACGTTAGGTTACACCAATCGAGACTAGGAGAGAGAAAAAGACGGCCGCCTCTTCCCCTTCCTTTACACTATATATTTTTTTGCCTCTTCGTATTTTTCTCTTTACCCAACGGGCTATAAATACCCCCTATCCCTGGGGCCCGGATCATGCTCTCGATTTGTCTCGGCGCCCTAAACCTTACCTCTCTCTTCCTTCCCTCGCGAACTGATCCTGTCGGCGCCTCGTCTCGCCTATTCTTCTCGCATCCCCCCTTTCGCTCTCTTTGTCCAGAATGGGAAAAAAGAAGGCTGAAGAAGGCGAGGGGCGAAGCCGATGCGGGAGGCGGTTTGGTGACCATGATTTTCCTCCCGGCCGGATTTCCGAGGAGGACTACAACGCCTTCACTCGCGATTTCTTGCCGGAGGGTTTTGAGTCACGCCCTCCAAGGGTGGGCGAGTCGATCAACACTTTTTATCCCGGTGAACTCGCCTTCCCTGTCCCGCATTTCGAAGCGGGACTGAGGTTGCCCCTCTGGCCAGAAGTGAAACAGGTTCTAAAGTACTTTGGGACTGTTCCTGCGCAACTGAACCCAAACGCTATCTCGGTACTCGTTGCCTTTGCCTGCTACATGCGCCGGGAGCGAATCAAATTCAGCTTGAACTCCTTCCGCAAGCTTTTTGTTTACCATGCCAACGCCGACGGCGTTTCCTATTTCACAGGGCAGGGTCTCAAGGTTTGCGAGACGCCTAACAAGAACCATCACTGGCTTACTCGCTTCGTCTTTATTCGCGGCAACATGGGTGGCATTCCGCTGGCGCCCGTGTCGCCAGCCGAGGTGTTCTATACCACTCCCCCGGTTAGTGGCACGGACAAGCTTCTCTGTGACTTTTTCATTGGCAAGAACTTCGAGGTTCAGTTCCTGAGGCGGGGCCTCGACTCCCTCCTTCCTGTGCTTCCAGGCGAAGGTAAATGCTGGGGCCCTTTATTTTCATCTAGGTCTAACGAATAGTTTTTATAAACGCATCGTCTCGCCTTTCCCAGGAGAAAGAAATGTTCCCGTTCGCCCGCCTTACAAAAACAACATCAAACCTTCCAAAGATGTCGCCCTCGCCACGATGGCAGCTGAGGCGGCGAGAGAAAACTTACCACCCTCCCTGAAGAAAAGACCTGCCGAAGGCTCCGCCCCATCTCGCCAGAGTCCTTCCAAGAAAACAAAGGTCAAGAAAGGAGCGCCTCTTCCCTCTGGAAAGGCGAAGCAAGTTCCTGCTGGGATGGTAGACGTGTCGGGATCCTTATCCCCCATCTCTTTGGGGTCCCAATCTCCCCAATCCCCTTCTCGGCTTCTCGGTCAGCGGGCCGTCTCGCCGATTGGCGGGACGGGTCAACCTGATTCTCTTGCTGACACCCTCCCCTCTAAATCTCCTACTCGCGAGGTGGGCTCTTCCAGCCGCCCGGCTCCTTCCACCCATCTGAACTTCAATATGGGCCCGGCGATCCCGGATGCTGCTGGCGAGCCAACCCTGATATGGGACAAAGAGGCGAACCGGGTCTCTATCTCTACCCTCCTTCCTCCCTGGATAGAGCGAGACCAACCTACGGCTCATGCCTTTTCTCTGGGCTTTGGCCTTTACGGTGGCGCAGAGCGAGAACCCGCCGCTGAGCCTCCCTCGCGGGACTTGATCCTGAGGGCCGCGCAATCCCAGCTGCGCTCGCTAGAGCTCTCGCACCAGGTCTCACGCCGTCTGATTTATAATAACAAGAGCTGGAGGGATTCAGAGGCGATTCTGGCGGCCGAGCGCGAGAAGTCTATGGATCTTGAGAAACGGTTGGCCGTGGCCGAAAACCTTCTCGCCAAAGCTCGGGGTGGTGTGGTGAGTTTCTCCACTCTCGATTCCCTCCCTTTCTTTGTCCACCTTCAACTCCCTCTAATAAATAAACCTCTCGCAGGATGCCGAGACGGCCGACAGGATGCACTCGCGCATAGCCGCTCTGGAAGGGGAGGTTAAAGGCATGGAGTCCGAGATCACTCGACTTCAGGAGGCTGCTCTCTCGCCTTCTCGCGTGGTGATTCCCCAACCTCCTCCCTCTCATTATTCTCATGCTGAGGTCGTGGAACTCTGCAAAGATGCCAATATCCGGACCGCCGAACTAATCGTGAAAATGATGAAGGAGATGGAGGTTATCAGGGAAGGCTGCGAGGAGGTCACTGCCCGCGATCTGGTACCCGAGATTTATGGCGAGGAGGAAGACGACCCGTCCTCCAGCGCGGAAGAATAGAGGAATTATTTTATAGTTCTTTTGTATACTCCTCTTCTCTCTTTTTTTCTTTTGGACACTTATTACTGAGGCATTTTGTATTACGGCCTCTTTTTGCGTGTATACATATTTTGTTTTTAGGACCTCTCGCCTTTCTTTTCATCTTTCCTGTATGCCTACCTTTTCTTTATTTGCGGAACGAGATCACGACTTATCTCGCCTACCGATGGAGGGGCTAGCTCTACCCGTGGCGCGAGTGGGCGGACCCTCAGTGCTCTCGCGCAGGGATTGTATCACTCCTTCTCGCCTTGCTTCTGGGCTCCTCTGGCGCGAGCGGGTCTTGAATCACTATTATAATTAATTTTGTTTGCGAGACGAGGGTACTCTTGTTCTCACCCTTTGGTCGAAGGGCAGCCCCTTACTCTAGGTGTGAATAGTCATGTCCTCGCCATAGTCGCGCGGGGGTTGAGCCTCTTCCACTCGCCTTGTCCCTGGACACCCTAGACGCGAGTGGATTTTGAGGGACCGACTCCCCCCTCCTCTTCCTCCTTTGGGACAAGGACCTTGCCTTTGCCCAAATTATGAAACTCTCATCCATATGCTGCCCCTTTACCCAACCTCCAAGTGAGCCTACAGACCTGCCAGCTCGATGGTAGCCTGGACAGCGGGTCTTCTCGGGGTCTCCTCTCCAAAACCAACTCCAACCACCGAGTGAGCCTACAGACCTGCCAGCTCGATGGTAGCCTGGACAGCGGGTCTTCTTGGGGTCTCCTCTCCAAAACCAACTCCAACCACCGAGTGAGCCTACAGACCTGCCAGCTCGATGGTAGCCTGGACAGCGGGTCTTCTCGGGGTCTCCTCTCCCAAAACCAACTCCAACCACCGAGTGAGCCTACAGACCTGCCAGCTCGATGGTAGCCTGGACAGCGGGTCTTCTCGGGGTCTCCTCTCCAAAACCAACTCCAACCACCGAGTGAGCCTACAGACCTGCCAGCTCGATGGTAGCCTGGACAGCGGGTCTTCTCGGGGTCTCCTCTCCAAAACCAACTCCAACCACCGAGTGAGCCTACAGACCTGCCAGCTCGATGGTAGCCTGGACAGCGGGTCTTCTCGGGGTCTCCTCTCCAAAACCAACTCCAACCACCGAGAGCCTACAGACCTGCCAGCTCGATGGTAGCCTGGACAGCGGGTCTTCTCGGGGTCTCCTCTCCAAAACCAACTCCAACCACCGAGTGAGCCTACAGACCTGCCAGCTCGATGGTAGCCTGGACAGCGGGTCTTCTCGGGGTCTCCTCTCCAAAACCAACTCCAACCACCGAGTGAGCCTACAGACCTGCCAGCTCGATGGTAGCCTGGACAGCGGGTCTTCTCGGGGTCTCCTCTCCAAAACCAACTCCAACCACCGAGTGAGCCTACAGATCTGCCAGCTTGATGGTAGCCTGGACAGCGGGTCTTCTCGGGGTCTCCTCTCCAAAACCAACTCCAACCACCGAGTGAGCTTACAGACCTGCCAGCTCGATGGTAGCCTGGACAGCGGGTCTTCTCGGGGTCTCCTCTCCATAACCAACTCCAACCACCGAGTGAGCCTACAGACCTGCCAGCTCGATGGTAGCCTGGACAGCGGGTCTTCTCGGGGTCTCCTCTCCAAAACCAACTCCAACCACCGAGTGAGCCTACAGACCTGCCAGCTCGATGGTAGCCTGGACAGCGGGTCTTCTCGGGGTCTCCTCTCCAAAACCAACTCCAACCACCGAGTGAGCCTACAGACCTGCCAGCTCGATGGTAGCCTGGACAGCGGGTCTTCTCGGGGTCTCCTCTCCAAAACCAACTCCAACCACCGAGTGAGCCTACAGACCTGCCAGCTCGATGGTAGCCTGGACAGCGGGTCTTCTCGGGGTTTCCTCTCCAAAATAAAATCTTCTTGCTTTGAGGAGACGGCTACCTGAGATTGCTTGGCAGGACCAGAAGGCCTCGCCTGGCTTGCTAATATTGGAAAGTGAGAGAGAAAAAACAAAGAAACTAAATCTCATTTAGAATAGATAATGATCATGAACAGTGGTATTAAGGATAGAATCGCTTTAGATCGTCGCCGCTTCGGGCGCGATCGAGGGGCGTCCCGTTTACATCTTGGAGGTGATACCCTCCTGATTTCAAAACTTCTTTTACAATAAAAGGACCTTCCCAGTTGGGGTTGAGCTTCCCTACCGAAGCCCCTCTTCCTGCGGCATCTACTTTCTTGAGAACCAAGTCTCCCTTCTCAAACTGCTTGACCCTGACGTGCTTATCAAAATATCTTGACATCCGGCGCTTGACCTCCTCCTGTCGGATAGATGCCAGTTCTCTAAGCTCCTCCACCAAGTCGAGGGAGAGCCTTTGCTCTTCCCCATTATCTACCAGCCACTCCTCATCTCCCCTCCTTGCCGCAGTTACCCTAGGTGATTCGACCTCGAACTCAACAGGTATGACGGCCTCAGAGCCATGGGAAAGTTTGAACGGCGTCTCCCCCGTGGCGGAACTTGGCGTGGTCCTCAAGGCCCAGAGGACGGAGGGGAGCTGCTCCACCCAACTTCCCCTCAAGTTTTCTACCTTTTCTTTAAGAGATTAATGATGACCTTATTCGCGGCTTCCACCTGCCCATTGCTTCGAGGATGATGCACTGAAGCAAACCGAAGGTCTATACCTAGTCGTATGCAGAAATCCACGAACTCTCTGCTGGCAAATTGCGGTCCGTTATCCGTGACAATGGCCAGAGGGAGCCCATGCCTACAGATGATTTCCCCCCATACGAAGCTTTTGACTACCTGAGACGTCACTTTTGCCAATGCCTTCACCTCCAGCCATTTTGAGAAATAGTCTACCATGACCAGCAGAAACCTCCTCTGGCCACTGGCTTGAGGGAATGGACCCACCAGATCTAGCCCCCATATGGCGAAGGGCCATGGAGCTGTAATCGTGCGCAATCTTTGGGCCGGGAGGAGCTGAAGAGGAGCAAATTCTTGGCACTTCCTGCACTTCTTTGAGAATTCCTCGGCATCCCTCCTAAGGGTGGGCCAGAAATAGCCTTGCCTCAACACCCTTCCCTCCAAGGTCCGACTCCCGGAATGGCTGCCGCACTCTCCAGAGTGAATTTCTTCCAGCACCCTCGCAACCTCCTTCTCGGATATGCATCGAGCCAACAGCCCCGACAACGTCTTACGGTATAAGATCCCTTCTTTTAGCAGGTAGTACGCCGACTTGTACCTGACTTGCTTCTTCTCGAGCTCTCTCTCGGGCAGACGTCCCGTCGTCAAGTAGGTGGTAAATGGATCCATCCAGGATCCCTGCTGATCTACTTCCATCAGTTCTCCCTCTTCGATGGAGGGCCTAAAGAGCTCTGTCATGGTTCCTCCGGCCCGAGGACCGTGCTTGGCGAGCAGGTCTGCCCGAGTATTTTCTTCCCTTGGGACGTGTTGAACTGAGAAACTGCGGAACTGCCCAATGATTCTCTTTACCTTTGTTAAGTACAACTGGAGGGTGGGCTCTCTTACCTCAAATTCCCCTTTTATATGCCTTGCCACTATCATAGAATCCGTGGAGACCTTGATATCTTGTATACCGAGCTCACGAGCCAACCTCAGCCCTGCTATAATGGCCTCGTACTCTGCTTGATTGTTGGTGAGGATGAAATGAACATTCAGGGCCTGTTCGATCCGTGTTCCCTCAGGGCTTACCAAAACCATCCCTCCTCCAAAAGAATTCTTTCCCGAGGCCCCATCTACTAGCATCTCCCAAGCTACTACGGGAGACGTCTCGGCCTCCTTGACCTCCACCGTGTAATCTACCAAGAAATCCGCTACAGCTTGCGCCTTGATAGCCAACCGAGGAACATAAGAAAGGTCAAACTCACTGAGTTCTATTGACCATTTAGCTAATCTCCCTGAGTGCTCTACCCCTTCCAGAATACGGCGGAGAGGGTGGTCCGTCACGATCTGGATGGAATGGGCCTGAAAATAGGGCCTGAGCTTTCGGGCTGAGATAACGAGGGCAAAGGCTAGCTTCTCTAGGATAGGGTACTTTAGCTCTGCCTTTTTGAGGACTCTACTTACATAATAAATCGGGAATTGCTTTTTACCTTCTTCCCGCACGAGGACCGAACTCACCGCCCCTGCTCCTACTCCTAGGTACAAGAATAGAATTTCTCCTTCCCTCGGACCTTGGAGTAACGGCGCCTTGGTGAGCTGCTGCTTCAAGGCTAGAAAAGCATTCTCGCACTCGGAGGTCCACTCGAATTTCTTTCCCCCCCTCAATGTTCGAAAGAAAGGTGAGAATCTTTCTCCTGCTCTAGAAAGAAACCTACTGAGCCCTGCCAACTTGCCGGTAAGACGCTGGACCTCTTTGGCATTCGCCGGAGACTCCAGTTCTAGGATAGCCCTTACCTTATCCGGGTTAGGCTCTACTCCTGATGGGGTGAGGAGATGTCCTAAGAACTTTCCCCTACTAGCCCCGAATACACACTTCAACGGATTGAGCCTCATCTTGTACTTCCTTACAGTTGCAAACGTTTCCTCAAGATCCGCAGTATGAGACTTGAGATCTTGACTCTTGATCATCAAGTCGTCCACGTAGACTTCGAGGTTCCGTCCCTTTTGCTCTCGGAAGATCCGATCCATCATCCGTTGGTAGGTCGCCCCCGCATTCTTCAACCCAAAAGGCATCATGTTATAGCTGAAGCATCCATCCTCGGTGATAAAGGTGACATCCTTGATGTCCGGAGGGTGCATGCGTATTTGATGGTATCCTGAAAAGGCATCTAAAAAACTCATTAGTGAAAAACCGACGGCTGAATCAACCAGCGCGTCGATTCGAGGCAGAGGGTAACAATCCTTGGGACATGCTTTATTCAAAAGAGAGAAGTCAATACACATTCTCCACCTCCCTTCCCCCTTCTTTACCATCACCACATTGCTCACCCACCCCGGATACTTGTTTGCTGATATGAACCCCGCCTGGAGCAGCTTTTCCACTTCCTCCCTGATAGGCTTGGCCATCCTGGAAGCGATGACCCTTTTCTTCTGCTGGATGAGACGAACCTTGGGGTCCAGGTTGAGACGATGGCATGCCGCGTCTGCGTCAATCCCTGGCATGTCGGCCGCGCTCCAAGCAAAGATATCAGTGTTTTCCTGCACGCATTTTCGGATCTCCTCCTGGTCCTCAAGACCGAGCTCTCCGCTGATTCTGATCTTTTCTTTCCTTCCTTCTTTTGTTAGGATGTCCACCTCCTGTAGCTCGACTGCAGCCTTCAGCCTCGAGGGCTCTTCTTCTTCCTCCTGATCTTTCGAAATCTCCTCTTCCTCTCCCAGCCCCTCCTCCTGGTTTCCGAGCTCTTGCTCTCCACCCTCTTTTTTCTCCACTGCCATGTCTACTTTCTCTACGAACCTCTCCTCTACCCGCACCGGGCCTCCTCCTAGCACTGACTCTTCCATCTCTCCCGTTTTTCTTTTCCTTCCTCTCTCCTCTTTCCCTTCTCCTCCGACCCTTAACTCCCCTGCCATTACTGGCTCCTCCGCAATGCCACCTCCCCACTCCTCAACTCTACTCTCCTCTTGTTCCTCCCGTTCCAGTCTTCTTTCTAACTCCTCCGCATCCCCCCTCCATGAGATAGTGTTTACTGCCGTCACATAACACTCCCGGGCCGCCTTCGGATCTCCTCTCACCCTGATCTGGGTTCCTCCCGAATTGAGTTTCAAACATTGATGAAAAGATGAGGGTACACATCTAAAGGCACTAATCAAGGGGCGCCCGAAGATGACGTTGTAACTGCTGGGAGCGTCCACTATTACAAAACGGCAGTTCCTGGACATCCCTCCCAGAGTTACCTGGAGACCGACTCCCCCCTCCACTTCCTTCCTTTCTCCTGAGAATCCGAACAACGGTCCGTCAGCTGCTAACACCCTCCTGGCTTCCACCCTCATCTCATTGAATGCCTTTTTGAAGATAACATTAACCGAGCTCCCATTGTCCACCAAGATCCTTGATACCGTGAAACCCTCGATAGCCGTCCGAATCACCAGCGCATCGCAGAATGGGTCTTCGTGATCTGGCAAGTCCTTCCTAGAGAAGGTAATCTTCTCGTCCGGGGGCGGGGCTTGCGACGTTGAGGCGACACCTCGACGGTACATTGTATGAAGGCTGGCCTTTCGGGTAGCCTCGATTCCCACCCCGCCATGAATCACCCCGATCCCCCCTCTATCCCCCACATCTGACCGATCTACACATCTATCCTCTTCCCCTACTCCGGTCATCTCTACTATCCGCGCTGGTGGCTGCTGCTCTCCCGCTCCTCTTCTCCCCTTCAGCTCTAGAAATTCTGGACAAGTAGCTGTCGCGCGACCTTCCTCCTCATGGAAGTCACAGAATGGCATTGTTACTTCCCCCTCCTGCCTCCCTTCTTGGTGATTCCTTCTTCTCCCTGCTCCTGCTCCTCCCCTTCCTCGCTCTCTTCCCCTTCCTCTTCCTCGGCCTATTACCATAGCTTGTTGAGGCGGGGGTGGGGGTGGCCTAGGACCATGTCTCCACCCCAGCTGCGGTAACCTTCCTGCTCCTCCCTGGTAGTAGTTCCTCCCCCCCGGGGGAAGACCTCTCCCTTGCCCTTGAACAGGGCCTTTCGGTTGCCTCCAACCCAACTCCTGATGTGCCGGCCCTCTTGGCTCCTCCCTTCTCCTCCCTTCCTGCTGCCTCGTTCCCCCCGGTTCTCTGGACTCTACCTCCGCCAACCTTGCTAGTTTCTTGGCAAAACCCGGGTTTGCTGCCTCCATCGCTATCTCCTTGGCCGCCCTCTCCATCAACCCTTCAAAAGATAAGGGCGCCTTCCTGGTGAGGCTCATTTTGAAGAAGCCTTCCCTGAGACCCACAGTAAAGGCCATTTGGAGAGCAAATCCCGGCACCTCCTGAATGCCCAGGATTTCCTCTTGGAAGCGATCCACGTACTGGGCTAAGGACTCGTCTGCCTTCTGCTTGATCAGGAAGATGGACTCCGGGTTTTTCTTTCTCTTTTTCGAGGTCGAGAAGCGCAGCTGGAAGCTCCTACTCAAATCTTCAAAACCATATATTGACCCCGCCGGGAGTTGATGAAACCAGTCCCGGGCCTTGTCCTTCAAGGTGATCGCGAAAAGGCGGCACTTGAATGCATCCGTCATCGGCCTGATGGAGACCACATCTTCGAACCATTGCAAGTGTTGGAGGGGGTCATCCTTCCCCACATAATAAACCATCTCAGGCTCGCGGAAGCCCTCCGGGACGGGAGCCGAAAGGACTAGCTCGCAAAAGGGGGATCCTCTCGCCAGGGGCCTCGCCGTCTCCACTCGCGCGACGAGATCTACTGGCGAGACGGTGTTCGCCGGGCTGGGGAACAACTCTCTTCCTGCCAGATCTCGCCCGTTTCCCTCCACCACCTTCTTCTTTCCAGGCCGCCCCCCTGGCGCATCCTCGCCCACCCTTGCCGAGACGGCTCCTTCCTGAGGCGAGAGGCCCGACCCCTGAGGTAGAGGGGTCACGCACTCACCTCGCTGCGAGATCTGTTGCAACATCCCCATGATGCCCCTGATGGATGCCATGAATTCTTCTCTTCCTACATATCCTCCTGGGTTCTGGGACCCGCCCTCATCTCCCCCACCCCCATCTCCTCCTCCTAGATCTCCTGCCATGAGATGATCCAAAGTTCTTCGACGCAGGCTGCGATCCACGCTCACCGCACCAAAAATGTTGAAACCAGTCGAACTGGTTTCTCCTAAAAGCTCGGATCTAAGGCCGCAACCCACGCTTACTTTCTTTGAACCACGCTCCCAACAAGACACCTAAAGGAACAGACCGGGAGCTTCAGCTCGGAGGTCCCACCGCTCACCCGGAAGTACTAGAATCCTTCCCCTCCCTAGCCAGTGCTGAGCTAGGTGCCTGAGTGAGAAGGAAAAAGAAGGTTCCACATGCCCTCTTCTCAGACACCTTACCGGTCTATTTATAGGCTTCAGGATTTGAACTGCAAATAACCAAAACAAGCACCTGTGAAATTACCTGAATACCCTGGGTTGGGTCTGCCAACAGCCAAACTCCGCTGTTCTGAAGGGCTATGAGCAGACCATCGAGGGTAAAAGAGTAAAAAAGGCCAAACAGGATGAACCGCTTGCCAAGTGAACCGGTTCCCACCCAATTGCTGAACCGGCCTTATCTCTTCCTGCCGACCCGATGCTTGGCGAGAGGACCACCTTGCAGCTGAAAAAGATTACCTCGCAGGCGAGACCCTCCGTCGACCTATAGAAAATCTTCCTTTGACCCCCACCTGCCAGGCGAATGGACTCAACTTTGGCTCCTCCTGCCTAGCGCGAGCGGACCCGCCTTTTGGCTCCTCTCGCCTATTGCGAGTGGACCCACTTTTGGGCTCCTCTCGCCTATTGCGAGTGGACCCAACTTTAGGGCTCCTCTCGCCCATTGCGAGTGGTCTTTGCTTCGGGCCCCTCTCGCCTAGGGCCTTATCTCCTCTTGAGGATTCTTCTAATCCCCTCTCTGCTGAGTTCCCTCCCGTGAGCCCGAGGTTGTACAAATCAAGTTTAGTAATTAGGCGACCATTGCAAAATTAATTTGGAGTGCCTGGAATTTAAATGTGAAGCAAATAGTTTTTTCATGTCAATAAATAGATAAAACAACAAACAACAACAACACTCAAGCCTTTATCTCATTATAATGGGGTTGGCTATATGGATCCTTTGTCGCCATTGTGCCCTCTCTTTAGTCATAATCTCAGTAATGTCTAAGTACATCATGTCTTTCCTTATAGTTTCATTCCAAATCTTTATTGGTCAACCTCTTCCCCGTTAACATGCCTAGTGACTAAACTCTCACAACGCCTAACAGGTGCCTCTAATGGTCTTCTTTGTATGTGTCAGAACCATCTTAGTCGAGCTTATCATATCTTCTCTACAATTGGTGTCACTCCTGTCTTTTCCATGATATATTCATTCCTAATTTTATTCATGTTCTCATTTCCGCAACTCCCATTTTTTGCTCATATACACAATTCACTGCCCAACACTTGGAACCATAGAGCATTGCTGGTCTAATTACAGTACATTAACACTTTCCTTTACATTTTAATGATACTTTACGATCACATAAGATCTCAGATGCACCTCTCCACTTCAACCAACCTGTTTAGATTCTATGTATCACATCTTTATCTACACCTCCATTTATTGGAACTCTCGATCATAGATATTTAAATCACTCACTGGGGGAAATTTCTTGATCACTCAACTTAATAACGGAGTCATCCGTCAATAAAGAGATAATAATCAAATTAATTCAAATTAGATATTACTAACAATACAAGTTATCCATATAATGAGAAGAAATGAACACTGAAAAGTAAAATCTCTCCAAGTAATTGATGTCGGCGATGGTGGTGGCTGTACGGAAGTGTAAACGATGTTGTTTGGGGTTGAATTAGCGCTGAAGAAGGGGATCGGGGCTGTTTAGGGTTTCTTGGCAGATTGTAGGAGGGGGATAGGGGTTGGTCGTGGTTGGTAGGTGTTGTTTAAAGGTTGTGGGGAAATGGAGGGACGGGTATTTGTTGTAAATAGGTTGTAGCAATGTTGGAGGTTGCGGGTAAGGAATTTAAAGAGGTTGTGGGTTGCTAGGCGGATGAAGGCTGAAATAGGGTTGGTTGAGGGTTGTAAGGGGATTGGAGGTTGTTGGGAAGGAAGTTGGGGGGGGGGGGGTTGTGGGTGGTTGTCTGGCGAGTGGAGGCTGGAAGGGGGGCTGGACGAGGGTTGGAAAGGGGGGAAGGGGGCTGGGGGTTACTGGGAGGGGATCGTAGGGCTTTTGATGGTTGGGAGGGGAGCTAGGCAAAAGGAGGGGCTTTACCGGACTTCCAGGAGGTGAGACAGGTGGCCTGGACGAGAACTGGCAACAGAGGAGGCTGCAGAAGGCTCACGGGATGGAGAAAGGCGGCTGATGGAGGTGCTAGCATCAACACCAATTGCAGCGGTAGAGGCTCCCGGCGTCGACATTGGGAGGGTGAGGCGTCGGCACCTCCGTAGACCGAACGGTTCTTTCTCAAAATCTAAACTCTTGATGTTCCTTCCATACGATTGTTGGTGGATATAAAAGAGGTGAATTAGGTTAAAATTATATGATGACCACAATCGCTTGACAGATAAATTACTCTAATTCTCAAAATACAAGTAAAAAAAACGTAAAAATGTGAAAAATCACGATGAACGTGATGACGGTCTCTGATCATCCATCCGATCATCCAAAAGTCGTCGTTCTCCATCAGTAGTCTTAAATGAATGTGCATAATGGATGCGAACAGACCCAACCTATATGATGCTTGTATGTTTTAACTAATTCCGGAATAGAATTTTAACAAACAAAATTATGAAAGTTAAGCAAATCGACACAATATAAACTTCAATATCCGGTGCGTAAGCAAGATCACGCTTATTTTCACTTAAGAGTGCTTTCAGCTACAATTTCACAAATGGTAACTTATATGAAATAGGAAAATAAAACAATAGCACAACAAGTTTCAATACCCAAACAATTATAGCATGTCCATCCAATATTCAATACAAAAAAGTAACACAATACAATAATACTCACAAGAAAAGGAATCCGGTAGCGACAATGGGCATGGTTTCCCAGCGATGAAGACGTCGGCTGTAATGGAGCAATCAGCAAGTGGTGGGAGTGAATTAATGGGGAAATGCGACTGTAACAGGGAGTCGTACACAGTTTGGTAGTAGGAGGTGAGTAGAGCATACGGTAGATGATGGGAATGGAGGTGGGGGAGGCGAACTATGTTGTAGGCTGGATCGAGATGGAAGAATGATATTGTAGAGGGAAGTGAGTTGCGATGCTCTGCTTGCGGGAATCGGCTATCTGAAGAGGTATCAAGAGGAGTTATCGTGGCCTGAGTTGGATCAGTGGCTTGCAATAGTGGGGAATAAATCATGCGGGAGGAAGGTAGCTTTGATCAAGCGGTACATGAATGGGAGGGGCTGCGGCTTGCAATTTGGAGGTGGTTGTGCGACTTACGTGTAGGAGACGATCCACATGATGATCGCGTGAGGGCGAGCGGTAAGGCTGTGACAAAGGAGAAGCATGCGGGAGAGGGAAAGGTTTGGGATGCATGACTGGCGAAGAAGATGGGTTTGCAGTTAGAGGCTAGGATGAGGAGGGGTCTGCTATGGTGGAAACAAGGGAGGAGAAGTCGATTTGCGGTTTTCACGGTAAAAGGATTTACGTGAGAGGGACATGCTGGAAAACTAAAAAATAACCGAGAAGTCGCACCCCGGGATCTCGCGGCGTCGCGCCACAATTAGACTGCGGGTTCTGGATTCACTCACAAAATCAACAATGCCCCCAAATGAAATCATCCACCCATATTTATAATTAAGGGGGGCGGTTGGGCACCCGGTATGAACGGCTATGATTTGTCATTACGCCTAGTATCCTAAAACACTAAATATAAGTCCAAAAAAAAAAAAAAAATTCATAGAAATATTAAAACGACATTCCGGACCCTCGTGGTTTTGGATCGTCTATCCGATCAACCCCTTCTGTGTGAGTACACAAAAGCATATCCCGCCGAATAGTGGTAGTCCAACACCGATCCCTATCACATCCTATCACAAAAATTGTTACGCTTGAGTATTAACTTTCACATATAAACGGCACAGATCATCAACATTTCAAAAATTAGGTGCAATGATCTTTAATTAATAAGAGTTATTAAGGCTGTGTCCTCGCCATTTCTTTTTAGATTTCCATTACCTTGCGGATAATGCAACACTCTATTGTAATTTGCGGACATAAAACTTAGAAGATATGTCAGGTTAGCACAGTTACAAAACTTTTACACATTACTTTATCATAAATTCTCACATCCAAGCACTACAAATTTTCAATATTTGTTAAATAAAGCTTCTGAATTATTCTTCGAGTATTACATTTCTCATTGTAAGCTATATCTAGATTATGATGAGATGACTGAGAAAAGATCCATGTCGTTCCAGGCTATATAGCGTACAACTTTGTTATAGGAGCTTATTCATACTGGGGACCCAAGGCTGGCCATGACATTTATCACATGGTGAGCTACTTTACTATATAAGATTAGTGGAGTTTGATTAATCTTGGTGCATAATTTACGAACTTCAATGCGTCATGATAGAGATATTATGTAGTTTCGAAACATCTGTGACCTGGAAACTTTATTTCTTATTTTTGCATTTATCAATATTAAATTTGTTGAAAGGGAGCCTTGGCGCACCCGTTAAGGTGTTGCCTTGTGACCTTGAGGTCACGGGTTTGAGTCTTGGAAGAACTCGAGTCTTGGAAGCAGCTTCTTGCAAAAATGCAGGGCAAGGTTTGTCTACATTTCACCCTTATGATGGAATCCTTCCCCGGACTCTCACTACACAGGGATACTTTGTGCACCGGGCTGCCTTCTTTTTTTATCAATATTAGATCTTTGAACGAGTTGGATCTTCTAAAGTTGACACCAATCTAGATTACCAAATGAAGACATTGTTTTTTACTCTGCAACAAAGTTAATTCTTTTTTACTACAATGTGGTACTCTGTTTATATTTTAAGTAACGTTTTGCTATTTGGGGTATTACCTAATCTCATACCCAAGGTTGTCAGGATCGCGATCCAGATCATAGGATCTTACGATCCTACGATCCAGATGTTGTTAATAGATCCTGATTTTGTAAAGGGATCCTCGATCCGAACCTACTATCTGATCCGATCCTATCTCAAAATGATCTCATCTAGGATCTCGATCCTGACAACCTTGCTCATACCTCTTTGTTGAGAGATATCATGCATGACAACTTCCATACCTGCAAAACATCCAAGGCCTAAAATATTTGAGTCTGGTATTATTTCCGGTTAATAGAAATGGAAACTTATTTTATATTAGTTCCAACCTTAAAAGGACACTGGACTTTTTTTTTCTTACTTCCCAATGATGCAACATGAGTCTACAGGTGGCGGGGGACCGATCCCCAAACCCTAGATGCAACACAAGCGATCACACGATGAACTCATTGGACCACAAACCCATAGTGATTTGTATGCATACACACAATCAAAATAATTGTCACTATAAATGCAGTTGCACATGCAATTGATTGTCCGATGTATAGAGAAATAAGCGATTAACTAAAATAAAACTTAAGCAGATGTCATAAGTTCACAAAAATTATATTTGGGTAAAACAAAATGGAAATTCACAAACAATTGAGTTTCAACTAATTTAAGTACGCACCGACTGAATTCTGCAAATCATACTACAAATAATAATATCAAATCGCATATGTAAATTTCAAATCCCACAACAATAGTTCCATTCCAAGCATTTCAATATGAGAAATAAATAACATCCATACCTACACTTGGTCATGCATGTGGCGGCGTGATTTGGGGACGAGGAATCGATAGCGGCATCGACCTTGGAATGACAGGTGGCTCCACAAGTGGGCTGCAGGGGCTGGACGGGGATGATTTGGGGCTTGTGATGATGGGGGAGGGCTAGAATAGGGTCGACTGAGGAGATATTGGCTGTAGGAGGGTTCTTCGGGGTGGGGTTTGGTTGGAACATGGGTGTACGAGGAGGGGTGGTGGCGATGCCCAACGGAATTGATTTTGAGGAAGGGAGCAGCAGAAAGGCTGTGGTAGGTCAGACAGGGTAGGGAGAGTAGAGGGGAGGCGACAGTTTTGGTTGTGGAAGGCTTGACGGGAATGGATCGGTAGAGGGGAGGCGGCGAGAGTGCAGTGGGGGCTGGCCGGGATCAGAGAGGAGGGGAGGCGGCGGGGATGGCATGGGAGGCTCGACGGGATCGAGCAAAAGACGGAAAAGGCGTGCGCCGCTATGAGTCACCAAGAAGACCGATCGTTCGCATCAATGCAACCCTCGATCCCTAAACCTGACGCACATGCAAGCATATATAGGGGAGGGAAAAATAAAGAGCTAGGGCACCCTTATCAGACAACTAATAATGTTCGGGCCGATCGGGTGCCAAATACATCATGAAATATATAAAATAATATATAGAAAAGACTCGGAACGATCATCTGGGCGCATCTGTGGACTCGTATCGCCCAAATGGGTCGTCTATCACCGCCTCCTGCGGGAATAGACATGTGTGTGTCGTCGATCGCAATCAACTCCCCCCAACTTGAAAGCACTCATATCTGGTGAGTGAAGACGGTCATACTCTCAGCATAAGTCCGGGGCGAGTCTCTCGAGCTCCTCAATAGAAATCCAAGTGACGTCAGAAACAGGACGGGCGAGCCAATGGACCAGAAGCCGCAGAACAACCCGTCTGCCCAACGCAGTGAAGTCGTGACCAATGATCTGTAGTGCATCTCTGGTAGGCGTAGGCAACTGTGGAAGCAATGTATCTCTGTCTGAAAGTGGTGCAGGTGGACCCGCCGATAGGGAGGTTCGGTCCTCCGAGTGGTGCACAACCGCCCGCAACTGCCTGTGCATGGTAGGGGTAGAAGGGCTGGAGAGAGATGGGGCAAGCTGTGGCTCAGGGGTAGTTGGGGATAGTGGATCCACGTATACTCGCTCCTCATAGTAAGGAGTTAAATCCCTTATATTAAATACTCGGTGGATTCCCATTGCCGGAGGGATATCAACCTCATAAGAGTTCGTACTAATCCGTCGAATGACTGTGTAGGGACTCATTCGACAAGCGCTTAATTTTTTTGATGCTCCCATTGGGGACCTCTCACATCGTGTATGAATCGCCCTTTGCTCCCCAATTTCAAAAATCTAACCCCTCATGTACTGAACTGCTTGAATCTTATAATAATAATTATTTATTGCAATTTTACATCAGACAAATTCAAACAATTCAAGCAATTGATGTGAGACATGCAATGAACATAAATCAAACAACGTAGAATAGCCAAGCACAACATATGAATGATCATGCAAATGACGAACCCAAAAGATTACATGCTCGCATGAATGATGCGTGAGAAACACAACAGACACGATACATGGATAAACAACAAGCTAAATGTGGTCAAAGTTCTTGAAATGGGTGGTTTATTGGGAGGTTCGTCGGGAGGAGTGTAATAAAACTCAGTGAGTGTGCGAAAAGTGTCAGAATGATCGCGTGAAACATCGACACTCCAATACGAATTCATATGATTCCTAATATCTCTTAAAGAACGTGACGTATCAGGCGGCTCACTTGGAGGTACGTATGAAAATTCGTCGCGAAGGAGACGATCACCTGAGTGAGTTACAAAGACATCAATAATAGGATGTGACACTCGAGTGTGGCGAGTGTCACTAATAAGAAAGAAATCATCTGGTGGGTCAACAAAATGATATGTTTAAGAACTCATCATGAGTGTGGTGGACCATATGCTCAATTCTGCCCCCAAAAGTGGGTTGGACAACCGTCAAGATATCGACACTAGGCTTGAGTCTCTCGGTCATGACATGACTTGGAATAATGCTAAGGGGAGAGAAAAATTCATACTCAAGTGGGGTGTAGTCGGCAGGGTGTCAGGAAATTGTTCTATTACCAAGGGGGTAACGCGGCCAACATAAGGTATAGGAGATGGATAGACCATCACAATGTCACTGTGTCGCCCGGCCTCACTCTCGTGAACAAACTCACTAGACGTGCTATTGGTGCTCTCCACCTGTAATACAAGGCAGGGGTCAGACTCTGCTTCAAAATTGCGTGGCACGGAGGCTCATCAAGAGGAGTACCAAAATCAGATGGCAAATCGCTCACGTCTATGGGTGTACTTCACGCATCAGTGGTTTGACGTAAATCCTGATGTGTCACTCTATAGGTTCCCCCAAAGGCAGATTTCAAGCGATCCATTTGAGTATGTATATGATCAAATTGATCAAGAACCAATCGTTGGAATTCGGCTTTAGGTATCTCTGTTGGTGGAACACTGGGGCAATCCAGACGCGTGAAAATATCCACATAATGGTGACCTCTATAGAGATTCAGATAGTCATCAAAATGCTTATACCTAATAGACTCACAACGTGTCAGAGGGTGAACGTGATCCCTACGAGCGCGTGGCAATGGGAGAGGGTGATCATCATAATAGTATGAAGATCTCTCCGGAGGAGCTCTACGAAGATTCTCAACTCTACCAACATCAAGCTGTGACGTGGTGTAATGACGATGACGTGAAGTTCTAGAATCATAACGATCGTCTCTAGCAAATCGTGGCGAATGGTCGACACGATAGCTAGAAGGAGCGGAATGCGAATAGGGATGATCATCTTAATAATATGGTATGAGATATTACCTATAGACTCCACTACTGAATGTGGCGCAAGCCGAACCTCCCTCTAATACCAATTTGATGCAACACGAGTATACAATTGGCGGGGGACCGATGCCCAAACCCTAGATGCAACACAAGCGATCACACTATGAACTCATTGGACCTATGACAAACCCATAATGATTTGTATGCGTACACACAATCAAAACAAATGTCACTATAAATGCAATTGCACATGCAATTGATTGTTCGATGTATAGAGCAATAAGCGATTAACTAAAATAAAACTTAAGCAGATGTCATAAGTTTAAAGAAATTATATTTGGGTAAAACAAAATGGAAATTCACAAACAATTGAGGTGCAACTAATTTAAGCACGCCCCGAATGGATTCCACAAATCAGACTACGAATAATAATATCAAATTGTATATGTAAATTTAAATCCCGCAACAATAGTTCCATTCCAAGCATTCAATGTGAGAGAAATAAATAGCATTCATATCTAGACTTGCTCATGCATGTGGCGGCGTGATTTGGGGATGAGGAATCGATGGCGGCATCGACTTTGGGATGAGGGGTTGTTCCACAAGTGGGCTGCAGGGGCTGGATGAGGATGAATTGGGGCTTGTGGTGATGGGGGAGGGCTGGAATAGGGTCGACTGGGGAGAGATTGGCTGTAGGAGGGTTCGTCGGGGTGGGGTTTGGCTGGAACAGGGGTGTACGGGGAGGGGTGGGCTGTGGCGATGCCCGACAGGACTGGGGAAGAGGAAGGGGGCGACAGAAAGGCTGTGGTAGGTCAGCCGAGGTAGGGAGAGTAGAGGGGAGGCGGCGGTTTTGGCTGTGGAAGGCTCGACGGGAACGGATCGGTAGAGGGGAGGCGGCGGGAGTGTAGTGGGGGCTGTCTGGGATCGGAGAGGAGGGGAGGCGGCGGGGATGGCGTGGGAGGCTCGACGGGATCAGGCAGAAGACGGAAGAGACATGCGCCGCTCGGAGTCCACCGAAAAGATCGATCGGTCGCAGCAATGCAACCCTTGATCCCTAAACCTGCCGCACATGCAAGAATATAAAGGGGAGGGAAAATAAATAGCTAGGGCACCCTGATCAAACTGCTAATAATGTTCTGGCCGATCGGATGCCAAATACATCATGAAATATATAAAATAATATATAGAAAAAACTCGGAACGACCATCCGGGCGCATCTGCGGACTCGGATTGCCCAAATGGGTCGCCGATCACCGCCTCATGCGGGAATAGACACTTGTGTTGTTGATCGCCATCACCCAATACAATCTTTTTTGAGTGGGTTGTGAAATTGAGAAAGGAATGTCATTTTGTTCGAACATGTTTAAACTGTAAACTGTCTTTGTGGAAGTGTAACAGGGATGCGTTTCTGAAAATATGGAATTAAAATTTATGTTTACTCCAGCAGACTGCATACTTTCAAAGAAGAGTTTCGTTAAAAAACCAGTAACTTTGTGATATAGCATTCCTTTTTCTTGACTTTCAGGTTACTCTTTCTAAATCTTTTAGACCTTCAGTTTTGATTTGTTTTCTTATGTATCGGTCTTATATTGTGATAAACTTTGTTTCCATGTTGCAAAGCTAACAATTTTGTACCCGCCTATGACAAATGTGCTCTCTTTGTTCATTCATTTCTTATCTTCTAGCTGCTCGTCATTGCAGGCTTTAGATTTAATTGAATCAATGGTCTATTTTATTTTGAGACAGGCCGTTAAATGGCTTTTGTACAATGCTAATTATTTTTTTTCTTAGTATGCATACTTTTATTTTAAAATAGATATATTCTCTTGGAGATGGTCCAAATGAAAAGTAAACAAATATATTCTCTTGTGTTCAGGAGCAATTTATACGGTACGAGGCTCTACTAAATAATTGGTTTAGGGATGGTTGATTTGTGCAGTCTTCATTGGAAGTTGATTCTCCTATTTGAACTTACAGTGTGTGTTAAGTTTTAACAATTGTTTGAGACAATTATGCTGCCTATATCCCTCCATTACCCAATTATTGTGTAGTTAGAAGGAACCTCTGTATGTGAGATTGAAATATTTACACCAAAAAGAGGTCAGTAAAACTATTTTATTGTTGGCTTGAAACACATTAGCAAGTACCCTAATATTTTATTCTAGCGAGCCTCCTTCATTCGTTGATTCCTAGATTCTTATTTTACTTCAATTTGTACATTACTGCATCCTTGCGGTATCTTTTACCAAGTTCTGGAAGCCACATTCTTTTTTTGTAATTTCTTTTATTTCTTTTATTAAATCAGGACAATGCAGATTTGATGTTTGGTGGAATAACAATAGTATGTGGAATTTTTGGAACATTAGCTGGTGGTTACATTCTTGACCGGATGCAGTCTACGATCTCTAATGCTTTTAAGGTATATTATTGTACATGCTAGAAGAAAAGACATGCAGTTTCTTTGTCGAATGCACTTATCTGTCAAATACTCTGCAAACTGATGAGATATTAAAGTTATAAGTGTAAACTTAGTTGCACATGATGGATGGAAATAGTAGGATGACATGCATTATAAATGACTGATGACCTATAAAACTGATAATTTTACTTACCATATAGCAGTATCATTTACATGAGCATTTCGCCACTGGTAGATCACATTATATGCATATGTGGATCACACTTACGTTAAACTACAACAACAACACTCAAGCCTTTATCCCACTATAGTGGGGTCGGCTATATGGGTCCTTTGTCACCATTGTGCCCTATCTTGTGTCATAATCTCACTTATTCCTAAGTACATCATGTCTTTCCTTATAGTTTCAATCCAAGTCTTTATTGGTCTATCCCTTCCTCGTTTAACATGCCTAGTGACTAGACTCTCACAATGCCTAACAGGTGCCTCTAATGGTCTCCTTTGTATGTGTCGAAACCATCTTAGTCGAGCTTCTCTCATCTTCTCTGCAATTGGTGCTACTCCTGTCTTATTCCTGATACATTCATTTCTAATTCTATCCAGTCTCGTGTGTCCACACATCCACCTAAGCATTCTCGTCTCCGCAACTCCCATTTTTTGCTCATGTACACAATTCACTGCCCAACACTCAGAACCATAGAGCATCGCTGGTCTAATCGCAATACGGTAGAACTTGTCCTTAAGTTTTAATGGTATTTTTCGATCACACGAGATCCCTGGTGCGTCTCTCCACTTCAACCAACCCGCTTGGATTCTGTCACATTTTATCAATACCTCCGTCCTTTTGAACTATCGATCCAAGATATTTAAAACATTCACTACATGAAATATCTTGATCACCCAACTTAATAACGAAGTCATCCGTCCTTCTCGCAATGCTAAATTTAAGCTCCATATACTCCGTCTTAAATTTAGCAGTGCGAGAAGGACGAATGACTTCGTTATTAAGTTTGGTGATCAAGATATTTCCCGTAGTGAATGTTTTAAATATCTTGGATCGATAGTTCAAAAAGACGGAGGTATTGATAAAGATGTGACTACGGAAGAAAATTTATAACCGTTCTCATCTATTTAATCTACCCTTTTTATCTATTTTTGCAAGCCGATGTCTAGTTTTATGAACAGAAACTTTCTGAGGTAATCTTCAGAACTAGCACTTGTGTCTGCAAATGTGTATAATAGAACAAGGAGCCTTAATCATCTACTGTTGTAGATATCATTTTGTTTTTGTGTGCAGGTTATGTATGCAGATCTCATTAGGATGTTGTAGTTTTGGATGCTGATCAATTATCAACTACTTTTTATTCCAAGGGCCCCTTTACTCATAGCAAAGAACACCAAAGCATTTGTGCCTTTTTTTCTTTATATGACTTGATACTTCTCTTTCAATTCAGAGAGACGTTCTTATTATTGTATTATTTTCTTAAGTTGATTAAAACTAGTGATATTACTAATATGATAAAAACATAATGGTTATCTAATCAGAATTGGGCTTCTTGTGACAGCTTCTCTCTAGCGCAACTTTTCTTGGGGCTGGTTTTTGTTTCGGTGCTTTCTGCTTCAGGAATTTGTATGGATTTATAGTGCTCTTCAGTATTGGAGAGCTTCTGGTCTTTGCTACACAGGTATAGGCCAAAAAATTTGCACGCTGCTGTCCTGATGGAGCTTGTTAATTTATCTGGTAGTGAATGTGTACTTCCTATTTGTGGTTATTTTGAACTCTTTGATGTATTTATGAAATCTAACATATTCTGAAGGTTCATAATTCACTAGTTATTTTCACTAAATAGTTTTGATCTAGTTCTCTACCGTGATTCTTTTTCTATCCATTTGCATCCCTCTCTTTCCAACCATGATATATATACAACAACAACACTCAAGCCTTTATCCCCAGTGGCGGACCCAGAACGATTTCTCAGTGTGGGAGTTCATTAAGGCCTCCTTTAATTAGGCGGTGGCGGGCGGAACCGGCGGGAGCAAACCCGGCTTTCGAACCGGGGGGGAGGAGGAGCTGCTTAAGACGGGAGCTTTTTGCTTCGTTTTTCAGGGCACGGCGGGGGTATACGGAGCAAACGCCGCCGGAAGCCGTTTGGTTACCCGCCGTCCGGCGGCGTTTTCTCCAACGGCGGGAGGAAAAGCGGAACCAAATGAACCCTAAAATAATGATAAATTATTTTTTGGCAAATAAATATAAGGAAAATGACTAAAATGTTACAAATTTGAAACTTACAATAGCAAATTGGACATTTTGAATGAACAAAATAACTAAATAAGGTTGCTTGCTTACAATATCCTCTTTGATGTTTCATGTTCTGAAAGCATTTCATTATATATTTATTTTTGATGGTAGAAAATTCATCTTTTTCCATGTATGTCACTAAGCAAGCATTCATCCAATCATCTCTCATTCGATTGCGTAATGTTATTTTCATAATCTTCACTGCAAAAAGGCTTTTTCTACACTTGCAATTGCAAGAGGTAAGAGCAGTGCTAGTTTTATGAGCAAATACACCAATAGGTAAAGAACATCATTCTTCAATTTCACTAACTTCTGAGCAAATCCTCCAAGACCTATCACATCTGAGAATTCCCTGCTTGTCTAATATGTAACTTTCAAGTTGATTATCAAGTTTCATTAGTTCAATTGGAGAAAAGTCCAATGGATAGTGCTCGACAAATCAAATTAACTTATGCATATCAAATGCTGGGAAGTCATTACTTTGATCTAAACATGACATACATAGAAGCAATTCAGTGTTCACCTCATCAAAATAATCACGATTCTTCTATGTTTCAGCAAGATGCTTTAAATGTTAAATTGCGTCGCAGGAGACAAGATATATTATTGGGAAAACCCCAAAATTTAACTTAACAAATTTCCTCTAAGTAATTTTATATTCTAGGTTAATTACTCATGTTGTATAGTGAGGGTAATCTGGTCATTAGAAGTTATAGGTAGTCAGTATAATCAAAGGCTGAAGGAATCAAGCTGAAATCGAGAAGAAAATCAGTCAAGGCAAATATGTGTTGACTAGAAGTCGACGCAACGTCGACCGGAAGTGGACGTAACTCTGACTGGTATTTGACGCATTCTCTGAAGTAAAGTCGACGCAAGCATCGATATGAAGTCGAGGTAACGCCAATTTCTTAGTTTTGTTGACAGACTCTTCTTCTAAGGCATAATTCGACGCACCTTCAGTCAGAACTCGGTGTAGCATCGATATCCAGTCAGAAAGAAAAGTCTTGAAGAATTATTCCATGATCATTCTTATGATATATATTTGAATCTTAAGAACCGTTAAAAGAGCGGTTATGGAAAGAGATCTCTACGAAATTTCTGAAGTAATATTTGGAAGAAAATTCAAGATGATTGACTAGTTTGAAGACCTGTTTTAGAAAGCTTCTCTCAGAGATTATTTCATTCTTTCTGAAGGCAATCAACGAAAGAAAGTATTTCAAAATGATGAATATTTCAAAATTTCTGAAGCAATATTTGGAAGAAAATTCAAGATGATTGACTAGATTTTGAAGACCTGTTTTAGAAAGCTTCTCTCAGAGATTATTTCATTCTTTCTGAAGGCAATCAACGAAAGAAAGTATTTCAAAATGATGAATACTTATAAATACTCAAATCTCAAAAAGAAAAAATATAGACAGAAGATACAACAAAGAATACAATACAGAGCCGACGACTCTTAATCTTCTTAATCTTCTCAACTCCCATTCTTCTCTGCTAGTGCTGAAACACCTAATCTACTAGAACATTCAGAGGAGTTGATTGGATCCAAAGCTTATAACCCCTACAATTCTTCTATCTGAAAGGGGTTCATCATATTCATTGGATATCTCGTATGACAGTAGTTTGTTAAATAAATATTGTGATTTACAGGGTTTATTCGCCGCGCGCTCTTGCTTTGGTCCTCCACGCGGAGGAAAGCCTAAACTTGCTTTTACCCTAATAAAATATTTTACCTTATCGTGAACTTATCTGCGTGGGATGATTTTAATTTATTATCCAATTGTGATCTAACCGTCGGACTTTTGCATAACATGTATGGTTAAGTCGCAGATTTCCCGCTGCCTATAGATTTGTCCTGCGTCAATTGGTATCAGAGCAAGGTTGCACACACTTTTCGATATGCAGTCGTAGAGTCTATAGGTTTTTTATTATGCCTAGGTGTCACAATTATTCCCCTCCTCAATTTAAAGGTCTCGAGCCCACTTGCACCCGCTCTCACAGAACCCCGTCAGGGAGATCCTCACATTATTACGACGACCATTCTCGATCACAGTACACAACTTTCAGAGATCGTGTTGACCCACCGACACGACCCCACTATGTTAGAGACAATCAGTATGATGATTGTCGTCGTTCTTATCCGTACACGCGAGCGGATCGTGTTGATCCTTTGACACGACTCGGTTACCTTAGGGATGATAATGTTGATGATAGTCGTTCCTAGTGAGATCTTGAGAGTCAGTTTCGTACTACTGCCCCTTTCTTTGGGGCTCACCGAGTCCCGAGTCTTTCAGTTATTGGCTCGTGGATATGGAATATTATCTTGATCAATTTGAGTTATTCAGTGAGCGTCGCGTCAAGTTTGCGAAACTTAGACTTTTAGATCAGACGAGGACATATTGGGCTAGCGTTGAGAGGACCCGCGAGCGAGACCGTCTACATTGCATCACCAATTGGGTGGACATGAAGCGTACATTGTGTCAGAGGTATTTGCCTTCGGCGTATCATAGTCACTTGCTCGACCAATTATTTTCCCTTCAGTAAGGATCCATGTCTGTCGCCGAGTACAGAGATCACTTTGATTAGTTAGTTGTGATGAGCGATATCCGAGAGGACCCGACCATGACTACTTCTCGATTTCAGTCTGGGCTTCGATCTGACATTCGTATTAAGTTGATTTATCATAGCTCGAAGTCTCTCGAGTCGACATATCAGCTCTCCCTTCGTTACGAACAGTCTTTGAGATCCGCAAGAGTTGGTCGATGAGATTCTCACCTTGACCTCCGCAGCACGAGTCTCCCTCAAACTGAGTTCACCACGATGCCTATCATTGTCCCGTCAGCCACGACAGAAGTGATATCTTATGTGGATTACTCACCCTAGTGAGGTACTTAGCCCAATGAGTCATCTATCTCTTGTTTTTGGCCCGTCTCTTGTGACCCCGACTTAGAGCGAAGCCTGAGCGGCCTATTGAGTTTGTAGTGTTGTGTTCTTTACCCACACCTCTTCCTCTGTCATGCACTGGGTTAGTTAGCACCCCACCCACGGATTCATTCTTGAGTGTATGCCTATGTCGCTCTGCCATGGTCATTGATCTGAGGCACATCACGACCGAGAGCCCAGAGCCTGGTAATGATTTCGTAGTGGCTATGTCACCCATTCACGGGAACACTACCCCTTGCGATGGTACTCATCTAGAGGACCATGACCCTAGTGACGAGTTCTATCACGAGCCCCCAATTGAGCCCTCGAATGATCCGCCACATCCGGGTGAGGATGTGATTCAGGTGAGCCGCTTGTTTACTAGTTCTGAGTTATTGGCGTCTCTTCCATTATCGTTCATGGCCTTACCCCAGAGAATGGATATTGTGTAGAGCATTGAGTGTCTAGGGCACCACCGGTTGACGCATCACACTCTAGATGTGTTTTGGGGCGTACCACCTGCTGACCCACCAGACGAGTTCTTCATTTTCGGGGATACTCCCCTCACTATAGAGTCATGCCTCTTGGTCTGTGTACACGATTTTCACCTAGGTGGTCATCTCATCTACGATGACTTTTCTTACACACCTCCTGGTGAGCCCCCTGATGTGCTACGTTCCCCGAGAGACATTTGACTCTTTACGAGCTCACGTTTGAGTATAGATGTCTCTCACGGTCATCTGAGGACTCGTTTCACACGGGATGATTTTTTTCTACACGTCACCGAGAGAGCCTCCTGATAGGCCACCTCCCTTGATAGATTTTCAAGTCATTATTAGATTTTCCCATATGGAGCATGTTGTGTCGGTCATGTCATTGACATCATTTGCATGAGTCCGTTGAGTCATTTCTTCATCATTTGCATGAGTCTGTTATATTGTTTGTTCATCGTTTGCATGTGTGTCATAAGTCATTCCAACAGAGAATCCATAATGATAATAAATTTTATAAATCACATACAGATGTTCACTGACAAGAGCAGGTACTTCATGAAGGCGAGCAGGTGATGGTGAGAATCTGCATTGTGAGTGTACAACCCATATTCGACGAGGGTGGGCCCTACCACCGCCAGGTCATCAGAAGTCAAAGTCAACAAGACAAGATGGGGGTCCAGATCAGCACCCCAGGACGCAGAAGGTTCGGGCGAGTATGGCGAGCTCCCCAGGCCAACTCGCCAGGTGGCGACTATGGCCAGATACTCGCCTCTTCCAGGCGAGCTCCCCAGGGAAGTCGCCAACTCGCCAGGGTGGGGGTATAAGTAAGACCCCCCCCCTCTCTTTGGTTTTCCCTATAAATAGGACCCCAGAGGTACGAAGGAGAGGACAAGCAAATCTCGGCCTGAGCCCTCGCGAGTCCCAACAATTGCCCTCGACTCGCTATCGCTCAAGCGAGCCTCCTTCGTATCTAGCTCGGCCAGCTTGGTTGAGAAGGGGTTGCTTCTTCCAAGCAACTGGGTACGTGGTGGGACCTTCCTGCCGCAGCAGCCTGGGTCTTATTTGCACGGCTTGCTTCCGTTTCCTGACCAGAGACTGTCTTTTCGACCGCTCGACCAGTAACTTCAGGTTGCCTAGTCCGATTTCTGAGGTTGAGAAATTTCTCGGCTTCAACACTTGGTGCGGTGAGCGTGGATAGCGACCGAAGAAGAAAATCGTGGTTGGAAGATGGCCGATGGCGGAGACCGGGGCGAGTTGGGAGGTAACTCGGCGGGAGCTGGAGTCCCGGGGCAAGGTAGCGAGTATGTGACAGTGGCGGCTTTTGAAGAGTTCGCGAGGAGAGTGGAGAAAGCGATACTCGTCGGGTTGTCCAATCCGCCTGAGGTGACGGCGACTTCTCCCCGCCGCCGGACCCCCCCGGGCGAGGAGATACCAACCCGGCGAGCAGGGAAGGAGCCCGCTTGGGCGAGTGGGGGGCAGGTGTTTCCGCCGCGACAGCACCCGGCGAGTAGTCAGGGAATCCGGTTTCGAGATCCGGAGCTCTCGGCGAGGTACGAAGATACTCGCCGATGGAGCGAGTATGACTGCTCGAGCGGGGAGGATACTCGCCGCCGCCAGGAAGGGAGGAGCCCCTTTTGCGACAAGATCCTCGCAGCCCTCGTCCCCGACAACTTCAGAGAGCCGGTCCTCTCGTACTACTCCGGCAAGGACGACCCGGTGAGACATCTTCAGTGGTTTGAAGATGTGGTGTCTATTCGCAACATGTCCGATGCTCTCAAGTGTCGGCTCTTCTCCATTACCTTCAAGGGTAGCGCGAGAGATTGGTTCCACCAGCTGCCAGCAGGATCAGTCTACTGCTTCTCAGATCTTCGACGGGGTCTGTTGGCAAGGTTTGCGACGTCCAAGCGGAGGAAGAAGGAGGCAACCGCCCTCTTCAAGATCAAGCAGGAGAACAGCTGGCTGGGACCTGGAGTGGGGATGATCTGAAAAGATTCTACCCATAGCGGTAACCCATGTATCTATTTCTGCAAACATAGTTAATATACAAAGGATGCGGGATTTCATCTCTCTTGTGTTGAGCATGCCTCAAGGCTTCTGCGTGTTTCCATGGTCCGCCTTGTAGTCGACTTCGGGAGGAAGTGGTCGGTTTGTTCCTCATACATAGCCTAGTACGGATGATGGGACGATGCTTCGGGATTTTAAGCGCTCTTGTAAGACCGGGCCTCTGCATTGTCGGCCGAGATCAGCTCCCCCCTTGCATGTCGGCCTATGTCTCCCCGAGTGCATCTCTCTTCCGTCTGGAGAAACTACGAGGAACAGATCCGCACCCTGATCCCCCGGACCCGAGGAGAGGCCGGCCTAGTAAAACACCCAGAAGGAAAAAGTCTCAAGTGAGCAACAAGGCAGGATAACCTGCTGAAGGGAGGGCGTGGACGAGCCCAGGGGTATGTGTTGATATTCGAGTGCGTCCGAAGGGGACCCTCGATGAACACCACCCCCATTCTAATCGTAGCTGGAAGCGATCTTCACTATCAAATCGAGATACGTGCCTTCAACCCGTTCTTACTGAATAGCCTAGTACGGATGATAGGACGACGCTTCGGGACTTTAAGCGCTCTTGTAAGACCGAGCCTCTGCATGGCCGGCCGAGATCAGCTCCCCCCTTGCATGTCGGCCTAGGTCTCCCCGAGTGCATCTCTCTTCCGACTAGAGGAATTCTTAGGAACGGGTATGGACGCCAACCCCCCGATTTGGCAGGGTCAAGAGCGTATCTCCGGAGAGAGTTTCTTTCTTGTCAAGATGTCTCTGAGATTAATCTCCAAACTATGTAAGGATGCAGGATTTTATTCAAGACTTCGAGTGGAGCAGCGTCGTAAGACCGGTATCCCCACGAGCTCCTCTCCTCGGGAATCGGCTGATCTCCTCGATTGTAATCCAAGACTTCGAGTTGAGCAGCGTCGTAAGACCGGAATCCCCACGAGCTCCTCTCCTCGGGAATCGGCCGATCTCCTCGATTGTAATTCAAGACTTCGAGTGGAGCAGCGTCGTAAGACCGGTATCCCCACGAGCTCCTCTCCTCGGGAATCGGCCGATCTCCTCGATTGTAATTCAAGACTTCGAGTGGAGCAGCGTCGTAAGACCGGTATCCCCACGAGCTCCTCTCCTCGGGAATCGGCCGATCTCCTCGATTGTAATTCAAGACTTCGAGTGGAGCAGCGTCGTGAGACCGGTATCCCCACGAGCTCCTCTCCTCGGGAATCGGCCGATCTCCTCGATTGTAATTCAAGACTTCGAGTGGAGCAGCGTCGTAAGACCGGTATCCCCACGAGCTCCTCTCCTCGGGAATTGGCCGATCTCCTCGATTGTAATCCAAGACTTCGAGTTGAGCAGCGTCGTAAGACCGGAATCCCCACGAGCTCCTCTCCTCGGGAATCGGCCGATCTCCTCGATTGTAATTCAAGACTTCGAGCGGAGCAGCGTCGTAAGACCGGTATCCCCACGAGCTCCTCTCCTCGGGAATCGGCCGATCTCCTCGATTGTAATTCAAGACTTCGAGTGGAGCAGCGTCGTAAGACCGGTATCCCCACGAGCTCCTCTCCTCGGGAATCGGCCGATCTCCTCGATTGTAATTCAAGACTTCGAGTGGAGCAGCGTCGTAAGACCGATATCCCCACGAGCTCCTCTCCTCGGGAATCGGCCGATCTCCTCGATTGTAATTCAAGACTTCGAGTGGAGCAGCGTCGTAAGACCGGTATCCCCACAAGCTCCTCTCCTCGGGAATCGGCCGATCTCCTCGATTGTAATTCAAGACTTCGAGTGGAGCAGCGTCGTAAGACCGGTATCCCCACGAGCTCCTCTCCTCGGGAATCGGCCGATCTCCTCGATTGTAATTCAAGACTTCGAGTGGAGCAGCGTCGTAAGACCGGTATCCCCACGAGCTCCTCTCCTCGGGAATCGGCCGATCTCCTCGATTGTAATTCAAGACTTCGAGTGGAGCAGCGTCGTAAGACCGGTATCCCCACGAGCTCTCCTCGGGAATCGGCCGATCTCCTCGATTGTAATTCAAGACTTCGAGTGGAGCAGCGTCGTAAGACCGGTATCCCCACGAGCTCCTCTCCTCGGGAATCAGCCGATCTCCCCGATTGTAATTCAAGACTTCGAGTGGAGCAGCGTCGGAAGACCGGAATCCCCACGAGCTCCTCTCCTCGGGAATCGGCCGATCTCCTCGATTGTAATTCAAGACTTCGAGTGGAGCAGCATCGCAAGACCGGTACCCCGACGAGCTCCTCTCGTCGGGAATCGGCCGATCTCCTCGATTGCGAGAATGAGAAGCCCGCAGGTTATGTTCGACGACTAAGCCAGGTTCGACTTGCGTCACGCGCAGATGGGCGAGCAGGCCTCGCGCGAGTAGGCGAGTTGATCTCGCGCGAGTAGGCGAGCTGGTCCCACGCGGGTAAGCGAGCTGGAACCGCGCGAGTAAGCGAGCCCCGGGGGGCATGCGAGTATGTCCCACGCGCCGACCCGCGCGGTGCGCGAGGTTCACCCAGCAGGTTCACGAGTACTCAGGCGCAGGGGCGAGTAGGTCCCGGCGAGCGGATGATTGATGTCGGGACCATCCCCCTGCGATCTAGCGAACGCTCCTCTCCGAGCCTATGAGCCTAGCGAGCAGCATCATATCAGAAAAATGCAGGAGCAAAAATTCGTATAAATCATAAGTCAAAAATTGATTTACAAAAAGAATATCGGCGAGCAACTAGGACTCCTCGTCGCCAGTATCTGGCCGATATTCGTCGTCTCCGATATCTCCGATATCTGCAAAATCATCGCTTTCCTCGCTCCCGCCGCTGCTGCTTTCGCTGCTGCTGTCGTCGGAATCGCCAGAGCTGGTCGGTGGCGAGGCGCTGTACGGCGGGATGGTCCCCTCGGCGAGTAGCTCGGGAATGAGCTCGTCGACAGTGAGCGGCTTCTCCCCCTCAACGAGCTGGCCCCCGAGCCTGAGGCGCGCGAGTATGATGTTCCCCGCCGCCCGCGCAATCTCGCAGCGAACAGAGGATCTCTCCTCCCAGAGTACGCGGGACTGCTTCACCGCCCGCGCCGGGTCTTCGGCTGCGCGAACCTGGGCCGCCTCCAGCTCGGCTTGGGAGGCGGCGAGCTTCTCCTCGCACTCAGAAAGTTTCTTCGCTGTTTCAATCTCGGCAGCCTGCGAGATGACAGACGTCAGGACCTATTGATGAAACAAATCAAGCAAACGACCCAAGGACAGCTCACCTCGAAGTCCTTCCAGCGGACCGACTGCATGCCGAGATCAATGGCCTTCTTGGAGACGATTTTGAGGGCATCGGTCGTCTCCAGCAGCTTACTCGCCGTGTAGTGACCCATCTCGGCAGACCGAGCGAGTGCACAGGCCGACTGGTGGGCGAGCTCCGACGGGGTCAGCTCCAGGACGAACTCTGCATCGACTCGCCCATATAGGGCGTGGAGGACAGCGAAAGCCTCCCCCTTGTCCTCCCAGTCGGTCGACCAGGACGGGAGGTTGGTGTTCAGCAACACCGAGTTGTCCTCCGCCGACCATGTCACGAGCGGGCGACCGTAGGAGTCCACCACCCCCTGCCCGAGGCCATAGTTGGGGTGGAAGTGGGGCGACCGGGCGCCCGTCGGCGACTTGCGACCGACGGATTGTGGCGACGATGCCTTCGCCCTCTTCCTCGCGGGGCCTGGCGAGCTGACCCGCGACTTTCCCTTGGTCGCCCTCTTCTTCTCCCCAACGTCGGCAGGGAGGCGAGCGTCCGAGTGCGTAGTAGCGACTTCCTTCGCCAAAGGAAGAGGCTTCTCCAGAAGCTCGTTGGGAACTGCAAAACGCGCGACAAAGTTAGCTTCAGCGGCAAAAGGACGAGCGATTAACCAGGACGCATTTCGAGCTCGGCTTACTCTCACGGGGATGGACCGCCTCGAGCACGTTGACGTTTAGACGCCAGAAAATGACGTCAAATCGCCGACCCCGGAAGTACTCGAAGAGCTGCTCGCGAGCTCCTTCGAGGATGGGAGGAAGGAAGGCGACGTCGGCCGGTTGGTGCGGCCTGCCGAGAATCCCGCCGAAGTCGCCGTGGACGACCACCAACTGCTCGCTCCAGCGGTGGACCTTATTCGCGGTCCCGACCAAGGTGCAGACGTGGCTGCTAAAAAAGACGACTCCCTCCGAGGTCGCCGCAAAGGCGAAGATGCGGCGGAAGACGGAGAGGTCGAAGGCGATCCTCTCTTCCCGGAGGAAGCATAGGAACCCCATGATGATCGCCATGCCATTGGGGTTGATCTGCGCGGGGACGATCTCGAAGTAGCGCAGGATCTCGCAGAACTCCGGCCAGAAGGGTAGCCGCAGGCCGGCGTCGAAATGCCGCAGCGACAAGACGAGGGCGCCCTCAACGTATGTGTTGAGCCTCTCGCCGCGAGTAGGGAGCCTCGCCGAGTAGTCCTCAGGCAGCAGGCGCTCCCTGAAGGCCGCCAGGTCCTTCTCTGAGGTAATGGACTTCTTGAAGGCCGCGTCCGCGAAGTTAATGGCGTGAGCTTGTCGGCGAGCGCTGGCGTCATCGCCGACCATGTTTGCGAACTGTAAAAAGAACGAGAGAAGGCGAGCTGGTCGTTCAGATACTCGCCAATATGGAAAGAAGATCGCTACAACGTACGCTTTATGACCCACCTACCCCTCCTATTTATAGATATGGCAAGGCAGGGGGGGGGGGGTCTGCCCGTCTCGGCGAGTATCGAACGAACTCGCGCGGTGAAGAATAAGAGGCGACATTGCCAGAAGACCTAGAACTCGGCACATCACAAAGAAAGCGCACACATGAAGAATCAGAGGGCGAGAATACTCATACACGCAAAGATGAATTAATAAATAAAAAATAAATGTCTGAGAGAAGTTCAAAGTCGCGCATGGCGAGCTACATTCAAAAAACAAAAATACTATGGCGCCCTAGGCCGCTCAGGGGGGTGAGGATGTCGCCCGGCCCAGCCGATCTCGCGTGCACGCCGGTAATGCTCCGTCGCCAACGCTGTCGCATCGTCGCCGAGCCGGAGCTGCTCCTCCATCCTCGCCAGACGTCCAGCAGACCCCATGCTCGCCCGGATGCCAGCCAGCTCGTCAAGCACCAGCTGCAGGCGGTGGTTGTTCAACTGCAGCTGGCGGTCATTCTCTTTAACCATGTGGAAGCGAGCTTCGTAGTTCTCCAAAGTCGCCTGGAGCCCTTCGACCTTGGCCATCCTCGCCTCCAGAGCCGAGATGCGTCGATGAGGGTCGCAGATAGCGAGCTGGTCGAACTTGCTCTCCAGCTCCATGTAGGCGCGAACGGCAGCCTGGCGATACTCGCTCCCGGACAGCCCGATGGCGTCAATGAAAGCCGCCCCAGGGGTCGCCGGGCGATCTGACAAAGCAGGAAGGTAGATCGTCAGGTCAGAAAAAGCAGAGCGGTAATCAAAGTAGTAGAAGGCTCACCGCGGCGAGGAGATCGGGATCGGCGCGGCGAGGGAAGTCGCCCGGAGGTATCTCGCCTCCCCGAAGAGCTGCCCGGGAGATCGGCAGGTCTGCCCTGCCCGCGCTCTCCCGACCCTCGGCCGACATAGTCGGGGTCTCCAACTCGCGGAGGGAAGTAGGCCGGTCGCTGCCTCTCCGGCTTCTTCAACGGAGGCGGAGCTTGAGATGAGCCCGCCGGATGGTGCGGAGCCTTCGGCGCAGGAGGTGGAGGAGGCCGCGGAAGATCCAACCTCTGCGAGGCGGACAAAGGCGGCGGCGGGGGCATGACGATGCCCGGCATCTGGCCAGGAGTGGCGACCAAGGGTGGCGGCGGCGGCAATGAAGCACTCGCCGAGGCTACTTTCCCGCCGCTCGCCACGGCGGAGGCCGCCCTGCTCGCCGGAGGATCCTCGCGCGCCGACCCAGACAACCCGGCGGGAGTTTCTTTTACCAGCAGCTCCTTGTTCGCCGGCGGGGTGCCCTTCACCAAAGTCGCCCCTGACGCCTTCCCCGAGCTAAGGCCCATTCGGACCGTGTAGGCGGTCCTTGACGGCCTATCGGCCGCCAGGGCGAGCAGGGGGCCCGAGCTCAGTGGGGCGACGTCAAGAGCCGCGTCTGCGGCAGTCGGAGAGTCTGCATAGAAGAACAGTCAGTAAAGAGGAAGCGGCGACAACCTAGCAGGAAAGATTTCCAGATGGCGACCTGTCACGGTGACGACCTCGACCTGAGCCGCCGCGAACTCCTTTGCGGCCGCGAGTTCCTCGGCCACTCCCGGGTTCTCCAGCGAGCTGTCCCGAACCGATCCAGGGAGGTCGTCGAGCCCTAGATCGCTCAACAGCTTCTGGGTGCTGGAAGAAGCTGCGGGATTTCCAATCGCCGCGGCGACTTGGTTCAGCGGTGGAGGCGAGCCGACCGCCGCAGTGGCGGACTGCTTGACCTTCTTCGCCTTTTTCTTCTTCGGCGGGGTCGAGGCGGTGGCATCTTCCTCGCGCGGCCTTTTCTGTCTGGCTATGTCGAGGAGGCCAGACAGGGCAGCGAGATTGTCCATCAACAACTTCTCAGCATCTGACATTTTCGGCGAGCTTCAGGGTCCGTCTCGAAAATCAAGCCCCCCTATTTATAGACTACTCAACCAGCAGACGACAATGCGAGCTGTCCAGATACTCGGCAGAGGTACTCGCCGAATAAGCGTTGGATGATTCTTTCCGGGCTCCTACGTCGCCCAAAAAGAGCGGGGATTGTGTACAACCCATATTCGACGAGGGTGGGCCCTACCACCGCCAGGTCATCAGAAGTCAAAGTCAACAAGACAAGATGGGGGTCCAGATCAGCACCCCAGGCCGCAGAAGGTTCGGGCGAGTATGGCGAGCTCCCTAGGCCAACTCGCCAGGTGGCGACTATGGCCAGATACTCGCCTCTTCCAGGCGAGCTCCCCAGGGAAGTCGCCAACTCGCCAGGGTGGGGGTATAAGTAAGACCCCCCCTCTCTTTGGTTTTCCCTATAAATAGGACCATAGGGGTACGAAGGAGAGGACAAGCAAATCTCGGCCTGAGCCCTCGCGAGTCCCAACAATTGCCCTCGACTCGCTATCGCTCAAGCGCGCCTCCTTCGTACCTAGCTCGGCCAGCTTGGTTGAGAAGGGGTTGCTTCTTCCAAGCAACTGAGTACGTGGTGGGACCTTCCTGCCGCAGCAGCATGGGGTCTTATTTGCACGGCTTGCTTCCGTTTCCTGACTAGAGACTGTCTTTTCGACCGCTCGACCAGTAACTTCAAGTTGCCTAGTCCGATTTCTGAGGTTGAGAAATTTCTCGGCTTCAACAGTGAGGCTCCGTGCGAGGCTTGCTAAAGGCTTGAACGTTAGATGAATGGATCCCTATATAATCATGAGACAGATCGAAGCAAACACATATGATCTTGATTTCCTTACAAGTATGGATATTCACCTGGTATTTAGTGTTGAGTATATGACGCCGTACTACGAGCCTCGCAAGTATGTGGACCCAAGCAGTGGGGATTTCCAGCCACCTACACCTCCACTCCCGTTTCCTTGCCACCCCCATAGCCCACCTATGTCTGATGGCCACCACTACCCACTTACTTCGGACACCCACCCACCTGGGGACTCGTCTTCTTTGGTTCTACCGACAGCGCCGCCGATCGCACCGGGATCCACCACTCGTGAGTTGAGCGTTAAGAGCATCATGGAGACCAGACTCCACCAGTATATTCCCACTTCAGACGTTGGTGACTCTTGGATACTTGCAGCAGAGCTTGATCGATTCGCCCCTGGACTTCGACTTCAGCACGACCGTCTCCATTCACCGGAGATGATAACTTTTCAGTCAGGGGGAGTTGATTGTCGAGGAATCTCTTCCATCGACGACACTTGGACGACTTTTAGTGGATCTCTTCGAGTTGTACCTGGCATTCATCGAGAGAATTTCGATCCTAATTAATCGGGAGATAAATTCTTTCAAGCCGGGGAGATTGATGCAGAGCAGAGACGAGGATGAGTTTTGGGCCCGTTTGGGGCTGATTTGGCAACTTACCATATATGGCGTGCCCGGATCGACGATCGGACTCCGCAGATGTGTCCGGATTCGCGTTGCGAATCGATTTGATATGTTATTTCACCGTGTTTGTATTTATTTTGTTGTATTTGGGTAGCCTCACCTCCGACCAATCATAGGCATTGATGGGTGATGCCCTAATCTTTTCTTTATTATAAATAGACCTTTTAGGGACTGATCTAAGACATTGCAGATTTTGGAGAAGTGAAATCCTGAAATCCGGCGATCCCTCTACAGTGCCGACTCCGTGGAACCTTAGGTGACGACTCCTAGGTGTCTATCTTCCTCCCCAAGGTACCCCCTAACCCTAGTCCTCTTTTCCCCCTCCCAAACCTTCTTCCACAGCCTCCCAAACAGCCCACCGTTGGTTGTCTAGAATTCCCTTATTCCTTTTTCACCATTACTATTCATTAATGAAATAAACTATTCATAACATATGGTATTTTTCCCCCTTGCCTGAAGCCGCCGGCCTGCAGTCCGTTCCCCCCCTGGCTGCCTTTCCCACCGCCACCTATTCAAGGCCATCCTCCTTCCTGGTCAAGCCTCCCCTCCGCCATCCCTTAGCCACCGCCCTCCCCTCTCAGGCCCGCAGCCGTCGCCCCCTCTTAAAGCCTCACCAATCAAAGCCGCCGCCCCCTTCATGTGGATCCACCAACCCTAACTCCTCCCCTTCCGAATCAGCCCATATTTGGAATTTTTCAGCCCAAATCCGATCCCATATTGTCGGATCTATCCTTCCCCGCCCAGATCTATCCATATGTGGCCGGATCTATCCATTTTTGGCTCGATTCCACCTTCGGCCGCCGAGGAAAACCACCTCCATTATTTCCACGCTGCCGGTTCCACTTTCGATCGTCATTCCATGCATCCGGATCCGGAATCTTCATTGTCTTGGTCAACCCACTATTTAATGAGTATTGTTGTATTGGATTATTATTTCCAACATTTATTTATCGGATTGGACATCATATTTGTTGGATATCTCGTATGGTAGTAGTTTGTTAGATAAATTTTTTGATTTTCAGGGTTTATTCGCCGCGCGCTCTTGCTTTGGCCATCCACGCGAAGGAAACCTAAGCTTGTTTTTGCCCTAATAAAATATTTTGCTTTATCGTGAACTTATCTGCGTTGGATGATTTTAATTTATTATCCAATTGTGATCTAACCGTCGGACTTTTGCATAGCATGTAGGGTTAGGTCGTAGATTTTCCGCCGTCTATAGATTCGCCCTGCGTTAACGGGTCATTCAAAATCTGAGGAAAGGACTGAAAAAATCAACGAGGCAAAAAAGAGGTCTAGGGCTAGCAATGCCAAGGCCTTGTACATTTTGGTCTCCTCCATGAATAATGAGATTTTTGAAGAAGTGGCGGAATGCACTCCAGCCAAGGAAATGTGGGACTCCCTGATAAAGATAGTTAAAGAGTCATCTTATGCATGCAGTAAACTAGAATCTGAATCAAGCACAAGCTCAAAAGATGAAGAGGAAGTTAAGGCAAAAGCCTTTTGTATGATAACATTAGGACTTCCTGAAGAGGAAGAAGAGGAAGAAGAGGTATTAAGCTCTGAGCCACAAGATTCTGTTACTTTATATGATAATGATAATTCTAACCATTTTTCTTCAAATAATTCTTGCAAAGAGGAAGTCTAGACAGAAACTCAAATAAAGTATATACAAGAAGAAATAAGTACACTAAAATGGAAATTTCAAGAAAAGTCATGTATAGATCAAAATATACTTAGAATAGAAAGAAATAAATTAAAAACACAATTGGAAAGTCTAAAACATGAAAACATAAATCTAAAGGCTGAAATATCCAAGGCGAAAGCCTTAGAGGATATTCTTAATGATAGGAGTCATCAACCACACAAGATCACTGAAAATCAATCAAAGAGATTTAAGTATCTTGAGTTGGGTGTTGATACCTCCATAATCAATATTTCTTTTAGCACACCTGATTGGAAGTATCCAGGGGTCTTCAAAAAAGGTAAAAGCATAGAGCCTTGTTACCATCAGCGATTAATCCCAGAAGTTGGGTCATCTCAGTATCAGCAAATCATTTCTAGAACTTTTTTGAATATACCTGATAAAGTCGATGAGATTGTTAGTTCATTGAACTACAAAGATATCAATCACTCAGAATCAACTCTTCGCTCATCTAATTTGAATAGTAACAATGACAATACTCAAATACAGTCAACTTATATCTTGCATGATCAAAATCACAGTAAAGAAATTCTAGGAAAAGCACATATAGTATCATACTTTAGGACTTTTGGGTGCACCTATTACATAATAACTAATGAAAAGAGTCATCTTGTCAAATTTGACAAGAAACCTGGTGATAGTATCCTCTTAGGATATTTATCATCAATCAAGGCTTGTATGTGCAACTAAATGAGGAATATTAAACGAGAGGAGTTCATGCATGTAGTCTTTTATGGAGCTAGCATATTTTCCAATGGGAAGGAAACTTCCACTAATACAACTTTGCAGGAATAATATCCTCTAGCTGTTGAGATTGAGCAAATCAGCATAAAGGATAGAGCAGGAGACTGCCCCAAAGGAAAATACTCAACTTCATATTGTTGACTCAGTGGGAATCTACTAAAGTCATGAAAATTCAAATAATGATGCTAGAAAATCAGTCCAAGATTCTCTCCATAATCAAGTGTTGAATATTAAATCATAAAATATTGTTGAAGAGAAAAATAATGAAGAATAGATGAACTGGAAGTAATAAGTTGTGTGCTCCAATAAGGCTGCCCATCTATAAAATGAATTTGATGTTCTATAAAAAAAATTCTAGATGAGCTTAAGCAACAAAATAAATCAATCTCATGTCCCTGCAGAGGTCTTTTGATCCTTTTTCAATGATCTAAATAAGGGGGAGAGTCTGGGCAGGCCCAGGGATTGCTTCCAAATTAATAATTTTGATCTATGCAATGCCGAGATTTCAAAGAAACAGAAAGAAGGTGGAGAATCAGGTCGGTCAATACTGCTAATGATCAAATTCCAGAGCTACAAGACTAATGATTTTTGCTCTCCCTATGTATTTGAGTGGGAGTCAGCTATTGAGGAGTCTATAAGCCATGAGGAGTTCAGAAACTGGTACAGCTTTGATGAGCCAAAGTCAGAAATTACCAAAATTTGTTAAGATGATGATTTCTGCATCTTAGGGGGAGTCTATTAGCCAGGGGGAATTCATTTCAGATGACATTAAAGTTAAAATAAGAATGCAAAAATCCAAGAGATATTCTCACTAGTGAAATTATCTACAAAATCTATGATAAAAAGGAAGAGACAGTATCTATTGCAAAAGATTTCAATTGCCTGACATTCTTGTTTGTCTTTTCATACTTAAAATCACTATAATCTCATGAAAAATTTGTTAAGCTAAAAAAGGGAGATTGTTCGGAAAAACCCTGAATTTAAATTAACAAATTTCCTCTAAGTGATTTTATATTCTATGTTAATTACTCATATTGTATAGTAAGGGTATTCTGGTCATTAGAAGTCATAGGTAGTCAGTATAATCAAACGCTGAAGGAATCAAGCTGAAATTGAGAAGAAAATCAGTCAAGGTAAATATATGTCGACTACAAGTCGACGCAATGTTGACCGGAAGTGGATGTAACTCTGGTTGGTATTTGACGCATTCTCTGAAGTAAAGGCGACGCATCTTCGAATAGGAGTCAACACAAGCATCGATATGAAGTCGAGGTAACGTCGATTTCTTAGTTACGTTGACTGACTCTTCTTCTAACGCATAATTCGACGCACCTTCAGTCAGAACTCGACGTTATATCGATATCCAGTCAGAAAGGAAAGTTCAGAAAAATTATTCCATGATCATGCTTATGGTATATATTTGAATCTTAAGAACCGTTAAAAAAACAGTTATGGAAGGAGATCTTTACGAATTCCTGAAGCAATATTTGGAAGAAAATTCAAGATGATTGACGGGATTTTGAAGACCTGTTTTAGAAAGCTTCTCTCAGAGTTTTTTTTTATTTTTTCTGAAGGCAATCAACAAAAGGAAGTATTTCAAAATGATGAAGACTTATAAATACTCGGATCTCAAAAAGAGGAAAAATAGATAAAAGATAAAATAGAGAATACAATACAGAGCCGACGGTTCTGAATCTTCTTCATCTTCTCAACTCTCATTCTTCTCTGCTAGTGTTGAAACACCTAATCTACTAGAACATTCAGAGAAGCTGATTGAATCCAAAGCTTATAACCCCTACAACTCTTCTATCTGAAAGAGGTTCATCATATTGAATGATCAGAAACACTTAGTACCTAATCCTTCGATTCTTGCTGAGATGACTAATCTAGAAGAATTCTTCTTCTCAACCTTCTCTCTCTCTCACTCTATATCTTTTTTGTGTTAACTGAGTAAAGAGTTTTTAGAATACATTTTCAAAGGATTCAGATTGTGGTTCTGAGAGTCTCCTTGTCAAAAGACTCAGTTGATAGTGGTTCAAGATCTCCTTATCAAAAATCTAGTTTGTTGTTTCTAAGAGTCTCCTTATCAAAAGACTTAGGCACTGAGATAGTGTATTCCTACTAAAGTGGTAGAAAAGTGGATGTACTCAGATTTTGGAGAATCACTATAGCTTTGGTGTCTTGTGTTTTCTGTTTTTTTTTGCTGTGCTGTGCTGTGAATAATCTCTGGTGTGAAATATGTGTAAGTGCAAATCCTAGGATAACTGAATTATTTGAGAAATTTTTTAAATCTCTATTCGCCCCTCTAGAGAATTCTCAGAGAATTTCTACAACTGCTCACACTTTCAGATATTGTTTGGAAAGAAAAGTTTAACAGTCTTTCAAAATCTTGTTGGAAATACATATCAAGTATATGTTACTGGAATTTATTATAGAAGTCAACAACTTCTTGATGATCATTTTTCCAGAACAAAACCAACTCATTAGCAGAGATGGAGCAGCAAGAAAAAACTTCTAAGCTCCATTGTAGGATGAGGCATTTGAAGTACTCAGAAGATGATCAAATGAAATCACTAGGGTTTCTTGATTGTGGCATTTACCTCAATCAGCCAGAAGAGAAAGATGACAAAGAGGAGGATGCGGACGACTGCAATCTTCGTACTGTACGTGCGAAGGAGATAGAGACGGGAGACGGAAGATCACACAGGCTGCTTGTTGGTAGTCAGCGAGGCCTCGGGCGGACTATTAAGGCATTTGAGTTTTAACACGACATTTTTTTATTAGATTCAGAAGTATTTACCACAGTTGACAATCATAGCAAATACTATTTGTATTTGCCACGGCAAAAAACCATGGCAAATACTACTTCAAAAAGAAAATTTATTTCAGTGTGGGCGACCACCCACACTCGGCCTATGATAGGTCCGCCCCTGTTTATCCCACTATAATGGGGTCGACTATATGGATTCTTTGTCGCCATTGTGCCCTATCTTTAGTCATAATCTCGCTAATACCTAAATACATCATGTCTTTCCTTATAGTTTCATTCCAAGTCTTTATTGGTCTACCCCTTCCCCGTTTAACATACCTAGTGACTAAACTCTCACAACGCCTAATAGGTGCCTCTAATGGATATATATAATTAATTAAATTTGGCGCATTGGTTAAGGTGTTGTCGTGGACCTTGAGATCACTGATTCGAGACCTGGAAGCAGCCTCTTGCAAAAATGCTTATATTTTAAATACTTATATTTTTCAGGTATTGCCTATTTTAAAGTATAGAATTTATTTTTACCCATTTGGACTCGCATCATCATTGGTGTCATCATCATTATCCATATCCCAACTATTTGGGGCCGGCTTTGTAACATTTGGACTCATCTGTAGGAGAAAGATTTTCTTACTTGACTCTGATAATGGTCATCATAAACTGTCTTCATCCATTGTACCTTGCTTGAAAAAATCATCTTGTTCATGTGCGTATGAATTCGACAATGTGTTCAGACTGTAATTGTTTGAAGCAATAGATTATTCATCATTTTTAATCATTAGATTCATTTTGTTTGAAGCAATAGATTCTTCTTTGTTTGGCGTGCTTTATGGATTCATATGTCTTTGTCATTCCAGAAATTTGTTGTATGCTTGTAATTTGCATGTAAATAAAGCCTATGAGGGGAGGCACCCTGTGAAGACCCTTTTTCCTGTCTCCACAGAGGATTCAATAATCGAGCGTGATTTCCAATTTATTTATCGCAACAATGCATCAAAATTGATATACAGTTCAAAGTAAACAAAACACCAAATATTTATTCCATTTATTTACAAATTTACAAAAGATTGTAAAGAAATAAAATATTATCGATATTCATTACAATAGACACATGCCCAATCTTCACAGGAAGTCTTATGTTTTTTTTGCGCTTTCTCGATCCTGATAAAGATCTTAAGTCATACTTTCGCAAGTTCTTCAGCGCGTTTTTGTTTCTCTTCTGCAGTCAGAGGAACTCTTCGTGGTGCGCTGGGTGATGCCCCGATTGCCTAAAAAAATGAAGTCCACGATGAGTTAGTCATAAAAATATGACTATGTGAGAAAAGTATTTCGTGAATTGTTCTATATACAGACAATGATAGATAACAATACACATACATAACAATAAGCAATATTCATATTTTTCATTTGCTCTCAATTTTCAAAATGTTTCTGATCCCCCTTGATATTCAAATTTTATTTAATTACATAATGTAGGAAATGCTAAGGCTGCAATAATACAAAATGAGTCTCACTCCTTTAAGGCAAAATGTAGGCAACCCCTACTTGGGAAATCCATCCGTAGAGAACCCCTATATCATAAGATTCAATCTAATCTTTAATATTTCCCTATGCACAGCTTTAACATCTTGTTATCTTGTCTTATTTTCTATGAAAACAGGTGTGTTGAAATAGAATTTTTTCCTCAGAATTTATATAACTTTTATTTCCTACCCACATGTATTTCATAGCGATATTTCAGTGATTTAAACTCATATGGACAGGCAGTGTTATCTTAAAGAAGTAAAACAGGAAATACTTAAAGTACTTCAGTAAAACATAAATAAAGAAATAAGAAACTCACCACCACTTTTCCTTTACCCTTATCCTTCTCAGCTTCATCGTCACGCCTATCTTGAGACGCCATCCTCTGGTTTCTTGGCCTCGAAAAATACTGAAATATTACGCACTTTAATTGATTTGCGTCTCTTCGATATTCATAGCATTGATGTTTAAAAGGATTAGACTTTAAGGTTTTAGGAAATAGAAATACTTATTTTAATCTTCTAACTCCGCCAAAACAAAAGTACTACGATAGCGAAAAATCCTTTATAAAAGCCAACTCATATAAACTCTGAAACAAATAATTAAGGAAAGCTAAATTAAATCAATAAAACAGCCAAATATAAATTTATATTTGTTGTACTCGCTAATCTCTCCTCGGAATTAGATCAAATAATATGCCAATAGTCCAAATAGCTCTAACATTGAAGGAAATAAATTGACCAGCCATAAAACACTATAAACAAGGCTGTCCAGCTCGAAATCAGCTCCCAAAAATGGCTGTCAAGCAATGACCCACACAAAAAGAGCGACTACTTAGTACTTAAACAGTTCTAATTATGAAGTCTACAGGCTGACCAACCACTAAAAAAGTCCAAAACAATTTTTCCACCACCACTTATGAACTAAATAGGGACTAAACGACATATTTGAACAACAATGTTAAAGAAATAGTAAAGAAAATTAGTTTTCATGCACAATTAATAGCCGGTCAGATTAGGGCACAAGCAATAGTAAAATTATCCACATAAAGACAACAGTGGCCAACTAAACTTGTATAACAACAGTCCCAAATCAGCAAGGTAGGAGTGGCAGCAGTAAAATATCCCAAATAGAAGAGAAAAGGATCATCCTTACAGTGTGAGAGAGAGGAAGTGCTGCACAACCGATCCTTCTCGGATGCATAGTGGTTCAGCGAAGTCCTTCCAAAAACTCTGAAGGAGGCACTGAAGTAGCTACAAGGCAGAGGAGATGTTGGTGACCTAGCAGAAGCAGCGGTAGAAACTGAAATTTGGCGGCAAGGAAGCCCTAATTTAGCGTCACTGGAAGTAGCAGCACAACACGACACAATAACAGAGAAGTAATGAAAGAGAGGAGGAGAAGAAAGATCTCGAAGGAGAAGAGGAGAAATCGTCGGGAAGAACAACAGTAGGCACACGCAAAGCCGAAAGTGGAGCAGTACTAGGGAGGAAATGAAATGGCGGTAGACGAAAAGGGCTCGCCCCTTTTTATGAACCGAAAACAGTGGCCAGCGGTCCATTTAAGCCAAAAGAACATGAGTGCACCGAATTCAATTCAATCCCTCCAACCAACACAAGGTTAAACCATGTGTCAAAATCAAATTCACTTCAGCCACATTATTTATTCTGCATGCCATCACCATATGCTAACACCTTAAGCCCTTTAAAGAAACTAATAGCAGCCCAACTTATAACATAACCAAATAAGTGTAACAAAATAACATAACCAAATAATTAAGACCATAAGCTCATACACTTGGCTATGAGCACCCCAAATGAAAGATAAATAACAAAAATAATATCAATTAACGCTAAATTAACTAAAAAAAATATTACGTAAACTTTTGTACTGCCTTTTTCATCATCGGGGAATTAACAAAATATGTTACGCATTATTTGGATCGTTACACACCCTATCATTTTCCTTGCACATGTTTATGTGTTTTTTCTTGATGTTTTGTTCTTCAAAATTTTCTTAAGATGTAGGTTTATTTTGCCTGTTACCAGCCTGATATGGCACCATTGCAGAGGCCAACCACCACTAGGACCGTATAGGGCATTCTCATACTTGATAGATTTTTTTATTTTTAGGCATTGTATACATTAGTTGTATATTGAGTGGATATAGGCATCCAGCTAGGTTTAAGCAATTCTTATACGTTTGAGACTTGCTATGAATTTTCTTTTGTAAGCCTTTTTATAATTATGTTCTTAAATGTTTTTAAATCTGTATTAAACTTTGGCTTATTGTGCAGGCCCCCGTGAATTATGTTTGTCTTCATTGTGTGAACCCTAGCTTAAGACCACTGTCCATGGCGATCTCCACTGTTTCAATCCACATTTTTGGCGATGTCCCATCCTCACCTTTGGTTGGTGTTTTACAGGTCGGTTGTGTATTTCTTGTTGTACAATTGTGTATTATAAATACATATGTGATGGAAAGATTTTTATGCAATTATGCTTGCATTACCCACATTTTTTTAGAAGCAAACTTATTTTATGGGCATCCCTAAGTAAATACTGGCTATACATCTGTGGAGAATATAATCTCACATTGGGAAGCTCACATGGTCTTGTGCACTTATATAGATCCTGGCCCCCTCCACATATAACCAATTGGTTTTGAAATTAAATGCATTTATTCTAACATAAAATCAGAGTTGTCTAGGCCTAACTGTTCATTCACACATTACCAATTTTTTTTTAAAAAAAAGTCTGTCATATGTCAAATGTCAAAAAATGTACACGTAAGATAATGTAGTGGGAATATAGTCTGAAATCAGGAAACTCATGTAGACTTGTGCACTAAATTTAGATCCTGGACCCCTTCACCTGCAACATATTTGTTTTGGGTTGAATTTCATAGTTTCTAACAGCATCAATAATCATTATGGCTTTATTTGAGCATTTTTGTGCTCCTGAGCTATGTTTTATATACAGACGATTCAAACAGTTCATTGTAGAAGGCTTGACAACTTTTTATCTTTGATGTTTGTTGTTTCAAGTTCTTGTGGCACGAGAAATGACTTAATATTTTGACATTTTATGTATGTTCAACGTGGAGCCTTTTTTTTCTTTATTCACATTTGTCGAGGGTACTACAAACGACAACACTCAAGCCTTTATCTCACTATAGTGGGGTCAGCTATATGGATCCTTTGTCACCACTGTGCCCTATCTTTTGTCATAATCTCTCTAATGCCTAAGTACATCATGTCTTTCCTTATAGTTTCATTCCAAGTCTTTATTGGTGTATCCCTCCCTCGTTTAACACATTTGTCGGGGTACTAAATAAGAAAATCACTCGGTTATAATCAGCCCTCTAAAAGCATGTATTTTTTGTGTGCAGGATCATATTAACAACTGGCGGCTAAGTGCTCTTATATTAACATCCATTCTATTCATTGCGGCATCCATATGGTTTGTAGGTATGTTTGCACTTACCTTCATCATCCTCACCATCATCGTCAATTTTCGATTTGTCTTCTTTGCTTTTTATCTCAATGTTGCATGTAGTTTTAAATTTTAACAATTTAACTCCAGATGGTCTACTCAACTTTGTGACCCCTTTTTCGTGCTATCCATCTCAATGTTGTATCTAATTCTAAATTTTAACGACTAATTTTATTTGCTCTCTGTTGTATGCCTTTTAACTTCAATTCTGTCACCATCCCCACATTCATTACACACATGTTTCTACTGTTTTTGCAACTTGTATTGAGAAAAAGGTTGAAAGCCAAAACATTTTTTACCATCTCAGTACATCATATTTTGCTCGTCTTTTATGCAACATTTTCCATGGGACACATCATTGAATTCTGTTAATAAATGTTTGTATATTGTTACTTTTTCCTACATTTCAACCTTGTGGTGGGACCTTTCCCCGGACCCTCGCTGCGCAAGGATGCTTTGTGTACAGAGCTGCCCTTTTTATTGTTTTCTCGGAGATTTGGAGCCAGATATGTACTCTGTTCTCTCGTCGATCGGACTCGGCGTCGTTGATCGGACTCGGCACCGTGTTGGCAGGATGTTGTGTGTAGGTGTGTGCACGCGCGGACCTCCTCTCTATGTTTGCTAAATTACAGATTGCACCCCTCTTACTTTTGAAATTATAAAACCCTCTATAAATTTACATTTCATAACATCCATGCTCAAAAATACACCCTCTGAAAACTTATTCGGAGGGGATATTTTTGTGCATGGATGTTATGAATGTAAACTTACAGGGGAGATTTTTTTTTTAATTTCAAAAGTAAGAGGGGTGCAACCTATAATTATGTTAACTTCAGGGGGATGTTTTGGTGAATAGAAAATTGCGTAAAAAGTCGTGTTATTTGTTTTCTGCATTTTTTCTCTCAAAATTTTCCAGGAGCTTTCTAATCCTGACATGGTTTCCATGATTTTTTTTTCCTTCCAAATTTAGAGGTAGAACTTGCTGTAAATGCCGCCATCATATTCCTAAGAATATTGCATGTTATGCAGGCATCTTCCTTCATGCTGTCGACAGATTTAACGAAGCGAGTGAACATGGCATTCCCACAGTTGAGAGATCGAGCAAGCGTCCATTGCTCGAGAATAGCGCGGAAGCATCGCAGGAATCTGCTTAGGGCACTGGACGGCGACCAATTATCTGCCCAAAGAACAACCCGATCTGTCTATTATGTGCCACCACAGTTTGATTTTGATTGTGGAGTTCAGAATGATATGTAAATATTTGAGTTGGCAATTTGAATTTTTTTAAAAAAATTATTTATGTAATCTAAAATGTATAAATTCAGTACACCATCTCTCACAATGTAACAACTCATCTCATTAGAATGGAGACCTTGGGCATTCCTTGGTGACTCAACATCCCATGCTCGAAAATATTTATTGTCGCTAAACTATTGTAACGTTTGCTTGATAGTTATTTGTGTGGCGTTGTTGTGAATGGGTTCACACACGAGTAAGGCGTATATACTCACTCGACGGAAAGCCCGGTAAATCTTCCTATTAAACATTGAGGAGAAGTATGTTTGAGCATTTGCTTTGTTCGTCTCACTTAAGACTCTGTTCGGGACGGCGATGGAGGTGAGAAAAGTTATATTCACAATCACCGCTATTTTTGAGACGTTCGATTTTCTCATGGTAGGAAAAATACGTGTCAAAAAGATGCTCTGTCGAGTTTTTGGAAACAGTTAAACCACCCATTTTAAAAAGCAACTCTAGTATCAAGTGTTAGAAAATCTTTTCAATCTTTGGCTCTGTTTGGCATGGTGGTGGTGGTAGTCGTAAACACATGGATTAAACATTCATTTGTTAAGGATCACCTAACAAGTGGATGAAGTTCTTTAGGTGGGCGAATGACAATTTAACCCTCATATTCATGACCGCCGTCACTATGCCAAACGGACCCAAGTGTTTAAAAAGAAGGAATGAATGTTTAGTCACAATCATGGCTAAAACTCATTTTATGGGCACAATAGAATCAGCCCCTGATTTTAGGTATTTTTTAAATCAGTCTTAAAAAAATTTGTAATGTTAAGGCTACACCAAAGCTCACTATGTGCACACCACCTTTAAAAAAACTCGGCATTATTTCCCTTCAATTTATAACACTAAATGCAGGTCAGTAATAGTAAATTTAAACTGTGAGTGCCGCAAGATCGAAGTCAGCTCCTTGTTGTTTTCGCCTCCGGCGTTTTCACCATCTGCCCGATGTCGGCGCCCTCGACATGGGAATTTTTTTTGGTACGTGTAACATAACTTCTACTACATGCGAGAATAAATACTTTTTTCGCTCACATGGCACGCAAACTTTCCCCACCTCCACTCGAAAATTTCCTCTCTTGCTGATGACAAGCAAAAGACGCTCGTAACCTGCGCTTTTACAGCCAGAACTGGTAGGCGGGACATCTATGGCTCATCTCCGATGAAAAGCGTAGTAGACCTATTGTGCGTAAAGCCTAGCCAACAATTCCTCACTAGTTTTTCAGGTACTTCTCCACATTTGACTGTGAATCAAAATCACATCTCTAGATCATTATATTATATTAACAATGTCTTCGGCTTTTCTCTTCGACTAGGAATTGAAATTTGCAAAAACAAGGACAAATCTTTTTACCATGTCAACCGGGGAATTACTTGCCGAGAATCCAAAGGAGGCAATGGATACTACAAGCTACTTACTCCTCTTTTCCCTGCTTTTTACTGTCTTATTTGTTGTCTCTCCTGTTCATTATTTGTTCACTGGTATAGCATTTACATGTGCAATGTATTCACAGCTGTGGTTTCAGTGTTCAAAAATAACATATTCACTATTGGACACATACAAGAATCAAGAGAAGAGAGTATTCTTGTGCTAAAGCAGTTCATAAATTTTCCAAATTGGCGAATGATGTGCAACTGTGCAAAAGAAGTTTCACAAACTGGATACCCACACCGGATGTTTGGTTTGCATACACTTCACTGTTGATCAAGAGGGGAAGAATTGGGAGATGTCCAAATTTGTTGAAGAGCACAGTCATCCGCTTGCATTATCAAAGATACACATTTGTTGAGATCGAATTGACATATATCTATGGTCAAGTAGCATTTATGAAGAATATGACTTGAGTAGGAAATTGTTTGCGTATTTAATTTCTAAGCGGAAGAAGTTAACGACATTCAAAATATTGGGTTCTCTAAGACAGGTACATTCAACTTTGTATATCAAGAAAGAAGAGCGGTGATAGAAAATGGAGATGTGGTAAGGTTGTTGGAAATATTTAAAGAGAGACAGTTGGAGGACATGTTTTCTATTGATGTACAGGCGTATGAAATGAATAGGCTGTATAATTTCTTTTGGATTGACGGGCTTGAAAAACTAGATTACGATTATTTTGGTGGTGTCATCATTTTTTATACCGCTTATAGGTTGAACAAGTACAATTTGGTTTGTACTCCCTTCATTACGGTGAAACACCACCCACAAACGTTTTTTGGGTGAGGCTTTTGTAGCAGAGGAGAGAATTGCATCTATTTGCTAGATTTTTGATAATTTTTAAAGGTTTTTGGTCAGTAAATAAATAATTACCATTTGTACGGACCAATATCATGAAATGGCAGCAATTATTGGGAGATTTTCCCCTACTACTCGACATCATTTGCGTCAATGATACCTTTCTAAAAAAACAACATCGAAGGTAAAAACTTTCAGCAATAACAAACATATTAAATCTGTGTTCTATGTTTTCATGAGCAAATGAGATAGTGAAATGGAGTTTGAGAGATATTGGAGAGATGATACAGTGAGTAATTTGCATGAGAATCTATGGCTAAATGATCTTTACAAAATCAGAATGAAGTGGTTTGATTTAATAAGAAACTAATAGATCTTGACATTTATCCACCCAACAGAGTGAATCGACTAATAATGGCTTGCATTGATGCTCAAAAACAATAAGTTCACTTGTTTAATGCTTTGTTAGAATGTAAAAAATGATTTCAAGTTGGCGAAAGAGTACTGAATATGATGAAGACTTCAAATGTAAGTAAGGCGGTATCACCCTAAAATTCAAAAAAAAAAGTATTATTTAAGCAGATGTCTGCGGTCTATACAAGAAAAACCTATTCAATCTCTGGGCAGACATTTATGGAAGGTGCAATCGGTTTGATAGTTGGAGATGAGGCTAGGTACGACTAGGGGTGTTCACGAATCAATCCAAATCGAATACCTCTTCAATCGAATCCAAATTTGACAAAAAATACAAAAATTCGGATTTGAATTCGGATTCATTCGAATATTCAGTGCCAGATTTGGATTCAGATTCATCATGAAATGTTGGATTCTGGGTTCGAATTCCGATTCGAATTCAAATTCGAGTTTTATAATATTTAATTATATATCATTTTTAAATATAAGTATATATAATATTTAATTATATATATTAACTTTTTAATTATATATTCTAGTATTCGCGAACTATTCGTGAATCCTTCGAAGAAGAATAAATTATTCAGATTTGGATTCAAAAACTATTTGAATCTGAATTCAAATTCAAATATGGATTCGAATTTGAAAAATTTGAATTTAAATCAAATTTTCACAAATCGAATCCCAAATTATTCATGAACTATACTATTTGTGAACTGCCCTACGTATGACCAAGATCAACTTGTATATAACATAAGATATTGTGATAGAACAGATGTTGATAAGCAATGAATTTTGAAAGTATATACAATGAGTTACACTGCAGAGTGCTTTTGAATGAGTTTTCAAACAAATGTCTTACTATGAAAATTTGTTTTACGTGTGCAACAATATTGTAAAGCGAAGCATATTCCAACAAAATACATTCTTGAAAGATTTACGTTGCAGGCCAAAAAGGGAATCTATCTTTGTCATCCCACAACTTTGAATGATTGTGATTCCATTGTACTTTATAGAAATCAAATGATGTGTTACACTTATCACTTATGCCTTCAAATAGAAAATTGACAACTACTGAAGGACTATCTTGTGAATGTGATGAACAATATAGGTAAAAGTCTAGAAGTTATGTTGGGCTATGATGAGATTATTAAGAAGTGAATCCCTGATAAAAACTACAAAGGCAAACGTGCTGTAAATGATCCACCGTCAATGCGACCTAAATGGGCATCAAATGTTCGTTTGAAGAGTTATTTGAAAAAGTACTCCGCCAAAAAACAAATAATGAACATGTCATTATATATTTGTAATAACTATATATGTATGTTAATTCTACTTTTTATGTTTAACAGAGAGGACACGCACTGCCAAAGGTAAAAGCTCAGTGATAATTGACGTGTTAGAAAACCGAAGGAGCATAACTTCATGGACATTTCTTCTTGCGAAATATATCAAATTCATTACCAACTCGAGCTTCTGTTAATCTAAACGACAATTTCTATATAAATGACGACTTCTCTATACATGTGCCTTTAGATTATTCATGTATTTCAGATGTGTTTAAATGGTGAATCGTAGTCTTCTTTATGCGATCATGTTGATCGTAAGTCTTAACTAGATACTACAATACATGCTTATTTGAGAATTAGTTGCTTCTACTGCTCACTTTCTCTTTTATAATGATATCATCAAGAGGACTAAAGACATTCCACGAGCTAGTTAGAAGCTGAAATGTTTAGGCCAAAAAGTAATCAGTTTAAACAGTAATCAACATAAAATGTTCTCAAAGCTGTCTCCAGATAGATAGCATAAAAATTGTCCAACATGATAATTGATGTATCTGTTCTCATCGACAATTTGCATACTTAGTTTGGCTTAAAAATCTTTATGAGCAATTTCCTTATCAAGTACTCCCATTGTGTGAACACATTGAAGCCAAACAAATACTTTGGTAAACAATAACTATAGAGGGGAACCTTCTATTATAAGCTCATAAATTCTCATTGACATGATAATGAATAATTTATAATTTAAAACATTACACAATCCTAGCACACAGAAATAAACCTGAACTTTTACCATAATACAAAATTAACTATTGATCAAAAACTCTGATTGAGTCCATTAATCATTCGAACATTTTAACAATAAAAATATACCAACATTTAAGATTTTTGAAGATGAAAACTCATTTTAATGATCAAAGTATTATAAAAGTTTGAAACTAAACATGCCAAGTGATTCCTTTGCAAATCCATAGAAACATATACGGTTGTCAATCTGCTGTGAAAGTCTAATTGTATAACTGTTGTCAAAATCATACTTGAAGAGTCTCCTAACCTAGGTTACCCATAAAAAAACTGTAAATAAAAATTAAAATCCAGCATTGGATCTCAAACTGGAAGGGACTGTATTTTCGAACCATGCGCAAAAAATAAAAGTACTATGATCGTATTTTTGCACATACGGCCGTATTTGCAAATCTGGTGCAAAAAAATTTGTCAGTTACCATCTTTCACGACCTACAAAAAAAATTTGAATGATCAAAGCAAGACTGAAAGTGGGACATCACTTCTAATCCACTAGGCAAAGTAACAAGTAATATATAGGTGTTCAGCAATATTGTTGTTAAATCACTTTTAATAGAAATAAGTATAAAATATATAGGTGTTAAGAAATATTTCATTCAAACACAGCAAAATAATTAATCAGGTATTTAGTAGAAATATTAGTGTCTGCAAAAATAATTTTTTGTTACATCAAGACAACTAATAGCTAGAAATAATAGCTATATTTTTGTAACAAGTCTTTAATAACAACTATCTCGAAACAACTAATCGGGTCCTTAATAGTAAAATAATTAACAACTATATTTTTGTTGTATCACTACTAATAGAAATAAGTAACACAACCATATGTAATTCATTCGATCTAATCTTTGTGTTCAGCTAGGTCTTAAAAGACCAATCAGGTCACAAAAATATAATCATTTAAGTAAACAACTAATGTAAAAGAGGAATGTTTAGAAATGTCTCGAAGAATTCAACTACAATTTCTACTCGAAATTTGGGCATTTGTGTCTGCCACTTTTGATGTTTTTCCAATTAACTTTTGAATTGGCAATTATACTCATGTACTGAAGCACAAAGACACTCCAGTCATCATTGTTAGTGTACAATCATGTGTTCACTGAGTGGGCCCCTCAAAGAGTCCCAAGGGCTAGAAGGCTCCATAGCTCGGGATGGTCGAGAAGGCGAGTTAGGCAGGAGAGTGGGACAGTCGGGCCCGCACTTGCCTCGAGGCATGTGGCTCACGCGCCCAGCGAGTGCGATCGTCAATAAGCATTCGCCCAGGGCTGCAATTGAGTAGGGGGGCGAGTGTCAGCCTCACCGGGCACTCGGCCTCGGTCGGGGATAGGCGGGTGCTCTTCTTCTCGATGAGGCATTCGCCTCTCCTTCGTAGAGTTATGATCTGGTCTGCTATTTGTAACACCCCTTCCCAGTTTTACAATAATTAGCCGTCCGACCAGGTCAGCGATATAAAGAGAACCAGAAAACAGTATCAAAACTAGTATACAGTAGGTATAAAGAAGAAACTACAAAAACATTTAAAACTTACAACAGAAGCTATGAAAGTAAACTAAGGGTAACCACATATATATTTGTATATTGGATTCACAGAGCCGCTAAACATGAATTAAGATGAAAGTACTGTAAACCTGAAGTAACCTAACAAGTCAGATACATGATATTTCAACATTAACCAAATACAATACCCAAGGTTACAGGTGTATACTGAATGGAAGAAAACTGAAAAGGGAAAATAACTACAAACTGACACCACAAGGACGCTCATCCTAGGTGTAGTTTCCCATCCCAAGAAGTCCTAGGCGGACCAAGCGTTCGATTTCTTCTTTCAGGCGGGCGCAGTCTTTCGTGGTATGCCCCGTGGTTCGATGAAACTCACAATATTTGGATTCCTGGGATTATGAACCGGCTGTTTTGGTCGCTGTAGGGCTGGCTCATTTTGTATAGCGTATAACACATTGGTACGTGTAGTGTTGAGAGGGGTGAAATCTCTGGGTGGTTGATCTCTTTGAGGATCTCGCCAACGCTGCCCGTTGCGGCGATCGTCGCGGAACCTCCCTTCTTGACGTTGCGGAGTTTGCTCCCTTTCTCTTTTACGTTTCTGAGCGCCGTCGAATTGTTGGCGATGGGCTTCAATGGCTTCATCTGCGCGATCTGGGCTTCAACCCGATGTACAAGGTTAGGGTAACTGGGAGCAGTTTCTCGCATTAGTGTCGAGTAGAAGTCGCTCGGTCGGAGACCTCCGAGGAAACCCACCTCGCAATAACTCGGGGTCGACTCCTGGAATTTGACGGGCTTCGACGGTAAAACGTCGGAAAAAATCCTTGAGAGTTTCCCCTTCGTTCTGACGGATTCCTGATAAATGAGAAGGGTCGCACACGATCCTGCGATTGGCAATGAACAGGTCGACAAATTGTCTTGTCAGCTCCGTAAAGTTAGCGATGGTGTTGTCCCTCAGTGAATGGAACCATGTTCGGGCTTGTCCCTTGAGAGTGGCTGGAAACACCTGGCAGAGGAGTTGGTCTAGAGCATTGTAGATTCTCATGATGGTGATGAAATGATTGACATGCTCTAGCGGATCATCGGTCTTGTCGAATGTTTCAATGTTTGGGAGTTTAAATCCGTTCGGGATTGGATGATCCAGAATCTGGGGTGTCTGGGGGGAGCCCTGGCATAGTGGTCGACGGGCACGAATATCTCTTGCACCAGCCTGGCGATATTCTTCGGCGATGACTTCTCGAATTTCCTCCCGAGTAAAACTTTCCAGCGGAGGTAGACGGACTTCGCTGGCGGGCTTATGATGATGCTCTGCTCTGGCTCTCCTCTGGGTCGGGTGAGTGGAACTTGCAGCTTTAGAATATTCTTCGAATATTTCTCGCCTTGGAGGAGCTTCCTGGGGTCTGCCCTGATTTGGTGGTGGTGGTGGATCTGCTCGAGCTGGTTGCAGCGAGGGAGCCGGAGGTGCTCCAAGGTTTCGTAGAAGGGTGATAATTTCAGTTTGTTGTTCTTCCATTTGGTGGACGCGTTCCTCCAAGGCGGTGACAGGAGCTAATGCGGCTTCAGCAGCCAGTGGCACGTCCACCAACGAGTGTGAATGTGCAGGCTCGGGGTGTCCGCCAAGGGCGGAGCCTTCAGCGGTACGGGTGCTTCTTTTTGCCATTGGGGCGGAGCTTGAAAGCGGTGAAGCTGGTAATCTTGTACTTCAAAGGATGTTGGGGAAATCGTGTTCCCACAGACGGTGCCAAACTGTTGCGGACTAACACGATGCCCCGGTCGGTCCGGTTATTTCTTGGACCGCCTTAGCTATCGGAGCGGTCGAGCGCGCACACAGTCAATGAGAATGAAAAGATGACACAAGGTGTGATGACGTGGAAAACCCCCTTAAATGGGTAAAAAACCACGTGACCGGGTCTGTGCCGGTCAAATTCCACTAGCTTCTGCTGATTACAATGTGTTTGGGGAATCAGGGCAACATGCCACTCTCGTTACAGCTTGGGGGAGAGAGAGATAGACTATGACTCCCTGCGGGCAACAGGCTGCGTCGCGGGAGTGACTTGGATGTTGAAATGCGAGGGATGATCCTGGTGCTTTGGCGTTGGGGTGACACACATTTGCTTGCAGGAGTCTCCTTCTTCCTTGGGTTCGCTTCGGGACTTGAATGTTTTTCTGCTGGCGACGGGCTGGTGGTGCGCTGGTGGCCGTTGATAGTTCGCCGCGGTTGGTGGTGCGCGGGCGGCTTCTGGTGGCCGCTAGTCGCCACTGGTGGTTTGCGGCGGCTGGAGGCTAACTCAGGGGAGGAGGCCGGAGAGCTATCACCTGAGGAAGAAGATAATCCGGAGCAGAGAAAGGTGAAGAATAAGGAGACCCCTGGGGCTCCTTTTATAGCCTCTGGGGGTAGATCATGGCGGGCCCCACCACTAACGTAGTGGGTTAGTGGGTGGTTACCCTTCTGATCGGACGGCAAGGAGAGCCTCCCCCCCGATCGGACGGTGGGGAGATCGTCCACAGCGACGGGTCGCCACGGCGGCGGAGGCGGCCGGCCGGGCGGCCTAGCTGGTGGCCGACGGCGGGGGCGGGCGGCCTGGGGGCCGGCGACGGGGGCCTGCCGGGGGCCGGCCGTGGCTGGGCTGGCGGCGTGTCGCGGTTAAGCCGGAGGCCTGCCGCGGTTAAGCCGGCGGCCTGCCGCGGCTAGGCCAACGGCCTACCGTGGCCGGTCGGCCGGCGGCTAGGCCGACCGTGGCCGACCGCGGCTATGCCGACTGTGGTCGGTCGCGGCTAGGCCGGCGACGCTTGGTCGTGGCTAGGTCGGCCCCGGCCGGTCGCGGCTAGGCCGGTCGCCTGCCGCGGCCAGGCTGCCGGCGGTCCGGCCGCGGCGAGGCCGGCTGTCCGCCCGCGGCGAGGCCGGCGGTCCGGCTGCGACGAGGCCTGCTGCCGATAGTGGTCAGACCGCCCGACGGCGACGGCCTACCCGGCGGTGACAGCTTTCCTCCATGGGGAGAGGGAGTGGGTCCCGCCCCCCATGATTCTCTCATCATGAGAGTTCATGGAGGGGGTGGTCCACCCATGATCCACTCTGAGAGGAGATCATGGGGGGGGGGGGGGGTTCTCCTATAAATGATGGTGGAACCCATCACTAATCATTAAATTATCTAAATACATCAAAATAGTCACATTTTATGCAAATAAAATTTAGGCCGGAGTACCCCACATACAGCAAGATATGAAATAACGGTGAGACATCCGATCGTATGATCGTACGGTTGACGAAGTTTAAAATAATATAATTTTTCTTTGATTTTTTTCTACTTTCTAATAAATACGATCCAATTTTTCTCCTAGTGAATTAGAGCAACTCCAACCGTCCGGCATTTCTCAGAAATGCCGGACGGTTTCCCTCCAATGCTTCGGCATTGGAGGCTGCATAAATGGAGGAGGCGGCATTTCCGCCTCCTCCTCCTCCATATTTAGAGGAGGAGGAGAGGAAATGCCGGCCCTCCATTTATTATTTTATTATTATTATTTTATTTTTTATTATTTTTAATTATATATTTATTATATTTAAGGAAAATGTGTATTACACAATAACGTTCGTAGCCGCTAAAATATTATTTCAAACTTCACATATAATATACCAATAAATTTGTTTTTTCGAGACCTACAAAACGAGACTAATATTTCATACTTTCTAAATATTATCGATCATACAAATAGCTAGAGAACACGATTTATTAAATAAAATTGCACATACACCGAAATACATTCAAATTAAAATGCATACAATTTTCCAAATTACATTGTTTCATTACCATGTCGTGCCCACAGATGTTCGATCAGTGCATCTCGAAGTGCGAAATGTGCCGCCTTGTCTCTGATTTTTTTATGCCGATTTAGGAACTGCTGAAATCTTTCGACTTCACTTGTGTCCATCTCTTCAACATTCTGAGTTGGCGGCGGTGGAGAAATAACGATATCTTCATTTTCATCTCGCTCGTCCTCGATAATCATATTGTGCATTATAATGCAAGCAGTCATGATATCATGCAACACATTTTTATCCCAAAAACGGCAAGGCCCCTTAATAATTGCAAAGCGTGATTGGAGAACTCCAAATGCGCGTTCTACATCTTTTCGGCATGCCTCTTGCATCATTGCGAAGTGTTGTTTTTTTTATCTTGTGTATGAGAAATGGTTTGAACTAGTGTTGACCATTTCGGATAGATACCGTCGGCTAAATAATAACCAACATCATAATTTTTACCCAGTATTGTATAATTGGTAGGAGGCGTTATACCTTGGGTTAAGTTTGCAAATAAATTTGATGCCTGCAAGACATTAATATCATTGTTAGATCCAGGTAAGCCAAAATATGCATGCCATATCCACAGGTCGTATGATGCTACTGCCTCGAGAATGATTGTAGGTCCACCATGACGTCCTGAATATTGGCCTGCCCATGCCGTTGGGCAATTCTTCCATTGCCAATGCATACAATCTAGGCTTCCCAACATCCCTCGAAAACCTCGTTCTTCACCTTTCTGTAGTAATCTTGTTACATCATTTGCATTGGGAGATCTCAAATATTCATCTTTGTATAGTTGTACGATTGCCTTACAGAATCTTTTCAAGCATTGAATCACAGTAGACTCGCCAATTCGAATGTACTCATCGCAATTATCAGCTGATGTTCCGTATGCTAACATACGAAATGCTGCTGTAATTTTTTGTATTGTTGATAGTCCAGGCTTACCAACACCATCCTTTTTTTGAACAAAAAAATTGTCGTGCTCCTGCACTTCAGTAACAATGCGAAGGAAAAGATTTTTTCGCATTCGAAATCTTCGTCGAAAAAAAGTTTCCCCATATGTGGGGTGTTCGGAGAAGTAATCATTCCAAATTCTAGTGTTGCCTTCAATCCTGCCCCGATTGATTACCATGTGGCCAGGTATGGAACCTCTGCGTCGTGGACGGCATCTTCTTGAAGTTGAGCTGCGATTATGGCATTGTTGGAGGCATGCATGCGAGCTAAAACTTCATCTTCATTCTCCCAATTTTTAAGCTCTTCTTCCCACTTGAGAAGTATTTGTTCATCATCATCTGAAGATGATGAAGATCGCAAATGGGATGAACCTTCTCCATAGTTCATTTTTCTTAGAAGAAAAGAATGTTATGAATGTATCATTGACTATCTTAAAAGGGCGTTTATATAGCTCGCCAGCATTGGATGCCTTCTCCTAAGCATTGGATGCCTTCTCCACTCAAGATTCTGTCTTGTCTTGTCAATCCTATCATCTCGTAACCCGGAGCCTTGTTTTTTCCCAGCATTGGATGCCTTCTCTCAAACATTGGATGCCTTCTCCACTCAAGCCTCTGTCTTGTCTTGTCAATCCTGTCATCTCGTAACCTGAAGTCTTGTTTTTTCCCAGCATTGGATGCCTTCTCCCAAGCATTGGATGTCTTCTCCACTCAAGCCTCTGTCTTGTCTTTGTTGGGGTTGTGGAACACTTCCGGTCCTCTTGTTTCTCACACCGGGTTTGCCCACGTGAGCTTAGAGGAATCGAAGTGTGACGTCGAACGTCGAACCCAGCTCGACGTTCTCACACCCAGCCCGACGTCGAACGTCGAACCCAGCTCGACGTTCGACGCGCCGAACTCAGCTCGACGTTCGCCCGAGCTCGACGATCGTCGACCGCCGTTCGACGTTCGGTCGAGCTCGACGTTCGGCCGAGCTCGACGATCGTCGATTGCCGTTCGATGTTCGGCCGAGCTCGACGATCGGCCGAGCTCGACGATCGTCGACCGCCGTTCGACTTTCGGCCGAGCTCGACGATCTGTTATGCTGAAGCCTATTTAAGGCATTTTCTCCCAAGCATTGGATGCCTTCTCCACTCAAGCCTCTGTCTTGTCTTGTCAATCCTGTCATCTCGTAACCCAGAGCCTTATTTTTTCTCAGCATTGGATGTCTTCTCCCAAGCATTGGATGCCTTCTCCACTCAAGCCTCTCTTTTTCATAAGTACCAATTCTAGCACTCTCTATAAGTACCCATTGCAGAAGTCAAGTTCTCATCACTCTATCCCCAAAATCAAGAACTCTCTAATTTCTTTCATCGTCATCATGTCATCTATTCGTGGCCAAGCATTCTCCCCAAAAGAAGATCAAGCACTATGCTATGCTTGGCTTGAGGTTTCGGAAGACCCCGTTATGGGGAGTAATCAGAAAGAACAAAGAATGTGTGAAAGAATTTCAACCATCTTTCACAATACAAAACCTCAAACTTGCGTAGGACAGAGAACCCCAAAATCTCTTTCTTGTCGTTGGTCCCTTTTGGCAAGTAAAACAAGCAAATTCCGAGGATGTATTCGGCAGATAGAGCAACGAAACCCCAGCGGTGCTTCTGAACTTGATATTGTAAGTATTTTTTAGAATTTAAATGCATAAATATCTTAAATAATGTGTGATTAAAGTAATTTTTTTGTAGCTCAATGAAGCCAAAATGTTATATGCCTCTGATTCAAAAGAGAAGAAGGGCTTCATGTTTGAGTATGTTTGGCATATCTTAAAAAACACAGAGAAGTGGATGGAAACGTCAGGGTCTACAAAAAATAAGAACTCTCCAAATATTGACATGTCACAAACATTAAGTTCTAACAGTCCCAGTCAAGGGAGAGGAATAGACTTAAATTCAGATAACAATAACATGAATCTTGGTAGTACTGGGGATGAAGAATCTCCAATCTCAACTTCCAATAAACGACCAACTGGGAGAAAGCAAGAAAAGGAGAGGAGGAGATAATTGAGTGGTAAGAGTTATGATATTGAGACTCATACTAAAAAAAACGAAGAAATCTTAGAGGTTTTAAAGAGAGGGCAAGAATAACGAGCAAACGATATGTCTGCTATCCAAGAGCTCATGAGAATGAAAGCAGAAAATCAAAAAAAAAACTAGATCTGCAGAGCGCTAAACAAGATCACGATATCATGATGATAGATTTGGATAACATCAAAGGAACTCCAGAACGACAGTATTTTCGACAAAAAAAACAAGAAATTATGAATAGAAATATTATAAAACCATTATTTGGAGGATCTTCATCACTCGAAGGAACTGAATATGGAGGTGGCGTATACGGAGGTAGTGGTTACAGTGGAAGCCAATATAGAGGAAGCCAATATGGAGCACCTCAATTTGTAGGAGGTCAACTTGGAGGAAGCCAGTATGAAGGAGATCGACATGGAGGACCTCGCTATGGAGGGCCTCAATTTGGAGGTCCTCCATTTGGAGGAGGTCAACATGAAGGAAGTCAGTATGGAGGAAGCCAGTATGAAAGAGATCGACACGGAGGACTTCAATTTGGAGGGCCTCAATTTGGAGGACCTCCATTTGGAGGAAATCAGTACCGAGAAAGCCAATACCGAGAAAACCAGTACGTCGGAAGCCAATTTGAAGGACATCAGTTCGGAGGAGACCAGCAGGGAGGAAGCCAGTATGGAGGAAGCGGCTACAACATACCAAGGTATGGAGGAGAACAACAGGGGGATAACGCGCGCGGAAATCGCATCGAACCCAGTGATGACCTCCCAGATTTTTAGTTTTAATTTCAAATGTAATATTTTAATTTTGAAATATGTAATGCTTATTTTATTTTTATAATGTAATGCTTATTTTAATTTGGCAAGCTAATTATTATTATTTATATAAATTATTATTTATATTAATTATTAATTATAATAAAAAAAATATGAAAAAACGTGGAGCTCAGCTCGACGTTCGTCGAGCTCAGCTCGGGCAAAACGTCGAGCTCAGCTCCACGTTTTTATTTAAATATAATTTTTTTAATTTTAATTTTAATTATTATATATATTTATTTATACATATAAATATGTAAATTATATAAATATATTCTGACATTAATAAATGTATATTTATTTATATATATAATATTAAAAAATTCGTGTTCTTCAAATATGAAGAACATGGTTGGAGTTGGTTCTCCATGTTCTCCATATTTGAAGAACATAGTACCATATTTGAAGAACATAGTACCACTGCATCTCCATATTTAGAGATCTCACGTTGGAGATGCTCTTACGCCTACCGAATTCCGACTTCATTTTTTGCCATTATTATCTCACGAGCCGGATCCTTATGATCGCGCGAACTATTATGATCTCACTGCGATCATGATTCGCGGGCACAGAAGTTTCGAGAGGCCGCGTGGTTTTGGGCTTCTTGTAGTACTTCCTCCTCCTCCAGGCACAGTACTGCGTTGGGAGATGCAAGAAGCGAGGGCAGATATCCCAGCGTCGGAGCAGCGGCCAATGGAGGGCGGCGGCTCGGAACCGCCGCCGGACGATCCATGGGAACCCGGTAAAACACTGTCCCTTCATTATCCTCAGCAGAACCATTCTCTTCTACTGTTATCTTTCGTTCTTCTCAACGTGTTGTTAGATCGGAGTTCCCTCCATATCTGATTTTTCAGAAAGCCGTACTTTCCTCTTTCCGTTGTTCATTGTGATAATAATGTTGCCCGTTGGATTGAGATGAGAAGGATTTTTTTTCGAGAATTTGTTTATTTCACTGGTTAGTCGGATGTAATTAGAGCGTAAGAGTGATTGACACTGTAGAAACATGGCTAAGAGGAGGTATTTTCGAGCTGTGAAATTGAACAACTACAGGGGAAACTTCAGTCAATTGCTTAACTGGGAATGTTGTTTTTCGACAAAAGTAAATGCAAGCTTAGGGGTGGATTCTTGAATTTGGTATGGGGAGGCGAGTGATAGGGAAGTGCTTCTCAAATTTTGTTGCTGTTGCTGTGGGGGTGAATACTAAAGGATTGGGTAAGATAGATTCACTCATTATAATGAGAAGGCCTTTATTTATAGCTGTTTATGTGAAGTATAAATGTGAAAAAAATAGCACTCCTCAACTTGCCACAAGAGGAACAAATGATTGCCAGTTGATTTTCACAGTGATATTCCTCAATAGATAAGAAAGTTAACCTTAATTATGATAGTAACCACTTGCCCAGATAAGCTCATATATTCCTTTTGCTACATAAAATTCATATGCGACACTTGATTTAGCGATAATATCTTCTCTCTTACTTCTCCATGCGGCAATGAACCTCCCGACAAAAGAACACATTCTAGAAGTGGAGCATCTATCACCAAAGTTCTTGCTTAATCAACATGTGAGAAACCATTAAAAATCGTTAACCGAATCCATCAGAATTAAGTAACAACTGACTCCGTGGAGCAATGAGTGCTAATAACTACTTTAAATTTTCTAGCCATGCTAACTAGCATAAGTGACGTGTGGATGCCTATGAGAGATATAGTTTAATTGACCAACAAATGTCTAATATCTATCCATTTGAATGCACCCCTTTCATCTCCATTTCGTCTTTTTTATGATGATTTACTTCAATGCGGGTAACAACTGACTTGCACCCGACATACTGGATTCAATATCATGCTTTGATTTTTCAACATCAATTATAAGAAAATATTGTAGTACTCCCAAACCCTTGATCTCCAATTCATTAGCCAACTTATATTTGAGTTGATTAATTCCTTCATCGCTATTCTCCAAAAAATAATGATATCATTCACACATATGATCAGACCTATAATCTTTGCCCCATTCGTTCCATTAAGATTGTGTAGTCAACATGACTTTAATAATATTAAAAAAGGACCATTACTTTCTAAAATATTCAAAAAAGGCCCATTGAGATTGTTTTTAACCATACATAGACATATTTTAGTATGCAAAATTTTCCTTTGGTTTGGGAGCTATAAGGGATTTTCATTAAAACTTATTCCTGAAGAATCCATATACTAATGCATTTTAGCATTAAATTGATGTAGGGGCCAATCAAGGCTAACAAGATGTGATAAAGTTTCTAGGATTGAGTTCATTTTAGCAACAAAAGGATAAATGTCTCTGAATAGTCAATTTCATGAGTTTGAGCATATATCTTAGCAACGAATCTCGTTGTATTTTCTTCAATGTTTCCATCTGAAGTTTGTTTAATTGAGAAGACACATCTACATCTATCCCATCGATCACCACGAACAGATCTTGCAGTTGGTCCCAACGGTGTTTTCGTAGCCCATCCTTCGAGTTGATTCGGCCCTCCTTCCTGTTGCCCTAGACTTGACCGGCCATCTCTGGTGTTCATTCTAGTTGCACCTCATTTTAGCAACCCTTTCTTACGGTCTACCGCAATGATCCATCCCTCCTTCCGACCACCCTAAACCTCTGTTGACGGTAGTCCAGTAGTTGGTTGCTTCAACACAAAGTGTTTTCCACCCCTAGGCTAGCAGTTCTTGTCTCGAACATTCCTTCCCTGGCATCTCTGGTCGTCCTTACAACTTATGTCATCTGGATCTTTTGCCCAAGACACACAAAATGGCGGGCAACCGCATGGATTCCATTGAATGTGCCCTCAACACCATCAACACTCGTCTCGATGCCCAAGACGAGCGTTCACGTGCATTTTAGCATTGTTTTGCAACATGCAACAGGGATAACCCCCAACCCAATGTTGCTTTCGCTCTAGGATCCCCAAGCAAGCCGTTTTCTGGGGAACCTGCTTCGACCTGGCTGCCTCCTCCGCGCCACCCCTGTCTTGACGTTCCCACATTCAACGACAATGGCTCACAGGGTTGGATTACCCGCACTAAGCAATATGTTAACATTCACCATTGCTTGAGCTGAATGAAATGGACATACCTTAGATATGTGTGTTGGGTCATTATATTCTTTGAGTTTAAACACTCCATTGACCCTATTTTGACATAAAGTTGATCTATGGATTTAAACACGCTATCATTGAAGGTATCTGCTAGTCTTAGGCCATTCTATAGATTTAAAATTACCATTTAAAGTTTTCTCTTAGTCTAAGGTGGGAAAAAATTGTGGTCTATCCACAAAAAATACATTCAACAATTCAACATCATATATTTTCGTAAGCATTCAGTCATTGTCTATAACCTTAGTTCGCCCCATTATTATTTTCACTTATTAATTTATATTCTCAATTTACCTCGAACATTAAATACGTTGATCATGGAGCTATCACATGACAATAGCTTGCCATCTAACAGTTCCTAGATTATTATTATTTGCACTAGGAACTATCACCATGAATACTGAACATGATGTTGTCATTAGAATAGAGACTAGGAGATTGTCACGACCCATCTCAACAAAAATCAGAGTGCGCTTTGGGGCGAGTCGTGATGCCACAGGTATGTGCGAAAAGAAAATCTATGTTTGTAAGGAGGGAGCAGAGATGTTGGTAATAGTTTTAAAATAATTAATTTGTAGGAAAAATAATTTGTTTTTTTGCGTAAACTTTAAAATATAGTAGTGTGAAACAGATATTAAAATTCATGATACAAGTTCAGGTACAATTTTTATGCAATGACAGACTCAGATGAATGAACATGCAAATAAATGTTGTTAGGGTTTGGCGGTCTGGTCTCGGCAGCTTGTTGTTCGGGCGGTCTGGCGGTTTGTCCCCGCGGTCTGGTTGTGTGGCGGCTTGATAGGAGGCAACGGTTATGTCTGGCGGCTTGTCTTGATAGATTGACGGTCTGTCTGTTCTGCGGACTGGCGGTTTGGACCAGCGGCATGTCTGGTAGCTGTCCTAGCAGTTTGGTAAGAGGCTGTAGCAGTGGTCTGGTGGTTAGCCGCAGCAGCGGTTTGGTGGTTAGCCGCAGCAGCGGTCTGGTGGTTAGCCGCAGCAGCGGTCAGGTGGTTAGTCGCAGCAGCGGTCAGGTGGTTAGTCGCAGCAGCGGTCAGGTGGTTAGTCGCAGCAGCGGTCAGGTGGTTAGTCGCAGCAGCGGTCCGGTGGTTAGCCGCAACAACGGTCTGATGATTAGCCGCATCAGCGGTCTGGGGGTTTATCGCAGATGCGGTCTGGAGGTTAGCCGCAGCAGGTGTTCAGAGGCTTCCCAGGATTTGTATGTTGTATAGTCTGGCGGTTTGATTGTGTCAAACCGCGAAGCCCACTCGGCTAGTATTTAGTCCAACATCTCTTGTTGTATTCTCTCATCTTCCTCATTTTCTATAAATAAGGGGGCATATCTTTGTACTATTTATCTTTTTGGAGCAATAAAAATTATCTTTTATTTAGCTCTTTTTACATGGTATCAGAGGTAATCGATTCTTTGCTCCAATTTGCTAGCGATTTGTTTTTTTAACTGCTTCCGGTCTTCTTCCCGCCCTACCCTCCCTTGCTAATCGCTTCTCCTGCGACTTGTTCTGTCTTTGCGTTCTATTCAGTTTGCGCGACTTCGCTGTTGTTCGCGCATCTTGCTTTCCCCTCCTGTGCTCTTGCAGGTTGTTGTGGTCGCGTTGGTTGTTTTCTCTACTCGCACGGTTTGTTTTCTCTTCTCGCGCGGGTTGTTTTCTCTACTCGCGTGGTCTCTTCCTCTTCTCTGTTTGCTTCTTTTTTTGGTGGCAAGTTCTGCCTTGTTCTCTTTCTGTGACCAGTTCTTTTTCAGCTTCTCACTCAACCGTGCGATTTGAGTCTCTCTGCTGGCCTTCTTTCCTTGGTCACGTTCTTTCTGCAGCCTGTTCTTTTGCGGCTGGCGCTCTTCTAGGAGTCTTTTGCGGTCTCTTCTCTTCACTGTTTGATCGCGCGGTTTATTCGCATGCTCTCTTTGCCTCATTTGCAGGCTTGTGTCTAACCGTGCGGTTAGCTTTTTGATGTGATTTAAAATCGTAGGGCTGTAGTTCTAAAATAGAAAAATGCGATCTTTCAAAATATTTGAGGCGCAGGAGACTTTGGCAGACTATTTCTAACGAAATAAACGACCTACACGTCGCTCGCGAACACAAAGCTACCGCACGATCGTATTAACGTCACGAGTCACAATTCCACCGTCATGAAATTAATTCCACAGGCAACACATTCAACAGAGAGGTAATGCAGGTATGAAAATAACGATAAATAGGAGGTACGATTAGTTAGGGCAAGCTCATAATAACACTATTCATTTTAAATATCATAAGCATAAAATAACTAATGAGGGAGAACAAGGAGAGGGCGAGGTATACCAACAGGGCTCGGGATCAACACGAGTCCACGAAACAGAGGCCGGAGGTAGGCGCAGTTTGAGGATGGTGGCTGACGGACTCGAAAATGGCGGTGGCAAGCTAGCTGGAGATTGGCCAAGCGAGGAATGGTTCGTGAGAAACCAGGAAATCGCTAGATCCTGCCGGAGGAGGATGCTGGTGGGTCGTCGGGGCCTAGGAGGAATCCTGGCAACGACCACGACGGTCTACATGGCTTCAGGAAGCAGGAACGGTGGTCGGGAAAGCTTCTCCGGTGGTTTCCGGCGGTGGGAGAGGCGCGGGACAAGAGAAACGACTTCAGAGGATTGTTCGGTTGGAGGAGATGAGGGTGCCAGAGGGGACGGTGGAGTTGGGAGCTCCGGCGAGGAAAACGACAGCGGGAAACAAGGATTCCGGACGTCCGTCGGGAGAATAGTAGCAGGTATTAGGGCCGGCGCTGGATGGAATCGAACGAAGACATTAAGGTCTCGTTCGATTCATTTTCCAGCCTCCGTGAACAGGAGATAAAAGGGATATTTATAATAAGAGTTTAGGGTTTAATTGGCTATTGGCAGACAAGGTTTTTCTTAGGAAGAATGGGCTTTGATGGGCTTAACTTGACAGGAATAGGGGGCTAATTATAAATTAAAATAGTTAATTAATTAAGCTTTCCCTAAACTAATCTACTCCTAATTAACGGACCTATGCATTTAAGGTCTCGTTGGCCGGTCACACCAACGAGCCAAACCAAAACTTGCGCGACAGCGTGCGCGATACAAAATTACATCAAAAGCGCAAATAACGTGCGCGATACAACTCTACGCTACACAATAATCCAAACAATGCGCAAAAACGTGCGCTACAATGATAAACGACATATGCGATAAAAATAATAAAGACGAGGCGACGCGGGTTGCATCAATTCTCCCGGGGTTGAAAGAGCTCGACCCTGACGAGACTTGATGTAACCTGCAAGTAGAAAATCCAAGTGTCGATCAGAGAAATGCTGCATGCCGTCCTGCTGATGCCGTGGCTGCGATCCAAAACCTGCAAGTAACCTCTCATCCCCAAAAGCTCGCAATCCATTAGTCAAAATTTCATGCCAAATATTTAAATAAACAGTAATTATTAGAGCTTTCAGAGGATGACAGGGGCGGTATGTGGGGAAAACATGTGGTAGTAGGGGGAACATGAAACACGTGGAATCAGCCCGTGGAATCAGTAACACATAACGCAACATACGCTCGTCTGATAGACACCCACGAACGTCTGCTAGACCTGGATCGAATATCGTCCTAACTTCACCCGATGAACTTCCGCTCGAGTCATAAAATTTTAAACAAATCCCAACTTGGGTGGTCTCGATGAGGAGTAAAATATCTAAGGCTCGTCTCGACTCCCTCAAAACTACTAAACCTAGAAATGTTAGCACTCAAACAGTGGTGACGTGGTGACTCAACGTGCTCACCTAAAACTAAAGGGAAGTGACGTGAACAAAAAGCGTGCTTACCAAAAATAAAATCAATATAGGGTGGTGACTCAAGGGCCATGGGAGAGGGGCCACCAAGCACGAAGTCTGTGGGCTCAAGGGTTTGAGGCGGTAGTGGGCTAAGAAAGTCAGGACACAAGACGCACGAGTCTGTGTCACCCAAGATAAGGGCTTCATCACTAACCAACTCCTCTGGGAGAAGAGAAAGCGATGAAGTGTCATCCGAGGTGAGTGACACATCACGAGTAAGTCTTCCCTGGAGTGGGGCCTCAGGGAACAACTCGGCGACTGAAGGATGTGAGTCAGTGGGGGAAAGTGGGCACACTATGTCAATCGGGAGGAAGGAATGAGAGGGAAAGAACACATCTTCCTGGAGCAGGGGCTCGGGAAGAACCTCCTCGATCGAAGGGGGTGCCAAAACGGAGACAGGTGGAGGCACAACTTCAGCCAGAGTGAATAAAATACGAGAGAGTTCTTCTTCCGGTAGCAGGGGCTCAGGAAGAACCTCCTCGGCTGAAGGGAGCGTTGTAGTGGAGACATGTGGAGTCACGACATCAGTCGAGGTGATAAAGATAGGAGAGAAATTCTCCTTAGAGCAGGGGCTCCAGAAGAATCTCCTCGACTGAAGTGAGCGTCACAGTGGGGTTGAGTGGAGCTAAAGTGCTCGTCGTGCAGCTGACGAGATGTGGGGGGCTAACGAGACACCTAACCTCGGGTTCCACTACGTGAGAAGTGGAAAGGTAGGCAGGAGTAGCATAATACATGCGTTTTGTCACCTCCAGGTTGTGAACGGAAGTGCACAACCCACGCAGATTCTGTCGGGTGTCGGCAGTGACGCACTCAACATCTCTCATCAAAGCCTTAATGCGCACATCTAAGTCACTCATCATTTTTTTTAAAACGAAAACAAAAAAAACCAAACCTAGAAGTTGATGACGACCGACGCTCGACTATCCCACGATAGGAGTGAGATATCCCAGCAGCCACACCAAACTGATGTGATTTAAAATCGTAGGGCTATAGTTCTAAAATAAAAAAATGCGATCTTTCAAAATATTTGAGGCATGGGAGACTTTGGCGGACTATTTCTAACGAAATAAACGACCTACACGTCGCTCGCGAACGCAAAGCTACCGCACGATCGTATTAACGTCACGAGTCACAATTCCACCGTCATGAAATTAATTCCACAGGCAACACATTCAACAGAGAGGTAATACAGGTATGAAAATAACGATAAATAGGAGGTACGATTAGTTAGGGCAAGCTCATAATAACACTATTCATTTTAAATATCATAAGCATAAAATAACTAATGAGGGAGAACAAGGAGAGGGCGAGGTATACCAACAGGGCTCGGGATCAACACGAGTCCACGAAACAGAGGCCGGAGGTAGGCGCAGTTTGAGGATGGTGGCTGACGGACTCGAAAATGGCGGTGACAAGCTAGCTGGAGATTGGCCAAGCGAGGAATGGTTCGTGAGAAACCAGGAAATCGCTAGATCCTGCCAGAGGAGGATGTTGGTGGGTCGTCGGGGCCTAGGAGGAATCCTGACAACGACCACGACGGTCTACATGGCTTCAGGAAGCAGGAACGGTGGTCGGGAAAGCTTCTCCGGTGGTTTCCGGCGGTGGGAGAGGCGCGGGACAAGAGAAACGACTTCAGAGGATTGTTCGGTTGGAGGAGATGAGGGTGCCAGAGGGGACGGTGGAGTTGGGAGCTCCGGCGAGGAAAACGACAGCGGGAAACAAGGATTCCGGACGTCCGTCGGGAGAATAGTAGCAGGTATTAGGGCCGGCGCTAGATGGAATCGAACGAAGACATTAAGGTCTCGTTCGATTCATTTTCCAGCCTCCGTGAACAGGAGATAAAAGGGATATTTATAATAAGAGTTTAGGGTTTAATTGGCTATTGGCAGACAAGGTTTTTCTTAGGAAGAATGGGCTTTGATGGGCTTAACTTGACAGGAATAGGGGGCTAATTATAAATTAAAATAGTTAATTAATTAAGCTTGCCCTAAACTAATCTACTCCTAATTAACGGACCTATGCATTTAAGGTCTCGTTGGCCGGTCACACCAACGAGCCAAACCAAAACTTGCGCGACAGCGTGCGCGATACAAAATTACATCAAAAGCGCAAATAACGTGCGCGATACAACTCTACGCTACACAATAATCCAAACAATGCGCAAAAACATGCGCTACAATGATAAACGACATATGCGATAAAAATAATAAAGACGAGGCGACGCGGGTTGCATCACTTTTTCTCTATCCGGTTTCTCTCTCTATGAGGTCGGTTTCTCTTGTGTCTAACCGTGCTTTTTTGGCCTCTTCCGATAAGTGGCTTATTGACTCTGGTGTCACTTGTCACATGACTGGCAATTCTCGTTTGTTCTCCTGCTTGAATACGCAGAAATGGGTATCTCTTGTCGTTATTGCAGATGGAACTCTTCTCCTGTGCATGGTGTTGGCATTGTGCACCTCACTCCGTCTTTGCAGCTTGAGGACACTCTCTATGTTCTCACTTTTCCGTGCAATTTACTGTCTGTTCATGCTCTCTGCACACAGTTGCACTGCACGGTTACTTTTACTACCACTACTTGTTCTTTCTGGGATTCTGTCTCAAAAGCAACGACTTCTACTGGAACTGCGAGTGGTGACCTCTTCTTTCTTGACAATGTCATTGCTCTTTCTGCCTCTTCTTCCCTTCAGCAATGACCTCGTCGTCTTGACCATCCTCCTTCTCGCCTCATCTACCAACTTCTCTCAAATCTTCCTCAAGAGAATTCCCCTTTGAATTGTAAAGCATGTCAGCTTGGTAAACATCATCGCTCTTCTTTCCCAGCATGGACGAGACGTAGTTCTTCGCGTCCTTTTGAACTAGTTCACTCTGACATCTGGGGTCCCTCTCCTACTACTACTATTGGTAGAGGTATCTTGTACTTTGTTACCTTCATTAATGATTTCTCCAGGTGTACTTGGTTGTATCTTTTGAAAGAGCGTTCTGACCTTTACTCTGTGTTTACCATCTTTTATTATGAGATCTCCACACAGTTTAATGTGTTTATTCAGGTTCTTCGTACTGATAAAGCCAAGAAATATGTCAGCCGTCAATTTTTCGAATTTTGTGTGAGCCACGATTGGATTCACCAAACTACTTATCATTATACCTCTCAACAGAATGGCGTTGCAGAACGCAAGAATCGTCATCTTCTGGATGTTGCTCACAACCTTCTCTTACAAATGAATGTTTCTCGGTCTTATTGAGGTCATGTTGTTCTTCTCTCTTGCTATCTCATAAATCGTATTCCTTCGTCTGTTCTTTAGGGCAAGACTCCATTCTCCATTTTGTATCCCGGGGCCGAGCCGTTTCCTTTATTGATGATTTCTGGGGGCCGAGCCGTTTCCTACATCATCGCTCTTCTTTCTCAGCACGGACGGGACGTAGTTCTTTGCGTCCTTTTGAACTAGTTCACTCTGACATCTGGGGTCCCTCTCCTACTGCTACTATTGGTAGAGGTATCTTGTACTTTGTTACCTTCGTTGATGATTTCTCCAGGTGTACTTGACTGTATCTTTTGAAAGAGCATTCTGACGCAGTTCTTCGCGTGTCGATGCTAACCCACCATCTGTAGAGCTGGTTCGGATGATTGTTGAAGCTGTGATGGTCGCACTGGATGCTCGTTCTGCACGATTAGCACTTGGAGGTGCCCCTATCCTAGCACGCACTGTTGTTGCTCCAAGTGATGTAGAGACACGTGTGCATGTGAATCCACCTCCTTGTGCTGGTAAGAGTGGAAGACGTAGGAAACGGCTTCGTTCTTCTAGGATCGCACCTTCTGTTGCCATGTGAATTTCTACTGTTACAAATCCCTTCGTATGCTTTACCTGCAGACTGCAGTAAGATTGGTCATATAGCACGCTCCTGCCGAAGTGGCCCCCTAAAGGCGAATGATCGAGTTGTTGCACGTTCCCTTGTTACGGGAGTCGCTAGTGCTGCAACTAAAGAGTCTATTATTTGCTTTAAATGCGGGAAGGTGGGGCACATCGCCCACTTGTGTCATAACAGTTGTCCGAGGACCGACAACTTAGTGTTGGAGCTTCTCAGGACGGCAGGGCCCAACTATGCGGAGAAAAGGGAAGGTAGTGGAGTCGGGTACGCCACGCATCTTTCTGCCCGAGCCTTGAGCTGATGAACTTAGGTTGTAAGGGATTTGCAAAATTTTGAATTATTCAAAAAAATGTAATTTATCGCCTGTTTTCCTCTTTTGTTGGTTAGAATTGGAGTAGTTATTGAACTCTATTTTGAAGATTGAAATAGCTATGACTCTTGGATGAGTCAAATTTAGGGGATGTAATGAAGTTGAAAAATGACTACTTATAATGTTTATGTTCCTATTTTGGGTTTTGGATGGAACTATAAATGCTGGGTTAACAAATTTTGAGTGATGTGTAGTCACAAAATCATGGGTTTGTAGCATATGATTTGAGACTTTGGATGTAGTTAGTGAGTTATTACGTTTTATCGGCATATATGAACCTTATCGCTAAAGCTTGTGATTTGTTCAAGAATTTAAAAATGTTATGAACCTTGCAAAAATACTTTGGGAAAAATAACTATTAAATGCAAAGTTATGAAATTTTTATGGAGTAACTCTTGATATCCACTTTCATAATGATTACGAAAATTGTTGTTGATTGAATGCTCCAAAACCTATCATCGAATCATAATAAATTCATGATAAAGCTTGAGTCGGGAAAAATTTAATTCTTAATTGTAAATCATTCAATTAGTGTTGGTGTGTTAGGAGGAAACTTTATTTTCCTAATAATGAACTCATTGAGGATAGGATGAAACTTGCCATGTAAATTCAAAATGTTATGTTGCTGAACACTTTTGAAAACATCAAGTTCATTGAAATTACGTTTGGATTTCAATAAAATACACTTCGTTAAAAAGTGGCCCTTATATTGGAAGTTTCTTCAATGATCATAAAGTTAGTTGGTAACTCACTTGGTGAGTAACTTGTATAAGGAGCCATGTGCCTACAATGAAACAAGTTGAAACAAAATCATTTAAAATTTTTGGATAGAGAACTGTGTATGGGGTTACTTCGAGTACTGCGACATCCATAGAGGTAATCTCATGGGTGGTTAACCTTATATGTATGATTGGTAAAATTTAGAATTTTGTGTTCATTTTGATTATGCATAAGCTCTACGCTTTGTTTGGAATCATGAGAAGATTCACAAACAATGGACTTGTAGCTTGAGTTGATAGAAATTACCATGAAAATCTATAATTGTTTGGACTAAAATGAAAATGATGTCTTTTAATTATAGTTTCTCTTATGAGTTTAATACTTGTGTTGATAATGTGGAATACAAGAGATGCTAAAAATTGACGATCGTAACGTTACTCGTCAATGTTGAATGAAGGTAATGATATATCTTGTTTACTATCTAATAATTCGATTAGACTATTGTAATCACGTGAGATGCTATTAGATGTAAGCCCGTAGCAAAATACATCGGTGTGACCATTTAATTTTCCTTTGAGAAGTCGTAATTTCTCACTTAGGAGAAGTTGTAATCACTTATGTTGTGACAGAATGACAATAGAGTAATGAGAATGAGCATTCGTATGACTTGTTTGATTATGACATGAATGACGGGAGAACCTCTATGATAGAGTGCATGTGAGGATTTGTCGACGCTTATATGTCTGAATCTAAATTTGACTCCCGAGTTTGCAAAGTCTCACGAATGTTGTTCGTAAATCCTAGCTTAATAGTTCTTTACCTTTGTGATCAATTGGTTATCCTTGTCAAGGTATAGATCAAAGTAGCGCAACGAAAGCATGGTGGACGCATAACCTACATGTCATACGGTGATATTCTGATGTTTTACGACTGGGGTTGAGTGTAAATTTCGGGGCGAAATTTTGTTAAGGGGGAGAGAATTGTAATGCCCCAAATTTATAATATTAAATGTGGTGTGCTTATATCAACTGTTGGTGTGCATATAGAGGTTGTCGGGGTGCGCTTAGCATGATCATTTTAGGTTTTAAAATAAAATACCTAAACTTCTCCTCTCCCTCATACCCGATCCCCCCTTCCTCCCTTTAGCGAGTGAACGACGACTCCCCCTTCCCTCGCTATCTCTTTTCGTTTTCGCGTGAGACCACCGGATCTGCCGATCTCCCCCTCCTTCCCTGTCGCTAAGCGTTGAAGGCCATCGGAGTCCCTGGTCGCCGTCGTCATCTAGTGTGAGGAGGGAAGGCCTAATCTCCCTCCTTACGAGCCCTTATTAGGGCTGTTGTCGAAGCTTTACCGGAGATCTCCTCTGCCTTACCTATACTGACCAGAAAGAAGCCCTTTTGCCATCGCCAGTGGAGAAGAAGGTCGATCCGCCTACTCCTTGGCTCCCCTTGCCAAAGAGCTCACCTTGCCAGCCCTTTCCAACTTTTGTTTGTCATGATCCACCAAGCTCATGGTTGGAGCCTTGTCAACTGTCAAGAGAAGAAGAGGAGGTCACCTTGTTGAGCTTCCCTTTGCCGAAGAATGTTGGTTGACCACTTTGTTGCCGAGCAAAGGCTTGGAAATGTGTTGTCTCGGGGATTAGGAACTCTGATCGACGAGTCGTCACCGCCAACATAAAGAAACCGCACCACGATCACTCTCCGCCCAAATCCTTGAGGCTTTAATGGCCGGGAAGGATTGGGCGCGGGCAACAATCTCTCCCCGGGTTTAGGATTCAACTGTGCATGTGTGTTATGATGTGATTGTGAGGCACCCGATGTCTCTAATTAGAGAACCTGAGGCGACCACGGTTTCTAGTGAACCTCCGGGTCGATTGTGTCCGTCCCCGACATATTTTACATTAGAAATAACCGGCAAACGGCTATGTATTAGGCATGTTGTGTGAAGCTTGTTTATGTCGATAAGCCCTGATCGGTGATGTTGATTGCATATTTTATACCGGATAATTATCCACATTTCTTTTGTCGTATACGCTTACGAGTTGAGAATTGATGTTGGTTGCGTCCATGAGAATCTGTATATAGCCTAGATTTATAGCGAGATCATGTCGATTTGTGGTTGTTATTTATAGAGAAACGCGAGTGACAGAATTTTTTTGAATATTGTAGAGAAGTACACGAGTAATGCAGGAAAATCAGTCAACCTTATATATGCTTCTTCAGTATGTAAATACAAGTATGAGTACAACTATATAGGGAGGAAGAGAGAAGAATCTCAAATCCAAGATGTGAGACTAAAACAAATAGGAAGAAAATACACAAATGAGCCAAAACATGGGCCTTACATTGTCTTTTCCATCACTCCCCCGCAAGCTGGAGCGTACAAGTCGTAGGAACCCAGCTTAGACAAGAATTGATAAAATAGAGCACTTGATAGGGCCTTAGTGAGGATGTCAACCACTTGGTCTGTAGCCAGAACATGTCTCAATTTCAGCTTTTTCATTTGAACTTTTCCCGAACAAAATTGCAGCCGACTTTAATATGTTTCGTTCTTTCATGAAAGACCGGGTTCTTAGCTATGTGTATAGCAGCTTGACTGTCAGAGTAAATTAGCTGGTAAGGAAAGTTTTACTCTCATATCACTTAAGAGACTTTCAATCCATGTAAGCTCGGATACAACAGATGTCATTGACTGATATTCCGCTTCAGCTGAAGATCGAGAAACCACAGCTTGTTTCTTACTGCGTCAGGTAACAAGGTAACATTCAAAGTAGATACAAAATCCGCTGGTAGAACGCCGATCATTTAGGGAACGACCATAATCTGCATCTGAATACGTAACCAATGTTGGAGTAGAATAAGAAGTTTTGTATGTCAGCCCTTGACCAGGAGCAGTTTTTAGATATCTCAGGATGTGTTCGACGGCCTGAAGATGAGACATCCGAGGAGAATGCATAAACCGACTGACTATCCCAACAACAAGGATATGTCTGGTCTCGTGACCGTTAGGTAAATCAACTTCCCAACGAGTCGTCGATAATATTCTGGATTTGGAAGAAGATCTCATTAGAAGCATGTGCACATAGCTTGTGATTGACATCCATAAGAGTGTTAACCGGCTTGCATCCAGAATAGCCAGCATCCTGAAGAAGGTCGAGACAGTACTTTTGTTGAGATAAAACAAGGCCATCGGGACGTCTTGCGATCTCAAGGCCAAGGAAATATCGAAGGTTCCCCAGTTCTTTTGTTTGAAATACGGAACTAAGGTGTTGTTTGACCACTTGTATTCCCTTTGAATCATCTCCGGTGATCAGGATGTCATCAACATACACCAAAAGAAGAACCGTTCTTGTTGTTCGATGTCGAGTAAACAGAGAGAAGTCTGCCGAGCTCCGAGTAAAGACAACCTCCCGAACAGCCTTACTAAACTTATTGAAACATGCCCGAGGGGATTGTTTGAGATCATAAATTAACTTCTTAAGATGTCAAACTTGGGACTCCCCCGTGATCTCAAACCCGGGAGGCTGTTGCATATAGACTGTCTCTTGAAGATCTCCATTTAAAAATGCATTTTTGATATCCAGTTGATGTAATGGTCACTGGCGATGCACAACAACGAAGAGGACACAAACGGTGTTGAGTTTCGCTACCAGAGAGAAGGTTTCTTCATAGTCAAGGTCATGTTGTTGAGTGAAGCCGCGAGCCACCAATCGGGCTTTAAGATGGTCAATTGCCCCATCAGGAGCATGCTTGATGACAAAAACTCATTTACAACCAACAAGGGTCTGTCCTGGAGGAAGAGGGACTAGATCCCATGTGTGATTTGCCCAGAGAGCAATCATTTCTTCGTCTATAGCCGCCCGCCAGCCCGGATGTTGGAGAGCCTCCTGCATGGAATTAAGGACAAAATAGAGGATAATATAGTGACAAAGTCCTGAAGCGCAGGGGACAGACGATGTATGGATACGTAATTCGTCATGGGATGGGCGGTGGAAGCCGACGTTGGATCAACAGGTCGCAGAGTGCCAGAGGTTGAAGCTGTTTGCATTTAGGCGGCGGAACGGGGGGGGGGGGCGAGTGTAGACACGAAGAAGAGGAGGTTGGTGGTGAAATGGAACTTCAGTGGGAAGTGGTCATGGTGGAGAAGACGTAACTGGAACGACAGGTCGAGGTAATGATGGCGATGGAGGAGGTGGTGATGAAGTAGAAAAACGGTTGATCTTCTAGAAAAGTAACATCTGCCGAAACAGTCACATTGCGGGTAGTGGGAGAGTAGCAAACATATCATTTTTTAGTACGGGAGTAACCAAAAAATATGTATTTGTCCGCCCGAGGATTGAACTTGTCAATGGAGGGACCGAGATGAGGAACATAACAAGTACAACCAAATGTGCGAGGGGTGAAAGAGAATGACGGTACAGAGGGAAAGATGATACTAAACGGGGTGGCGTTGTTGAGGACGGAGGAAGGGAGACGGTTGATGAGATGACATGTCATGGAAACCGTAAAATGTCAATACGCCTTGGGAACATGCATTTGGATCATGAGACAGCGAGCAACATCAAGAAGATGTCTATTTTTGCGCTCAGCCACACCGTTTTGTTGAGGAGTATAGGAACACAAAGTCTGATGAATAATCCCAAATTCAGAGCAGAGAGTATTGAATTCATGACTAGTATATTCATGAGCATTATCTGTCCGGAGCATTTTGAGTGTATCAGCAAACTGAGTGCGAGTCTCAAGAATGAAAGCACGAAACACACGTAGAAGTTCAGAGCGGTCACGAAGTAGGTACAACCAAGTCATCTGTGAATTATCATCAACAAAAGTAATGAAATAACGATAACCAGATATACTTGCTATTTTATAGAGTCTCCAAATATTAGAATGAATTAACATAAAAGGAGCAGAGCTCCGGGTACAATGAGGTGAAAACGAGGAACGATGTTGTTTCCCCAGAGTACATGAATCACAAGAAAAAACTTTAAAAAGAACATCAGGAAGTGCCTTTTGGAGAACGGGAAGCGGTGCATGCCCAAGACGCCGATGCCAGACAACTGAGGAGACGGAAGCGAGAATGGTAGGAGAGACATCAAGAAGGTAGAGCCCGTTTTGCAATCGTCCTCTACCAATGATACTCTGCGTCCTGCGATCCTGCATCAGAAAAGAAGGTGTGGACGTGATGGAATAATCTAAATCTGCAGTGAGGCGACTAACAGACAGTAAATTAAAGGGAGAGCCCGGGACATGGAGAGTCGAGCGAAGAGAAAGAGAAGGATTGAGGGGTATGTCGGCAGAGCCAAAGACAGGAGCGGTGTTGCCATTGGCAACGGTGATAAACTTTGGATGCGGAGAATCTAAGTATCGGGGTGGCTTCATGGATGTGATATGGTGAGTAGCACCTGAATTCACTATCCAGCTTGGACTAGTGGAGAGACAAGCGATACCTTCATTAGAGACGAAGGCAACAGAGGAAGGCGAGTTGTGGAGCAACCCTTGAAGTTGTTGGAGCTGGAGGCGGACTTCATCAAGATCAGCACGAGTGACCGACGGGCTGAGGGCAGCAACATAAGCATTTGGACGACTAGGGAGACCATGTTTGCGGTAGCATGTGGCCTCAAGATGGCCATCCTTACCACAAAAACAACACTTAGGTCGCGGCCGGCCTCCTCGACCCCTCCCCCGAGAGCCTGAACGTCCTCCACGAGCAAGGGGAGGGAGAGGTAATAATGGTGCCGAAGAGTGTTGGAGAAGTGTCGGGGAGGGAGGTCCAATAGTATCAGGAGGTGGTGAAACCTTTAGCAGTATGGAGCACACATCAGAGTATGAGGGAGTAGCAGCAGACGAGAGGATCTGAGCCCGAACACTCTGAAGATGAGGCGGGACACGAGCCATCTTCAAGACAATACCGACTCCTTCTTTTTGAGCGCGTTGGGCAGCGAGATCCGTAGTATGGGGCTGATGCTGAATCCAGGCTTCAACCAACGTCTTGGACCGAGCAACAAAGGAGATTAAATCAGCAACACTGCCAGGGTCAAGGCTCTAGAGATCAGTGATGATGTCGTATAGGTGTTGGAGACTATCCTTGCCGCTTGAGTAAAGAGAATGGAGCTCATCCCACGTTGTCTTAGCTGGTCTCGTGATACATGGACATGCGGTAAGGTTCGCCATCAAGGGAGTTGAGAAGTCATGTTTGAACACGACCATCGCTACGAAGCCAGTCGTCGGTAGGTGCAGAAGGAACATCATGGGTTAAATGATGTAGAAATCCTTTGTACTGAAGGACTCGGCGAACTGAATGCATCCACTCCACAAAGTTCTTTTTCCCAGTGAGGGAAATAGTGGTAATCCTCAATTCGTCGCGGACTTCAGGGACGGGGGCAGTCGCCTCAGCTGGAGTAGAGGTCGTAGTAGAAGAACTCATGCCAGACGATTAAGATAAGCGGTTAATTGACAAGCGGGTAAGAGGGCAAAGGGAGACAGCCTCCTCAGGAAGAAGAAGAGGTTGGCAGGAGGAACCTCTGCGAAAACAGGGAGCGAGAAGCAACAACGAGCATAGCGGAAACAACACAGGTCGCGGCGGATAGAAAAACCAACGACCAGCGAGCAACGGCCGGTGACCAGAGGAGAAGGTCGCAGTGAACAAAAAACCGCAGTGACTAGAGAAGAGAAAGCCGCCGGACAGGAGGCCGCAGCCGGTAGTCAAGGCGGAAGAAGAGTAGGTCGGAAGAAGACAGCGAGCGGTCTGAATGGTGGTGGGGCCCGACTAGAGCAGCAGCTAAAGCAAGCGGCCAGGCCGCGCGGCAAAGAGCAAGCAGCTAGATCAGGAGACCGCAACGAGAACAGGAGAAGAACTTTGGGCAGACCGCGCGGCAAACCGGTCACAGAGCAAGGAAAGACCTCGTGGCAAAAGAGACAGACCGCACGACAAACCGCACGACAAACCGCACAAGAAACTTCGATCAGGAGAGACGTTGGAGAGCACGGCTAGAAAATTGCGGCTAGATAAGAAGAGAAGAGGCCGCAACACGAAGAGAAGCCCGGCAAGAGTAGCGGCTAGAATAGAGGAGGTCACCGGGACTAGAAGAGAGGCCGACAACAGAATAGTAGCGGCTACAGCAGAGGAGAGACACGCGGCAAAGCACAATGGTAAGACGGAGATCCGTGGCTAGGAGTGGAAGACCGCGTGAGAAGGGGTGGTTCCACGGGAGAGAGAGGAAAGCTATAAAAGCGGAGCGGGAGAGGGAAGGGGAGATGGTTCCACGAGAGGAGAGGAGAAGTTGGGTGGAGAAAAGGAAGACCGCGGAGGAGAGGTGGTTAGACAGGCCGGCGGATAACAAGGGTAGTAACCGCAGAAGCTGGGCGGTTAGAAAAGAACTATCCGCCCGAGATCGGAGGTAGGACTGGATGCTCTGATACCATGTAGAGAAGTACATGAGTAATGCAGGAAAACCAATCAACCTTGCATATGCTTCTTCAGTATGTAAATACAAGTATGAGTACAAATATATAGGGAGAGAATAGAGAGAAGAGAGAAGAATCTCAAATCCAAGATGTAAAACTAAAACAAATAGGAAGAAAATACTCAAATGAGCCAAAACATGGGCCTTACATTGTCTTTTCCAACAAATATAAATCAATGACGAGGCTTAGTGGATTTTAGGTGTTTTCCTTACAAATCATTGTCATAATTATCGACGTTGGGTGAAAAGCTCCAAGTTTGGGGTAAATGTCATATAGAGCGATAATGTTTTATAGAGTACGTGGTGTAAACACTTAGACATAAGATCGATCATAATATTAATAAAATCATCGTAAGTGACGTTGGAGGATTAATTGGTCAAATCCCTCCTAATCGGGTTTTGAGCGGAGTATGTTATGTGAGCACTATTCATGAAATTATTCGTACGAAATCGAGTTGAACTCGGAGGTGTTAGACGTCATCTAGTAGCGTAATAATGTTGAATAATCATGTAGGATCTTATGTGATTTGATTAGATCTCCACCCAGAGTGTGTGGTAGATATGATGACACTTGTACCATGTTTTGCTCCTGTTTTGATTATGTGATGTTACTTCTGATTAAGTGATCAGGATGTGGTAAAGCCGAACCTGCATCGTGTTGGTGATACAATGACCTGAGCAACGGGAACAAACTTAACTAAACTCGCACCATGGATGTGGTAGCATGGGGTGTATCCCTTTCATATGCTGAGCTATGGAGAGACCGTGAGTCTGGCGATAATCCGGACCGGTTAGATGCTTAGTGGACTTGGAGTTTTTGTGCTCCTAGGCTTGGTTGGAGTGTCTTGAGTGCATTATACTTGTGTTTGAGCCTTTGATGAGCCTTAGGACTGTAGTTCCTGCTGTGAGGACACAAGTCAAGTAGGCCCCCCTGTCACGTTTGCTCTGATGATTGTAGGTCTAGCCCTCTTGTTGCTACGTTTGAGAGCGTAGTGCAAACTAGATCTGTCGCTTCTGATAAAATGGTTGTGTAGCTCGGCATAAAAAGGACGTGTGGGTATTACAGGTTGTGTACTTAGCGAAAGAACGCTATCATTCGTTATGTTGTGGTTTCAGGTTGAACAATGTAGGATCTACTAGTACGACCCTTGGCACTTTGTTGGATTCCTCTTTTAGTGCGGAGTTTGTGTGTTTGCTTGTTATGGTTTTAGTAGCTTAAGACATACAGCCCGCTACTAGGAATAAATGCATGAGTAGAGCATTTAGTATTTAGCCCTGGTGTGCATTTAGACCCCTTTATTTTCATGCTCAACTTAGAAACATGTTTGATGATTGTGACACATACTTGTTTGTTTGTTGTTGTGTTTTATTTGCATGTTGTGGCACGCTGATCTGCATGGCTCCCGCTCCTCGGGATCTGCTAGGATGCCCAGGGAGAGGGAGATTGTTACACAATGTTGGTCAGCTCCGGCTGACTCTCGTTTTTTGCTCGTTTGTACTTGGTTGCAAGAACATGCGTGTGCTTGAAGTGCTTGCTGCCAAATAAGAAACAAGCGTGGTTCATTAGCTCGCTGCTTGATTTTCAAGTATTTATATGCATATCTAGCTTTGGGACCTGCGAGTCTCTTTTGGGAGGTTGTTCTCATTTTTTTTATTTTTGGACTTTTATTTATTGCAGTATATATTTATTGTTGGACTGTACATCGTGGTGGACATTCATTTCTAGTGTTTGGTTTAGTTTAGCTTTCGTTTACTTTTAACATGCACTCTGAGATGGGTTATTGATTATCTTTTATTAATACTTCTTTTTGTATAAGTTGTAGCTTGTTGGCCTGGGCTATGGAGGATTACAAGTAGGGTGTTACACTTACTATCGTTCCAACTGCTATTCTTAAATTTGCAGCATTATTTAATTCAGTATTTAAGAACAAATTATTTGCAATATTCATACTTCTTTTGAATATATATGCGTTGGATTCATGAATATATACTGAAGTTTAATTTATGTATTCTCTTGTTGCAAATGCAAGCATGCTTTTCATGTACTTGTAATCATTTCTCAGTTTCCAGTGACGATGAGATAGACTATTCGATCAAGCCGGAGTTTTATGATCCTTTGCTTGATGAAAAGGATCAACGATGGATAAATAAACACAGAAAAGGGAGGAGTTCTGATGCTGTGCTTAGCTGCCCTGCTTGTTTCACTACTCTATGCTTTGATTGTCAAAGGTATTCTACTGTATTTTCTGGATCAAGTTCTCGTAGCAGGAAGCACTATGTTTTTGACTGATAACTATGCTTCTATCTCGATCAATTTATTTCTGTCAATCTCAAAATTCTTTCTTGATGAACTTTAATTAGATATGCATTTGCTCTTTTTCCTATGTTACCTTCTCCTGCATCCTATGGGTATAACTACATATTCTGCTTTTCAGCTGAACTCTCATGTTGTTTGAGTATCAAATACCTTTGTTGTCATCATCATCTTTGTCATTTTCAACATCATAAATAACTTTATGGAAACTATTTAGTTCTGCAGGACAAGACTATAGAGTCTGACGTGGATTTAATTCTATATGACATGTAAAATGCAGGAAGACTCGCAATTACTGAATAAAGTAAACAAGTAACTATTTTTAATAATATCCGACCTTGGATTGCACTAATTAATAAACTTTAAACTTACACAATACCAGTTGGGTATAGCGATTTCATTTTAGGTTGGTAAGTGGTGATTGCAAAACAATGATACAACAACACTCAAGCCTTTATCCCAATATAGTGGGGTCGGCTATATGGATCCTTTGTCGCCATTGTGCCCTATCTTTAGTCGTAATCTTACTAATGCCTAAGTACATCATGTCTTTCATTATAGTTTCATTCCAAGCCTTTATTGGTCTACCCCTCCCCCGTTTAAAATGCCTAGTGACTAAACTCTCACAATGCCTAACAGGTGCCTCTAATGGTCTCCTTTGTACGTGTCCAAACCATCTTAGTCGAACTTCTCACATCTTCTATGTAATTGGTGCCACTCTTGTTTTATTCCTGATACATTCATTCCTAATTTTATCCAATATCGTGTGTCCACACATCCACCTAAGCATTCTCATCTCCGCAATTCCCATTTTTTTGCTCATGTACACAATTCACTGCCCAACACTTAGAATCATAGAGTATCGTTGGTCTAATTGCAGTATGGTCAAACTTTCCTTGCAAAACAATGATGGAATAAAATTAATTGTTGAGTGAAAAATAAATACATGCTCAATGAAATAAAAAGGAAAAACACAACAGTGAATATCATTGAATGGATATAACAATGTTTGTATAATGTAAAAAAGAAATGAAAACAACTACTCACCGGGCACTAGGGGCGTAATGACAACCAAAAGTTGGTTGATGATGTTGGTGGAGAGAAGAGCTTGGATATGGTGTGGGTGGTACTTGGATAGGAGATGAAGCCTGTAGGGTGAGTGTGGATTAGAGAGGGGTCGTAGAGGTAAGGGTGGGTGTTGTAGTGGTAAGTGGGGGTCAAAAGACATTGCATGGGAGAGTGGGAGTCGGAGTGTATTGTAAGGGAGACGGGATTACATGTTTTGATTGTCTGAATGATGATCTAATAACTGTCGGTAGTGAATTGACCCCAAACTGGTCTTAATATGTGATGGGCTCCACCTTAATTTATAAGAAAAAGGAGACCCCCATGATCCCCATGAATGGAGATCATGGGCGGGCCCCCCTAACCCCCATGATCTCTCATGGAGATCATGGGAGTGGGCCCCCTCTTTCCCCACCATTAGGGGAAGGAACCGCCCCCGGCGGTTCCCCTCCGGCCATGGCCGGCCGGCGACGATCATGGCCGGCCGCGGCCATGGCCGGCCGCGGCCATGGCCGGCCGCGGTCACGACCGGCCGCGGCCATGGCCGGCCGCGGTCACGACCGGCCGCGGCCATGGCCGGTCTCGGCCATGGCCGGCCGCCGCCGTGGCCATGGCCGCCCGACCATGGCCGACCGTGGCCATGGCCGCCCCGGCCATGGCCGCCCCGGCCATGGCCGCCCCGGCCATGGCCGCCCCGGCCATGGCCGCCCCGGCCATGGCCGCCCCGGCCATGGCCGGCCGTGGCCATGACCGCCCCGGCCATGGCCGCCCCGGCCATGGCCGGCCGTGGCCATGGCCGCCCCGGCCATGGCCGCCCCGGCCATGGCCGGCCGTGGCCATGGCCGGCCGTGGCCATGGCCGGCCGTGGCCATGGCCGCCCCGGCCATGGCCGGCCCGGCCATGGCCGGCCGTGGCCATGGCCGCCCCAGCCATGGCCGCCCCGGCCATGGCCGGCCGTGGCCATGGCCGCCCCGGCCATGGCCGCCCCGGCCATGGCCGCCCCGGCCATGGCCGCCCCGGCCATGGCCGGCCGTGGCCATGGCCGCCCCGGCCATGGCCGCCCCGGCCATGGCCGGCCGTCTCCTTGGCCGCCGCCGGCCTCCCTCGCCGGCCGCCCGGCTGTCGCCGCCGTCGTGACGGCCCGCCATCATGGGAACCTCTCCCCGCCGTCCGATCGAGGGAGAAGCCCCACCGGCCGTCCGATCAGGACAAAACCACCAACTAACCCACTAGGTTAGTGGGGGGGCCCGCCATAACTTCCCCCTGGAGCCTATAAAAGGACCCCAGGGGCTCCTCATTTCCTAACTTTCTCCTCCTACGCTTCCCCCTTCTTCTTCTTCCTCAGGTGGGAGCTCTCTCGTTTTCTCTGCCAGCGGCCACCCCTCGTCGTCAACCACCGGTGGCCGCCTCTCGCCGCCAACCACCGACGGCCACCCACAACCTCCAGCGGCCACCAACGGATATTAGCACCCGCCAACAGCTACCAGAACCTGTCATCGGTTATTGGCACCCCACCAGAGCCCGGTTGCAAGGGAAGCACTCCAAGGACCGAGGAAGACGTACAAAGGAAGCTGCGACAACCCCAGGACACGCGTCGCCTCCGAGCACGTGCGACTGAAGTACCTCGCGCATTTCCACCATCCAAGTCCCGTTGGCCTGCCAGTCTGTTGCCCACCAACGAGTGCATATACTCTCTCTCCTCTAGATTGTAACGGGAGCGGCCTGTCGCCCCGATTTCCCCCATCAAACTGTAAAACTCCAACAAACTAGTGGATTTTGATCGGCACCGACCCGGTCACGTGGTTTTTCACCCGGTTGAAGGGTTTTCCACGTTAAAACTTCCCGTGTCCATCCCTCATTCTTCAATTGACTGTGTGCGCGCTCGACCGCTCCGAGAGCTAAGGCGGTCCAAGAATATCCGGCCCGACCGGAGCATCGAGTTAGACCGCAACAATATGCATGCTCAGTATGGCACAAATGATCTCCATCATTTAGGATCGGCTTTAAGAATCCTCATATTTCAATCTTCATATTGAGTGTTGCCCAAGGTGTTAGATTGAAATATGCCAATCATTTTGAACAACTTCTGTTTATATTTCCTTAGATCTACCTTTACTTCTACCTAATCTTTTAATACTAACTCTAGCTACTCGTTTAGGTGGTCGGTTTTCTAACCTTCATTGTGCATTCCCAAACCACCTTAGCTTCTTTTACATTGTTATATCTTCGATTGGACGCCACTCTCACCACCCCTTTAATGTAATAATTCGTTTATTGTTTTAGTTTTGCCACACATCTATCTCAATCTTTTAATTTTTTCACATTCAACTTAGATATCAACAAATTTGTAATGTGTTACGGACCGCGTATTATGTTATGGGTTGTTATGTGTTACGGGTTGTTATGAGAAGTTGCGGGGTCTCGAATTCTGAGCCCTTTGTCCTTATCCTTATTATTGTCTTATTAGATGAGAGATTAGGAGTTGTAAGAGTCATTTTGTAGCCTATATAAAGGCATGGGCATTGTATGTTGGTTCCTATGAAATGAAGTTCTAGTTTTCCTTGTCTCTTGTTGTGAGATATTGGTGGCTCTCTCCTCCAACGAGCAACCCCGCCTAGGCAGCCGCGGTTTCGGCTCCACGGTATCCTCCACCACCGCCATAATCTCCCTCTCCGATCAACACTCCGACGAGTTACCGTTGTTACGGAAGTAGGTTCGTAACAACTTGGTATCAAAGCTTCTCGGTCCTCTTCCGCGCGCGCACGCTAACATCGCACTGACACCATTTCCGCTTTCCCCATTCTCGATCAGCTCTTCCGACGGGTCTGCAACAACACACCGCCTCTGCTTCTGCATCCCCGTCGCGTGCAGCTCTGTCGAAATCGATCCTCGTCGCGTGCAGCTCCGTCGAAATGGACCTTGTTGCGTGCATCCCCGTCGTGTGTAGCTCCGTCGAAATCAACCCCAGCTGCCAGCTCCGTCGCAATTGATCCCGCTCGCACCGCTTCTTCCACACGAGCTTGCCCTCCCCATGGCGACAACTATCGGTCCTCTTTCCACAGCATTTGTGTCGCTTCTCGTTTACGTCAAGCCCCAAAATCCTCAAGCCCGTCCCCATTTCTTTTTCTCGAGCTCTGAGCCAGCAAAATCCCTGCGCAAATAAAATCCCGCAAGCCCCTGGTTTTACCGTGGGCCCACAATAAATTTTATTTTATTTTCCTTTCTTCTTGGCCTGTCCCGCCCTCCTTATTAAACCCATCTGCTAAGTCCAGCTGCTCAAACAGACCGCACCACCAGTCCAGCGTGCCTCCTAATTTCGCCTCTCTCGGTTGGTTGCCGCATGGCCCACATTGTCCGATTGGAGTTCATGTTCTTTGTTGCCATCATTGGGCGTCACCACGGCGGTCGTGGCCACTCTCAATCATCCGACTCGGCGCAATTCGACCGCCCGGTCACCCGCTCCTCCTCTCGCACTATGGGAGACTCATCTGACCAACTAAGTCAGATTATGACCATGCTGCAGACCGTCATGGTGCAACAAGCTGCGCACACTGCTCTCGCAGACCGTCATTGCAATAGCGTTGGTGTTCAGCTGTGTCGGGACGGCACCGAAGTATTTGAGGACTTGGCACACTTCTAGCCATAGGGGGAGGCGCAGCCCCACCTCGAAATGCGAGATGGAGAATGCGAGTTTGTCCTCGTAGAACGCCTTGCTCTTGTTGGGGGGACGAGATGTGAACCCTGGCGGGATGTGGTCCTCTACGAAAGAGAGGTATTCCGCCTCGGGCAAGTGACCGTCAAAAAAAGGGTGCTCGGCAAACTCCTTCGCACACTTCAACTGACCGTCTGTGATCTCGCCGTCACCACCCATCTGAACAAAGTAAGTGATGTGAGTGCTAGGAAAGCGAATGCTAAGGGAGACTAGAGGCGGAGCCTGAAGGATAATAAATGTGGTAGGTGAAAGGGAAGAGGGGGCTATTTATAGAAAAAAAAGTTGAATAAGTGAAGGAATGGCTGGGGATGGGCGGTAAACCACTCGCTACCTCTCGCTTATACCTTTAGGCCGACCCCACGAAACTTTCCCTAACTAGCCAGCAAGTCGAGTGAGCACATCGTTATAATAAGAAAATTAAATGAGCGAAATAATCATAATATCGCACTCGCGCGAGACCAGTTCTACCACATGAAAAATACACGTGTCTCGCGGAAGCCAAGTTTCATACCATTCGCAGAACCAGCATGCGTTATCATTTCACATAATAATAACTCAGGTGAGTTCAAATAAGAATAGTACAAGCAGTCTAATAATTAATATAAAAGAAAAAGGGGAGCACAAGAAAGAAAAGAAGAGGGTGGGGGTAGCGAGTGTTGGTTGGCTCAGAACGAACTGGAGCAATTTCCATCTTTCCTGGCCTCACGTCCCTGCCCCAGGTGGTCGACAAGGGTTGTTGTACTCGTGGACGGCGTTGAGCTCCAGTTGCGCGCGGCTCATGTATTCTTCAATTCATTCAATATGCGTCGTCGGAGACGTCGCCTCGCCATTTGCTGCTCGCCGCACCTCGTCGGCCAACAATGTATAATCATTCTCAAGTGCACATAATCTTTGCTCAGTTGCTGCCTCGCTGATAGCCCTTCCCTCCTCCATCTCGTGCAACATAAGCTCGTACTTCCGGAGAATGTCATTCATGCGTATCTTCATCTCGGCAGGTTACTCGGGTCGTTGAGAAATCCTTGATCACATCAAGGGAGGGAGGTGGCGAGTAGGATCCCGCGTCGTATGACTCTTCGGCCATCGATGCTTTTTGTTTATCTGTGGAAATTGGAGTCGCAAGTGTTAAACCAACACAATAAGGAGACGAGAGTGGATGCCTTAATTAACTGTACGAGACGCCGATCTCTTTACCCGGACGCTGGAAGGATGGACTTGACCGCCCTTGGAAGGGATTATTGAGAGGGAGCGTAAGCGACTTCCCAAGACCTGGGCGAGAGGGGACTTGATTAAGAACATGAACAGTAGGGGGGATGGAGACACCGAGGCGAGATCATGCATAGACTCGCGAGTCGGCGTCTCAAAGGAGGCTGCATTAGACAACGTGAGATCAAGTCGAGAAAGAGGGAAGGATCAATGGGGTGACAACGGACAACTCACCAGGCAATTGTAGTGGGTTGCCAGCGTCAACATGAAGACTCGCGCCCACCTGAGGACGAGCGTCCTGGTCTAATTGGTGACCCGCATCGCCTTGAGGTTGCATACCAACATCCGTCGGAACCCCTCCGGTGTCCTTTTCTTTGGCAAGGCCTTTCTGCGTGCACTGAGACCAGTCATGACCTGGCATTCCAACAAACAAATAGAATTGTAAAAACCTGTATCTCGTCAGAAGGGGTGAGTCCGAGGTCGAACTTTGGTGTCAGCGGGTTGAGAGGAGTGGACTCGCCCCCGGCCAGGTCACGCTTTACCTTCTTTGTTTTTCTCATTCGCTTGGATGGCGAGCCCGGGGACTTACTGGTGGAGAAAGATAGGAGTCCAGGTGCGGAGGATTTGTTCTTCTCCCGCATAGCCACGAGTCGGTCTTGAAAATCCTTCAAAAGAGGCATCGTGTACTGAAGGGGGGAAGGTCGGGGATAAATAGAAGGCGTGGGGGATGATCGGCTTGCAAAGTTTCCCCCTACCCACCTGAGTCGTCCTATATATAGCACATTGCGGGGCCCACCTAAAGATTCCCTTTGTTTTAGCTTCCACTCGTGAAATACTCGGGGTTGAACTTTTCTTTCCGAGCTTGAGTCAATCTCGTAAAGAGCGGGGATTGTGTACAATCTCATATTTGCCGAGTGGGACCCCTGACAAGAAAGACAAGTTAGGCCCAGGCGAGTTGGCGAGGCGAGTGGAGGACATGCCTTCCCAACTCACCCAAGGCGAGATCCATGGGCCAATAGGTGTGAGTGGGGCAGCTAGCCTAGCACTCGCTCCAGGTTCAAGTGGAGGGTGAGTGGTGTGACCCGGCCCACACTCGCACCAGGCTCAAGGCGAGCGGCGAGTGTCAGGCACTCGCCATCTTTCGGCGAGCAGAAAGTCGGCTCACCCAGATGTTCTGCTGGGAAACCTAATTTGTCCTGCCATTAGCTGCTCCAAACAGCGGGTGTACAACCCATATTCGCTGGGTAGGACCCGGAGGCATCAGCAGTCGGGGTTGGACCATCCTCGGGCTAGCTTGGGCCTGAAGGCCAGAAGAGCTCTCGTCGGAGGAGCTCCCGCCTAGGAGCAGGCGAGATCTAGGAGCAGGCGAGATCCCGCCCGTGACCAGAAGCGGGCGAGAAGGCGTCGAGTGGTCTCAACGCCGCGCTGAGTGAGCTCCACTCACTCACCGCCGTGGTCAGCAGCAAGGGCGCTGAGTGAACTCCACTCACTCAACGCCTTGGTCAGCAGCAAGGGCGTTGGGTGAGCACTCACTCAACGTCGCGTCCAACAGCGACATCGTCAAGGTTAGAGGATCTCCCGCCTAGAGAGGGGCGACAGCGTTCACCCTCGGTCAGCCAGGACTCGCTCTCGGCGGAGTCGGCGAGAAGGATTAAACTGGCGAGAAGGCGGGGGGTGGCTCAGCCTGGGACTTTTGACACTCCCTTTTAGCTCTCGCCAAATGAAGGCGAGAATGTTCCCGACATAGAGTTCTCGCCGAGTGGGGCCCAGGGTTTAGGGTGAAATTTCTTAATTTCCCTCGGGTAAAATTACCCTTATACCCTCAGGGGCTGCTTTTAGTACTTCACGAACAGCGGGATTTGGCTATTGGCAGACCGGTCAGGGGTATTTCAGCAAATTCAGGTCAGCAATAGGTTATAAATAGACCCATAGGGGCTCCTTAGAAAACAAAACTCTCATTTTTCTCTGAATCTCTAGTGCTTTCTGAGGAGCTCCCAACCCAGCTTTTGGCTTTGGAGGGGAAGCTCTCAAAGATCTTCCGGGTGTGAGATGGGACCTCCCTGCTGAGGCTTTGTGTCAGTCCTAGGTCGTTAGTTACCAGTCGAGGGGCAGGGCTTGAAAGAAGTAGGTGTTGGCTGCACCCCTGTTTTGAACTTGTGTTGAGGTCAATTTTGGCTCCAACAGTTCTGGTGCGGTGAGCGTGGAAGGCATCCGGTACAAGAAAGCCTTGAGTTTGGTCCCATGACTGGGGGTGACGGTGAAGCGTCTGGTTCAGGGGGTATCCCCACCCCTGTAACGCCCCCGATTTTTCGGTATTTAATGATTATTCCTTTGGCGTTACGTTAACGTGTTTCCGGCTTGTGCCGTTGTTAGAGTACCTCTTTAGGTGTTCTTAGTGGTCGTATCCTGTTTGCAGGGTTCCCCAGCTAGCCGGAGTCTGTTTTGGAGACTCGGCCGAGCCTCTCAGGGAATGCTTGTGCTTTGGCTTCGGGAGGTGTTAGCCCGAGTGTTTGATCGTCGGAGGTTGTTTTCGACTTCGTCGTTGTTTTCGTAGCTTGAGTGTTTAGCTACGGTGAAAGTTTGGTCGAAATCCGAGATCGTTTATTTTTTCGCGTCGTTCCGACGGTCGCTTGTTAGCGAGTCGTCACCCTATGCGAGCGTATATATATAGTTGTGCATTTTTGGGCATAGCGCGTGTTTTGGGCGTGCCGGTGCGAGAATGCACATGTCCGTGCGTGCGGAGCGTTATTTAAGCGTACGTGTGCGTGTTTACGTATATATGTGTATTAGCTTGTGTATGTGGGTTCGCGCATTTGTGCGTGCGGTTTTATTTATGGGAGAATATTTATATTGTTTTAGGTGTAGGTCTAAACCTTAGGTTATATATTATACCTTAATTATATTTAATATAACTTAAGTGTTTAGTAGTAGGTTTAGGATGTAATGTAACGTAAGGTATTATTATATGTATATTAGGAATTATTATTAGGTTGGTTAGTATTAAGATGTATTATATATATATATATATGTTAGTTTTATTTAGGTCTTCCCCCCCCCCCCCATTCAGCCGACCAGCAGCAGGAAAAAAAAAAAGAAAACCGAGCGCTATTCCTCCGTGCGGAAGAGAAGAGGCGGACGCCCGACTGCCGCTCCGACCGCCCGTTCACCGCCCAGAACCGCTCGAAAACTTGGTTTGAGGCCGGATCCGGACTCCCCTAGGCGAGATCTTCGTTCCGAGGTAAGCCTTGTGCGTTTTCATTCGTGATTTTTGTCCGATCAGTAGGCTATGTTTTTTTTTCCTTGGGTTTTGATGGTGTTGTTCTTCCCGATCTATTGTCCAGGAATTTTTTTTGTGTTCTTTGTGATTTCCGGCCGTTCGGAGGGAGGTGCTGCCGAAATTTTTTGGTGGCCGGCGGTTTGAGAAGAGGGGGGTTAGCCGAATTCTTCAAGAGCAAGGCAAGTACTCACTTGCCATAGCAATTCCCTTCTTTTTTTGTGTATCCTTAGTTGTATGGTTCGTTATATTAGTTGTTGTTTGGACTTGATTGTGTGCTGAATTCGTTCCTTGGGAGTGTGGTGTTAAGAGTTTAAATTTGTTTACTAGGAGATCTTGCCCCGATAGGGTGCAAACCCGAGCACCCTGTGCCTTGTTTTGATCGTTCCCGGGATAGTTAGTTGTTTGCATTTTCCTTGTGTTCAAACTATTATTAGTGTTTTTGTTTTATTTAATTTCAATAGTTAGTGTAGTGGTTTCATGGTTGCTCTACGATAGAAGTGGTATCGAAGCCACCCAACCCTTGCCATTTATTTTCTTTTGGTGCCCATCCTTTTGTTTGCAATTAGTGTCAAACCCCTCGCTAAAGTTGGGTATCAAACCACTCAAGTTAAACGTTTATGCGTTATCATGTTAAGTGTGTATGGGTCGTATTAAGCTAAGTGTCTATGGGTTGTATTAAGCGAAATGTGTAGAGGTTGTATAATTTAATAGTGTAGGGGTTGTATTAATTTATATATTTACGGTAGTATCATGCCAACCGTATAAGTTTGTACCAAGTTAGTTGAACACACTTAGTGGTGATCAAGTTGCTAATTATGTTTAGTTTTGCGTAGTGGGTAAGAGTTGTGTATCAAACTATTTTCCTATTTAGTATCGCTCTATTTTAAATTTGATGTGTAGTATTGCGTAGCTTAGCAACTCGACGTTTAGTCCGTCGGTTCGAGCTTAGGGCTCTTAGGTGGGTTGCTCTAGATTGTTTAGGGTTCAGTGTGACTTCTTGGTGGTACATGGGACCACCAGCCAGGGTTTTCCCGAGTCACTTAGTACTGGAGTAGGATGTGGTTTTGAGGTGGGTCGGACCGGTACCGCCACCCTTGTTTTACTTCTTGTCTTGTTAAGACATTCTGGGCTGTTTGGTTGAGTTGGACTGATGCCACCACCACAGCACCTTGGAGATATTTAGGCCTGATAGGCTTGGTTGGACATGTTGCCACCAGCCTAGGCTCTTGTTACTGAATTTGTCCATCTCCAGTACTAGGTGATTCTTTCCGCTCTAGCTCTATGTTAGGATGTTATTGTTATTGTGCTAATCCTTCTTGCAGAGATTCTTGGAGCTTGGCTTCATTCGTGCACCTGGTGCACCCCTTTTTACTCACTTTTGATGAGTATTTTTCTTACTTGTTTTTCTTACCTCACTTTTCCTGCACTTGTTTACTTCATTTCTACTTGTCCTTACCTGATCTTAATTCCTGTTCGAATCTATTGCATCTTTGCTTTTCCTTTTGATAGTTGCTTTGCTGAGGTGTTCTTTTTCTGAATACCTCAGGTACAGGTATTTAGCCGACTGTGCGGCTAGTTTGTTACTGGAGATTTTCTAGCATTTCAGCTGCTACTGTGGTTCTCAGTTCCTCTTGTTTGGGAGGTAGTTTTCTTTAGACTTGTAGTATAGACATACCTACTCACCAGTGGGTTCGTGTCAGATGTTGACGCTCATTGGTGGTTTCTCTTTTAGATACTTTGCACTTGCTTACACTGTTAGTTTTTCTGCTTTTGGATATATTAAACTTGCTCTTGGGATGATTTATGTTAGGATGCTAATTACTTTTAAACCCTAAAAACACTATTAAGTATATATAGCTCATGATCTGCATGTTTTACAAAACTCATACACTACTTTCAATGCAACGTAAAAAGGTCATTTTATATATATATATATATATATATATAAATTAAATCTAGGTTCTTGCATAGTATAAGATGTCCCCTGGGGACACTTATGCGATCTCTCTTAGGATGTCAAAAAGCTAATTAAACAAAGTATTTTCCGTTACGTATAAGTATAGTTTTAACTGTGGACTAGATGATCCACAGAGCCGAGGGATACGGCCTTAAAAATATAACCGATTTTCCAATTAATAAACTCATGAATTTTTTTCATAAAGAAGGTAGTTAGTGATTCGCCTGAGCGTCAGCAGTTATCCCCTGCTCGACGTGGCATCACGACACGCGTTTTCTCGTACTCTGATAAACATTTAAATTCAGAGAAAATGCGGGTTGTGACAACCCCGGGGGAGGAAGCGACGAGGAAGATGTTGGAAGACTTTAGGCGAGAGGTCCTACAGACCATCAACCTGGCCTTCTCGGCAAGGAGTGAGTGGGAGACACCTCAGGTTCCGGTGGAGGCGGTCCCGCTTCTGGGCGAGAACGCCCCTGGGCAGCGCCCCGGGAAGGAGGTCCCGATGGAAGTTGGCGAGAGAGACGTGGCTGCGCGGGAACTCTTCCCAGGGCATCGCCACGGAAAGGAGGTTCCAGCAGAAGTTGGCGAAAGGGAGGCGGCGGTGCGAGACCTCTTCCCTGGGCACGGTACCGCGGATCGGGCGAGCCAGCCGAGGCCGCGAGACGTGCCCTCCCGCCAAGCGGTTGGCGAGAGCCCCTTCTGCGAGCTTATCATCTCGGCTCTGGTGCCGGAAGGGTTCCGCGAGCCCGATATGTCTTACTACTCAGGGAAGGATGATCCGGTGCAGCACGTTCAGTGGTTCGAGGATGTAGTCTCGATCCGGCAGATGACAGATGCATTCAAGTGTCGGCTGTTTGCCATCACGTTGAAGGAAAAGGCCCGGGACTGGTTCCACCAGTTGCCGGCGAGTTCCATATACAGCTTTGAAGATCTGCGCAGGGGGTTTCTGTTGAGGTTCTCAACGTCGAAGAAGCAGAAGAAGGAGGCGGAGTGCCTGTTTGCGGTAAGGAAGAAGCAGGACGAGACGCTGGGTCATTACGTCGACCGGTTTCAGGAAGAGATCCTCCTAGTCCAGGAAGTCCCGGGGTATGCACTGATGCTCACCTTTACCCTGGGGCTGAAACCAGGTTTCTTTACATGGAGCTGAAGAGAGTTCCCCTCTCTCGTTCGAAGAGCTAATGGAGAGGACGGCAAAAGAGATCGATTTCGAAAGAGCCAACCCGGCTTTCGCTAGGAAGTTGGCCCGGTTGGCGGAGGACGATGTGAAGGAACCAGCGTCAGGGAAGCAGAGGGAGCCGAGGGAGGAAAGGAGAAGAGAAGAACCCCGGAGGCAGGGACAGAACCAAAATTGGGGGGCTCGGGAGCCACACAACCGGTTGGGTTGGAGGCCTCAGGAGGGTCGCCCCCAGGGTCAAGGAGGAGGTCCGCGGGGAAGGGATAACCTTCGGGAGCCGAGGAGGTTCGATCAGCAGGCATGGAGGCAGGGACCAAGAGACCACGTCTCGCCGCCGCAGGAAGCGATGGAGGTTGGTAGAGGAAGAGGAGGAAGAAGAGGAGTTCGAGGGGCTGGAAGAAGAGGAGGAGAAGGAAGAGGGGGCAGGGTGGCGTTGCCCTTCTGCGACTTCCACCAGGAGGAGGGTCACGCGACGGCCACCTGCCCGGAGTTCTTGGAGATGCGGGAAGCCAGAGGAATGGGGAGACAGGATCCGCCGGTAAGGATCGTGGAAGTGCAGCAGGGAGGGGAGGAAGATAGGTGCGAGGACCGGGTAAACGTGGGGACCCGAGGAGGGATCAGAGTGATCCACGGAGGGGTAGGGATTGAGGCAACTCGCAAGGGGAGCCTTCAAACCATGTTTCGCAGAGGGGTCGCCTCGACCTCCTTAGCTCCCCCTCCGAAAGAAAAAATCATCTTTTCATCCGCGGATATGCCGGACTATGAGGATCCGTTCTGCGACGCCCTGGTGATTCAGACAGCGGTGGAGAACTTCACGGTCTCCAGGATACTAGTGGACAATGGGAGCTCGGTGAACGTCATCTTCAAGAGAGCCTTCGATGAGATGAAGGTTGAAGGGAAGAGGGTCCTAGCCTCAGATGGACCGCTGTTCGGGTTTTCTGGAGAAAGGAAAGAAGTAGAGGGAGGAGTAGGATTGCATGTAAAACTGGGGGGGTGTCACGGAACTGTAGGTTCGTGATAGTGGACGCCCCAAGTAGTTACAACGCCATCTTTGGGTGTCCCCTCATCAGCGCCTTTCGCTGCGTCCCCTCATCAGCGCCTTTCGCTGCGTCCCCTCCTCGTTTCATCAATGTCTCAAGTTCAATAACGGAGGGGTGCAGGTCAGGATCAGGGGGGATCCAAAGGTGGCAAGACAATGCTACGTGACGGCAGTTAACACTGTGTCTTGGATGGCAAAGGCAGAAGAGCTGGAGAGGGAGCTAGCAGAGCAGGAGGAGGTCGAGCCGCAGCAGGAGGAGAGCCTGGAGGAGGCGATGGAGGTAGAGGAGAAGCTAGCCGCTGGAATCGAGCACGAGGGTCTGGAGGAAGTGATGGATGAAGAGGAGGGTCAAGTGGCGAGAGTTGAGCAGGAGGCCCCGAGGGGTGTGGAGATTCATCAGCTCCAGGAGGAGAAGCCGGAGGAGGCAATGAAGGCTGAAGGAGGGGAGGAGTTGGAGTTTGGGGAAGAAGCAAGGGTCGGCTAGGAGCAACCGCGGTTGAGTCGGTCGAAGAAGTGGTGGAGATGGAGGTCTCCACCAGAGCAGAGCAGGTGCAGAGGGTGCGAATCAGTGGGGGCCTAAGTCTCGAGGACCAGGAGCAGATGAGAGCTTGCATCCAAAGCAATGTCGACATCTTCGCCTGGAGTGCGGCGGACATGTCGGGCATTGACGCGGTTTGGCTTGTCATCGCCTGAACCTGGACCCCCGGACTCGCCCCATACGCCAAAAGATGAGGATCATCGCCACCAAGCTGGAGGAGCCCATCCGCGAGGAGGTCAGAAAGCTCTTGGAGGCAGGCTTCATCTCGGAGGTTCAGTACCCAGGCTGGATCTCTAATGTGGTAATGGTTAAGAAAGGGGGAGGGAAGTGACGCATGTGTATCGATTTCTCTTTATTAAATAAATCGTGCCCCAAGGATTGTTACCCTCTGACTCGAATCGACGCGCTGGTTGACTCAGCCGTCGGTTTTTCTGTTATGAGTTTTCTTGATGCTTTTTCAGGTTATCACCAAATTCGCATGCACCCCCCCCCCCCCCCGACGTTAAAGACGTCTCCTTCATCACTAGGGAAGGGTGCTTCAGCTACAAGATGATGCCCTTTGGGCTGAAAAATGCAGGAGCCACATACCAGCGCATGATGGATCGAGTCTTCCAGGGACAGAGAGGGAGAAACTTGGAAGTCTATGTCGATGACCTAATGGTGAAAAGCAAGTGTGTGAGCTCACACCTGCGGGACCTCGAAGAGACCTTTGTCACCCTCCGAAGGTTCAAGATGAGGCTGAATCCCTTGAAGTGTGTCTTCGGGGCCAGCCGCGGGAAGTTCCTTGGACATCTCTTGACTCCGGCGGGGGTGGAGCCCAACCCGGATAAGGTGAAGGTCATCCTAGACCTGGAATCACCTCGCAATGCCAAGGAGGTCCAGCGCTTGGCAGGCAAGCTGTCTGGTCTAAGCAGATTCCTTTCTCAGTCTGGAGACAAATGTTCATCGTTCTTCAAGGTGTTGAGGGGTAACCAGAGGTTTGAGTGGACAGCCGAGTGTGAGGAAGCCTTCCAAGGGCTGAAGAGACTGCTCTCCCAGGCTCCCCTACTTCAAAGCCCAAAAGAAGGGGAGGACCTAGCTCTGTATCTCGGGGTGGCCGAGATGGGAGCGGAAGCCGTGAGCTCTGTTCTAGTCAGGGAAGAGGGGAAGAAGCAGCTACCCATCTACTACGTAAGCCGGATCTTGAGGAAGGCGGAGCTCCGTTACCCCATCCTCGAAAAGCTAGCGTATGCTCTGATCGTTTCGGCAAGGAAGCTCCGACCATATTTCCAAGCACACACGATTAGGGTGGTAACCGACCATCCTCTTCGCAAAATCTTTGAAGGGGTGGAGCACTCGGGGAGGCTGGCCAAGTGGTCCATTGAGCTGAGCGAGTTCACCATCTCTTTTGTCCCAAGGCTCTCCATTAAGGCGCAAGCAGTGGCGGACTTCCTGGCAGACTATGTTGTTGAAGTCGGGGAAGAGGAGCCGCGACAGCAGGGGGCGTGGAAGGTGATGGTTGATGGGGCCTCAGGAAAGCATTCCATGGGGAGAGGAGTGGTGTTGGTAAGCCCCCAGGGAGTAGCTATAGAACAGGCAGTGGCCTATCACTTTCCGGTGACCAACAATCAGGCAGAGAACGAAGCCGTGATAGCCGGTCTTCGTTTGGCAAAGGAGCTTGAGATCCAGGATGTGGAGGTCTCCACGGACTCGATGGTGGTGGCATCGCAGATTCGAGGAGAGTTTGAAGCTCGGGAACCTACCCTCATAAAGTACCTATCCAAGGTAAGAGCAATCATCGGAGGCTTTCGATCATTCTCAATCCAGCACGTCCCTCGGGAGGAGAGTGTGGCTGCCGACCGATTGGCAAAGTTCGGACCTCGGGGAGGAGGGACCTTGACCGAACTGTTTCGACCATCGATCGAAGAAGGGGAGCTGATGGAGATAGGTCAGCGACCCTCGTCGGTGGACCCACTGGTAACCTTCCTGTCAACCGGCAAACTGACAGAAGAGGTAAAAGATGCAAGGAGTTTCAGGCGTAAGGCGGCTCACTACCTGATGTTGGAAGGGGGGTTACATCGTAAGATATCGTCGGGATTCCTAGCCAGGTGTGTGACCGAGGAAGAAGTCCCGAAGATACTTGGGGAGATACACTCAGGCGAGTGCGGCAGTCACTCGGGGGGAAGGACTTTAGAGGCAAGGGTGGTTAGACATGGGTAATTCTGGCAGACCCTGAGGAAGGATGCGACAGAATTCGCAAGGAGATGTAAAAAGTGCCAGCTGTACGCCCCCCTCCAGCTCTTGCCCGCTCAAAGATTAAGGAGCATAACTTCACCATGGCCTTTCGCCATTTGGGGAATGGACTTGGTCAGGCCTTTTCCTCCGGCTAGTGGACAGAGGAGGTTCCTCCTGATCATGATCGATTACTTCTCAAAGTGGCTGGAGGTTAAGGCCTTGGCTAAGGTCACCTCACAAGTTATAAGGAACTTCGTCTGAGGGGAGATCATATGCAGGCACGGGTTGCCTCAAGCGATAATAACAGACAACGGTCCACAGTTCGTCAGTGAGGAGTTCATCAGCTTCTGCGCCCAGCTGGGGATAGATCTCAGATTTGCCTCTGTCCACCACCCCCGGAGCAACGGTCAGGTGGAAGCAGCAAATAAAATTATCGTGTACCTGCTCAAGAAAAAAGTGGAGAACCTGAGGGGAAATTGGGTGGAACAGCTCCCCTCGGTTCTATGGGCCTTGAGAACGACTCCGAACACGGCCACCGGCGAGACCCCCTTCAAGCTCTCTCACGGGTGCGAGGCGGTCCTGCCAGTGGAATTCGAAGTTCGGTCCCCTCGGGTCGCAATGGCAGGGGAAGGAGATGAGACTTGGAGGTTGGGAAATGAGGAAGGGTTGCACCTCTCGCTGGACATGATGGAAGAAGCGCGGGAGGTCGCAATCATCAGGCAAGAAGAGATCAAGCGGCGCATGGCAAAATACTTCGACAAGCATGTCAGGATCAGACAGTTCGTCGAAGGGGATCTGGTGTTGAAGAAAGTTGATGCGGCGGGAAGGTCAGCCCCCGTGGGCAAGCTCAACCCGAACTGGGAAGGGCCTTACATAATAAAGGAGGTCCTTCGAATGGGAAGCTACTACCTCCAGGCTGTGGAAGGGAGGACCTTGAGCCACACTTGGAGCGGTGACGATCTAAGGCGCTTCTACCCGTGAGGGGGAGGAGGTGGTTGTAATTTTGTCTCTAAATATTATCATGATTATCATGTGTTATCATAATGCATCCCATTCTTTGATCCGTTGTCAACTCCTTTTAAAGGTTAGGATGAGAACATGTTTTGGTTTGGAAATCTTCATCGACACCCCGAGCTCGGCTTGGCCCCAGGTAGACCCGCTGCGCAGGCTCTCATCTAGCTGGCAGGTCCGAAGGCTCGCCTGTGGGGGAGAGGTCTTATGTTTGGAAATCTTCATCGACACCCCGAGCTCGGCTCGACCCCAGGTAGACCCGCTGCGCAGACTCTCATCTAGCTGGCAGGTCTGAAGACTCGCCTGTGGGGGAGAGGTCTTATGTTTGGAAATCTTCATCGACACCCCGACCTCGGCTCGGCCCCATGTAGACCCGCTACGCAGGCTCTCATCTAGCTGGCAGGTCCGAAGGCTCGCCTGTGGGGGAGAGGTCTTATGTTTGGAAATCTTCATCGACACCCCGAGCTCGGCTCGGCCCCAGGTAGACCCGCTGCGCAGGCTCTCATCTAGCTGACAGGTCCGAAGGCTCGCCTGTGGGGGAGAGGTCTTATGTTTGGAAATCTTCATCGACACCCCGAGCTCGGCTCGGCCCCAGGTAGACCCGCTGCACAGGCTCTCATCTAGCGGGCAGGTCCGAAGGCTCGCCTGTGGGGGAGAGGTCTTATGTTTGGAAATCTTCATCGACACCCCGAGCTCGGCTCGGCCCCAGGTAGACCCGCTGCGCAGGCTCTCATCTAGCTGGCAGGTCCGAAGGCTCGCCTGTGTGGGAGAGGTCTTATGTTTGGAAATCTTCATCGACACCCCGAGCTCGGCTCGGCCCCAGGTAGACCCGTTGCGCAGGCTCTCATCTAGCTGGCAGGTCCGAAGGCTCGCCTGTGGGGGAGAGGTCTTATGTTTGGAAATCTTCATCGACACCCCGAGCTCGGCTCGTCCCCAGGTAGACCCGTTGCGCAGGCTCTCATCTAGCTGGCAGGTCTTAAGGCTCGCCTGTGGGGGAGAGGTCTTATGTTTGGAAATCTTCGTCGACACCCCGAGCTCGGCCCGACCCCAGGTAGACCCGCTACGCAGGCTCTCATCTAACTGGCAGGTCCGAAGGCTCGCCTGTGGGGGAGAGGTCTTATGTTTGGAAATCTTCGTCGACACCCCGAGCTCGGCTCGGCCCCAGGTAGACCCGCTGCGCAGGCTCTCATCTAACTGGCAGGTCCGAAGGCTCGCCTGTGGGGGCGAGGTCTTATGTTTGGAAATCTTCATCGACACCCCGAGCTCGGCTCGGCCCCAGGTAGACCCGCTGCGCAGGCTCTCATCTAGCTGGCAGGTCCGAAGGCTCGCCTGTGGGGGAGAGGTCTTATGTTTGGAAATCTTCATCGACACCCCGAGCTCGGCTCGGCCCCAGGTAGACCCGCTGCGCAGGCTCTCATCTAGCTGGCAGGTCCGAAGGCTCGCCTGTGGGGGAGAGGTCTTATGTTTGGAAATCTTCGTCGACACCCCGAGCTCGGCTCGGCCCCAGGTAGACCCGCTGCGCAGGCTCTCATCTAGCTGGCAGGTCCGAAGGCTCGCCTGTGGGGGAGAGGTCTTATGTTTGGAAATCTTCATCGACACCCCGAGCTCGGCTCGGCCCCAGGTAGACCCGCTGCGCATGCTCTCATCTAGCTGGCAGGTCCGAAGGCTCGCCTGTGGGGGAGAGGTCTTATGTTTGGAAATCTTCATCGACACCCCGAGCTCGGCTCGGCCCCAGGTAGACCCGCTGCGCAGGCTCTCATCTAGCTGGCAGGTCCGAAGGCTCGCCTGTGTGGGAGAGGTCTTATGTTTGGAAATCTTCATCGACACCCCGAGCTCGGCTCGGCCCCAGGTAGACCCGTTGCGCAGGCTCTCATCTAGCTGGCAGGTCCGAAGGCTCGCCTGTGGGGGAGAGTTCTTATGTTTGGAAATCTTCATCGACACCCCGAGCTTGGCTCGGCCCCAGGTAGACTCGCTGCGCAGGCTCTCACCTAGCTGGCAGGTCTGAAGGCTCGCCTGTGGGGGATAGGTTTGGTGTTTGGAAAAGTTTCGACACGGATGTTCTAGGCTAGGCAAAAGACACCTTGGAGACAGACCCAAAGGGGTTTCGGCCAGGGGAGGTCTCGGTCAGGAGATCCTTGCTGAGGGATCTCGCCAAACAAAGTTCCCGGCGGGTCTAGGCAAGGAGACCGATCGTTCGCGCAAGGTAAGGAGGGGCGGTCTTCCCTTAGCCTATGAATGACACTCATCACAAATGGTTCTCGGCAGAACGCGGGAGCGACATATTTGAGCCGTGAGCTCTCGGCAGATTCTCACCTATCGGCCGCTAAGAGAGACTATTCTAGAGGGGGCCAAGGGCCTCGGCGGAAGATCCCTTGAGCAGCATTCGCTATCAACAAAAAAAAGAAGGGGGTACAAACACTAACAATTTATATATGCAAACATGGTTACAAATAGTTGCAAAAAATTAGAGCGTCTCGCTCATTACAAAAGTAGAAGAAAGGGAAACCCCTCAGGGAGAAGCGCTATATCCGCTCGAGCTCCCGCTCGAGTTCCCACTTGAGCCTCTGCGGGAGCTCTCGCCCGAGCTCTCCCCAGAGGTCTCGCCAACAGCCGTGGGGGATCTCCGGACGTCCGGGGGCGGAGAGTCGGGCGCGCCTGGGGGCTTCAGGATAGGCTCGAAGAGCCAGGGAACGAGCTGGGGAGCGGTCAGGGTCTCGCCACCCTCGTCCAGGCATCCCACGTCCCGCAGCGTCTCGATCATCAATCTGGTCGTCGCCTGGGCATTGACCTGCAAGAGCTTGTCGATGTCATACTCGGAATAATTCCAGCTCTTCAGCCTTTCATCGAGCGTGGGAGGGGGCGGGACCGTAGCTGCCGCCGTCTCCAGGCGCTTGACTTGGCCCTTCAGCAGAGCGTTCTCGCACTCCACCCCGGCCAGCTGCGCACGGAGCACCATGACCTGCGGAGAGTCCTGCATATAAGCATTTTATCAGCGGCGAGAACGAAGGTGTGGATCTCATAGGCGAGAACGAAGGTCTGAAAGGGTCTCGCTTACCTCCTCCGCCGGGCGCATGGACAGCAGGCGTTGGGCGTCCTCTAGCTCGGTCTTCAGGGCCGCCGCCCGAGCCACCGCTTCCTCTCTCGCCTTGTACATATCGAGGAAGTTCCGGTCGATGGTGATGCTCCGGCGAGCACACATGTGCGCAAGCTCGAACCCACACATCAAGGCCCGGATGGAGTCAAAAGCGGGGAGGCGAGTGGGCAGTTGGTCGTACAGGCCCGCGAACTCCCGGTTGTAGAGGCCATAGCCCAGCACGAAGGCCTCGCCGGTGACCTCGTCACGCTCTGCCCAGCTCGGGAGCAGCGTCGAGAGGGATACTCGGTTGGCCTCCGGGTCCCATTGCAGCATGGGTTTCCCTTCCGCATCAAGGCTCTTCACGCCTAAACCAAAGTTCCTGTTCCCCTTTGGCACAGGCTTGGGCGGGAGCTTGGCAGAGCTCTCGGCAGCCGCTTGCTCGGCGCCCATCCCGCCACCCGCCTCGATCGTGGCCGGAGGGTTCTCGGCAGAGGCCCCAACACTGCTCCTGGTGACGTCCCTTATCTCGCTGACCGCCGCTAAAACCTCGGCGAAGGACCGGCCCGGCCGGAGAGGTCGGGCGGGCGAAGGCACCTTGGACTTCCCCTTCTCGGCAGCGGACGGCTTCGGCCTCTTCATCCGCTGAGACGAAAAGTCGCTGGGTTTCCGCTTCCCGGCACCAGACGGCGGAGGCGGAGCAGGCTCGTCCCGGCAAGCGTGGGCCGCAGACTTCGCGAGAGCCAACGGATCTCTCGCAGTCTGGCCCTCAGCAGGTTGCGTCTCAGGGAAGGGTTGGCGCAAGGGGATCTCCCGCTCTCCTGCAAGGACAACACGGTAACACTCAGCATTGAGGTGAGACGTGATTACCGGACAAAAGAAAAAAAAGGCGTGATCTCACCTTCGCCAGGAAGAACGGGGGGAAGAGAGTCGACGTCCCGCGTAAGGAAGGGGACGTCAAACTCCTTGGTCCCGAAGAATTCGAGGAGCGCGCTCTCGCCGGACCCCAGGGATGGCGGCTTGTAGGCGGCATCCTCATACTGGATCGGCGCAAGCGGAATGTTCCCGAAGTCCCCAGAGACAAAGACAAACTCCTCGCCCCAGTGATGATGCTTGTTGGCGAGACCGGTTGTCTTAAGCAGCTGCCCGGAGAAGAAGACGACTCCTCCCTTCGCGCGGAAGACAAACAGCTTCCGGAAGATCGAAAGGTTGAACTCTATCCTCTCGGATCGCATGTAGCAGATGAACGCTACAAGGATAGCGACCGAATTCGGATTCAGCTGCGCGAGAACGACTCCGTAGTATCGAAGGGCGAGGCGCATCTCCGGCCAAAGAGGGAGGCGAAAGCCCACCTCGAAGTGTTCGAGGGGGATCGCGAGCTCCCCCTCTCGCGCAGTTTTCACCCTGTCGTTATTGTCTGGGTTTCTCGCGGCGAAGCCGGCAGGAACGTACCGAGAGGTAATCAGCCGATACTCCTCTAGGGTCAGACAGCACGACGGAAATCGGTGCTTCCGGAAAGCTTCTGCGCAATTAGAGCGTCCCTCGTTCTCGCCCGGCATTATGTTTAACGAACTCGAAGGCGAAATCGCAAGAGAGGAGGCGAGAGGGAGAGAACAACCGAGAAGCAATGGAAGGGAGGCGAAAGCAAGATGTTCTCGGCAGAACGCGAAAGCGAAAAGAAGAAGGGTGAAGGTTTCGGACCAGGGAAATAAATGTGGTGGGTGAATCCACCTATTTATAGGAGGCCGTGATAAATGATGATTTTCCCAGAAAGGGCGGCAGAGGTACAACTGTCACGCCCTAGGTCAACGGCGCCTCGGTCCCCCGCCCGAATTGACAGTGACTGATCGACAACCCTAGTTCGCGCAAGAATCGCATGGCATGACAGACGCGAAAGCAAAGAACGTTCCCGTTAGGCGGGACCTAAGATAATAGCAGTAATGATAACAGTTAACTAATGAAAACAGTTCACAAGATTACAAGCAATCCAAGGTTCAAAATAAAATTGAAAGAGGGTACATGACGAGAAGGGAAGGCTAGGGGCAAGAAGGGGGGAGATATCAGGAATCAATAAGGCTCTCAGCGCCAGCGTCCTCGTTCTCGCTGTCGGGTCCTCGGGGGCGCCAACGGGTTGAAGTAGGAGGAGAGCACGGTGCACCCTAGATTGATCCGGCGAGCTTGGTCGCGTATCCGCGCAAGGCACCTCCCGGGAGAAGATCCCGCCGTATGGCCGCCCGGCCGCTCCGTCTCGCTTAGGAAGTAATCTCGCTCCAGGGCCTCCAACCTTTGCTCCACCGACCTGCGAAACTCTCTCGCCGCGTGATCCTGGGCCCGCTCCCGCCGCACGAGCTTGGAGAGGATGGCCGCGACCCTCTTACCCCGCCTTCTCGCACTTCCCGCGCCAATCAAGATTCCTTCCATTTCGTCAGAAGAGGGGAAGGGGGAGCTGTCGCCGTCCTCCTCCTCCTAATCCCCGTCATCGTCCTCATCCTCGTCAGCTCCCGATCGCAGGTTCGGATCTCCTGAGAAGACAACCTGGCGATCAGTGCGAGAACAGGGTGAGAACAGCATAAGTATGTGGCATACCAGCAGCATGACGAGAGCAGTCGGCCGGAGGAAGGCGAGAAGGCTCGGGCTCTCCCTCGGCATCCCTCCCGAACAGGAGGTGAAGTGGCTTTTCGCGGCCCAGACGAAAGATCTCGCGCGCCGTAACCTCCGCAGGGGCCAAAGTCTGGGGAGGTTCGCGCTCCCTCACGGAACGGTCGGCCTCCGGCGTCAAGGACGGGTCGGCAGGCGTCTCCCCCGCGGAGGGGTGAGGATTGGCTGCTGGATCGTCGCGGGGGGCAACCCCTACGTCAGTTCCCGGCAAGGTAAGACCCGGGCGGGCAAAAGCAGGCGTTGCGAGAGTCCCACCCAAGGGTTAGAGTGACCAAAAAACGAGCATAAAAGAGGAGGGGCTACCTGGAGGTCCCGAACCGTCGGCAGGAGCCCCTTCCGGATCCTGTGGCCGATCCTCAGGTGGGCGAGACGTCGATGGGTCCGGGGGCACCGGCGTAAGCCCAACACCACCTTCCGGGACCACCTGCCAAGAAAGGTTCAGTGACCAATTCTCAAATACAGCAGTCCGCTAGTCGGCGAAACATACCCTCTGCAGCAGAAGAGGGTCAGCCACACGGCTTGGGGATGGAGTTGGAGAGGCTCGGTGTTCTCGCGAGGGGTCCCGATGGACCTTCTTCACCTTCTTCTTCTTCTCTTTCGGCGGCGGCGGAGGCTCCACAGTGGGTGCCTCTCTCGCCAGCCAAGGAGCCACTAGCGCGCTATTGGCAAGGGCTCGCGCTTGCGCCGCCTTTATGCGGTCCTGAAGGTTCTGCGAGAGTGGCTTACCAGCTTGTTTGGGGCGCATCGCGAGGTCGCGCGAAATCCCAGGAGAGCAGCAACGATCAGGGGCAGATTTACGGCCGTCTATCAACACATATATATAACCACGGCAGGGCCCACCAATAGATTCTCTTTGCAGGAAGTGACACGTGCCCAACAAATATTTAGGGGTTGGACGTGTCTTTTCGAGCGCAGAGCTAGCTCCAAAAGAGCGGGGATTGTGTACAACCCATATTCGCTGGGTAGGACCCAGAGGCATCAACAGTCGGGGTTGGACCATCCTCGGGCTAGCTTGGGCCTGAAGGCCAGAAGAGCTCTCGTCGGAGGAGCTCCCGCCTAGGAGCAGGCGAGGTCTAGGAGCAGGCGTGATCCCGCCCGTGACCAGAAGCGGGCGAGAAGGCGTCGAGTGGTCTCAACGCCGCACTGAGTGAGCTCCACTCACTCACCGCCGTGGTCAGCAGCAAGGGCGCTGAGTGAGCTCCACTCACTCAACGCCTTGGTCAGCAGCAAGGGAGTTGGGTGAGCACTCACTCAACGTCGCGTCCAACAGCGACAGCGTCAAGGTTAGAGGAGCTCCCGCCTAGAGAGTGGCGAGAGCGTTCACCCTCGGTCAGCCAGGACCCGCTCTCGGCGGAGTCGGCGAGAAGGATTAAACTGGCGAGAAGACGGGGGGTGGCTCAGCCTGGGACTTTTGACACTCCCTTTTAGCTCTCGCCAAATGAAGGCGAGAAGGTTCCCGGCATAGAGTTCTCGCCGAGTGGGGCCCAGGGTTCAGGGTGAAATTTCTTAATTGCCCTCGGGTAAAATTACCCTTATACCCTCAGGGGCTGCTTTTAGTACTTTACGAACAGCGGGATTTGGCTATTGGCAGACCGTCCAGGGGTATTTCAGCAAATTCAGGTCAGCAAAAGGTTATAAATAGACCCATATGGGCTCCTTAGAAAGCAAAACTCTCATTTTTCTTCTGAATCTCTAGTGCTTTCTGAGGAGCTCCCAACCCAGCTTTTGGCTTTGAAGGGGAAGCGCTCAGAGATCTTCCGGGTGTGAGGTGGGACCTCCCTGCTGAGGCTTTGGGTCAGTCCTAGGTCGTTAGCTACCAGTCGAGGGGCAGGGCTTGAGAGAAGTAGGTGTTGGCTGCACCCTTGTTTTGAACTTGTGTTGAGGTCAATTTTGGCTCCAACAGCGGGATTTTGATGTTGGCAGACCAATTTGGGCTGCATTTAGTAAATCCAAAAGGCGAGATTCCGCTATCCACAGACCATTCTTGAAAAATTATAAATAGACCCCTAAGGGCACCTTTGGAGGGGATTCCTTTTTGGCTTCTTCCTCCTCTGGTTGATCTTGGTTGGTCGGAGCCTCCACACTGTTTGTCGTGGTTTTCAGGTGGACAGTTTTGTGCTCCCCAGTGCCCTCCAAGGTGCCCCCAACTCAGCATTGACTAGGGAGGGGAAGCTCTCTTCGATCTTTCGGGTATGTGGCGGGACCTCCTCGTTGTAGCTCAGGGGTTTGTTTCTTAGTTCCAAGCAACCGGTCAAGTGTTCTAACTCGGGAGAAATACGTGCAAGTTGCCCCATCAGTCTGAACTCCTCCTTGAACCGTGATTTCCGGGTTCAACAACGATTACAGATCGTGCACTCCGGAAGAGAGAAATTGAAAAGGGTAGCAGAAGGATACAATTTGTAAACTGCAGTGGCTTGCAGGAGAGAAATGACAGTTGCATTGGAAAATGAAGAAGGAAGATTTTAAAGAGAAGTTATTTTTAGGAGAAATTGACCTAAGAAGGAAGATTTGAAAACGAAGTTATTTAGGGAGAAATTGTGACCTAAGAATTGAAAAAAAAAACTTTTTGGAGTTGGAAGATTGCATGGAGCAGTTGGGGAGTCGCCGCGGAGTCACCCGTAAAAAGCCTAGGCATAATTTCTGAGTGATTAGGGAGATGGAGTGCTATATTTAAAAAGATGTCATCTTTTGTGAGCCTGGGCATATGCTAGGGCTAACACACATTTGTAAGCCTACACACATTTGTAAGCCTATTCATGTGAATTTGGAGAAGCTGAACATTGGAATTGGGGGTTTAATTCCAATTCATACCTCCCATATCTACCCAAGTGAACTGGGCCTCATAGATTACGATGACTGCCTTCTGGAATTTGTTCTCTTTGTATTCTTCTTCAGTGGAGTAGTGGCTTGAAGACCGTTGCGACCCGGTTCTTTCCACTGCGGCCCTCTCTCTATTCTTGTCGTGCTGGCTTCTTATCGCACGACGACTTCTCGGTCTTCTCTCTCCTCTTGCCATGCCGACCTCTTTCCCGCTGCGGCCTCGCTTCTTACCGCGCAGGCTCCTTGTCGCACCGCTCTTGTCTCAAGGAGATTTTCCCACTGCGGCCTAGTTTCTTGCCGCGCGGTCTCCGTGTCGCTCTGGCTTCTTGTGCGGGGTATTCTTGTTGATCGGACTGCCTTGTCGTTCTTCCCTTACCGTCTGCTCGGTGCTACGTTCATCTCTGCTCGACTTGGTTGTTCGCGCGGACTGCATGCGGCTTCTTACTTACTCGGCTATTCTTGTTGCGGTCTGCTCCTAACCGCACGGTCTAAGTGCCTATTTGTCGGGGGCAATAATTCTGTACGTATAACGCATATAAAGGATCCCGCGGAACTGCATTTTCAATATAAAATACAACTGCAACGTAAAATGCAGTTGCAAATGGACTGCATTTTCAGTTTAAAATGCAGTTGCAATAATAGTTCAAAAAAAACATTTTTTTATAAGTATATTTTCAACTCAAAATATATACATATGACTACTTAAAATGATCATAAAAATGCATGGATCAATAATCCATGATTTATTTTGTGAAAAAAAAAATAAATATGAATCAAAATTGATTTTCCGCAGGGTTCTACACATGTGTTTCCCGTATTTAAAAATTACACGTTTTCCGGCCTCTTCTTATTCTGGTCGCTGCCAGCTCAGGATTCTTGTCGTCGTTCCTCTAACCGTTGCTGGCCTCTTCTTCCCGTTGCGTCTCGGGCTTGTGCTCCTCTCGCGGCTCTGCTTCGCCGTTGTTCTGCTTTACTTGGCCGCTGAGGATTGCCTTCTTACCGCTGCAGACTGTTTTTATCCGCTGCGGGCTCTCTTCTATCCGCTGGGGTTCTGTTGCTCGATCTCTCTTCTCTCCGCTGGAAGCTTGTTTTCTTACCGCGCTGGTCGTGGCCTTTCTTGTCGCTGGTGCGTTTTCACCGTAACTGCTGCGGTCTGTCTCTTAGCCGCTGCTCATAACTGTTGCGGTCTATTGCCGCCTCTCGACTCTTGCTGCCTCCTGCTTTCTCGCTGCAGACTCTCTTAGTCGCCGCTCGTGAACACTACAGGTTGTTTCATACCGCGCTGGTCGTGGCCTTTCTTGCCGCTGGTGCGTTATCACCGTGACTGCTGCAAACTATTTCTTGCAAGATGATTTGTTGTCCTCCGGACTCAGTGGTGTCTATTTCTGATGGTGGTACCTCCTGTCTTGCTCATAGCTCATCCTGGATTCTGGATTCTGGGGCCTCTCACCACATTACCTCACGGAAACCACCACAATATTTGGACTCTGTGCATCCCAAGTTCATCACTGTTGCTAGTGGGGACACCATTCCCGTTTCTGGCGCGACAGTCATTCACATTACTCCCTTTATCACTCTTCGCTTTGCCCTTCATGTTTCGAGCTCTCCTTTCAACCTTCTCTCTCTATTGGTCGTCTCACTACTGATCTTGATTGTGATGTAATTTTTAATTCGAACTCGTGTGTTGTGCAGGATCGCAAGACGCAGTCTCTCATCAGAAAATGGCATCTGTCGAATGGTATCTATATCTTTGACCCCTATCCTGGTGTTGTCCTCTATTAGCTCTGTTGATTGACATCGGCGTCTTGATCACGCTCCTCTGAACATACTCAAAAAATCTCCCCCCGAAGTATCCCTCCAAGAGTTCACGTGGGAGTCTTGTATCTATGAGAAACATCATCGGTCTACGTTCTCACCACGTACTACTCGAAGTCCTGCTCCCTTTGATCTAGTACACTAAGATATTTGGGGACCCTACAAAATTGCTAGTGTTTTTTGATATTGTTACTTTATCACATTTGGATGACTATTCTCGGGTTACCTGGCTATATCTCCTTCGTGACCGCTCTGAATTGTCTGGTGTATTCCGTACCTTTTTCATTGAAACTCGAAACTAGTTTTCCACTACAATTAAAACTCTCTGCACTAATAATGCCCGTGAATACACTAGTCATGCCTTGCACACCTATGTGGTGAGTTTGGGATCATCCATCAAACCTTGTGTGCCTATACCCCCTAACAAAATGGCATTGTTGAACGCAAGAATCGTCACATGTTTGAGGTCACCCACTCTCTTATGGTTCAAATGAATGTTCATAAACAGTATTGGAATTTTGTGGTTTCTACCGCCTACACTCTTATTAACTGCATGTCTTCCTCTATTCTCAATTTTGCGGTTCCCTTCAATCTTCTCTTTCCTTCCAAACCTTCGTTTTCCATCACCCCTCGCGTGTTTGGCTGTGTGTGCTTTGTTCATCATCTTGGTCTGTCCACTAACTAACTTGCTTCACGTGTCACTAAATATATGTTTGTGGGTTACTCTCGGACTCAGAAGAGCTACGTTTGCTTTTCTTCCAAGGATCGCAAGGTTGTTACTTCTGCTGATGTCACCTTTCTCGAGGATCAGCCATATTACTCTCAACCAGCTGAGTCTCCACTTCCGCCACCTCTTCTGCGGCCTGTTACCCCTGTTCATTCAAACCTTCCACCTCTCCTTCTCATCCCAATAACACCAAACTCACCCCTCCTCACACCAATCCCACTCAAACCACCTATCATCTATGTATATAATCGACGTCCTTCTTCGTCTACTACCCTACGGGAGATGCCCTCATCTAATGATGTATTGCAGTCTGCGGATCCGGCAACAGGTTCCACTGCTCACCCGATGGCGAACTATGTTTCTTTACACCGTCTCTCTCCGGAACTCCGACGAAGTGCTCTTTTTTTATCCTCTATTACCACTCCTAACTCTGTGCAGGAGACTCTCCAACATCCCGGGTGGCGGGTGACTATGGACGAGGAAATGTCTGCTCTTTGGGCAAATCACACTTGGGATCTGGTCCCGCTTCCTCCTGGGCAAACTTATGTGGGATCTAAGTTGGTGTTTGCAGTCAAACAGGGTCCAGATGGGACGGTTCACCGTTTGAAAGCTCGTCTAGTAGCTCGCGGTTTCACTCAACAATAAGGTCTGGATTATGTTGAGACTTTTTCTCCAGTCGCTAAACTCAATATTGTTCGTGTGTTGATCTCCCTCGTTGTTCACCGTCACTGGTCATTGCACCAACTGAATGTCAAAAATGTTTTTCTTAATGACAATTTACAGGAGAGCGTTTATATGCAGCAACCTCCCGGGTTTGAGACCACGGAGGAGTCTCTTGTCTGTTGTCTGAAGAAGTCTCTTTATGCTCTCAAACAGTCTCTTCGGGCATGGTTTGATAAATTCAGTAAGACCGTTAGTGTTGTTGGGTTCACTCGGAGTTCGGCTGACTTCTCTCTATTCACTCGTCATCGTCCAACATGCATAGTGATTTTTTTGGTATATGTGGATGATATTCTGATTACAGGAGACGATCTTTCAGGAATACAGATGATCAAACAACATCTGACAACTATGTTTCAAACAAAGGACCTGGGAAGCCTTCGATATTTTTTTGGTCTCGAAGTGGCTTAAAGGCCTGATGGGCTTGTGTTATCTCAGAGAAAATACTGTCTTGACTTACTTCATGATGCGGGCTATTCTGGATGCAAGTCTGTTGACACTCCCATGAATATCAATCACAAGCTTTGTGCTAAGGCCTCGGACTCTGATGTGCTCCTTCCGAATCCAGAGTATTATCGTCGTCTTGTGGGAAAGCTGATATATCTCACTTTACTAGACCTGATATATCATTTGTCATTGGAGTCGTCAATCGATTCATGCATGAGTCATGTATCTCTCATCTTCAGGCAGTCGAGTGTATTCTTCGATACTTGATGACTGCTCCTAGACAAGAACTTGTATACAAACCCTCTTCGTCTCCCTTATCTCTGATTGCATACTCTGATGTTAACTATGCTGGCTCTTTGGATGATCGTCGTTCCACAAGTGGATACTGCACTTACTTTGGAGGATATCTTATTACATGGCGCAGCAAGAAACAGTCCATTGTTGTTCGCTCATCTGCTGAGGTCGAGTATCGATCAATGGTAGCAGTTGTGTCTGAGCTCACATGGCTTGAGGGTCTCCTTGATGATCTAGGTGTCAAGCTCTCCTCACCTGCCACTTTATTTTGCGGCAGTCAAACTGCTATACACATTGCCAAGCATCCGGTCTTCCATGAACGAACAAAACATATTGAAGTTAACTGTCATTTCATTCGGGAGAAGGTTCAGTTGAAGAAGATAGGGTTAACACATGTTCCTGCTGCTCAGCAAGTTGCTGACATCCTCACCAAGGCCTTACCACGACCTCTTTACTATCAGTTCTTGTCCAAGCTTGGTGTCTACGACTTGTACGCTCCAGCTTGCGGGGGAGTGTTAGAGAATACTAGGGGAAAAAATGTATTGACCCATTAACATGACCCTTGTAGGATTTTGTGTTTAGTCCCACACTATTTGTATAGTTGGGTCTTTCTCTCCTCTCTCTTATATATTTGTACGCATACTTGTTTTTTTGTATTCAAGAAGTATATATAAGGTTTGAACCACTTTTCTACAATTCTCTATGTATATTCTTCTTCAGTGGAGTAGTGGCTTGAAGATTGAATCCGACAACGACAGATAGTGCACCCCGGAAGAGAGAAATTGAAAAGGGGAGCAGAAGGATACAATTTGTAAACTGTAAACCGCAATGGCCTGCAAGAGAGAGATGGGAGTTAGTTGCATTGGAAAATGAAGAAGGAAGATTTGAAAGAGAAGTTATTTTTTAGGAGAAATTATGACCTAAGAAGGAAGATTTGAAAAAGATGCTATTTAGGGAGAAATTGTGACCTAAGAATTGAAAAAAAAAAAAAACTTTTGTAGTTGGAAGATTGCCTGGAGTAGTTGGGGAGTCGCCGCGGAGTCACCTGGAAAAAGCCTAGGCATAATTTCAGAGTGATTAGGGAGATCAACGTGCTAAAGTTGGAGAAGCAAATTTCCTAGCTCGGTCGCCACCTAGTCTGGATTTGGATCAGGAGGCAGATGAGAGACTAAGGAGTTTATTATTGAGGTGCGCAGCGCTTACTCTATTGCGACCGAAGCAAAAAAAAATATTTGGTTCTTGAAAAAATGTTATCTGTTGTATAAATTAAAATTGTTTAAAACGTTCTGCAGTTCTTGAAGCAGCTTTGAATTGAATACTGCAGGCATGAGAAATACGTTACTCAGTACAGGGCCATGTTTGTTGTGAACTGCAATGTCCGAAGCGATCAAATTTTAAGAGAGCAAATGACGAAGAAGAGAAAATTCAAGACGCGTAAAGATTCCGGCGAGATTCATCAAGACCTCGGTAATGACGAGATATTTCGTCCAGTGTGCTGCTCGGTTTGCGCGACTGAAGTCGCCGTCCTCGACAAGGATGAGGTTTATCACTTCTTTAATGTTGTTCCAAGCAACTCCTGAACGGTTACTTACAGTCAGTCAGCTGCGATAGTTCCTGCAAGTATTCATAAACGTGCATGTGCTTATAATGTTTTCTCTATGTTCTCCCTAACTTTTGCTTTAGAATATTTGGCAAATTTTGTAATGTACGGGGAAAAAATGTTCAAACTTACGACTGAAATGAATGCTGTTTTACCGTTTTGGTGTTCTGTGATCATTCTTGTATGATTTTGGCTCTGTTTGGAAGAGCTATTACGGAATGAAAATCTGTTGATCGTACAGAGCTCATTGTACAGAGTTCTTTGAAAAGCTCATTTCCAGCCGCCAAAGCTCTGTACAATGAGCTCTACATGATCAGCAAATTTCCAATCTACAACAGCTCTCCCAAGTGAGCTTTGTTTTCACCCTCAAGTGAGCTTCAATTCATCTAATAATGTTTTGTTCTGCTTTTTAAAGAAAAATTAAAGAATATATTGTGTGTGTGTTTTGTGCTCATACCGTAATGATTGTGTTTTATAGGTGTGTTCTGTGTTCTGTTTCGTGTGTGATTTGTGTTGTGTTCAACACTTCAGTGTCATCTGAATTGGTTTTGGGTTGTGCATTCATACTTCAGTGTTTGTGTTTTCTTTGAGTACTAGTATTTTGTGCGTGTTGAGTGCTCAATGTTCAATGTCATGTGAGCTACTTCCATGTGTGTTCAGCGAGGGATTTTTGTTTATGTCCTTTGGGTTTTGTTTGTCACATCATAAATCATACTTGCTTGAATTCTGAGAGAACGTATATTATACCTGTAGTGTTAAAATCAAAAACTTGGTCTCTCGTGGAGTTCGGGGTATCAAGAAAGGGATGACCTCACACCTACTACACTCAGGAGAACATCACAGGTCAAAGGCTCAAGAAATTAGGAACAGACCCTCAGCTCTAGCGTGGAGGTCCCACCTCACACCGGAAGACCTTTGAGGTCTCCCCCTCCCTATTCAATGCTTGAGCTAGGTGTCTTGGAGGAAGAAAGTAAGGGGATTGAAGTGATGAAGAAGTCATGCCCTCCAAGGCACCCTCAAGGGTCTATTTACAGTTTTTTTGGAATGGTCTGTCAATAACCAACTTCCGCTGCTCTGAAATTACTGAAATGCCCCCAAATTGGTCTGCCAACAGTCAAATCTCGTTGTTTTAAACAACTAAATGCAGTCCACCAGGGGCAGTCCCTCGAGCCGGGCGAGCAGGCGACAAGGCGAGCTGAGGCCGGGTGAGTAGGTGGTTAAGGGCGAGCTCGGCGGCCTGGGGCGAGTAGGAGGCTAGGGGCGAGCTCGGCGGCCTGAGGTGAGTAGGCGGCTAGGGGCAAGCTCGAAGGTTTGGGGCGAGTAGGCGGCTAGGGGCAAGCCCGGCGGCCTGGGCAAGCTTGGCGGCCTAGGGTGAGCTCGGCGGCCTGGGGCGAGTAGGCGGCTAGGGGCAAGCTTGGCGGCCTGGGGCGAGCTCGACGGCCTGGGGCGAGTAGGCGGCTAGGGGAAAGCTCGGCGGCCTGGTGCGAGCTCGGCGGCCTAGGGCGAGCTCGGCGGCCTAGGGCGAGCTCGGTGGCCTGGAGGCTGGGTGACCCCCTGAGGGGGCCGGGGGCAGAAAAATATTTTATCCCCATACTAGTATAAAACCCAGATTCACACTAAATTGGCCTCCAAGAGTGCAAAACTTTCAAAAAGCTTAAAAATGCATAGCTAGCCCCGCGCCTGCTGGAGGGACCCCACTCCGTGAATACGGGGTTGTACACAATCCTCGCTCTTTTCGAGGTTGGCACAAGCTCGGAAAGAAACATCCAACCCAACGTATTCGTTGTGTAATTCTCTTGCGTGGTCAAAAAGATACTTAGCCTCTTTGGGGGGTCGACCTGTCATACCAGCTGATGGGAGTCTGGGTGACGAGACGACCTCGGGGTAAAAAACACTTGGCCTCTTCGAGGGGTCAACCTATTATGCCAGCTAATGGGAGCTTGGGTGACGAGACGGCATTGGGGTAAAAAATCACTTGGCCTCCCCGAGGGGTCAACCTGTCACGCCAGCTAATGGGAGTCTAGGTGACGAGACGACCTTGGGGTAAAAAGGACTTTGCCTCCCCGAGGGGTCAACCTGCCCTGCCAGCTAGTGGGAGTCTGGGTGACGAGACGGCCTCGGGGTAAAAAACACTTGGCCTCCCCGAGGGATCAACCTGTCATGCCAGCTAATGGGAGCCTGGGTGACGAGACGGCCTCGGGGTAAAAAAACACTTGGCCTCCCAGATGGGTCAACCTGTCATGTCAGCTAATGGGAGCCTGGGTGACGAGACGGCCTCGGGGTAATAAAGACTTAGCCTCCACGAGAGATCAACCTGCCCTGCCAACTAGTGAGAGCCCTGTCAGCAGAATCATCTCGGAGCTAAAAGGACTTAGCCTGCACGAGAGATCAACCTGCCCTGCCAGCTAATGGGAGTCTTGTCAGCAGAATCATCTCGGAGCTAAAAGAACTTAGCATGCACGAGAGATAAACCTGCCCTGCCAGCTAGTGGGAGTCTGGTCAACGGAATCATCTCGGAGCTAAAAAGGCTTAGCTTCTACGAGAGATCAACCTGCTCTGCCAGCTAGTGGGAGTCAGGTCAGCGGAATCATCTCGGAGCTAAAAGGACTTAGCACCCACGAAAGATCAACCTGCCCTGTCAGCTAGTGGGAGCCTGGTCAACGGAATCATCTCGGAGCTAAAAGGACTTAGCCTCCACGAGAGATCAACCTGCCCTGCCAGCTAGTGGGAGTCTGGTCAGCGGAATCATCTCGGAGCTAAAAGGACTTAGCCTCCACGAGAGATCAACCTGCCCTACCAGCTAGTGGGAGCCTGGTCAGCGGAGTCATCTCGGAGCTAAAAGGACTTAGCCTCCACGAGAGATCCACCTGCCCTGCCAGCTAATGGGAGCCTGGTCAGCAGAATCATCTCAGAGCTAAAAGGACTTAGCCTCCACGAGAGATCAACCTGCCCTGCCAGCTAGTGAGAGCATGGTCAGCGGAATCATCTCGGAGCTAAAAGGACTTAGCCTCAACGAGAGATCAACCTGCCCTGTCAGCTAGTGGAAGCCTGGTCAGTGGAATCATCTCAGAGCTAAAAGGACTTGGCCTCCACGAGAGATCCACCTGCCCTGTCAGCTAGTGGGAGCTTGGTCAGCGGAATCATCTCGGAGCTAAAAGGACTTAGCCTCCACGAGAGATCAACCTGCCCTGCCAGCTAGTGGGAGTCTGGTCAGCGAAATCATCTCGGAGCTAAAAGGACTTAGCCTCCACGAGAGATCAACCTGCCCTGCCAGCTAGTGGGAGCATGGTCAACGGAATCATCTCGGAGCTAAAAGGGCTTAGCCTCCACGAGAGATCCACCTGCTCTGCCAGCTAGTGGGAGCCTGGTCAACGGAATCATCTCGAAGCTAAAAGGACTTAGCCTCCACGAGAGATCAACCTGCCCTGTCAGCTAGTGGGAGCCTGGTCAGCGGAATCATCTCGGAGCTAAAAGTACTTAGCCTCCACGAGAGATCAACCTGCCCTGCCAGCTAGTGGGAGCCTGGTCAGCGGAATCATCTCGGAGCTAAAAGGACTTAGCCTCCACGAGAGATCAATCTGTCCTGCCAGCTAGTGGGAGCATGGTCAGCGGAATCATCTCGGAGCTAAAAGGACTTAGCCTCCACGAGAGATCCACCTGCCCTGCCATCTAGTGGGAGCCTGGTCAGCGGAATCATCTCCGAGCTAAAAAGACTTACCACCACGAGAGATCAACCTGCCCTGCCAGCTAGTGGGAGCCTGATCAGCTGAATCATCTCGGGGCAGGTCTTCATCACAAATGTTTTCCGGCGGTCTTTTTCATTAATCATAGATGATACAATGCAAGCAAAGTTTATTACAAGAGATGATCTACTTCATGTACCTCCCTCTTTCCTCGTGCATCAAAGGATCCCTCCCCGGGTGCCCACATCAACCCTATCCTCACACCTCTCCCTGCTGTCTATGGATGGACTTCTTCAATCCGTACCGGATCTTGCGGTTGTTGAGGTTGTGGTGCCGGAGCTCTTGTCCTTCTCAACTCCTGGAATTCGGGGCAAGTAGCTGTTGCATGACCCTCCTCCTGGTGGAACTGACAGTAGAGTAACTCCACTCTGACTCTTCCTCTTCCCGCGCGGTTCCTCCTCTCCCTTCGACCGATTCTCATCGCTTGTTGCGGTGGGGGTAGGAGTTGCCTAGGGGCTTGCCTTTGGAAGTTGTATCTTCCTTTGCCTCCCTGAAAATCCCCCCCACCCTGGATGAGAGCTCTTCCTGGACCCTGGGCAGGTCCTCCCTGCTGCCTCCAACCTGGCTCCGGACCCTCCTATCCCCGGAACCTCAGAGCTCTCTGCTCCTCTCTCCGTCTTCCCTCCATATGTCTCGAGCCGCCTTGCTCCTTCGGCTCCGCCTCTGTTAGCCTTGCCAACTTCTTGACAAATGCAGGGTTGGCCGCCTCCATGGCTATCTCCTCTGCTGCCCTTTCCATCAGCTCCTCGAAGGAAAGGGGGGCCTTTCGGGTCAGGCTCATCTTGAAGAACCCCTCACGCAACCCCACCGTGAACGCCATCTGGAGGGCATACCCCGGCATCTCCTGGATATCCAGGATCTCCTCTTGGAACCTGTCAACGTAATGGGCCAGCGACTCCTCGGCCCTCTGCCTTATCAGGAAGATGGACTCAGGACTCTTCTTCCTCTTCTTGGAGGTGGAGAAGTGAAGCTGAAAGCTCCGGCTCAAGTCCTCAAACCCATAGATCGATTTCGGTGGGAGTTGGTGGAACCAGTCTTTTGCCTTGTCCCTCAACATGATCGCGAAGAGGCGACACTTGAAGGCATCCGTCATTGGCATGATGGAGACGGCATCCTCGAACCACTACAGGTGCTGGACGAGGTCATCCTTCCCGGTATAGTAGGCCATGTCAGGCTCTCTGAATCCCTCGGGAATGGGAGCCGAGATGATTAGCTCGCTGAAGGGTGACCCCCTCATTGGTGGTCTCGCGAGCTCTACTCGTGCGACCTGGTCGCCTGGGAGACGAGCACTCGTCGGGCTGGGGAACAGCTCCCGGTCGGGGAGGTCTCGCTCGACCCCCTCTCCCATCCTTTCCTTCCCAGGCCTTCTTCCCGGTGCACTTCCTTCTCTCCCTACTGGGGTCATCTCGCCTATGCCCCTGGGAGGCAGCTCGCCGATACCACTCTGGGTCAGCTTGCTGAGACCCCTGGGAGCCAGTCCCTGGAGGGTGGGGGTTGAGCTGTCAGCCCGAGGGGCAATACTTCGCAGCATCTCCATGATGCCTTGGATGGACGTCATGAACTCCTCCCTTCCTACGAAGGGTGACGGTTTGGGGAGCTCACCGAGATCATCACTACCTCCCTGATCTCCGACCATGACACTCTCTCGAAATTTTCTGTGCTGGTCACTCTCCACGCTCACCGCACCAAAATGTTGAAACCAAAAACTTGGTCTCTCGTGGAGTTCGGGGTCCCAAGAAAGGGGTGACCTCACACCTACTACACTCAGGAGAACGTCACAGGCCAAAGGCTCAGGAAACTAAGAACAGACCCTCGGCTCTAGCGTGGAGGTCACACTTCACACCCGGAAGACCTTTGAGGTCTCCCCCTCCCTAGCCAATGCTTGAGCTAGGTGCCTTGGAGGAAGAAAGCAAGGGGATTGAAGTGATGAAAAATTCATGCCCTCCAAGGCACCCTTAAGGGTCTATTTATAGTTTTTTGGGAATGACCTGCCAATAACCAACCTTCGCTGCTCTGAAATTACTGAAATGTCCTCAAATTGGTTTGCCAACAGTCAAATCCCGATGTTCTAAACAGCTAAATGCAGTCCACCAGGGGCAGGCCCTCGAGCCGGGCGGGCAGGCGACAAGGCGAGCTGAGGCCGAGCGAGTAGACGGCTAGGGGCGAGTAGGCGGCCTGGGGCGAGTAGGCGGCTAGGGGCGAGCTCGGCGGTCTGGGGTGAGCTCGGCGGCCTGGGGCGAGTAGGCGGCTAGGGGCGAGCTCGGCGGCCTGGGGCGAGTAGGCGGCTAGGGGCGAGCTCGGCGGCCTGGGGCGAGCTCGGCGGCCTGGGGCGAGTAGGCGGCTAGGGGCGAGCTCGGCGGCCTGGGGCGAGTAGGCGGCTAGGGGCGAGCTCGGCGGCCTGGGGCGACCTCGGCGACCTCGACGGCCTGGGGAGAGCTCGACGGGCTGGAGGCTGGGTGACCCCCCGAGGGGGGCGAGGGGAGAAAAATATTTTATCCCCCCTACTAGTATAAAACTCAGATTTACACTAAATTGGTCTCCAAGAGTGCAAAACCTTCAAAAAACTTAAAAATGCATAGCTAGCCCCACGCCTGCTGGGGGACCTCACTCCGCGAATACGGGGTTGTACATGTAGGTTTTTTCCGGGTCTGGAGATTCAGGCCGCCTTAGCTCGGAGTCGAATCGGACGCGCAAACAGTCCAATGAAAACTAAGTAGCAATGATAAGAGGCATTTTTAACGTGAAAAACTCGGAAAGGGTGAAAAACAACGTTGTTGGATCTGTGCCGCTCAAAATCGACTATTTTCCCTTGAGTGTACAAATTTTTGAGTCCCTCAGAGGGGGACATGCCGCATCTCCCTTACAAGCTTTAAGTAGGGGAAAATGGGAAAAGTAGCCAAGTCCTTGAAGCTTCTACAAAGTGTTCACAAGAGCATCCACAAGGGCGTTCCCCAATGTCTTCTTTTGGGCTCATTGTAGCGTCCAAGTGAGCGTTGAGCGGACTAAAGTGAGAGCAGAGTGAATTTTGAGCTAATGAACGATCTAAGTCTCCTGAGTTGTTTTTCTCTAGTCTCTTGAGTTGTTTTTCCTCAAATAAAAGTCTGAGAGTCTTTTTATAGTTTTTTTTGAAGGGACGCATTGGTAATTGTCTGGTTGAATTCTGAGTTGGTGAATAGTATTGATTCGTTTCGGTCACCTGGATAACCAATTTTCTCAAAATGATGAATATCACATTGCTTTTTTAGTTTGTACTTTTATATTATTTACTTTTTTTTCTTTCTAAAGGCTTTAGCTCTCTCCCTCAATTTCTAATCTAAAATTAAAGGTAGCCCTAAAGGCCTAAAGAAACATATTTCAACCCTAAACCCTTGTTAAATTAGTCTTAAATCCTAAACCCTAGAATACTAAAAAAATTAAATCTTCATAATAAATATTAAATGAGAGTGCTCACGGGGACCAATGTGCCCCCTACATTGAAAATTTAAAACTTAAAGCATGGCAATATTTTAATTTAGTTATTATCAATCCGAGCGGCATTATGTACTTCGGGCTCCACACTCCCACTAATATTGTATTACTTTATCCACCGCATGTCGCGCGGTCAAAGCATCAGCATGACGTAAACATCACAGTTATATAATTAGGGCGACGTCACGTGCACACCATAATCTCGCGGCCTACCTCATCTCGCCATCCACGACATCTCTGACCGGCGGTGTTGATTCGTCATTCTTCGGGTTTCTCCAGCCGTGAATCATCATCGAGATGGGTTTCACGAGCTTCACTGCTGACAAAGGAAGAGTGTCCCCGATGGAGAGGGGCGGATTCAGGAATTTCAACAAGGGATGTCTGAATCTTTCAAATAGTTTAATAAATTGGACATTATAAAAATAAGCAAAATTACAAGTGTTGAGTAAAGAAGATGTCGAGTTATATCGTGTCGAAGATGACAATGTTTCTTTCAAAGATTTTGAATAAGCTATGAGAAAAGAAGGTGGACTTATGGAAGTCAAAATCAGTTGCAGTTATCTCAACTAAATTTACACATGTTACCATCTCAAAAATTAATTAAAACAATTAGCTGTCATGTAATTTTTCTGTTCTTCCAATCAAAAAAAATTGAACGGTTTTATCTTTCCGGAGTCTTTTCTCACTCATCTGAACACCATTTAAAGTATAATTGTATAAGTTGTCAAAATTCTTCAAAATATTTAGTGTATTTGGATTCCTCTCGTCGAGGCAATGAATTTTGATTGCTTATACGTCAAAATGGTGGTCAGATGAGGGAGAAAAAACTTCGATGAGATAGAAACGTTCAAAAAAAATTCGGAGGAAGTTGATGACTGACCCCCATGTTAAAAATTTTAGAACCCAGTGACGCATTCAAAAAAAAATTGTGCACCCCCATTATTAATTTTATGAATCTGTCATGTCGGCCTCCCCTTAAGGCTATGTTTGGGAGGGCTTTTTAGTTCCTTTTAATTTTCTGGAAAACGCTACCACATCTATAAACCCGTTTGGATTGTCTACCGGTGAGAAAAGCTACAGCGGAAAACTCCATTTTCTCCTCTTTTTGAAAAGTCACTTGTCACCTATTTTTCAACCTTTTCGAAAAGCAATTTCTCATCCCAAAACGTTTCTCTCTTACAAATATCTCCAGCTTGATTTTTTGTCCAAAGGTGATTTTTTCCGGACGTATTTTTTTTTCTAGAGAGCGTTTTTTCGCCAATGGACGATTTTTTGCCCAGGCGCGAATTTTTCACCTTGGCTGCCTTTTTCGCCCAATCGCAGGGGTTTTCGCCCGGGCGCTTTTTTTTGCCCGGGTGCGGGTTTTTTCGCTCGTGCACGATTTTTTTCACACGAAAGGGATTTTTTTTGCCCGGACTGATTTTTTCGTCCGGGCGCGATTTTTTCGCATAGGCGCGATTTTTTTGTCCGAACGCGATTTTTTCATCGGGGAGCTATTTTTTCCCCCGCCCGCAATTTTTTCACACGAACGCGTTTTTTTCGCATAGACACATTTTTTCCGCGGGCACGATTTTTAAGCCCGGTGCGTTTTTTCTCAGAAGAAATTTTTCGCTCGGGCGCTATTTTTTCTCCCGGAAGCGAATTTTTCGCTCGAGCTCGAATTTTCCGCCTAAGTGCGACATTTTTTATCGGAACTCGTTTTTTTCGCCCAGGTGCGATTTTTTTGCACGGACGAGTATTTTTCGTCCGGGTGCTGTTTTTTCGCCCTGTGTCTAATTTTTCGTCTGAACGCGAATTTTTCGCTCATGAGCGATATTTTCCGTCAGAGCACGTTTTTTTTGCCCGGACGCGTTTTTTCGCTCGGATGCGAATTTTTCGGCTCTGCGTGATTTTTTCGCTCGTTCGTGATTTTTTTGCCCGACCGCATATTTTTTTCACCCGGGCGCTATATATTTTTCCTCTCAAATGCAATTTTTTTCACTTTCGAGCGAAAATATCGCGTTCATGAGAAAAATTCGCGTCCCGGTGAAATATTCACTACTGTCCGAAAAATTCACGACCGTCCAAAAAATTGGCGTCCGGCCGAAAAATTGACGCCCGACCGAAAAATTGGCGCCCGACCGAAAAATTGGTGCCCGACCGAAAAATTGGCGCCTGACCGAAAAATTGGGTCCCGGGCGAAAATATAGCGCCCCACCAAAAATTGGCGCCCCACCTAAAAATTGGCGCTCGGGAGAAAATATCGCGCCCGGGGGAAAATATCGCGCCCGGACGAAAAATTCGCGCTCGGGTGAAACAAACGTGGCCGACGAAATAATTGCGCATTTTCCCCCAAACACGCATTTTTAATAAAAAAAAGTCACCGCAGCGGAGATTTGTCAAACGATTTATAAAGTGTTTCTTCTTGCGGAAAAATTCTGCAAAGAGACTTCACTCAAACAGTTTTTCTTTTCTTATAGACATTTTCCAAAAATTCTTTTTCCTATCATTATTTTGTCACTACTCCTTCTTTCTGAAAAGCTTTTCCAAACAGGCCCTTAAATCTACCCCTACATATTAGGATTTGAAAATGAAGTTCATATCCAGGGGCGGACCCACACCCAGACACATCCGGGCACGTGCCCGGGTGTGTTTTCGCGAAAATTTTGCCAGGTGCTTTCCCGCTAGGTCATTAACGGTTTCTCCCTGTTTTTCTCCCCTGTACTGCGGACTGTGAGTGAGAGACGGCTCGGCGAGGGCGAGTAGGGTTGTTGAGGGACTGCGTCTCCTTGACATCTTTCTTTGGATTCAACTGATACTGAGATAAATGAAGGGGCTTTGCCTGCGCCATTGACAGGTAACCTTATAAATTCCTGTGGCGTGGATGAGGTAGACATCGCCAGCACCTGTTCGGTCTAGTGTCTCTCCTTCTTTCGTTTTTATTAAGGGGATGTGATTATTAATTATTTGATTGCAGTTTGTTTTGGTATTTCAAAGAATCCAGAAATTTTAAGTTATATTTTTGTGTGATTTATATGATTTTAGGTGTTTTCCTTTCATCTCTTTCAGAACTTAGTTATTTATTGCCTGGTTTCATCTTCCTTGTCTTATATTTTGTGTTTCTAACATGTGTTTTAATTTTCCTTTTTATTCCAAGATCTGTTTTAATTTAATGCAAGAAATTTCTTGTGAGATTTCAAACAAAATGAACAATGAATATATCTTGCATTGTCAATTAATTACGTATCTATAAGTTTGTATCTGCAATTTTACTTTGAGATGTTCAGGTGATTGTCTTATACTGTTGGACTTAAGAGAATCAAAATTAAGCTAAAATCAAGAGAGAAGTTAGAGAGAGAGAATGTCTCCTTCAAAAAAAAACTTGCCACTACCTGCTACTTCACGGGACAGAGAGCTTCAGTTAGGGTTTTTTAGTTGGTGCCCGGGTCCGATAAAAATCCTGGGCCCGCCACTGAATCATATCCACAAAAAAAGTGTTCTTCAACTACACATACTTGTACTAAATCATTCATAAACAATCATGTTAGAGAATTTTGAAAGTACTTTGCCAAACTCCAGAAAATTGTAGAATTGAGTGGATACGATGGTACGGTGTTGAAGATACGTGAGGTGATGATTTTGTGTTATTTATAGGCAATAATTATATGTAGGTCAATTTTGACTATGTGCAGACCGTGCAATTTATAACGATTATGTGCAGATCGTGTAATTTATAAAAGTTATGTGTAGGCTAAGGCTCCGTTTGGAGGGAATTATTTTCACAGGTCAAGCGGTTACGACCGCATGAATCGGACCATAATTAAGGTCTGATTCATGCGATCGTAACCGCTTGACCGGTGAAAATAAGTCCCCCCAAACGGAGCCTAAGCCCATAATTATTTAGTTTGACGCATTTATTCATGTACTGCACATAGCAGAAAATAGTAAGTATATAAAAAGTGATTACTTATTATTATTATTATTAAAATAAGAAAAAAAATGGGAATGCAGACCCCATGGACCAGATTTCGTGGGGACAGTGACTTTGTGTGATGATACTCGATGTTTATAATCCAATCAAGAGCTGTAACGTTCCCAGCCATTAATTTTATTAATTAATTTCTAGAGAGAAAAAAAGTTTAATATTTTATTTCTGGAGAAAAAGAATTAATATAATAATCATTAAAAAATCCGGGAGGTTATAATTGCGCTAATTATTGAGCAGAACTTTGCTTTCGTCGAATTTCATCACGTTAACGCCTCTTCCAATTAATATTATATATATAATAATAATAATTATGGTATTTTGGAGCGTACTGATAATTAGTTTAATGATTTTTTAAAAATTAATTTAGTGGAAGTATAAAATTTTGTTGCGATGTTGCTGTCGCGACAGCTGGAAATTAATGAATTCAATTTCGTTAACTATATTAAATAAATTAGTGTCAATAAATATGATTAGTATTAATTTACTTAGCTTGGGCATTTAGAAGTTGCGCAATTAAATGACAGCATACTTAAAATAATTATGATGAAAATTGATCAACATGTTAAAATAAGGGCGCTGATAATTGCAGGCCTGCAATGGATAATTGCAGGCCTGCAATGGATATTTGCAGGCCTGCAATGGATATTTGCAGGCCTGCAATGGATATTTGCAGACTCATTTTTTTTAAAAACTATCGAATTTATTTCTTAAACCTAACCTTCTAATTGCCGCCCCAATCGCCCAGCCCTAAATCCATTTTCTACTTGTGCGCGTTGAGGCCCTTCCGCCTTCGTCTGGAGTGTCGCAAACACCGCCGCCTGGAGTGTCGCAAATGCCTCCAGTGCCCCTCCAAAGACCTCTCTCCGCCACCGGCACCTCCTGGAGCAATCTTCTCCGCCCGCAGGTATTTTCATCTTCCTAGATGCCATCATCGGGTTTTTCCTCTTCTCATCTGGAGTGAATAAATTTGTTTTTCTGACCTCTTTCGGATGCCATCAAAGGAGTGACTCAATCCAGGAATCCGATATCATTTTGTTTTTGATTTGTACTCCAGTTTTTTTCCAATTTTAAAGGGTTTTGTCGTTCTTGCCTCCATCCCTGCCGCCTGGACTACCACCATCGTTGTCGGTATGTTCATTATTTAGGGTTTTCTGGTTTCCTGATGCAATGTCGCCCCCTATTTGTTCATTAATTTTAGATTATCTTGCTCAAATTTTTAAATTTTAGGGCTCATTGTTTAAGTTTTGTTTATTTTTGTAGGGATTTCTGGGTTTAAAAAAAAGCATATATACATTTTGTAAGATTTTCACAACTCCAAAAAAATTATATCAGGATAACAATTCAATTTTAAAATACTAAATTAAACTTTTTTTAATTTTGTGCAGGTTAATGTTCATTTTGGGAAGGATGTGTTCAAGTTGAATGATCTGTGTTCTTATAGCAGTCCTGAATGATATCCATTAGTAGAAGAAAAAAATAAAAAAAAAATGAAATGTATTTTTTTTTAAAAGGTTGCAAATATCCGGTGGGGCTGCAAATATCTATTTATGGGTTGCAAATATCCAAGGGCTGCAAATATCGATTATAAGCCTGCAAATATCAGCGCCCTAAAATAATAATCTACTAGAATATACTATGAGACCATTGATTAAATATTAATTCTCATAATTTATTTGTGTCACGTATATAATTTGATCACATTATGATCATTTGATTTATATACTTACAAACTAAGGGTTTGTTTGGCACAACATGCAGTGGTGGATTTAGGAAATTAATAATGAGCGTGTACATTTTTTTTTTGAATGCTTCATTGGGTTCTAAAATTTTTAACATGAGGTAAGACATCAACTTCTTTTTAAAAAAAACTTGAATGTTTTCATCTTATCGGAGCAGTTTCTCCCTTATCTGGTCACCGTTTTTGACGTATAAGCAGTCAATATTCATTGCCTCGACGAGAGAAATTCAAATACACTAACCATTTTGAAAAATAATGGGGGGCAGTATCCCTCAAGCCCCTCTCTGGATCCGCCCCGGACAACATGGCGGTCATGAACACGGTGGTTATGAACAATCGTTCGTTAATGACGCCCGATCTCACATATGTAACCTCATCTAATTTTATGCTCAAAATTAGTTTTTTTGTGGTGGTCATTACCGTTGTTATGTCAAACACATACTGTATGATGGTGTTAATTTTGTCCAAACTTACTGGAGCAAAAATGTCGTGCCAAACGGACGACCTTAAGTCTCAATCAAGACATGCATATATGAAATGGATGAAATTGAGAGAGTCAACATACCCTCACTCGAAGGACATGACCCTAAATAGTAATGTCTCAGCCGAGTGTTTTAGAGTTCATAAGAAATTGAAAGTATATGGACTATGACATGGGAGATAGTGAGTCATCCCCCAACATTGCCTATATAGTGATCATTCAATGAGCACTAACTATATATAATCAAGCCACTTAATACAAATAATTTATGGACCACCCTCATGTCCACAAGAATTCACTGAATTGTGAAGCAGGTGACTAGTCTTGAGTGAGTGCATACGCGCATTGATGATGAAGGCTCTGTTTGGGGGGGCACTTATTTTCACCGGTCAAGCGGTTACGACCGCATGAACCGGATCTTGTTGTAACTGCTTGACCGGTAAAAATAAGTCCCTTCAAACGGAGCCGAAGACATACCAAGTTGTACATGTCACATATGTTCATTATTTTTTATAAAGTCAAAGAAGCTTGACTCAGAACAACTTATGATTGTTGATTGATAATAGCAAACAAGTTCCCACACATATTGGACCAAATAAGATTTTTAAAAGAAATGGTCAACTAAATCAAGCAATATAGTCAATAGAGTTTTACCTCCTAGGATGATAATTATCAAAGTGGAAAACAAAATCGATCCGATCCCGTTTTTAAATTTGGAGACGGGGTTCTTGCGCGTGATGCTGTCACGTGATAATAATCGCACAAAATTGATCGTCTAGATATCACTTTTGATATCTTAGATATAGTTTATGATATTCGATAAGATATAAAAAAAATTAACACATCGCTACAACCAAATACAAATGCAAATATATCATAAATGATATTCAAGCAATGACCACGTTGTTTGTAAAATAATATATTTATTGTCACGTGACAGTATCGCAAGAGCCTCGTCTCCAAATCTGAAGACCGAGTTCCGGAACGAAAAAATTTTGGTCAAAATGGGGCTCCTTGAACTATAAATGATTCCAACAATTCAATCAAAATCAAAATGCTAAGGGGGGCGAATATAAATTATCACCAAGAGCGGTTTAATTGGGCCCAACCTCTGCTAAATGTTTTGCGGGCCGGCAATGATTGATTCTTGCCCATGATGAAGAAAATGCACTCTTCACTCTACTAAATTTTTTTAAATTAATTAATATTTGCGTACATTCCATACTATGTTCGTAAATTATTATTATTATTTTGTTTGCAGGAAATAATCAATTATGATTAAATACATATTCATCAAAATAAAAAAATAATTCCACTTAAATAATTTGCGACTTTTTCATTTTTAACCTCCTTCAATTCGGAGTGGCACAATTTCCCAATGTGCACGTGTTCAAATGTTCAATGAAGAAACTGGTTATTTTCTTAAATTTGGTTTATGCGCCCTCGTAAATATGCCCGCATAGATGGGGGTAACTCTGACGCCAGGTCCCATGGAGGTGAAGTTACCGCTTTCATTCTATGGCTAAATGGGATCGCTGTACGGAGCTGGTGGGAAGAAGGCGACGGTGCAGGTGGTTGCGGTGCACCGCACAGCTGTCCACTCCGAGCCACCGCCATGGCGGTGAAAGTGACGAGAGAACCTTGGGCCTTGGCCATTAAGGACCGGTCTCCGTCACTTGTCGACGCAGCCGCTCTCCATTTTTATTAAAATTAAACCCGGTTCAACTTGCACCAAATAAAGTGAAATGTTTTGGCTCAACCGCTCACATTCATTAATTAAACCCGGTTCAACTTGCCCACCTCACCTAAGCTTTTGTTTGGCACGGCGGTGGCGATCGTGAATGCGGTGGTTTGGAACCGTCATTTGTGAATGTCCGACCTCACCTAAAGAACTTAATCCACTTTTATGCTCAAAAGTAGTTTTCTTTTCATGATGATGTGTCGTCATGCCAAGCACACATTTTTAGACGGTGTCGTTTTTGTTCAAATTCACCAGAGCAAAACTGCGGTGTCAAGGAGGCGAAATTTTTTGGTCCGGGCCCCGGACGAAGATCATCGTCCGGGGCAATCCTGATTTTGACGCGTGGCAAAGAAATTAATAAATTATTTCTATTTCGCGGGAGTTTGGCTTTTTTGGGAGGCAACGTTCTGCTTTTCGCGCCTTACATCTTCGTTTCCGTCATTCTTCATTTCTCATTTCTCCTGCTCGATGAACTTCGCATCTGCTCACAGCGATTTTATGACATTCTCCCTTCTCAAAATATTCTAATCAGCTAAGCACCATCAGACTCTTGTGAGATCATGGAAGAGGCAAGTCACTCAATCCTTATTCATCATTTGAATCAATCAATTTTTGTTCCTTGTGCAGTTAGTATTAACACCATGTACTATTGACTGTCATGTAAGGTTGAAGACGAACAGTAGACCTAATTATTTCAGATAAAACTTCGAAAATGTATAAGAACGATATAATGCATGAAATAAAGATAAATTATCTGAAATATTTAATGTAATATCTGAGATAAAAGTTTAATGTCTCAGATATTTCATGTTATATCTCAGAGTAAACTAACTCATTTTATCCAAGATATTATATTTACTGGATGTCATCTTATCTCAGATAAAAGTTTAATCTCTGCAATATTGTCTCAGCAATTTCATGTAATATCCCAGAATTTCATGTAATATCCCAGAGAAAAATAGCAGATTTATCCAAGACATTACATTTAATGACTATGATTTTATCTCATATTAAAGTTAACTCCAATATTTCTGTTTTGTTACAGGGTAGATACAATAAGAGTTTGTTTCCGGTTGTACAAACAGAAAATGAAGCTCACAAATTATACTGTGATTATGCGCGTAACATTGGTTTTAGTGTTCGAAAAGAACACCGAATTTTATGGTCAGGTACAAACCTTATAAAATCAAGGGAGTATTGTTGCAGTAAAGCTGGAATCAAAAGAACACCCAAAGTTCCTGAAAGTGAACTCAAATATCGAAAGATGGATGGTAGAACAAATTGTCCCGCGAAGATTGTCTTTAATGCCGATAAAGAAGGTCAAAATCTAGTAGTCGGAAAATTCATCGAGGAACATAACCATGAACTTGCAACTAAGAAAGATCAACATATACTTCGATCTTATCGGGTCATTACTGAGGAAAAAGGTGTTGTATTGAAATCCATGACTGAAGCTGGAATAAGGACATCAGATGCATATAATTATCTAGTTGACGAGGTTGGAGGGATAGAAAATGTAGGATTTTCAAAAAGTGATGCATATAACTTCATAGCTAAAGAGAGGAGTACAAGAGTTGATGGTGGAGATGCTGCAAGCCTTCTCCAACAATTGAAGTCTCGTGCAATGGATGATGGTATGTTCTCCTACGAGATCCAAACTGATGAGTTTAACAAGTTGATAAATTTCATATGGATGGATGGGCCATCAAAAATAGACTATGAGTGCTTTGGCGATGTGATAACATTCGATTCCACATACAGAATGAATAGATACAACCTTGCATGTGCCCCATTTGTTGTGGTCAATAATTATTGGCAAAATACTGTTGTTGCAATAGCATTCATATCACAAGAGACTATAGAATCTTTTGTATGGGTTTTTGAAACTTTCTTAAAATTTGTTTCTGGCAAGCAACCAGTGACCATATTTACAGACCAAGACCAAGCTATGATGGTTGCTATTGAAAGAGTTTTCACTGAAAGTTCTCATCGCTTGTGTCAATGGCATATTGCAAAAAAAGCTCCAACTAAAGTGCCGACATTTAATGTTGATGCCAGTGTTCGGTCTATGTTTCATGCTTGTTTAAGCAAGTGTGACTCTAGTACAGAGTTTGAGTTAGCTTGGAGTCAAATGATCCAGCATGGAAACCTAAGTGAAAACAGATGGCTAAGTGATTTATATAAAATAAAAGAGAAATGGTCCACGGCCTTTAACAAAACTATCCAAGATCATGGTATGTTGTCGACACAGAGAAGCGAGTCCACCAACAATGTTTGTCATGCTATTACTAAGGCCACATGTACGCTTGTTGACTGTTTTAGCAAACTCGAAAAAATGATTATAAATGGACGTGAAAAGGCTCTTCAAGAAGATTTCAAGTGCCGGCAAGCTAACATTCCGGTAAATGCCAAGAATTGTCCGATTCTTAAGCAAGTGTCCAAAATATATACCAGGGTTATGTATGGGAAATTCTATGAGGAATTTAAAGTCGGAGCATTTGGATTGTTTATTGTAGAAGAGGTAGTTGTTAGTGACAAAATTCATATCTTCACTATAAGATGGAGTGATTGTGGTGATAACAATAAACATTGGTATGTGGAGCTTGACATAAGCAGTTATGATGTTAGGTGTTCCTGCAGTAAATTTGAGACAACTGGGATATTATGTGCTCATGTTCTTAAAGTATATTCGCACAAAAATATTATATTTATTCCACAACAGTACATCCTTCGGAGATGGACTATGACTGCAAAGACTGATTATTATCTTCAACATGACAATAATATTTTTGGAGAAGCATCTGTTGCATTTGCTTTCAGGAACAATATCACCCGTTTTGCATATGATGTTGCAATACGAGTGGAGAAATGTGAAGAGGCTAGAAAATATGTAATGAATGGGCTGAAAGATATTTCCCTATTTGCTGATGCTATTCTTGAGAAGAATTGCACCAACTGTCCTGTGGATAAGGTCAAACCAACATTGAAGGATCCACCAAGATTGAAGCCTAAGGGAATATCTAATGCAAGGTTAAAAGATCATTGGGAGCAACCTAGTAAGTTACTTAATCAACTACTACTGGGCTTCTAATTTGTTATGTGTAAACAATTTCTAATTTTATTGTCTACATTTTTTTAGGAAAAACAAAGAGATCAAAGAAGGTTACAGTACATGAGAAAGTTGCCAACATATCATGCAGTCAAGAAGATGATATAACATATATTACCACAGTCATTCCTAATTTGAATGATCCAATATCATTACCAAATATTCCAGAAGCATTCACTTGTACTGCATTTGATTACTACTAAAGTGCAATAAAAGTTATATTAAAAACAAATATTTTCATTGAAGTTATTTGCTTTTGAAAGCAGAAAATATTTCATAGGCTATTTCCGCCCTAAATTTAGGAATTTCTTTCTCCCACAACTTGGTGGCAGGCCATTTCTTCGAAGAGGTCGAGCATAAAAACTCCATATACTTCATCACGTATACACCGCAATCTACAGAGCTTTTTTGTGTTGGGTATCCTTTCGTTGAATTTATATTCCAGACTGTGAAATCAGCATCACATTGTTCTTGAGATGTATCTCGTAGCACTTGAATCTGATAACAGAAAAATTTATTTGAATATGACTCTGTGGGCAAGCAAGTTTTGGCTAACATAAGTTAAAGTTCTTCACTAACCGGTTCTTTCATCAAATCACGACGCATGGGATTAGGCAATGAGTCATGTAAGACCCATTTGCGTTCTGTGTATTTGCCAACCAGTAAACACCAATGCATTTGTGTGCAAACAGGCATAAAGATCATTGATGCTTTTTCCAAATTAGCCGTGGTTATGTGGGGAACATAAGATAATCCGCCACATTTTTCTGATTTCATCTGGTTATGAAGCTGTTTGGAACAAAAAAAATTAGATTCATACAATAACAAATATGCAGTTACTTGTATTAGATAAAGTAGAAATACTAACAAATAAATTTGGGCTAACATATAGAAACATTCTCCATCGGTTCGGATCAGTTGTCCTCCTCTTTTCTAGCACACGAGCAAATGCATCAATGTGACAATCAGCAATGTATTTATCGGTTAACAAGTCATCCATGGACTCACGCATTCCAGCTAACCGAGGGCCTCTAAAGGCAATGTGATCCCTACAATTGTTTGACAAATAATGTTTAATCCAATATAACTAAATCAAAACGAAACATAAGAGTACCTAGATTTACAAGAGCTCATTCGCGCATGAATAAGCTCACGTTGTTCCTCGGTTATGAGATTCTTTCCGGGGTACTCAGAGGGATATGTATCCTCATTTCCCTCCTCCATTACATCCATTTCCTCCACTTCCTCCACCTCCTCATCCACTTCCTCCAACTCCTCATCCACTTTTTTCTCCTCATCTTCCTCAAATAAAGAGGACACATACTGAGATTTTTTAAAAGTAGTAATAGAGTCGGACAACCGGTCAACTTTCTTATGAAGCTCTTCATAATTGGCTGTCATTTTACGGTCCAAAGAACGAATTTCATCAAAAATCTGTTTCAAAATAGGCATGAGCTCCTTCTTCTGCCTAATCTTCTCCTCCCCCGCCTCGAGCTCCTTCTCCATCCTCTTCTGCTTCTTTTTCTTCTTCTTCCTCTCCTTCCCTCCATGGTCATCGTCATTGGGGTTGCATAATAGTAAATCATCTTCTAAAATTTCTTCAAATTGTGTCAAAACCTGAAATTTAATTACATATACAAGAAGTACTGACATTGCTCTAGTAGTGACATTACATGTAAGAATGTTTTGAAGTAGTGACATTACATATAAGAATGACAAATTACATATACCTGGGTGGTCTCGATGTTTTGAAGTAGTGACATTGCTCTAGTGAGCGCAAATGTTTTGATAGATGTCCAACGGTTTATACGGGGCCTCCTCTCCGGAAAGGTGGGAATTTGCAACTGTAAGTGCTCAAATATCCATATCAGAAGGACATGGGTACATCCATTCAAGTAGCCCATTGCCTCCGGTGGACTTTTTTGTTTCTTGGCAAGGGTATCTAGACTATCAAGCAGATAACCATGAATTGCTCTTGGCCAATTGTAGTTTTTAAATACTTCAGGATCAGCTAATCTGATAAACTCTTCGGGAATTCTATTACAACTGCATGGGAAGAATAGTGTGCATAATACATGCAACAAAATAGTTTTTAAGTCCCCCTCCTCCACTACATGGTCTTCTTTAGCAAGTTGCAATATCCGAGATTTCAAATCCATCTTTGTCATGACAGAGAATGACTTGTATTGATACTCCACATTGTGCCCTTGGTTAGGCAACCCAATTATCATTGCAACTTCATTTCTTGTAAACTTAAGCTTGCTTGAGCACACACTGAACATTTTAGTTGAAGAATTATAATGTTGTACCATAGCATATAAGATCGGAGTATTTTGTGGGGCAGATGAAATGTTAAAAAGATGAATTATCCCAGCTGACATGAGTTTTTCATATAACTGCTTATCTATCTTCTTGATAATGGGAGAAATAAGAGATACAAATGAAGAAATAAAACATCTGCTACTTAGTATATGGGGTTTCACCATCTTTAGAACCTGCAATCATACCAATAAAATAGTGATCTGAGATACAAATATTACCATCTGAGATACAATTAAAGTTCCTGAGACAAAACTATAATTGCTCAGGATACAACCAAGGGCGATCTCGTGAACCTCAGATATAACTATTATCATCTCAGATACAATTAAAGTTCCTGAGACAAAACTATAATAGCTCAGGATACAACTAATATAATCTCAGATAAAAAAAATCTCTAAGATACAACAAGGTGGTCTCAGATCAGTACACTAATTAATGATTACAACTGGGATAATCTCCGAAACAAAAGACCACAACAAACAATATCATGAGAGAAGATGAAGATTTGGGGTCCTTCAATGTCTGAAAATGTACCTTCAAATCTTCAATGCTTGTCGAAGTTGAGTATGTGAAGCTTCAATAGTTGGAGGAGAAAATGATGGGCAAGGAGAAGAGAGCCAGTTCAGGGGAGAAGCTTCGCCGTCGCCTGGGAGAAAAACCGCCCTCGCCGTCGCCTGGGAGAAAAACCGCCCTCGCCGTCGCCTGGGAGAAAAACCGATCTCGCTGTCGCCTGAGATAAAAAACAGAATGCCTGAGAGACAAAAGGAAACATCTCGGGAAATGATATTCAAATTGCGAAACAGAAATAATTTATTAATTTCTTTGCCACGCGTCAAAATCAGGATTGCCCCGGACGATGATCTTCGTCCGGGGCCCGGACCAAAAAATTTCGCGTCAAGGAGAGCCCTAAAGAATTTCATCCACTTTTATGTTGAAACTAATTTTCATTTCTTTGTGATAGTGATCGATTGCATGGCATGCCAAACTTAACACACGTCCTATATCAACTAATCTAGGTTCTCGGTCGCTCGGGAACTACACCTTCCTCGCCGCTCGAATTCCACCAGCACGAGACCTTGACGAAATCCGTTGATGGAGGCTCTGTTTGGCACAGCTCTGGCGGCTAGCAAAGCTTATAAAGAGCTTATCGGAAGTCTGGCTCTATTTTGGTGCTTCTCGGAAATCTACCCGCCCCCAGCTTTTGCTCCCGCAAAATAGCTCTCTCTCACAGGTTTCGGAAATCTACCGTCCCCGACTTTTCAGACTCTGCCTGCATCTCGCCAGAGCCGACGGATCTCGTCGGAGCTGACACATCTCGCCGGAGCCGACGCTGTCGCCGGATCCGACGTTCTCGCCGGAGCCCGGTACCCTCGTCGGAGTCCTCTCCTCCTCCGATTCTTCTTTAGTACTGCTTCACGTAACCCTTGTGACTGCGTTGTCAACCGACTCTTATGACCATAAGGCCATTTCAATGGAAACTTTTATCAATTGTATCCTCATTTAAATAAATGTTTCATCATTCTATCAATTTAACAGTACTCACATTGGCTGCCGGATTCTTGAAAAGTCATAGGCAATGCAAATAATATATGGGTCTGGTTGGTAGAGTTTTGGCGGGTGGAAAATCTCTATTCTAACCGTCAAAACTATTTTATCTGTTTAAGGGGTCAGTTCTTTCAAAATCATTTTTTTTCAAATATCCTGTTTTAGGATCTATTCAAGAATCTATAGACCCCCTGTTTTTGCTTTACCAAAATCGTGCTTCCTGAATCCCGTGTCCCCCCCCCCCGACTGCACAGCAATCCCGCGTGTTGAAACCGAAAAATCGGTCCCTGTGGAGTCCGACCCTTGCGGAAGGGGTGATCGCACACTTACTTCTCTACTCACAAGCCCAAGGGTCAAGGGAGAGGGACCGGGAACAGACCCAAGGCTTCAGCACGGAGGTCCCACCACACACCCGGAAGATCTTAGAGCGCTTCCCCTCCTTAGCCAAGTGCTGAAGCTAAGGTACCTCAGAAAGCACTAGAAGACCGGGCACAAGAAAGCGTGCCTTCTGAGGTACCCCTTGGGTCCTATTTATAGGAAAAGATGGCCTGCAAATACCCAACCTTCACTGTTTTCGAGGACTATAGGCAATCCAAAGGGGGTAACATGGTAAAAGCATCCCACAACTGAAGGGCGAGCCGGCCCCGAGAAGAGCTCACTGAGTGGGGGCGGCGAGTACGGGCGCGAGAAGGCTCCCCCTGCGCCGAGGTGAGGAGCGGCGGATGAACTCGCCTCTCGCAGCGCCGCGGACCTGACTCGCCTCGCCTCAAGCCTGGGAAGGTCGGGCCTGAAGCCCCTGCTCGCCGATGACGGTCATGTTGGTACTCGCCGACCCCGTGGATCTAGACGAGCATGTACTCGGCCGGGCCCACGATGAGCGACCTCCTCTCGTCGGGCTCAGCTCCACGATCTTCGAGCTCGGCTCGACGATTGCCGAGCACGTACTCGGCATGCTGGGCTTGACACACCCTGCTGAACTCACCTGAGGCTCGGGGGCGGTCTGGGCCGGCCGGATCGGCTCCTGTTAGCCCACCCGCTGGATACGGGGTTGTACACAATCCCCGCTCTTTGTGAGGTTGGTACAAGCTCGGAAAGAAACATCCAACCCACCAGGATCCTGCGAGTGCGACAGGAGCCGAAAGGAATCTCTTGGTAGGACCCACCGATGGCTATATATACATGCCCTGCCTGCTCGACTGACCCCCGCCCCTTTCTTTACTTAAGCCCTGCCGAGATGCCACTCCCGAAAGAAGTCATGGAACGACTCGCGAAATCGCGCGGGGAGACCGCCCTTCGTGCCGCAGCCCTGACGGATCTGAGCGCCCCGGCCCGCCATTTTGCTGAATTCGGCTCGGCCAAGAGGGCGAGGCCCTTTCCTCCCGAGGCCGAGCACATTGTTGGTACCCTAGATGTGATTTGGCTTATGTAATCCCTTTCCAGCCCCTCTTGATCCATATAAAGATATATGATCATGCTTAGTCTTTGCTTAGTCTCCCTAGGGCAGTATATAACTGACCTAGAGTTTAGGCTAGTAGTTTTAGAATGTGTTTTGGTTAAGGCTTTTTCCGTTCGACTATCGTCGAACGAGGCCTCGCGATCGTCGATCGATGGTCGACGATAGCAGGGCTATCGAATCGTTGAGTCAAGACAATTATCGTCGACCGATGGTCGACGATCTCAGAGCAAGCTTACTACGCTCTGAAGGTTGGTCGACGATCTGTCATCAACAGATCGACGATCGTGTTCTTGCTTCACGATTTCTGTCTCGACAGATATTTGCCTTTGCTGGTCGACTATCTGTTAGCCGGTCGACGATCTATTAGTTGGTCGACGATTTCTGGTCGACGTTATCTGTCTCGACAGATCTTTTGCTTTGGTCGACGATAGTTTGAGCTGGTCGACGATTTCCGTTCGACGATTTCTGTTTCGACAGATTCCTGCTATTAGTCGACGATCTGTTTGCAGGTCGACGATCTTCGAACCCCTGTTCGACGATTTCTGTCTGTCTTTATCTTTTTGTATTTATTCTATTCCTTGGTTTATTTCCAAGTGTTTTAGTTGGTGGTTAGATTGATTCTCTGATATTATTGTTGCTAAATTTATGGTTTAAATTCAAATAAATTGATTACAAATTCTGTCAAGCATAAATCACGGGATTCAGTATTCTTGATAAAGCATTTTGTCCTATTATACAAATTACGTTGACTTTATCTTTCCAGCCTGTTTTCTAGCCGTTGGTACTATGTACTATTTCCAAGAACGGTACGTCTTTATGCTGAGATATTTTTCCCGCTTATTTTATTCCTTATTGGGACTGACAGAAAGTTAATAGGCCATTCTATTCCTATTGCTATATTCTATTTTGAGATAATCTGTTGCAGGGCTCGAGAATTCAAATCAATAGAGCCGTTCCAAAGGAAAGACGTGAAGACATATTTAAAAGAGATTCTGCTCTAAGAAAAGTAGTAACAGACACAGAGAAAGATTATTCATCCGCTCAAGCATCATCAGAGCACCTCTTCACAATCTCACAACAAGAAGAAGAAAAGTTTTCCTGAAGCAAAAGCCCAGAGCAATCATCTTCCATTCTCAAGTCTCCTGAGCAATTTGCTTAGAGTTTTTCAAAGACTTCAGAAAAGGCTCAAGATCTGCTTCAAGTGCTCCAGAATCTTAAGACCTGATAAAAATCAGTCTTCAGATTTCTGAGGATTTAGTTTCAGTTTATCTGAAACTCCTTCATCCTGAAGCAAAGGCTTTCCCTGGACTTCCACTGAGCCAGGGGGAGACTTTGATTCTTTAGAGAATCCACAAATCTTCTCTAATCTGTATTTATAACAGAGAAGATAATCAAACCCTCTCAACCCCTTTGTAAAAAGAGTTTGTTCACACCTCTTCAAAAGTGAACGTTGGTGACAGGGCACCTTATCAACAACCTGTGGTTGAGCATCCTTATCAAAAGCTCAAAGGGTCTGTTTGATCTACCTGAATCAGATCATTGGTGGCAGGGCACCTTAGCAAAAACCTGTAGTGGATTCCTACCAGGGTGGTAGAAGAGTGGATGTACCTATTTAAAGGGAACCACTATATATCTTGTGTCCATCTGGTTATCTTGTTTATTCATTTTATTCTGTGGCTGTGATAGAACTACCTAGGATTGCTAGTTGCTGTGATAGGCTTGTAGTTAACTGAAATATCAGTCAACCTCTTCACTTGTGCACTTCACTGTGTTAGGCTCTTAGGGTTCAAGTATCAGATTTTTTATTCCGCAAATAAACTCCAAGGGAGCTGACTAAGTGTTCATAAAATTTTGAATACTCTATTCACCCCCCCTCTAGAGTAGTTTACAACTTATCCCCTCACTTTCAATTGGTATCAGAGGGAGGTTGGCTGTTCATACAGGCTAACACCTGAGTTAAAAGATCCTGTGATAAGTTGTTTCCTGATACCATTCACAAAAACTTTCACACATGGCCCAGTCTAAGGATTATTCAAGCACCAGACCTCCTGTATGCAACTTGTCCAAGTTTGGCATATGGAAGGCCAGGATAAGACTATACATGAATTCTATTGATGAAGATATTTTTTCTTCTATTTTGACAGGACCACCTGCTAGGCCTGCTGCTGCTTCCACTTCTGCTGATCTCAGTGCTGTGCCACCACCTGACTACAATGAAACTTACAAGAAGGCAAAAGCAGCTGATGCTAAAGCAATGAATATCCTAGCTCAGACAATGTCTGATGAGATATTCCAGAAGCTGGCTGAATGTACCTCAGCCAAAGCTATGTGGGATTCCCTCAACCACATAGTTGCTGGCTCAGCTGATGAGAGGAAGGACAGGAGATCCAATCTCACCTCTCAGTATGAAAATTTCAAGAAGGATGATGCTGAAGACATTGACACCATGTACACAAGACTCAGTTCAATAATAAGTGAACTGAGGTCTTTAGACAAGGAGATAACCTTGTCAGAAGTCAATGACAAGATCCTGATGTGCCTTCCCATCTCATGGGACTCAAGGATATGGCCCATCAAGGATGGAAGAAACACTGTGGAACTCTCCACAGAAGCTCTGTTGGGAAAGCTCAGGTCATATGAGCAAACCTTAAAGAGTAGAGCTGCTGTAACTGAAGTGAAGACTCCTACTCCAATAAAGAAAGAGCATTCTCTAGCTCTTAAGGCTGCTGAGACTTCTGAAGGAAGTCAATCAAATGAGGAGTTACTGGCACTCATTGCCAAGAGATTCTTCAACATGGGAAGAAGAGACCTCAGAAAGAAGTTCTCCAAACATGAGGACAAGCCAAGGTATGACAAGACTCCATCTAAAGAAATCATTTGTTATGTATGCAGCAAGCCTGGACACATTGCCCCAGATTGTCCAGAGAAGAAGTATAAGGAGAAGAAACATGAGAAAGAGTACAGGAAGCACCACTCCAAGTCCTCATCACACAAATACAAGAAGAAGGACAAGGGATTTGTGGCTGCTACCTAGAGTGAAACAGAAGAGGATACCTGCTCCTCTAGCTCCAGTGATTCAGAAGAAGAAGAAGAGAAGAAAGCCAAAGAGGTCTGCCTCATGGCCATTGATGCCTGCAGCTCTCTGTCAGCTGCAGAGAATTCTGAAGAAGAAGGAGACAATGAAGAAGATTCCTTTATGGAGGACCAGGTAATCGACTCATTTGACTTCTCATCTCCTGAGTTCAAACTAAAATTTAAAACTCTATGTTTAGACTTACTATTATCTGAAAAAGAAATTAAGTCACTTAGATTAAAAATAATGGAACTAGACATGGAAGGTACTGAAATAATCAGATTAGAAAAGGAATTAGAAAGCTCAAAAGAAGAAGTAACATTCTTAAAATTAGAACTAGCTAAATCTAAAAGGTTAGAAGAACAATTAAATGGCAGAAGCCTTAAATTATCTGAAATAACTAGTATAGCAAACACTAGGGTTGGTAATGATAAACTAGGCTTAGGTGCTACCTCTAGTGAACCCATCCTCCTCACAAAGGAGAGATTTAGCACTCCAGTAAAATTTATTTCTGAATCAGGAATAAAGAATACTGAGGAAATTGAAAAGTGCAAGAAAATTCAGAATAAGATTAAGAAAGAGAATAGGAAGAAAAAATTTCTAGCTTTACAAAAATCGTCGAACATTAATCGACGATCGTCAAACCAATCGTCGAACGACTATCGACGATCGCTGAACACCTTCACCAAGTATGATATCTTTGGTGCAGGAGATCGACGATCTCATCTTGAGTCGTCGACCAGTGATCGACGATCGTTGAATCCAGAATATAGCTCTACTGGAAATGATCGACGATATGGCTTGCGATCGTCGACTATCGATCGACGATCTGGACTTAAGCTGGAAAATCATTTTCAAACTTCCAGAACTTCAAATCCTAATCACCACCCCAGGTTGTTTAATCCTTCAACTGAATGGATTATCCCACCTAGGAGATCACACCCTTTAGGATATAAATCAAAGCCTGCAAGATCTTTTATATCTAGTTTTTCTTTTGTGAAGAATACTGGACCCAAGGTAACCTGGGTCCACAATGTGTAACTGCTCTTTCTGCAGGTGAAGACCTATCCAGTCATACATGACAAATGGTATCTGGATAGTGGATGCTCAAAGCATATGACAGGAAAGAAGAAGAACCTGTCAGGTTTCAAAGCCAAGCTGGGACCAAAAGTTGTATTTGGGTATTCCAGCTGTGGACAGACTGAAGGGTATGGCAGCTTCACCATAGGAGCTGTAACCTTCAAGAAGGTAGCTTATGTCTCAGGACTAAAGCACAACCTAATCTCTGTAAGTCAAATGTGTGATGCTGGATACAAGGTATGGTTTACTGACACTGCCTGCAATATTTCTTTAAATAATACTGTGGTGTTAGTAGGCATTAGAATTGGAAATGTTTATGTTGTAGATTTTAATTCCTCCAAATCTGAAATATGCTTATTTAATGAAGTAACCAGTAATAATACCCTTTGGCATAAGAGACTTAGTCATGTGAATTTGAAAAACATTTCTAGGTTGGCTAAATACAATCTTGTAAGAGGATTACCTTCTTGCCCATACAAGAAGGAAGGCCTTTGCAAAGCTTGTCAACTAGGAAAGCAAACAAGAAATAGCTTTAAATCAGTTAATAAAAGTGATTCTCCCAGGATTCTGTACTTGCTACATTTGGACTTATTTGGTCCTATTGCTGTGCAGAGTCTTGGAGGAAAGTCTTACACTCTAGTAATTGTAGATGACTTCTCCAGGTTCACTTGGGTATTCTTCTTGAGAACTAAGGATGATAACTTCAAGGTTCTTACAGATTTTCTAAAGTGTATACAGAGTGAGTATTCTACTCAGATTGCCTTGATCAGAAGTGATCATGGTACTGAGTTTGAGTCTCTTCTTATGCAAGAATTCTGTGAGAAGGAAGGTATCAAACATAGCTTCTCTGCTCCTAGAACTCCTCAACAAAATGGGGTAGTTGAAAGGAAAAACAGAACCCTAATTGAAGCTGCAAGTACATTGTTGGCAGATGCTAACATGCCTCTGTCCTTTTGGGCTGAAGCAGTTAGCACAGCTAACTATGTATTGAACAGAAGTCTGATACATAAACTTAAGGGTAAGACTCCCTATGAATTACTTAAGCAAGTGAAACCTAAAATAGACTATTTTAGAGTATTTGGCTGTGTTGCTTTTGTTCATAACAATAACAAAGAATACCTTAGAAAATTTGAGGCAAAAGCTTCGATGGGAGTTTTTCTAGGATACTCTCAAGTAAGCAAAGCCTATAGGGTCCTTAATAAATCCTCTCTTAAGATAGAAGAGTCTGCACATGTCTCTTTTGATGAGACAGTCATGTATTATAAGGAGAAGGATTCTTCCTCTAATAGTACAGTGCAAGTCCTAGGAGTAAGTAAGGATTTGGAAGGTTTGAGACTCACACAGGAGAATCATCCCCAACAAACTCCTCAGGTTGCTCCCTCAGATTCAGAATCTGATGTAGAACTGCTTGAAGTTAAAGCACCTGCTCCAACAGTTGATCAAATTCCACATGAGGAAGTAAATCTTGAAACTGTTGAAGATCAGATCATTGTTGAACCTACTGATCTTGTCACACTTAGAGATCACCCTGTATCTCAAGTGATTGGAGACATTTCAGCAGGAGTCCAGACAAGACATCAACTCAACAAAAATGTGATGTTTGCTTGTTTCCTTTCTCAGGTTGAGCCCCTAACCATTAAAGATGCTGAGCTTGATCCCCACTGGATTATAGCAATGCAAGAGGAGCTTAACCAGTTTGAAAGATGTAAAGTTTGGACCTTGGTTCCAAGACCAAGAGGCCAACGGATCATAGGCACCAAGTGGGTGTTTAGAAACAAGCTTGATGCCCAAGGCATAGTAGTTAGAAATAAGGCTAGGCTAGTAGCTCAAGGCTATAGACAGGAGGAAGGCATAGATTATGATCAGACTTTTGCCCCTGTAGCCAGACTAGAAGCCATTAGGATTTTCCTAGCCTATGCTGCCTATAAAAGATTTAAGGTCTTCCAAATGGATGTGAAGAGTGCCTTCCTCAATGGAGATTTAAAGGAAGAAGTGTTTGTTGAACAACCACCAGGGTTTGTTTCATCAACCTTACCCACTCATGTGTTCAAACTCCAAAAGGCTCTATATGGACTTAAGCAAGCTCCTAGAGCTTGGTATGAGACCTTAGCAAATTTTCTTCTAGAACACAAGTTTGTGAGAGGTGTAGTAGATAGAACCCTATTCATTAGACATCATAAGGACTCACAACTGTTAGTTCAAATCTATGTAGATGACATTATATTTGGCTCTACTGATCCCAAACTATGCAAGAGGTTCTCTGAACTAATGCACTCTAAGTTTGAGATGAGCAGCATGGGTGAGTTATCCTATTTCCTTGGTCTCCAAGTGAAACAGAGTATTGATGGCATTTTCATTTCTCAATCAAAATATGCCAGGGAGCTGGTTAAAAGATTTGGAATGTCTGATGCTTCATCAATGAGCACACATATGGCCTCAAATGCAGTTATTGATTCTGATGTCAATGGGAAGCATGTTGATCAAAAGAATTATAGAGCCATTGTTGGTTCCCTGCTGTATTTGACTGCAAGTAGGCCTGACATAATGTTTGCTACATGCCTATGTGCTAGGTTTCAGGTCAACCCAAAGGAATCTCACTTAACTCTCCTCAAGAGGATCTTGAGATACCTTAAGGGATGTCCTAACTTAGGACTGTGGTACCCAGCTGAGTCAGGATTTGAATTAATTGGATATTCAGATGCTGATTATGCTGGTTGTAGAGTTGACAGGAAAAGCACCTCAGGGACTTGTCAGTTCCTGGGAGAGAGACTTGTCTCTTGGTTTTGCAAGAAACAGGCATCTGTGTCTACTTCAACTGCTGAGGCTGAATATATAGCAGCAGCTAGTTGCTGTTCACAGATCCTGTGGATTCAAAATCAGCTGGTGGATTATGGGTACACACATTCAAACACAAAAATTCTGTGTGACAGTACCAGTGCAATATCAATTGCTCAAAATCCTGTGCACCACTCCAGAACCAAGCACATTGAGATTAGACATCATTTTCTGAGAGATAATGTGGAAAAGAACAAGATAGTAATGGAATTTATATCCACAGACCTGCAGAGAGGAGATATTTTCACTAAGCCCCTTGATGAACAAAAGCATTTGTTCTTCCTGAACCAGCTTGGCATGATTAATGGTTCAGAGTAGTGAAAATTTGGTTAGTTTTGTTTTCTGTCTAAAATCGTCGAACGACTGATCGACGATCTTCGACCGGGTCAGAACTATCGTCGACCAACCGTCGACGACAGCTCGTTCTGTAGTAAGGCAGAAATCGTCGACCAACTGGTCAACGATCTCTCCTTAGGTATCTATCGTCGACCAATGGTCGACGACAGATTTTCTGTGCTGTGTGGAGAATCGTCGACCATCATATATTGGTCGACGATCGTGGTAATTGCGTGTAGTCGGTCGATGTTTACCGATTTAGTCAAACATTGACTATCGTCGGTCTGTGTTCGACGACCGATTTTATTCCGGGGTCGACGATCGCAGATTTGTTTCTAATAGTCGATTTAGGTCTGAAGATCGTCGTCCTTCCGCTCCGTCTTTTCATATTCCTTCTCCTGGCTTAGAATTCGCTCTCGAACTCTAATCCCGCGCGATTCTCTTCTCCCCTGTTTTGCTTCTCGATTCGCCATCTTCTCTCAAATCCTATGGCGATTCCTTCTGCTGTTCTCTTCGGAATGAAGTTCGACACTGGCTTCTGTGTCGACTTCGATTCTTTCAGCCGGTGCGATCAACCAATCCAAGATATTCTGCAGCTATGTGAAGACCAAGGCCTCAAGAAATTTATGTCGTTCTCTCCTAAGATTCATATACCAGAAATTCGTGAATGGGTATACACCTCGTCCTCCAGCGACGAAGCGATGTCAGGAAAGATAAATGGCGAGGAGGTCACTCTGACTCCTGAAGTATTGACTGAGCTGTTTGGACTGCCAACAGGAACTGAGGAATATGAGCAAAGCACAGAGGAATATGGCCGCATGCTCACTGTGATGGGCCATGCCGAAGGGATTCCGGCTAAGCTGCTGAAGATAAACCTGTCTCCAGAGTACAAGTTTCTGGCCGACCTGGTAGGCAAGGTCGTTTTGGGAAAACATTCTGCTCATGACAATATCAACAGGCAACAGTTTGCCCTGATGTCAGCTTTGGTGAATAAGGCACAGATTGCCTGGGGAAAAGTTCTGTTTGAACTTATAAGGAGAAAGAACAATCAGAAAGAGGTAAATCTTGCCAGGGTACTGGGTGTGTTTCTGTATGTGAAAGCACCCCTGCTGCTTGTTTCTGCACCGTCCGCAGTCAACGCTAGCAAAAGGTTGGACCCTTCTCTATTCAAGAAATCCCAGAGGATTATCAAGAAGTCAGCCAGGGTTGATCCTAACCCTTCTTCAGACACAAGGGCTGATTCGGCCGCTCTCCCGCTTACTGGGGAAGGCTCAGCAATCCCTTCATCCTCCCTCTCAACCCCTGTATCCTCCTCTCCTGCATTACTTTCTACAACACCTGCAGTGCCACCACAACATGCATCCTTCATTCCACCTGCATCTCCACACCAGTCACCAACACCACAACATCTGGCAGCTTCAGCCAGTGTTGACATGGTGACTGCTACCATCCTCACAAACCTTTCTCAACATGAATCCCACACTCATGTTGATGTTCACCCATCTCCACATGATTCCTTTGATCATGTGGCAGATCATCCTGCTTCCATTCCATCCACCTCTACATCATCAGCATTTCAGATATCCCCTGAAATGCTTGCACACCTTGTACAGCTCATTACTCCCTCCATCCAAACAATGATTGAGGCTGCCAATGCCCCTCTCATTGCCTCCATCAATTCTCTCACTGACGCCATCAAATCCATCTCATCTTCTGCTGAGCCCCCTTCTGTAAGATGCATGACTCCAGTCCCCACTGAAGTCATGCAGGGGGAGATGTCTGTTGAAGTGGTCTCAGGTGATGCCTTGACCCTTCAGGACAATTCCTCTCTTCCCCTTCAAGAAACTGCAGAAGAACCTCAAGAGAGTCCAGAGAAAGAACCAGAAGGTAAACCTTAAAACTCTTCCTCCAAAGGATATAATCAGGACTTCAATTTGATATTTGTATCTAACAAAGACATTCACTCCCTAGTGAATCTAGCTTCTGAGGAAGAAGTTCCTGAAAAAGAAAATGAGGAAGTCCCCATGGACGTTTGTGAGAATGATGCTGCTCAACCTGATGGTATAGCTTTATTTAAGATTCTAATTAATTCTAACTCCAAATTAGAGTTAATTTCTTATCCCTTTCTTTCCTTTCCATCACAGCTGCTGATAATCTCTCATCAGTATTGCATGTTGATGCTGCTAAGTCCATTGATCCTGATAAAGATTTAGAATCCTATCTTAACCTAGACTGTGAGTCCTCACTCACATCTACTCCTCTTGTTCCCTCTCTTCAAGAGAAAATGGTCCCTTATAGACCTGAGTACCTTGATGACCCCTTGGTCAAGGATACTCTTTTCTTTTCCTGTATGGCACTCCTCTTGTGCCTTGCAGAGGTGTCTATCCCTGATGTCACTGAACATCTAGAAGGAATTATAACCTCCTTCCTAGATGCAAAGTGGTATCCTGTGTAGATCTTCAGGTAATCCTATCTATTACCTGTTGTTTGTTCACCTTGGGGGGAATATCTTATTCCCACTTGGTTGTTAACCTATCTTTCTTTGCATGCAGGCTCAACCATAAATGCTGCTGCTGTTGAAAACATCAACATCCCTGCTGATGCTGCTGCTGAAGAAATTGAAGATGTGCAAGATAGGGCAGACAATGCTCCCAAGATGACTGAAATGGACTCAAGCTCAGGTACTCTAAACCTAGAACAATTTATAGCCTTTGTGGCTGAGAATATTGCCTCTGAGTACATTGAAGGGATGGCTAATTATCATCTGGATTCCCTAGCCATCTCTCTAGAGAAAGCATCTGCCCCTGCAGATATCGTCATCTTTTCTCCACCTATCCTTACCTATCCTCTATCCATTCCTTCTATTGCAGAACTGGTCCCCAAGACAGTTCCTGAGTTGTATCTAGAATCAGAACTCTGGAAGAGGTCTCCAAATGTGGATCTTGATGCCCTCCTTAGGCAAGATGCCATTGAGGAAGCTAAAGAGAAAGAAGAAAGAGAAAAGAAAGACAAAGCTGAACCTGCTGCCAAGGATCCTTCTGAACTTGATTTTGATGATTATGCTGGGAAAGACTCATCTCATTCTGATGATGATTCTGATGATTCTGATGATTCTGACTTCACTAAGAAAAGGAAAAGAGTTGCTTCCGAGAAAAGAAAAGCTCCTGCTCCTCTTACTGCCAATCCTAACAAGGATGTTCCCTATTACATTCTGAAGGGAATAGATCCTAAGAGCAAGGAATTTCAGCCATGGATGAGACTGTCAAAAAATCAGACTAAAGAGAATAAGAGAAGAAAGAGATATGACACTCCTGTTCAGAAATTCCCCCCCAGAGGTCCTCCTCCACCTCCTGGTGCTGGAGCCTCTGGGAGTCTATCTTCTGCCCCCTCTGCAAGGTCAGCCAGTTCTAACACTTCTCAGACCTACCAAAGAAGGAGTAATCAAAGCAAGGGAGGCCAAGATGTTTCAGGACAGGGAAGAAAAAGAAATGACAATGCTCTAGTGGAACAAATAAAGGAGATGACTTTTCAGCAACCTTCATTCTCTCCTCCTCCTTCTGCTCCCAGGAAAGGTTTATCCTCTTCTTCAAGAAAACCTGCTGCTGCTGAGACAACTGAATCTAAAGGAAAAAGAGTGGTCTTTTCAGAAAAATCCCATAAAAAGTTCATTGAGCTTGCACCTCCAAAATCTCTATATGCTCAAACTGATCCTAAGAAGGCTGTGCAGATTCCTCTTGATTCAAGCAAACTTGCTACAGCTCTTCAAAGAAACATAGAGATTGCAGCTCATACAGATACTGATAGACCTCCCTCTCCATCAGATAAAACTGAAGCTGAAAGGATTGCCTCTATGGCAAGATTCAAAGAGTCTATTGCTCTAAGCATGATGGAGAGAGCCAAATCTCAAGGACTAGATCCTACAGCTTACTCAACAATGTCAGAATTTAGAGAAAAGGAACTCAGCAGAATTCAAGTCAATCCAGAAGCCTTTGACACTGAAGAGTACATGAGACTACATCCTGCTGCAGTTCTACCAAGTTATGCTGAAAAGAAAATCATTGGTGAACATGATCTAATGCTATCCAAGAGACAAGCAGCAAACCCTAACAGAGAAATCATTTTCAAACCAGCTGCAATACCCAAAAACTTATCTGATGCTAAACATGCTGATAAATCTGCTTGATACATTCCTTTTCTGCTAATTTATGCTTGTTATATTTTCTGTGTATTGCCTGTGTTTTATCATTCTGGTTAATCTTTAGATTTGTTGTTGTCTGCTTTAGCCTTTTAACTGGATTGGATAACATAACCCAAATAGGGGGAGATTGTTGGTACCCTAGATGTGATTTGGCTTATGTAATCCCTTTCCAGCCCCTCTTGATCCATATAAAGATATATGATCATGCTTAGTCTTTGCTTAGTCTCCCTAGGGCAGTATATAACTGACCTAGAGTTTAGGCTAGTAGTTTTAGAATGTGTTTTGGTTAAGGCTTTTTCCGTTCGACTATCGTCGAACGAGGCCTCGCGATCGTCGATCGATGGTCGACGATAGCAGGGCTATCGAATCGTTGAGTCAAGACAATTATCGTCGACCGATGGTCGACGATCTCAGAGCAAGCTTACTACGCTCTGAAGGTTGGTCGACGATCTGTCATCAACAGATCGACGATCGTGTTCTTGCTTCACGATTTCTGTCTCGACAGATATTTGCCTTTGCTGGTCGACTATCTGTTAGCCGGTCGACGATCTATTAGCTGGTCGACGATTTCTGGTCGACGTTATCTGTCTCGACAGATCTTTTGCTTTGGTCGACGATAGTTTGAGCTGGTCGACGATTTCCGTTCGACGATTTCTGTTTCGACAGATTCCTGCTATTAGTCGACGATCTGTTTGCAGGTCGACGATCTTCGAACCCCTGTTCGACGATTTCTGTCTGCCTTTATCTTTTTGTATTTATTCTATTCCTTGGTTTATTTCCAAGTGTTTTAGTTGGTGGTTAGATTGATTCTCTGATATTATTGTTGCTAAATTTATGGTTTAAATTCAAATAAATTGATTACAAATTCTGTCAAGCATAAATCACGGGATTCAGTATTCTTGATAAAGCATTTTGTCCTATTATACAAATTACGTTGACTTTATCTTTCCAGCCTGTTTTCTAGCCGTTGGTACTATGTACTATTTCCAAGAACGGTACGTCTTTATGCTGAGATATTTTTCCCGCTTATTTTATTCCTTATTGGGACTGACAGAAAGTTAATAGGCCATTCTATTCCTATTGCTATATTCTATTTTGAGATAATCTGTTGCAGGGCTCGAGAATTCAAATCAATAGAGCCGTTCCAAAGGAAAGACGTGAAGACATATTTAAAAGAGATTCTGCTCTAAGAAAAGTAGTAACAGACACAGAGAAAGATTATTCATCCGCTCAAGCATCATCAGAGCACCTCTTCACAATCTCACAACAAGAAGAAGAAAAGTTTTCCTGAAGCAAAAGCCCAGAGCAATCATCTTCCATTCTCAAGTCTCCTGAGCAATTTGCTTAGAGTTTTTCAAAGACTTCAGAAAAGGCTCAAGATCTGCTTCAAGTGCTCCAGAATCTTAAGACCTGATAAAAATCAGTCTTCAGATTTCTGAGGATTTAGTTTCAGTTTATCTGAAACTCCTTCATCCTGAAGCAAAGGCTTTCCCTGGACTTCCACTGAGCTAGGGGGAGACTTTGATTCTTTAGAGAATCCACAAATCTTCTCTAATCTGTATTTACAACAGAGAAGATAATCAAACCCTCTCAACCCCTTTGTAAAAAGAGTTTGTTCACACCTCTTCAAAAGTGAACGTTGGTGACAGGGCACCTTATCAACAACCTGTGGTTGAGCATCCTTATCAAAAGCTCAAAGGGTCTGTTTGATCTACCTGAATCAGATCATTGGTGGCAGGGCACCTTAGCAAAAACCTGTAGTGGATTCCTACCAGGGTGGTAGAAGAGTGGATGTACCTATTTAAAGGGAACCACTATATATCCTGTGTCCATCTGGTTATCTTGTTTATTCATTTTATTCTGTGGCTGTGATAGAACTACCTAGGATTGCTAGTTGCTGTGATAGGCTTGTAGTTAACTGAAATATCAGTCAACCTCTTCACTTGTGCACTTCACTGTGTTAGGCTCTTAGGGTTCAAGTATCAGATTTTTTATTCCGCAAATAAACTCCAAGGGAGCTGACTAAGTGTTCATAAAATTTTGAATACTCTATTCACCCCCCCTCTAGAGTAGTTTACAACTTATCCCCTCACTTTCACACATCTTTGCTGACCTAAGGAACACTTTGGCCCACGGCTCCGACTCTTCCAACCGTCCTGCCCTGGCCCCTCATGACAAAGACTTTGTGGATCTTACCGCCGAACAGGACCAAGGCGGCGAGGTCTCCACACCAAGGGTCGAGAGTCTACCTACCAAGGGGCCCGGGTCATCCCCTGACCCACGCCAGCGAGACTCGCCTCCTGTCTCCAAAATCGTGGAGCTAGACTCGCGGGGGTCGGTATCGCCGGCTCGCCTTCACTCTCAACATCCCTCCTCTGCTCCTGCGGCTACTGGGGTGGATGCCGAGCATACATCCTGTAACGACCCCATCCGTTAAATGACGTACAGTAGAAGGTCCGGCCGGGGCCCCACACTATATGCCACAAACAGACGGTGAGGTCACAGGATAATACCAAACCAAATACGAATCCTAACTCAGAGCATTCTAGCGGAAGCTTTAAGTTACAACTTTGAACTCTTAACCGGAATGTCCAATATATATAAAACCACCTTTATATATAAATACCACGGAATGTACCCAACCACAAGAGTTTGGCCTTAAGGCCTTACAGTTCCTCTGAACATACATCATGTTTTACAAACCTCGGCGCGCAGGCCGGCCATACATGAGTAAAAAGAGAAAACAAAACAAAGCCATTCGCTTAGCCTTCCAGGCTAGCCGCAGCAGCAGCAGCACCAGCAGTAGGGCTCTCCCGCCCATCACTTACCACTTGGCTCTCCAGCACCTGCACGGGAACAATCCACCCAACCGGTGGCAAACAATGCAACGGTCAGCATTCAGCTGACCCAATTATAACAATCCTACCCCTTTCTCGGGGCATGAGCATTCTTTCCCTGCAAGATTGGCATTATCAATAGCAACTATGTGCGCGCAGGCACATCCAAGCCATCACAACCATCGGCCACCCGGCCCGACAGTCCGTGCACTCAGGGCACATTTTCGGTGTACCAGAATACCAGGGTCAACACCACCGTCTACACGGTATTTGAGCATTTCTAGTCTTTCCGGCGCGCGGGCCTAAGACTCTCATTAGGCGCTCCAACAAAACCTATACCAGGCTTCCAAGTCGGACGGACCTAACGCAGGTACGGATCAGCCACCCCCCGTTGCTCAAGTCGCCGAGCCACCTCGAATACGGAAGTATCCATGGCATTTTATAGGCGCGGGTCGGTTTCACCTTTCCTGTTCGGCAATCTGCCTTTTCAACGAGTTGCAGCCCAACGGCTCAACTACTCACAAAGTGGCAACGCACGGCCACAAGAGTTGCCGCCAACCCTCTTCATTTCCTGGACATCGTCCAGTACTTCCTGCCGCACCAAGCAACAGGTAGGAACAAGGCATCACAAGCCATTATCACGGAGCCTTCTCCGCTATGCAAACAAGCATCACCAATCCAGATTCCATCCAGATGGGCTTCACACAGCATGCCTAGAGCCGTACTCCAATTCCGGCCTCTAACAAGGGGGACTTTACATATCTACCCCAAGGGACACCACAACCCACCGCACACTCGCGGGGAAGGGCTTTCCCTATGCAATGCAGAAAAGAAGGACTTCACATGTCCAAGGAGGGAGATCGTTACCCTTGTCGATCTCTTCGGTGCCATCGAAAACTAGCCGGTGAGAAAGAACCGCAGCAGCCTTGCCGTCACAACGCCGGCTTCGGATCACGAATCGAACCACGGGAGCTCCGCCGGTGGCTTGCTCTCCTCCTCCTTCTTCCTCTCTTCCTCTCTCTTTTTCTCTTCCTTAAGAACAAATGAAGAATGAATCTTCATCCTTTTCTCACGACTTATCCAGCCCAAGAAACCACCTGAGCCTTTGGATCAAAAGAGAGGAAACTGAACGGCCAAGATTTTCCCAAAATTTCACTTTTTGGCCGACACGGCCTGTGACACGCCCGTGTCACAGGCCGTGTACCCCTTTAAGCGGCACACACAGCTTGAACCGACTGAACAACACGGGTCATCAACACGCCCGTGTCGGACCTGACACGCCCGTGTCAAACCTGAGACACGCCCGTGTCTCCTGCTCCATCGAGCTGCAACCAGTACACGGGTCGGAACACGGCAGCTGACACGCCCGTGTCCAGCTTGACACGCCCATGTTCAAGGCCGTGTTCAAGGCCGTGTCCGGCTCTGACTTGAATAGGCTAAATCCGCAAAATAAATCGAACAAGCCCTGGGACACGCCCGTGTCCCAGGCCGTGTACACCCGACACGCCCTGGGACACGCCCGTGTCCCAGGCCGTGTAACCTGACCTGCTACTCAAACTTCAAGTTGAGTCTTTTGGGGTCTTTTGGGGTGTTACAACCCTCCCCCCCTTACAAAATTTCGTCCCGAAATTTGCACGGTAAGGAAATAAAACTCAGCAGCTATAATACTGTTATAACAAAAAGTACACGGTCTACAGTTTATACAAATAACTCGGGAAACTCAACTCGCATGGTCTGCTCTCGCTCCCATGTTAGCTCTTCACGGCCACAATTGTCCCAACGGACCTTGACCATCCCGATTACTTTGTTCCGCAACTGTTTCTCGGCTCGATCCTCGATCCGAATGGGTCTAACCCTCGTCGTTAGCCCATACTCGACCGGTACCCGATCAGCCTCCACGACTTGAGCTGGATCCTTTACCGCCTTACGAAGGACTGAGATGTGAAACACATCATGTAATCCACCCAAGTCCGCTGAAAGTGCTAGTCGATAAGCAGCTTCCCCAACACGCTCCACCACCTCAAACGGACCAAGATACCTCGGACTTAGCTTTTTCAAATGCCGAATCCTGGACACACCTTTGAAGGGTTTGATCTTCAAATATACCCAATCACCCACCGCGAACTCCACGTTCCGGTGCTTGGCATTGTAGTACTTTGCTTGACGATCTTGGGCTATCAATAGCCTTTCCCGAATAGAGCGTATGAGCGAAGTAGCTTCTTCGACTTCCTTTTTCCCATTCAGCTTCGATTCGCCTGCTTCTGCCCAAGCTAACGGTGTACGGCATTTTCGACCATACAACGCCTCGAATGGTGCCATACCAATACTCGCTTGGTAGCTATTATTATAGGCAAATTCGACGAGAAATATATACTCTTCCCATCTCTTACCAAAGTCTAGGGCGCACATGCGGAGCATATCATCCATCGTCCGGTTGGTTCGTTCAGTCTGGCCATCCGTTTGGGGATGAAAGGCCGTACTAAACGCCAATTTTGTACCCAACATTTGATGAACGAGCCGCCAATCATTCGATGTGAACCGCCCATCACGGTCACCAACGATGCTCCGAGGAACACCGTGCAGTCGAACAACCTGCTCCACATACAGCTTGGCCAAGGTTTCCACTGAATCGTCTCTTCTGTTTGGAAGGAAGTGCGCCACTTTCGTCAACCGGTCCACAATCACCCAGATGGAATCATGACCGCGTTGAGATCTTGGCAACCCGTGCATGAAATCCATCGAAATATCATCGAACTTCCACTCCGGAATAGGTAACGACTTCAGAAACCCGCCAGGCTTCTGGCATTCTGCTTTCACCAACGCACAGGTGTTGCATTTAGCCACATAACGAGCCACATCTTTCTTTAGTCCGGGCCACCAGAACAGCTTTTTCATATCCCTGTACATCTTTGTGCTCCCTGGGTGAACTGAGTACTTTGCAAAGTGAGCTTCGTACATCAACTCTTCCCTCAGTTTACCCACACTTGGGACGCACACTCGACCATTTCTCCGTAACAACCCGTTATCCCAAGAGAATTGATCATCCGGCCCATCTTTAGCATAGCGCTGGAGACTTTCATCCAGCTCCGTTGCTCGCCGAACTCTGTCCGTAAGGTCATATTGCACCTCCGTCCAGTTCAAGCACGCATCGGTTGACGCACCCTTGTCAACACACGATATCTCCATTGCTTCCAATTCCTGGATCAAACGCTGGTCATGCTTCTGTAACCAGCTTGCCCGTACCGGAGTCTGTCGACTCAAAGCATCAGCGACCACATTTCCCTTCCCGGGGGTATAGTGAATCTCGAAGGTGTAGTCCCCAAGGAACTCCATCCATCTTCGTTGTCGCATATTCAGATCCTTCTGATCCAACAAATACTTTAGGCTCTTGTGATCCGTATAGATATCCACTTTGACGCCATATAGATAGTGCCGCCACAACTTGAGCGCAAAGATTACCGCCGCCAATTCCAAATCATGGACGGGGTAATTCCGCTCATGCACTTTCAACTGACGTGAGCCATAAGCAATCACTTTCCCAAACTGCAAAAGAACGCAGCCTAAGCCGCTCCCAGATGCATCACTATAGATCTCATACCCATCGGTACCACATGGCGATGTCAACACAGGCGCCGTGGTCAAACGACTCTTCAAGTCGTCAAAAGCTCGCCCGCACTCCGGCGTCCAAATGAACTTTTGATCTTTTCTCGTCAGCGTGGTGAGAGGTAAAGCAATCCGTGAGAAGTTTTCCACAAACCGTCTATAGTAGCCCGCAAGTCCAAGGAAGCTCCTGACCTCGGCCACTGAAGACATCACTGGCCAATCTCGGATGGCACTTATCTTCAACGGATCCACCGCGATACCCTCTCCGCTTACCACATGGCCTAAAAAGGCTACTGAAGAGAGCCAGAACTCACACTTTGAGAACTTGGCAAAAAGCTTATTCCTCCGCAGGGTATGCAAGACCAACCGCAAATGGTTTGCGTGATCCTCTTCCGACTGAGAGTATACTAAGATGTCATCGATAAACACAATAACAAACAAATCCAAGTACTCTCGGAACGTTCGATGCATTAGGTCCATAAATACCGAAGGCGCATTACATAGGCCAAACGGCATTACCGTGAACTCATAATGACCGTAGCGTGTTCCAAACGCCGTCTTGGGAATGTCACCTTCCCGAATCCTTAGCTGATAATATCCCGATTTCAGATCCAACTTGGAATAGACCGTTGATCCCGCCAGCTGATCAAAAAGGTCATCAATCCGTGGGATCGGATACTTATTTTTCTCCGTCAGCTTATTCAACTCGCGGTAGTCAATACACAACCGTAAGCTACCGTCTTTCTTTTTCACAAAGAGAACAGGCGCGCTCCAAGGTGACATACTTGGGCGTATATAACCCTGCTCCAACAACTCTTGCAATTGGACTTTCAACTCAGCCATCTCTTTTGGCGCGACGCGATATGGAGAGCGGGCCACAGGTTTCGCACCTGGCACCAACTCAATAGAGAAGTCAATCTCCCGCTGGGGTGGTAACCCAGGAAGATCTTTAGGAAACACATCGGCAAACTCTGACACAACTGGCACTTCACCGACACTGGCCTTTGGCTCAACAGCCTGAATTAGCGTGAAGAATAACTCCGCGCCCTTCCGCACAGCATTGACGACTTGGAGTGCAGACAACAACGTCCCGCCAACTCCTCGCATACCAGCGAACTTCGTCACAAGCCCGGTATTCTGGCCCAGTGTAATCTCTTTGGAGTTGCAATCAATAAAGGCACGCTGCTCCGAGAGCCAGTCCATACCAAAGATCACATCAAACTCCGATAACGGTAGCACAGCTGCACTCAAACCGAAGTCCCGACTTCCTATTTGCACATCCACATCGCAAGCCCTATCCGCAAGCATCACACAGCCATTCGGCAATAGCACCCTTGTACTATCCACCGTCACATGACTCGGTACCCCAATGCGAGATACGAAATCCTCAGACAGAAAAGAATGCGAAGCACCCGTATCAAACAGGGCTCTCGCTAAATTATTCCGAATCAGGACAAAGCCTGCAGCATACACACATCATGCACAAGCTAAACAAAACCAAAACCAAAAGCACAGCAAGTAAACTAAATCAACTCGTACCTGTGATGACGTCACTTTGCTTAATCGCTTCCTGTTGGCCAAGTTGATAGATTCGGGGCTGCGCCTGGGAAGCAGAGGAATCCACCACCGCTTTGCCCTTCTCAGCATACGACGCACCCGTCTTCTTTTCCCCTTTGGGCTGCACAACCCGACAGTCACGAGCAATATGCCCCACCCGGCCACAGTTATAGCATGTACGAGCATCCGGCCTTGATGTCGCTCCCGACACAACGGTCGTAGTTACTTGCCCAGATGGCTTGGACCTCTTGCCCCCTTTCTTCTGGTAAAACGACTTGCCTGGGCGAGGTGCTTGAAACTCTGGCTTAGACACCACCAAGCCCTTATTCCCTTGCACTCGCCTCATGTCCTTTTCCAACGCGCACGCAGTATCAACCAACGCCTGAAACCCTTGGCTCACAGAACTCGAAAGCAGGAATCGTAACTCATCCCACAATCCTTCATAGAACCGATTCGTTTTCCTTTGGTCATCCGCGAAGATTGTTCCCGCATATCGTCCCAACCTGGTAAACTCGTGCAAGTAGATATCCACACTATCGTCCCCTTGCTTTAACCGTTGGAACTCATTTTCCATAGCAATACGTTGCGCCGCTGGGACATGTTTCGCCAGAAATATCCGAGAGAACTCCTCAATCGACACTTGTGTTAATTGCCTGCCCGCCAAATGGTGTAACTCAACCTCGTCCCACCACAACCGCGTCTCTCCTTCCAGCATGAAGGTGGCCAAGGTGACCTTGAGAGTTTCCTCCGCCCTGATCGCTGTCATTAACCTCTTGACACGCGATAACCAATCTTCCGCCTGCGTTGGGGATCCCATGCCCGCAAACGTAGGAGGACTGAAGCTCATGAATTGCTTCAACTGTCGGTCAGCTGCTCGTGGATCTACAGCCTCAACCGGCTCGGGTCTTACATCAACACGAACTGGCACTACTGCCGGCTGCGCTTGCCCGGTCGGCTGAATCATGGCAAAGAGCGCCTCAGCAACTAAACGAACAGTTTCCGCAGATGGAGGAGGTGTTGGCACCTCAGCTGGTGCCGCACTCTCATCAGAACGCTGGGGCTCAGACTGCCCAGCACCACTACGTGTCACCTATAGGTGGACAAGACACACATTAGCGAACGTATGCAAGCAAAACAACACAAAAAGGAACGCGCAGATTCCTCAAACAAGATTTTGTACATTCCTTAATGGACATTCCAGAGTTCATTAGCGTTACAGCAGGTCGCACAAACACGTGCTCGCCACCCCACAAAAGAATTCGACCACGAATTCGAAAGAGGAAGACCGACGAAAAGCAGATACCAAAATGTAACGACCCCATCCGTTAAATGACGTATAGTAGAAGGTCCGGCCGGGGCCCCACACTATATGCCACAAACAGACGGTGAGGTCACAGGATAATACCAAACCAAATACGAATCCTAACTCAGAGCATTCTAGCGGAAGCTTTAAGTTACAACTTTGAACTCTTAACCGGAATGTCCAATATATATAAAACCACCTTTATATATAAATACCACGGAATGTACCCAACCACAAGAGTTTGGCCTTAAGGCCTTACAGTTCCTCTGAACATACATCATGTTTTACAAACCTCGGCGCGCAGGCCGGCCATACATGAGTAAAAAGAGAAAACAAAACAAAGCCATTCGCTTAGCCTTCCAGGCTAGCCGCAGCAGCAGCAGCACCAGCAGTAGGGCTCTCCCGCCCATCACTTACCACTTGGCTCTCCAGCACCTGCACGGGAACAATCCACCCAACCGGTGGCAAACAATGCAACGGTCAGCATTCAGCTGACCCAATTATAACAATCCTACCCCTTTCTCGGGGCATGAGCATTCTTTCCCTGCAAGCATGGCATTATCAATAGCAACTATGTGCGCGCAGGCACATCCAAGCCATCACAACCATCGGCCACCCGGCCCGACAGTCCGTGCACTCAGGGCACATTTTCGGTGTACCGGAATACCAGGGTCAACACCACCGTCTACACGGTATTTGAGCATTTCTAGTCTTTCCGGCGCTCGGGCCTAAGACTCTCATTAGGCGCTCCAACAAAACCTATACCAGGCTTCCAAGTCGGATGGACCTAACGCAGGTACGGATCAGCCACCCCCCGTTGCTCAAGTCGCCGAGCCACCTCGAATACGGAAGTATCCATGGCATTTTATAGGCGCGGGTCGGTTTCACCTTTCCTGTTCGGCAATCTGCCTTTTCAACGAGTTGCAGCCCAACGGCTCAACTACTCACAAAGTGGCAACGCACGGCCACAAGAGTTGCCGCCAACCCTCTTCATTTCCTGGACATCGTCCAGTACTTCCTGCCGCACCAAGCAACAGGTAGGAACAAGGCATCACAAGCCATTATCACGGAGCCTTCTCCGCTATGCAAACAAGCATCACCAATCCAGATTCCATCCAGATGGGCTTCACACAGCATGCCTAGAGCCGTACTCCAATTTCGGCCTCTAACAAGGGGGACTTTACATATCTACCCCAAGGGACACCACAACCCACCGCACACTCGCGGGGAAGGGCTTTCCCTATGCAATGCAGAAAAGAAGGACTTCACATGTCCAAGGAGGGAGATCGTTACCCTTGTCGATCTCTTCGGTGCCATCGAAAACTAGCCGGTGAGAAAGAACCGCAGCAGCCTTGCCGTCACAACGCCGGCTTCGGATCACGAATCGAACCACGGGAGCTCCGCCGGTGGCTTGCTCTCCTCCTCCTTCTTCCTCTCTTCCTCTCTCTTTTTCTCTTCCTTAAGAACAAATGAAGAATGAATCTTCATCCTTTTCTCACGACTTATCCAGCCCAAGAAACCACCTGAGCCTTTGGATCAAAAGAGAGGAAACTGAACGGCCAAGATTTTCCCAAAATTTCACTTTTTGGCCGACACGGCCTGTGACACGCCCGTGTCACAGGCCGTGTACCCCTTTAAGCGGCACACACAGCTTGAACCGACTGAACAACACGGGTCATCAACACGCCCGTGTCGGACCTGACACGCCCGTGTCAAACCTGAGACACGCCCGTGTCTCCTGCTCCATCGAGCTGCAACCAGTACACGGGTCGGAACACGGCAGCTGACACGCCCGTGTCCAGCTTGACACGCCCGTGTTCAAGGCCGTGTTCAAGGCCGTGTCCGGCTCTGACTTGAATAGGCTAAATCCGCAAAATAAATCGAACAAGCCCTGGGACACGCCCGTGTCCCAGGCCGTGTACACCCGACACGCCCTGGGACACGCCCGTGTCCCAGGCCGTGTAACCTGACCTGCTACTCAAACTTCAAGTTGAGTCTTTTGGGGTCTTTTGGGGTGTTACACATCCGCTCCTGCTTCCCCCCAGGATACTGAAGGTATGCCCCTGACCTCCTTATTTCGCGTCTGATTCTAACTGGCGCTCGCTCCTCCCACTCGCTATCTTGACTTCCCTGTGCAGGCCTCCCGGACCCAGCCGCGACTGATAACTCCGCCGAACGGGCCGTCTACTCTCCTCTTCCATCGCCGCGCGCCTTGGACGTCTTCCTGGACTCGGAGGTGGACAGCCCCGAACGGTCGAGGCGAAGCCAACTGGTCCTGAAGAAGCTAGTGCGCGAGCTCCATGAGCTGAAGAAAGACAACTCCAGGCTGCAGGACGAGTGCGCGCAGCTTGCCGGCGAGGCGAGGATCAGCTCGGCGTACGCGGCGACATCTTCCTCCATACTTTTTGACGAGATTGACGAGAACCTGCGAGCGGTGAACAGGAACCTGGGGCAGCTTCGGCAACTTTTTGCGCAGCGGCTGGCAGCATCGGGTCGGCGAGACCGGGGTAATTGAGGACGGCTCTCTTGCGAGCCGACCGGTACTCGCCCCCACTGTCGCCCGGTCTATGCGCGCGCTTTTCTGCTTTTCTTTGTTCTGGACAATTTACTTTTGAATGTTAAGTAAAGTGTATAAATTTTATCATGCAAGCACGTCTTTTCTTCTTCGAGCGGTGCGTGCCTTTTCGGATTCCTTAGCTAGGCTCGCCTAGGTCAGCGAGTAGAGAGCGACGAGACGGGATACGCGAAGCAGGGTATGCGAGCCGGGCTGGTCAGTCGGTTTCACTTCCCCCTTTTTTTTTTCTATAAATAGGGATCCTCACCTACCCCCGGCTACGCCTTTATTGCCTTCTCATTCCTTCCTTTCCTTGCCCTACCTACCTACTGCTCGCGTGCTTTCGTCCCCTCAGCGAGCATGGGTAAAGGAAACCCCGACTCCGAGGGCCGCTCCAAGTGCGCCCAGAACTTCGCGGACCACTATTTCTTCGAGGGGAACACCACGGCGAGCGAGCTCGCCGAGTTTGTGGCGGATTACGTCCTCGCCGGCTTTGTGGCCCGCCTCCCGGCGGAGCATGAAGCCATTAACTCGTTCTTTGAGGACGAGCTCGCCTTCCCCATCTCGCACTTTGAGGTGGGGTTGCGCCTGCCGCTCTGGCCGGAGGTCCGCCAGGTACTCAAGTACTACGGCGTTGTGCCCGCGCAGCTCAACCCCAACGCCAACGCCATCGCCATGATAGTGGGGTTTGCCTGCTACCTCCGCCGAGAGCGGATCGAGTTCAATCTCACCGTCTTCCACAAGCTCTTCTCCTACAAAGCCAACGCCGACGGGGTCGCCTTCTTCGGCGGCACTTCCATAAAGATCTGCGAGGTCGCCAACAAAAATCACAACTGGATGTCGAAGATCACCTTCATCCGGGGCGACCTCGGCAATATTCCCTTCTCGCCCTTGCAGAAGAGCGAGGAGGTGTACCGGCCGCCGTCCGTGTCTGGTAATGACGCCGAGCTCCACAAGTTTTTCCTGTACAAGGACTTCGAGGTCGCCTTCTTCCGTCGCGGCCTCGAATCCCTGCCGCCTATCCTTCCTGGTGAAGGTTCGCCTCGCCCACCTTCCGCTCGCCATTTGGCCTAACCGATCAGAACCTTATTTTTCGGCTAAGTCTTTTTTGCAGGGGATCGACTGATCCCGGTGAACCCTCCCTTCGCCGACCCTGGAGTGTTTTCGGACCCGCTCGAGCGGGCCCGGGCCGCGGCTGAGGCGTGCCGGGAAGAGAAGGTCAGGGGCAAGCCCTCCAGCAAGAGGCGGCTGGAACTTGGGGGGCCGAGCTCGGTCCACCGCCCCTCGGCCCCTAAAAAGGCGAGGGTGGTCTCGCGAGGCCTTCCATAGCAGCCCGCGTCGCCCGTCAGGTTCATGAGCTCGCCGGAGGTTTTTTCCGACGAAGCCCCGGCGAGCCCACTGAAGGAGACATCATCCCCCCGTGGGAAGAGGCGCGGGTCCTCCTCTCCTCCTTCCGTCGAGGAGGTTGCCCCCAGTGACTCGGGAGCCCCAAAGGACCACCCCCACTTCGGGAAGGGGGGAAGGAGCAAGGATGCGGCCGGCGAGCCGATGCTACTCTGGGATGAGGGGGCCCATCGTGTCTCCGTCTCTACTCGCGCTCCTTCCTGGGGAGCTCGCCGGCCTCCCACGGGCCACGCGTTTGCCCTTGGCTTCGGCCTCTATGGCCGGGAGGGCGCCGATGCCTACAAGAACCTGATTCCTCGACAGATAGGCCACGAGGGCCTGCAGGCGCATCTGAGGGACTTCGAACTTAACCATATGATGGTCCGCCGCGGCTTCTAGCTCAGCCAACTCCTGATCAAAGCCGAGCAGGAGCGCGACCTGGTGGCGGAGAAAGCTGCTGACGCGGAGCGGCGATTCGGCATTGCCGAGCGCTTACTCGACGAGGCTTCGGGCGGGCTGGTAAGAGTCGACCAACTCTCGTTTTAACTTGGAAAATATTTCACCGAGAGTTTGACCCTCTTGCTTTTCAGGATGCCGAGTCCGCCAAGGTGCTGCAAGCCCGTGCCAGTGAGTTGGAGGGCGAGACTGCCCTGTTGCGGCTCCGCCTCGTGGATCAGGAGGCCAGCTCGTGCGAGCAGGAGGCCTTTGCTGCTCGGTCGGCGATCGAGATGGAGGCGTTGAAGGAGCAGAACCGCTGCCTCCAAGGCGAGGTCCGCCGGCTGACGGAAGCCCTCTTCCCCCCAGACAGTGCCGAACCACCTTTTCCCTACAAGCGGCCCCGGGTTTTCGGCGAGGGGGAGGTTATGGAGCGGCTGCGAGTCAACTCGATCGAGTCTGCCGAATGCCTCCTGAACGCCATGAAGGGATCAGGGATTTTGGCCGAGGGCTGCGAGGAGGTGGCGGTCCGAGATCTTCTGCCGAGCCAGTTCCCGCCGTCTCCGCCCAGTGAGAAGGAGGAGAGCTTTGGCTCCCTCTTTGATGGGGCGAAGGGCAAGGAAAAATCGCTCGGAGGCGAGGAGGATCGCCATTCGGGAGAGGAGGGCGAGAGCTGACCGAATTCCCCCCCCCCCCCTTCTTTTTTTTTTCTACTGTCTTCTTGTAATCATCCCCCCTCTTTTTCTGTAATCTCGCCGGGGCGAGCCCTTCCCCTTTTTGCGAACATAATGAAAAGAATTTTAATTCTAACTCTTTTTTACCTTCAGCGCTAGAATGCATGTGAGTTAGGATTCGAGCTCGGCGAGAGGCCTTGAGCATCGGCGGCGACCAGACTCGCGACCTCTCGGCCTACTCGCCGTGTGACCTTTGCGAGAGCGGCCGCCGCAGGCGTCTGCCTATCATCCGGGAAAAGATCTTCTGCCGAGCAGACCCCTGCGAGTCCAGGCTCGCGCGGGAGGCACAGTTTTCCTTCGACTAGGTGGGGCAAAAGATCCTTTCTAGTCAGACAACCAAGGGAAACAGGACCCCTTGGACTCCCTGATTGTTGAACATCCTCAGGGCTCAGCCCCAGGGTCATAGCGACGTCTATCGAGACCCCGATCCTGCCAGCTTGGAGGGAGCCTGGCAGCGGGAGAATCGAGACCTAACCCCAGAGCGAGAATGCTTAGGATATTTTCCTCTCCCGGGTGTTACCACCAGGCCTGTCAGCTAGATGGGAGCCTGAGGGCGGGTGTTTGAACATCCTCCGGGCTCAGCTCCAGGGTCATGATGACGTCCATCGAGACCCCGGCCCTGCCAGCTTGGAGGGAGCCTGGCAGCGGGAGAATCGAGACCTAACCCCAGAGCGAGAATGCTTAGGATGTTTTCCTCTCCCGGGTGTTACCACTAGGCCTGTCAGCTAGATGGGAGCCTGAGGGCGGGTGTTGAACATCCTCCGGGCTCAGCTCTAGGGTCATGACGACGTCCATCGAGACCCCGGCCCTGCCAGCTTGGAGGGAGCCTGACAGCGGGAGAATCGAGACCTAACCCCAGAGCGAGAATGCTTAGGATATTTTCCTCTCCCGGGTGCTACCACCAGGCCTGTCAGCTAGATGGGAGCCTGAGGGTGGGTGTTGAACATCCTCCGGGCTCAGCTCCGGGGTCATGACGACGTCCATCGAGACCCCAGCCCTGGCAGCGGGAGAATCGAGACCTAACCCTAGAGCGAGAACACTTAGAATATTTTCCTCTCCCGGGTGCTACCACCAGGCCTGTCAGCTAGATGGGAGCCTGAGGGCGGGTGTTGAACATCCTCCGGGCTCAGCTCCAAGGTCATGACGACGTCCATCGAGACCCCGGCCCTGCTAGCTTGGAGGGAGCCTGGCAGGGGGAGAATCGAGACCTAACCCCAGAGCGAGAAGACTTGGAACATTTGCCTCTCCCGGGTGATACCACCAGGCCAGTCAGCTAGATGGGAGCCTGAGGGCGGGTGTTGAACATCCTCCGGGCTCAGCTCCAGGGTCATGACGACGTCCATTGAGACCCCGGCCCTGCCAGCTTGGAGGGAGCCTGGCAGCGGGAGGATCGAGACCTAACCCCAGAGCGAGAAGACTTGGAACATTTGCCTCTCCCGGGTGCTACCACCAGGCCAGTCAGCTAGATGGGAGCCTGAGGGCGGGTGTTGAACATCCTCCGGGCTCAGCTCTAGGGTCATGACGACGTCCATCGAGACCCCGGCTCTGCCAGCTTAGAGGGAGCCTGACAGCGGGAGAATCGAGACCTAACCCCAGAGCGAGAATACATAGAATATTTTCCTCTCCCGGGTACTACCACCAGGCCTGTCAGCTAGATGGGAGCCTGAGGGCGGGTGTTGAACATCCTCCGGGCTCAGCTCCAGGGTCATGACGACGTCCATCGAGACCCCGGCCCTGCCAGCTTGGAGGGAGCCTGGCAGCGGGAGAATCGAGACCTAACCCCAGAGCGAGAATGCTTAGGATATTTTCCTCTCCTGGGTGTTACCACCAGGCCTGTCAGCTAGATGGGAGCCTGAGGGCGGGTGTTGAACATCCTCCGGGCTCAGCTCCAGGATCATGACGACGTCCATCGAGACCCCGGCCCTGCCAGCTTGGAGGGAGCCTGGCAGCGGGAGGATCGAGACCTAACCCCAGAGCGAGAAGACTTGGAGGGAGCCGTTTGCAAACCATTGTAAAATATGGAGACTTGTTGGTGTTGGTGCAACCCGTGGTGTGGACATTTTCGTAACAACTCTTTAAAACGCTCCCACGCTTCATAAAGAGTCTCCCCAGGATTTTGCATGAAAGTAGTTATGTCCCTAATTAGTTTTGCAGTCTTCGAAGGTGGGAAATACTTATTTAGAAATTTTTCAACTAGTTGTTCCCATGTGGTGATAGAGTCATTGGGTAGTGAGTCTAACCAATCTTTCGCTCGTCCCTCTAACGAAAAGGGAAATAATCTCAACAAAATCGCATCTTCAGATGCTCCATTGAATTTGAACATGTCACAAATTGCTAGGAATGTACGTAGGTGAGAGTTCGCATCTTCGTGACTAAGACCCCCAAATTTGTTATGTTGCACTTGTTGCATAATTAGTGGGTCCATTTTAAAGTTATTTGCCACAATTGCGGGTCGCGCGATACTAAAGTGTAAACCTCCCCTTAAAGGTGTATTATAATCGCGACACGTCATTCGTGGCGCGGCGTCTTGACCATTATGGTCCACTTGTCCTTAATGATTATTTAAGTTCTCGTGATCGTTGTTATCCATCTCTTGATGAATAATATTCAACGTTCTACAAAGTTTTCTGTTTTGCCTACACGCACGCTCTATTTCTGAATTGAAAGGCAAAAGTTCAGTAGTTCGATGCCTGGACATGCACAAACAGAATTTCAGATAGCAGTAACACAAAAACAATACAAGATAACACAACAAAATAAGAACTTGAGCTCTAAATACTCGGGTTTAACTAATATCGCAAGAAATAAAACACTAAATACGTCGCACCTCCCCGGCAACGGCGCCAAAACTTGATACGCCCAAAACGGTATACGTAATTAAACGCAAGAGCACGTGCCGTGTCAAGTAATAAATAGTAAGTAAAGATCGTTCCCTCGAGGAGATGGTGGACTCAGCGCTTGCAATTACTAGTGCTACCTTTTCTTTAAAGTCAAGTGGAATAAAATGATGTTTCGAAATACTAAAATTTTAAAGTAAAACTTCTAATTACTCGAAATAAACTATAGAACCGGGAGAATAATACTTTGTTATCAGAGACTAAAGATAATCTTGTATCGTGATTTCCTAAGTCTAGCGTGACAACTCTTGTAGGTAGTTTTGCGATGATGAGTGGTGACACGTCTGGCAACGATTTTAGAATAGAAATCCGTACCTCTCGATATCGGAAGTCCCTAGTTCTCTATTACCCCGGAGGTGAAATAAGAACCGCTTAAAGATTGAAAATCAAAGTTACTAGTAGCAAGGGGAGATCTCTTTCTCCCTTCTAATACTAAACCGAATCCACGATATACTTACGCGACTCCTCTCTCGATTTATGAAGCGCAGTAAAAGGATAAAATCTCGGCCAAAGATTTCAAATTAAAGATCATGAATTAAGCACAAACATTCATCAATCATTCACAAATCCAGAAATTTAAGTAATTGTCATCACACTTGACGAAGTAATCTCACAATACAAGATTAAAACAAATTAGTTCATCACGATAGATGGAGCACACCAACAAACAAGAAAGATCTTACAGCGCATGATGGAGGAAAAGCAAAATAATGCAGGAATTCGCTCTCCGAAGTGTGCCGAACCAGTCCGTCTTCAAGATCCGGCGTGCCCTAATTCTTCTTCTCCAAGACAAGCCCTCTTCTTTTTCTCCTTTTTCCGTTCTTCCCACTTTCTGGTCGAAAAATCCCTCTAAAAACATCAGCCCCCCTTTTCAAAAGGTGTGTCCTTTCATATTTAAAAAGGTGGCAGTTTTTATTTTAAAAATCTGAATTTTCGGAACAGCTGATGTTGCAACGTCAAAAATAGGTTGTTGCAACAACCTCCTTAGACAAAAATGAGAATTTCATCTTTTCTTCTCCAAATCAATTTCTTTGGTGTCACCTGCATGGAAACTATAGAATATGATCAAATAAGTAAAATATTCCTCAAATATAGATTTTAATCATATTCTTATCAATTAACTTCAATTTGCTCTCCTTTTTAATAAATATCAGAAGAAATAATGGGCTTAGATAACTTCTATTGAGAAGTTATCAGTCGCCGCTCCAGGTGTGGCTCAAAGTCTCGCCTTCCACATTTTGGAGGTGGTATCCTCCCGATTTTAATGTCTCCTTTACGATGTAGGGCCCCTCCCAGTTTGGATGGAGCTTGCCCACGGCCGCCGATCTTCCTGCCGCATCTACCTTCTTTAGGACCAGGTCGCCTTCCACGAACTGTTTGACCCGGACATGCTTGTCGAAGTACTTAGCCATTCTCCGCTTGACTTCCTCCTGTCGAACCGCGGAGAGGTCGCGCGCATCCTCTATCAAGTCTAAAGAGAGCCGTTGTTCTCCCTCATTCTCATCTCTCCACTCCTCTCTTCCAGCTTCTGCCTCAGTGACCCTGGGAGTACGGACCTCGAGTTCAATGGGGAGCACCGCCTCGCTTCCGTGAGATAGTTTAAAGGGCGTCTCCCCCGTGGCGGTGTTGGGGGTAGTCCTCAGGGCCCAGAGGACCGAGGGGAGTTGCTCTACCCAATTCTCCTTCAAATTCTCCACCTTCTTTTTCAGGAGGTTCACGATAATCTTGTTGGCCGCCTCTACCTGCCCGTTGCTCCTTGGGTGCTGGACAGAGGCGAACTTGAGATCGATCCCGAGCTCTCCACAGAACTTAATGAACTCATTGCTGGCGAATTGCGGTCCGTTGTCGGTGACGATGGCTTGGGGCATCCCATGCCTGCAGATGATCTCCCCCCATACGAAATTTTGAATGATCTGCGAGGTCACCTTGGCCAAAGCCTTCACCTCCATCCACTTGGAGAAATAGTCGATCATTACTAGCAAGAATCTCCTCTGCCCGCTTGTCTGGGGGAAGGGACCTACCAGGTCCATTCCCCAAATTGCAAAAGGCCAAGGTGACCCTGCCGGATGGTTCTCCTGCCTTAAACACTATAAGCAAAGTTTACTCAAAAATTTCGCTTTACTTAACTGATATGCTTACCAATCAACACGAGTTCAACCGTTCATTAGTTAGATGAAAAATAGAGCTCAAGTAAGTCACTTAGTGTGGTGTATGGTTTTCTCGAAAATAAGTGATTTAATTCCAAGCAATACCTCTTATTGAACCCCTACATTTTTAGGAAAGGATGAGAGTAAGCTAAGTTGCTGATTTAGTCATCACAAGAGATAGTAGTGCAATTGAAAATAGGATAGGAACAAGCTTTGTTAGGAATTACGGATCGAAGTTAATAGTACATTTATATTCCATAGCTAGTAATCATAATAATTCAACAAGTTATGGGGTTTATCGTCACACACATTTTTATAATTCAAAGTTGGGATCATTCCAAATATAAGTGCACATACCTAGGCCACATATCACTATGATCTTTAACCATTCTTCTTTTCGTTGTTTTGTTTGTTTGTTTTTTTTTTGATCATAGTAGGGATCATTCCAAGTATGTAGACATATATCCAGGCCGCATATCACTATGAATTTCATCTATTCTTTTATAATGAAACACCCATAATATGCTAACTTATTAAGATAAAACTAATGGAAACATAGGGAATGTTTAACATGTAATGAAGTGAATGAAAAGGTTCAAGCTCAAAAGTTTGGGTGGATGATCGAAATGGTGCGACTAGCTAAACTCATGCTTGGCTTATATCTTTCACTCTGCTCTCGTTCACCCCTCCCAGTTATTTTTAGAGGTCAATAACAACGGATTGCACTGGAAGTAAACCAAAATTTTTTTGCATACCACATATGCTTAAGTGAGCTTTAACTATATATATATCTTAACTAACTTCATTGAGTGAACTCCTAGGATTCGAAGCTATACCAATTGATTGTCAATGAAAAATCAGAATAACCTATTGTTTAAGTATTTCAGGCATCAAGACCATTAAATCCGTGAGCGATCAAAGTATCCTTACCCAATATGCAAGGGCTATACCACCATCACCCCCACACTTGAACCATTGCTAGGCCCTAGCAAGTCTACTCCTTGAGTTATGAAAATCCTTGTATATAATTTTACTACTGAGCAAGTGCAAATAAAGTAGAAGAGACTTTGAAGTTCAAATTACTCCCCTGAAAGTGACTGTGCAGGAAAGGTGTGCTCAGCACGGCCACAACTCCTTCAGGTTTTTATTCCACCCCTTTAAGTGACAGGTTCCATTGTTAACATTTCTGCAGTACCTGCAAACCAATTGCACTATGCCATATTCTAATTCAAGTGCACAATTAATAATTAAAGAGAAGATTGAATATTTGTATTATGCAACATATGTAAGTATGATTACACATTTAGAGGTAGTACCAATTACACAGCAGATGTTAAGAAGGAAGAAGTAAAAGTTCAGCAAATATAACATCTCATAATATGTCAGCCCAAATCAAGTCAGAAATGTATCATCAAAACGCTATATAAGACTCCAAAATAAAACATGTGATTGGTTTCATACCATTGCAGCACTAAAACATTTGATTGGTGCAACAAAAAGCTATATAAGACTCAAAAATAAACAGAAATGTATCATCAAAACGCATCACCTGCAATCATATCATATCATACCAGCACGATGGTTCTCAAAAGAGGCATAATAATAAACTCACAAAAACTGAATGTAATGCGATTTTACTCGTCGTCTTCTTCGTCATCCTCCTCCTCTTTCTTTTCTTGATCCGACTCAATGAACTCTGTGGGGTCAAGGAGGCTCCGGTCAGCGTTTAAAAGATTCCCAAACTCATCAAACTACCACTGGTACTCAAACTGCGGCTCCGCAATCGGTAACTTTGCCTTCTGAAATAGTATGTCTTGTCTCCTTTGTATGTAGTCGAGCCTGGAGCGGAAGTAACAGTGCTGGCACCGGAGATAAGCCTTTATATACTCAACACTATCCATCACATCTTCCAAAGATGCGCCTTCGCCGCTTGGGATTTTCACCGTCTCGGGCCTGCCATCCGATGAAGAGGTGGGGTCTCTTCTGCCCCTCTTTGGTAGTGTATCGTCAAGTACTTGTCCCACTTTTATATTGACCTCCACCACGGTCTCGGTAATATGGTGCTTCAATTCCTTCACCAAATCATCCTCCTCATCCTGGACTCCAGCATTCCGACACAGGTCGGTCACAAGTGCAGGGAACCACAGTTGTTTAAGCTTGTCCTCTTGGATCTTCTGCCTCAAATGTGTTGCAATGATTGACCCCAGGTCGAATTTTATTCCTTGTAAAATGCAATAGATCAAGGCTACTTTGTGAAGAGGCACACTATTCAGGTGTCGAGTTGGCAGGATGGTAGCATTGATAAATAAAAGCCACACTTTCGCCTTCCGATTCAAACATGTGGCCTTCATTGCCTTAGCCTTCTTGTTAATCCATTCTGGTTCCGGTGTACAGCAAACAACCGCTGCCATTTCCTGAGGTGTTACCCTAGTTAACACAGTGGTGTAATCCTCTTCTCCTTCATCCTCTAACTCAAACATATCAGAAATCCGTTGCGGCGAAAACTCCACTGTTTTCCCGCGAACTGTCACGGCATCCCCCTCAGCATATCGAGCGTTCGCATAAAATTCGTATGCTAGGGTTAGGTTGGCCTCAGACCGAGGGTGACAAAAAACCTCCCATTTTAGGGCTGCAATTTGCCCAACATACTCTAAGCTTTTTTCCATTGAGAACCCCCTTTCGAAGATAAACGGTATTGATCTGATGACCTTAAACCGTTCCCATGCCTCATTATTCGGAAATTTCTTGCCCTCCTGAACGGGTTCCTTCCCTTTTTTCTTTCCTTTTCTTTTTGAAGACATGCCTTAAGGTTTGGATTTGATACGAGCAACTACCGTTGTCTGCTCCGCAAGGATGATTCTTGCCACCGCCGTAGATGCGCCGCCGTTCGCCTATTGATCTGCACCCGCCGCCGTTGATGCGCCGCCGTTCGCCGATTGATCTGCACCCGCCGTTCGCCGATTGATCTGCACCCGCCGCCGTTCGCCTGGAGCGGGATATAACCCTAATGAAGAATCGGGTTTTGGATGGGGAAGGGGGGGTGAACTTAAATATTAAGAAGGGCTGGGCCGGTCACATTAACCCCAATTAAGAAATAAACCGAAAAATTCAGAAGGGTTATGAATTAAACCCAATTAAGAAATAAACCGGTCCAATTGGACCGGCCAGCACAGCAAATAAGCGGGCAAACAGAAAGTAGGAAACCGCAACATGGTTTTTTGGACGTTGCAACATCACTTTCTGGATCCGATTTCTGCGATCCGGTTCAGTCGAACCGCACTAAACCCACCGCCCAATTCCTTCTTCACGCGCAGACAGTAAGTGTGACGTTGCAACGTCACTTCTGCTATGTTGCAACAGCAACCCATTCTTGCTAGTTCTGATCTAATTTCCCAGAATTTTCTTTGCCACTCATGCGACTACGAATACACTCTACAAACATTACTAATTAACATATTAGTTAAATACGCACGTAAAAGAGATAAAAAATTAAACGATGGATTGCCTCCCATCCAGCGCCTAATTTCAAGTCCCGGCAGGACGTTCATCCCTACGAATTTAATTTAACGTAATAAACGACGCTTGTCGTTCATTCCCGCCGCCTCGAAATAACTTTAATCGTTCTCCGTTGACCTTAAACTGTGTCCCATCCTTGTCGTTCTGAATCGTCACTGCACCATACGGATGCACCTCCTTAATCCTAAACGAACCCGACCAACGTGATTGAAGTTTTCCCGGAAACAATTTCAAACGGGAATTATATAATAAAACCAATTGATCTTCCTCAAAATTTTTTTTAACCAAACGTTGGTCGTGTCATTTCTTCGTTCTTTCTTTATAAATTCGCGCATTTTTGTAAGCATTCATCCGCATTTCTTCCAATTCATTGAGCTGCAAACATCTTTTCTTACCGGCCTCTTGAAAGTCATAATTTATTTTTTTTATAGCCCAATAAGCACGATGCTCTAGCTCTAAAGGTAGATGACATGTCTTTCCGTAGACTAGTCTATACGGTGTGAGACCAATGGGCGTTTTGTAAGCAGTTCGATATGCCCATAATGCGTCATTGAGTTTTTGCGACCAATCCTTACGATTTGTGCTAACCGTCTTTTCGAGTATTCTTTTGATCTCCCGATTGGACACCTCGGCTAGCCCATTTGTTTGGGGATGGTAGGCTAATGCAACTTTGTGCGTGATTCCATATTTTCGTAGCAAGGCTGCGAAGTGAGCATTACAAAAATGGCTCCCCCCGTCACTAATAATAGCTCGTGGTGTTCCAAATCGATTAAAAACGAAGTTTTTCAAGAAATGTAAAACGACCTTAGCATCATTTTTAGTTGTGGCTATCGCTTCCACCCACTTAGACACATAATCTACGGCCAATAATATATATAAATTTCCTTTTGAGTTGATAAATGGCCCCATGAAATCTATACCCCATACGTCAAACAATTCAACCTCAAGCATTGTATTCATGGGCATTGACTCATTCTTCCGTATATTCTCACTTCTTTGGCACCGATCACATTGTTGAACGAATTCCTTAGAGTCTCGGAATAAGGTGGGCCAAAAGAACCCAGTGTCTAACACTTTCGTCGCTGTTCTTTTTCCCATAAAGTGCCCCCCATATGGAGAGCTATGACATTTTTCTAGTACAGCCTTCATTTCCTCCTCAGGCACGCAACGCCTAATCACACCGTCAGCACCAGTCTTGAAAAGGAAAGGCTCATCCCACGGTATGAGCGTACCTGATATAAAAATCTTTTTCTTTGCTGGTAATTTAACTCAGGGGGCATAATATTGCTAACTATATAATTTACATAGTCTGCATACCATGGTGCCGGCCTCTCAGATATTGCCAATAACCATTCATCGGGAAATCTCTCATCAATTTCAGTTTGTAACGTTGATTGCAAGTCCTCGATCCTAGAGAGATGATCAGCTACCGGGTTATCCGCACCCTTCCTATCCCTGATTTCTACATCAAATTCTTGTAATAGAAGCACCCAACGAATCAGACGAGGCTTTGCATCTTTCTTATCCATGAGATAGCGAATGGCAGCATGATCGGTATAAACAATAACCCTCGTGCATAGGAGATACGACCTATACTTCTCAAATGCATAGACTACTGCTAGCAACTCTTTTTCCGTGGTGGTGTAATTAATTTGAGCGTCCACCAAGGTTTTGCTAGCATAGGCTATGGTGCGGAAAACCTTCTCTCTCACCTGCCCTAAGACTACTCCCACCGCGTAATCACTTGCGTCACACATCAACACAAATGGTTCTTCCCAATTTGGAGTTACCACTATAGGAGCCGAGATTAACCTATTCTTTAGTTCATCGAAGGCAAGTACACAAGCGTCGTCGAAATGAAATTTTACATCTTTTTCTAAAAGACCACTTATCGGCTTCGATATCTTCGCAAAGTCTTTGATAAATCTCCTATAGAACCCAGCATGTCCTAGGAAGCTTCGCAACATTTTAACGTTTTTAGGTGGTGGTAGCTTTTCAATTACATCAATTTTAGCCCGGTCCACGCCCAAACCTTTCTTTTGACACATGATGTCCAAGTACTATTCCTTCCCTAACCATGAAATGACATTTTTCCCAATTAAGTACTAGGTTAGTTTCTACGCACCTAACTAGGACTTTCTCCAAGCACTCTAAACATTCTTCAAATGTTTTTCCAAAGATGGAAAAGTCATCCATAAAGATCTCAATGCTGTGTTCCATAATATCAGAGAATATTGCGATCATGCATCTTTGGAACGTGGCCGGGGCATTACACAGACCGAAGGGCATCCTTCTAAAAGCAAAGGTTCCGTAGGGACAAGTAAAGGTCGTCTTTTCCTGATCTTCTGGATCTACAGTGATTTGATTGTAGCCTGAGTATCCATCTAGAAAGCAGAAAAAGTCATTCCCTGCTAGTTTATCTAAGACTTGATCAATGAAGGGTAAGGGAAAATGGTCTTTTCTTGTGGCCTTATTAAGCTTCCGATAATCCATACAGATTCGCCACCCGGTGATCGTTCTAGTGGGAATCATTTCATTCTTTTCATTTCTTACCACCGTCAGTCCTCCCTTCTTGGGGACACACTGTACCGGTGAGACCCAAGAGCTATCCGAAATGGGGTATATTATCCCAGCATCTAACCATTTGATAATCTCTTTCTTTACCACCTCTTTCATGGGTGGGTTCAGTCGACGCTGAGGCTCTATAGATCCTGCAAAAGGTTCTTCCAAAAGAATCTTGTGCATGCATAATGATGGACTTATGCCTCGAATATCTGCAATGGTCCACCCTATAGCCAACTTATATTGCTTTAATAATTCAATCAGTTTTTTATGTTGGGTAGGGTGCAATTTCGAGTTGACAATGACCGGTAGGGTGTTATTCTCTCCTAGGTACTCATACGCAAGATGTTCGGGTAGAGGCTTTAATTCCAATGTTGGTGGGTCAATGATGGATGGTTTGACCGCTAGAGACCTATCTAACATCTCAAGTGGTTCCGGTCCCCTTAACGCAGTGGCTTGCCTCTCAAAAACATGCAAACAATCAAGAACTTCATCTTCATCATCAGTTAACTCTTCAATAGTCAAAAATCGGTTTAAAATATCATTTTGATTTTTAGATTTGTCCTTAGTATTAAATTCAAGGACCGATATACTATGCACTTCTTCCATATTATCCTCTTCTCTATGGGGGAATTTCATTGCCTTGAGAACGTTAAACGTTACATGCTCATCATTCACCCTCATAGTCAATTCACCTTTGTGAACGTCAATCAAGGTTCTTCCAGTTGCTAAGAATGGTCTTCCAACGATAATGAGAACCTCTCTATCCTCCTCCATATCCAGTACCACAAAATCTGCAGGAAAGATGAACTTATCTACCTTAACCAAAACATCTTCCACTACCCCTTTTGGAAATGCTAGTGTTCTATCAGCTAGTTGTAGGGTAATTGAGGTTTTCGATATTTCTCCCAACCCCAACTTCCTATATATTGATAAGGGCATTAAGTTGATGCTCGCTCCTAGATCACACAGAGCCTTTCCTTCGAAGCGATATCCGATGGAGCATGGTATCGTGAAACTTCCCGGATCTTTTAATTTACGAGGGAGTTGCTTCTGAAGAATTGCACTGCACTCTTGAGTGAGTGCTACCATTTCATTGACTCCAAATTTTCTCTTCTTAAAGAGAATATCCTTCATGAACTTCACATAGCTTGGCATCTGTTCTAGGGCTTCGGCAAAAGGGATATTTATTTGCAGTTTCTTAAAGATTTCTACAAATTTTTGGAATTGCTGATCTAACTTGCTTTTCCTTAATCTTTGTGGAAATGGTGGTGGGGGGTAGACGACCGTCTTCTCCTTACTAACACTTCTACCTCCTAGTTCACCGTTATGCTCTCTAGTCTTTTCTACTAACACTTCTACCTCCTTCTCATTGCTCTCATCGTCTTGTTTTTCATCTTCATTATTAACACCAGGTCTATGATCTTCTAAATCATTTTCTTCAATGTTCTCGTTAGCTGGTTTATTAGTCAAATCGCTTACAAGTTCTTTTCCGCTACGTAGGGTGACAACCTTGCATTGTTGGTTGTCTCCCTTAGGATTTGGAGTGGTGTCAGATGGAAGTGTGCCCGGTGGTCTCAGACTCAAGGCATTGGCAATTTGACCTAACTGGGATTCTATCATGCGTAATGACCCCTCTAGATTAGAAATACGTACATCTCTCTTTTGCATCGACTCCATAATCATCTCATCAGTCAGTTTCCTAGGAATACTAGGTTGATTAAAAGCATTATTCTGTTGTGAATGTGGGTTGTTCAGATTAAATCCAGGTGGATGGTTTGCTCCCGCATTATTCTTCCAAGAGAAGTTTGGATGATTTCTCCACTCGGGATGGTAGTGGTTTGCAAAACCTGGTGGTACTTGCCTTGGTTGGCCTCCGATATAGTTCGTCTCCTCCGTTATTTGATTAAGTTGTTCAACCGTTAGGGGTGCATTAGGTGTAGAGGTAGACAATAAATCTAACCTCTTATTAATTAGATTAAATTGGGATGACATTTGTGCAGCTAACGATGTAATCTGGTCCACTTGATGGACTCCAGCCGGTTGAATATTACCTTGTCTTTCATAAGCCTGATAATTATTAGAAGTAAGATCTTCTAATATTCCGTAGGTATCTTCGGGATATTTCTTCATTAAGGAACCTCCTGCGGCTCCGTCAACTAAAATCATGGCTGCCGTTTGCAAACCATTGTAAAATATGGAGACTTGTTGGTGTTGGTGCAACCCGTGGTGTGGACATTTTCGTAACAACTCTTTAAAACGCTCACACGCTTCATAAAGAGTCTCCCCAGGATTTTGCATGAAAGTAGTTATGTCCCTAATTAGTTTTGCAGTCTTCGAAGGTGGGAAATACTTATTTAGAAATTTTTCAACTAGTTGTTCCCATGTGGTGATAGAGTCATTGGGTAGTGAGTCTAACCAATCTTTCGCTCGTCCCTCTAACGAAAAGGGAAATAATCTCAACAAAATCGCATCTTCAGATGCTCCATTGAATTTGAACATGTCACAAATTGCTAGGAATGTACGTAGGTGAGAGTTCGCATCTTCGTGACTAAGACCCCCAAATTTGTTATGTTGCACTTGTTGCATAATTAGTGGGTCCATTTTAAAGTTATTTGCCACAATTGCGGGTCGCGCGATACTAAAGTGTAAACCTCCCCTTAAAGGTGTATTATAATCGCGACACGTCATTCGTGGCGCGGCGTCTTGACCATTATGGTCCACTTGTCCTTCATGATTATTTATCGTTGTTATCCATCTCTTGATGAATAATATTCAGCGTTCTACAAAGTTTTCTATTTTGCCTACACGCACGCTCTATTTCTGAATTGAAAGGCAAAAGTTCAGTAGTTCGATGCCTGGACATGCACAAACAGAATTTCAGATAGCAGTAACACAAAAACAATACAAGATAACACAACAAAACAAGAACTTGAGCTCTAAATACTCGGGTTTAACTAATATCGCAAGAAATAAAACACTAAATACGTCGCACCTCCCCCGCAACGGCGCCAAAACTTGATACGCCCAAAACGGTATACGTAATTAAACGCAAGAGCACGTGCCGTGTCAAGTAATAAATAGTAAGTAAAGATCGTTCCCTCGAGGAGATGGTGGACTCAGCGCTTGCAATTACTAGTGCTACCTTTTTTTTAAAGTCAAGTGGAATAAAATGATGTTTCGAAATACTAAAATTTTAAAGTAAAACTTCTAATTACTCGAAATAAACTATAGAACCGGGAGAATAATACTTTGTTATCAGAGACTAAAGATAATCTTGTATCGTGATTTCCTAAGTCTAGCGTGACAACTCTTGTAGGTAGTTTTGCGATGATGAGTGGTGACACGTCTGGCAACGATTTTAGAATAGAAATCCGTACCTCTCGATATTGGAAGTCCCTAGTTCTCTATTACCCCGGAGGTGAAATAAGAACCGCTTAAAGATTGAAAATCAAAGTTACTAGTAGTAAGGGGAGATCTCTTTCTCCCTTCTAATACTAAACCGAATCCACGATATACTTACGCGACTCCTCTCTCGATTTATGAAGCGCAGTAAAAGGATAAAATCTCGGCCAAAGATTTCAAATTAAAGATCATGAATTAAGCACAAACATTCATCAATCATTCACAAATCCAGAAATTTAAGTAATTGTCATCACACTTGACGAAGTAATCTCACAATACAAGATTAAAACAAATTAGTTCATCACGATGGATGGAGCACACCAACAAACAAGAAAGATCTTACAGCGCATGATGGAGGAAAAGCAAAATAATGCAGGAATTCGCTCTCCGAAGTGTGCCGAACCAGTCCGTCTTCAAGATCCGGCGTGCCCTAATTCTTCTTCTCCAAGACAAGCCCTCTTCTTTTTCTCCTTTTTCCGTTCTCCCCCCTTTCTGGTCGAAAAATCCCTCTAAAAACGTCAGCCCCCCTTTTCAAAAGGTGTGTCCTTTCATATTTAAAAAGGTGGCAGTTTTTATTTTAAAAATCTGAATTTTCGGAACAGCTGATGTTGCAACGTCGAAAATAGGTTGTTGCAACAACCTCCTTAGACAAAAATGAGAATTTCATCTTTTCTTCTCCAAATCAATTTCTTTGGTGTCACCTGCATGGAAACTATAGAATATGATCAAATAAGTAAAATATTCCTCAAATATAGATTTTAATCATATTCTTATCAATTAACTTCAATTTGCTCTCCTTTTTAATAAATATCAGAAGAAATAATGGGCTTAGATAACTTCTATTGAGAAGTTATCAGTCGCCGCTCCAGGTGTGGCTCAAAGTCTCGCCTTCCATATTTTGGAGGTGGTATCCTCCCGATTTTAATGTCTCCTTTACGATGTAGGGCCCCTCCCAGTTTGGATGGAGCTTGCCCACGGCCGCCGATCTTCCTGCCGCATCTACCTTCTTTAGGACCAGGTCGCCTTCCACGAACTGTTTGACCCGGACATGCTTGTCGAAGTACTTAGCCATTCTCCGCTTGACTTCCTCCTGTCGAACCGCGGAGAGGTCGCTCGCATCCTCTATCAAGTCTAAAGAGAGCCGTTGTTCTCCCTCATTCTCATCTCTCCACTCCTCTCTTCCAGCTTCTGCCTCAGTGACCCTGGGAGTACGGACCTCGAGTTCAATGGGGAGCACCGCCTCGCTTCCGTGAGATAGTTTAAAGGGCGTCTCCCCCGTGGCGGTGTTCGGGGTAGTCCTCAGGGCCCAGAGGACCGAGGGGAGTTGCTCTACCCAATTCTCCTTCAAATTCTCCACCTTCTTTTTCAGGAGGTTCACGATAATCTTGTTGGCCGCCTCTACCTGCCCGTTGCTCCTTGGGTGCTGGACAGAGGCGAACCTGAGATCGATCCCGAGCTCTCCACAGAACTTAATGAACTCATTGCTGGCGAATTGCAGTCCGTTGTCGGTGACGATGGCTTGGGGCATCCCATGCCTGCAGATGATCTCCCCCCATACGAAATTTTGAATGATCTGCGAGGTCACCTTGGCCAAAGCCTTCACCTCCATCCACTTGGAGAAATAGTCGATCATTACCAGCAAGAATCTCCTCTGCCCGCTTGCCTGGGGGAAGGGACCTACCAGGTCCATTCCCCAAATTGCAAAAGGCCAAGGGGCCGTGATACTCCTGAGTCGCCGAGCCGGTTGCAGTTGGAGGGGGGCAAACAGTTGACACTTATGGCATTTTTTGACGAATTCTAAGGCATCATGCCCCAGGGTAGGCCAAAAGTAGCCCTGCCTGATGATCCTTCCCTCCAGGGTCCGACCTCCCGAATGACTCCCACATTCCCCGGAGTGGACTTCTTCCAAAATCCTTGACACCTCCCCCTCCGCAACGCAACGGGCTAGTAATCCCGAAAGGGTCTTGCGGTAAAGTTGCCCGTCGCGCAAAAGGTAATATGCTGACTTGTACTTGAGCTTCTTTCTATCCATCCCTTCTGGGTATTCTCCTGTGGACAGGTAGGTAGTGAATGGGTCCATCCATGTGGACCGCCGATCTATCTCCATCAACTCTTCTTCCTCCAGGGAGGGGTGAAAAAGGTCTGTGATAGTGCCCCTCACCCGAGGGTCGCGCTTGACGAGGCGGTCGACTTGTTCATTTTCCTCCCGTGACACATGCTGAATGGAGAAGGTCTGGAACCCCCCGATAATTCCCTTAACCTTGGCCAGATATCGTTGCAGGGTGGGCGCCCTTGCCTCGAACTCCCCGTTGATCTGGGAGGCTACTACCATAGAGTCAGTGAAGACCTTCACATCATGCACCCCCAATTCCTTTCCCAGGCGTAGCCCTGCGATTAGCGCCTCGCACTCGGCCTGGTTGTTGGTTATGGAGAAATGTATCACCACCGTTTGCTCGATCCGGGTCCCTTGGGGACTCTCCAAGACGACCCCGACCCCCAAAGAGTGTTTCCCTGAAGCCCCATCCACCATCACCTTCCAAGGGACGGGGTAAGTGAGTTTGTCTTCTGCTACCTCGACCACATAGTCAGCCAGGAAGTCAGCCATTGCTTGCGCCTTAATTGCGAGCCGAGGGACAAAGGAGATGTCAAACTCGCTCAACTCTACCGACCACTTGGCGAGTCTTCCTGAATGCTCCACTCCCTCGAAGATGCTGCAGAGGGGGTGGTCGGTTACCACCTGGATGGAGTGTGCCTGGAAGTAGGGCCTGAGTCTCCGGGCCGAGATGATTAGAGCGAAGGCCAACTTCTCCAAGATGGGGTAGCGGAGTTCCTCCTTCCTCAGAACCCTACTCACATAGTAGATGGGCAGCTGTTTTCTCCCCTCTTCCCGAACTAAGACAGAACTTACGGCCTCCGCCCCGACCCTTAAATACAAAAATAAGTCCTCCCCTTCCTTTGGCCCTTGGAGCAAGGGGGCCTGAGTCAACTGCCTCTTCAAGGCCTGGAATGCCTCCGCGCACTCCGGGGTCCATTCGAACTTCTGACCTCCCCTCAAGGTCTTGAAGAAGGGAGAACACCTCTCCCCGGCCCGGGAGAGGAACCTGCTCAGTCCTGCCAGCTTCCTGTCAGTCGTTGTACCTCCTTCGCATCACGAGGTGGCCCCAACTCCATAATCGCCCGAACTTTGTCAGGGTTGGGTTCGACTCCGGCTGGGGTGAGGAGATGACCCAGAAATTTGCCTTTGCTCACCCCGAAGATGCACTTCAGAGGATTCAACCTCATCTTGTATTTACGCAAGGTGCCGAAGGTCTCCTCCAGATCCTGGAGGTGAGAATCGATCTCCCGGCTTTTTACCATCAGGTCGTCCACGTACACTTCCAAGTTCCTTCCCCTCTGCCCCTGGAATACACGGTCCATCATCTTCTGGTATGTTGCCCCTGCATTCTTTAACCCAAAAGGCATCATCTTGTAGCAGTAGCACCCATCTCCCGTAATGAACGAGACATTCTTTATGTCAGGAGGGTGCATCCTGATTTGATGATAACCTGAAAAAGCATCTAAAAACTCATTACAGAAAAACCAACGGCTGAATCTACCAGCGCGTCGATTCTAGGCAAGGGGTAACAATCCTTAGGACATGATTTATTAAGTAGTGAAAAATCTACACACATCCTCCACCGGCCGTCCCCTTTTTTCACCATTACAACATTCGAGACCCAGCCGGGGTATTGAATTTCGGAAACGAAGCCGGCCTTAAGGAGCTTGGCGACTTCCTCCCTGATGGGTTCGGCCAGATTGTCCGTGACGGACCTCCTCTTCTGCTGGATGGGGCGAGCCTCCGGGTGTAGATTGAGGCGGTGGCAGATGATGTCGGCATCAATCCCAGGCATCTCTGCTACGCTCCAGGCGAAGACATCCACATTCTTTTGGATGCACTCCAGCATCCTGCCTTGATCTTCTGGGGTCAGCCCCCCGCTGATGCGGACCTTCTCCACCCTGCCATCCTGGGTGAGGACTTCCATCTCCACTACCTCCTCGGCGGCCTCCAACCGGGACTGCTCCTCCCACTCTGCGGTGTCCTCCCCTCTTGGCGTAAGGACCTCCCCTTCTCCTGGGATCATCGCCCCAACTGACCCCTCTGGGAGTATCTCCTCGCGTGCTTCCCCTTCCATCCCTCCTTCCTCCCCGCCTTCTTCTCTGGCCTTCCGCCCTTCCATCTCCTCCATCCTTCTCCCCATCCTCTCGGCCTCCTCCTGCCAAGAAATTGAATTCACAGCGGTCACGTAGCATTCCCGAGCCGCCTTGGGGTCACCACGAACACGGACCTGGATCTCGTCCACATTAAACTTAAGACATTGATGGAAGGAGGAGGGGACGCATCGGAAGGCGTTGATGAAGGGCCTCCCAAAAACGGCATTGTAGCTGCTGGGGGCCTCTACTATGACGAATCGACAGTTCCGGGACTATCCCCCCAAGCTGACATGGAGTCCCACTCCCCCCTCTACTTCTTTCCTCTCCCCTGAAAAACCGAAGAGGGGCCCATCGGAGGCCAACACCCTCTTGGCTTCCACCTGCATGACATCAAAAGGCTTCTTGAAGATGATGTTGACGGAGCTCCCATTGTCAATGAGGATCTGGGAGACTGTGAAATTTTCGATGGCTGTCTGGATAACCAGCGCATCGCAGAAGGGGTCATCATGACCCGGCATATCCTCCCTTGAGAAGGTGATCCTCTCTTCCGGGGGTGGAGTCTGAGATGTGGAGCTGATGCTCCTTCGGTACATGGTGTGGAGGCTTGCCTTCCGGGAAGCCTCGACTCCCACCCCCCCCCCCCCCCCATGGATCACTCTGATCCCTCCTCGGGTCCCCACATCGGCCCGGTCTTCGCAACGATCCCCCTCTACCTGGGGCCGGACTTCCTCAATCCGCACCTCCTGATGATTCCGCTGCTGCTCCCTGTTCTCCCTCACCTCGAGGAACTCCGGACACGTGACCGTCGTATGCCCCTCCTCTTGATGGTAGTCGCAATAGGGCAGGTCTATCCTGACCTCCCTTCTCCTCCTTAGTTGCCCTCTCCTTCGCCCCCCCCCCCGGGCGATAGCCATGGCCTCCTCCTGGTCGGGAAGAGGCGGTCTCTGGCCCTGCCTCCCTCCCTGGGGGTAAAACTGGCCACGCCCACCTTGGCGGTTGTCTCCCCCTGATAGCCCCTTCGTGGCCCTTGATCCTGCCACTCCGGCCTCCAACCCAATCGGTTGTTCGGCTCCTGACGCCCCCACCTGTGCTGCTGCGGCTGCTGTTCTCTCTGTCGGGGCTCGGCCCTTCTCTCCTCCTGGGCCCGACCTCCCCTTGGCTTCTCCTCCTCCACGGCCCACCTAGCCAACCTCCGAGCGAACTCTGGATGTGCCGCCTCCATGTCGGCCTCCCTTGCCTCCCTTTCCAAGAGTGCTTCGAAGGACACTGGAGGCGTCCTCTTCAACTCCATGGCGAAGAACCCGGGCTGGAGACCCAGGGTGAAGGCCACCATCATGGTGTGCCCTGGCATCTCTTGTACCTGGGACAGTTCTTCTTGAAACCTGTCCAGGTAACTTCCCAGGGTCTCCCCTACTTTCTGCCTGACACGGAACAGGGACTCGACCTCCCTCTTCCTCTTCTTTGATGTGGTGAATCTCAACATGAATCCCCTGCGCAAATCCTCGAAGCAGTAGATGGAACCGGCCGGGAGCTGATGAAACCACTCCCTCGCTTTCTCCCTGAGGGTGATGGCGAAGAGCCTACACTTGAAGCCATCCGACATCTGTCGGATTGACACCACGTCTTCGAACCACTGGACGTGCTGGATCGGATCTCCCTTCCCTGAGTAGTAGGACATCTCCGGCTCTCGGAACCCTTCTGGAGCTGGGGCTGACGAAACGAACTCACTGAAGGGACTTCCTCCTTCGGCTGGGCAAGTTGGGAACTCCCTCCCTACCGTCCCGCCGAACAGGTACTCGCCTGCCGAGCCTGGGAAGAGGACTCGCCCCCTTGGCTCGCGCTCCCCCTCGCTCGCGACCTCCTTCCCCGCGCGCCTGAGGGGCGCATCGTTGCCTAGCGCTGGATCGGCGACCACGGGAACCGCTGGCGTCGTGCTCTCGGCTCGCATGCCGAGTGCGACCCTGACGAGCCCGAGCACCTCCTCCCTGAGCTCCGCGGACATCCCTGCCATCGCGGGAGGGGGAGGGGGTGGCGAGTTTGCCCTGCCTGAACCTTGCCTCTCGTCTCTTACCATCAGTCCTGTGGAAGATTTTCTGTGCTGACCACGCTCCACGCTCATCGCACCAAAGTGTTAAAACCGAAAAATCGGTCCCTGTGGAGTCCGACCCTTGTGGAAGGGGTGATCGCACACTTACTTCTCTACTCACAAGCCCAAGGGTCAAGGGAGAGGGACCGGGAACAGACCCAAGGCTTCAGCACGGAGGTCCCACCACACACCCGGAAGATCTTAGAGCGCTTCCCCTCCTTAGCCAAGTGCTGAAGCTAAGGTACCTCAGAAAGCACTAGAAGACCGGGCACAAGAAAGCGTGCCTTCTGAGGTACCCCTTGGGTCCTATTTATAGGAAAAGATGGCCTGCAAATACCCAACCTTCACTATTTTTGAGGACTATAGGCAATCCAAAGGGGGTAACATGGTAAAAGCATCCCACAACTGATGGGCGAGCCGGCCCCGAGAAAAGCTCACTGAGTGGGGGCGGTGAGTACGGGCGCGAGAAGGCTCCACCTGCGTCGAGGTGAGGAGCGGCGGATGAACTCGCCTCTCGCAGCGCCGCGGACCTGACTCGCCTCGCCTCAAGCCTGGGAAGGTCGGGCCTGAAGCCCCTGCTCGCCGATGACGGTCATGTTGGTACTCGCCGACCCCGTGGCTCTAGACGAGCATGTACTCGGCCGGGCCCACGATGAGCGACCTCCTCTCGTCGGGCTCAGCTCCACGATCTTCGAGCTCGGCTCGACGATTGCCGAGCACGTACTCGGCATGCTGGGCTTGGCACACCCTGCTGAACTCACCTGAGGCTCGGGGGCGGTCTGGGCCGGCCGGATCGGCTCCTGTTAGCCCACTCGCTGGATACGGGGTTGTACACCGCGTCTCCTCTCCCGTCATCTTCTCCTCGTCAGACCTCAGTGGTCTTCGATCTCCTTGATGAGCCCTAATATCCATTCACCGACCTCATCTGCTCCTCTTCCCGATCCCAAGTTAGACCTGTTATCTTCTCTCGTCTTTTTCTCCTCGATAAACTTTGGTGGTCTTCTCCTCGATGAGCCCTAACATCTAATCACAGGCCACGCCTGCTCCTCTTCCAGCCACCGCACGTCTTCTTTTGTCTTCTTCTCCACGGATTGGATGTCGTCTTCTCCTCGACGAGACCCAACATCCCGTCGATTCTGAGCCATCCTCCTATCGATTTTGAACCTTCCTCCGGCGATTCAGAGCGTTCCACGTCCAGATCTGCATGGTTCTGAGCCCTACTCTTCCATATTCGGTCAATTCCGAGAGTTCCACGTCTTTGATCTGTTATGCGCACGCGAGCGCTGTGTGTGTTGCATGTTCAGGTTGTGCGTCCGGCTATGTCCTCGTCGTTGAGGTGCTTTTTGTCCCTTCAAGCATGCGCGACTTGCAAGTCGGCCTGCTCGAGCATATTTGGCCGAATTCCTTCTGATTTGACTCGAAAACCTTCAAGAGATCGAGACCCGTCAAGTTTAAATTTTTTGGCCAAATTTACGTTGGTGTGATTCTTGTGAAGGGAATATTTACCAAAAAAAAAACTTCATAGTAATAAACATATTCATCAAATAATTTAGGCGCCAAAAACATAGAGCTTCAACAACCATAAACTCCACTTTTTGCACGACATACAAAAATGTAGTTATTAGAATTTAAAAGCAAAAGAAAATCTCGCTAAATAAAGTACATCACAAATTCACAACATATATGTTCAAATAAATTTGAATCGTTCTAAAAACATATATGTTCAATACATTTACGTGGCATTGACATTTATTATGTATTATCTCTACGTGTGATTTGAGAGTTACAAATGGACGGTGTCGATTGATTGCTATGATTGGGAAGGCACGTTAATTTAGGCTCCATTTGTCACGACGGTGGCAGTCGTAAATGCATGATTTAAAACGCCATTCGTTACGGATCATCTAACTATCATCGTCCGTTTGAACATAGAAGTGAATGAAGTTTCTTAAGTGGACGTTAACAAATGATAATTTAACTTTCGTGTTCATGACCGCCGCCACCATGTCAAACAGAGCCTAAGCACGAAGACTTAAGCGATTATGGGACGGCTCGCTCTTGCTATATATATATCTGTTGTTAATTTATTGCAATACTTGATGCAACAGAAGATACTTGTCGACAATTAAGACGGCGTGAATTGAAGATGAGATGACGACAATGACGACGACGACAGAGGAATTGTTAAGACTAGGATAGGTGAAATGCGCAGTGTAATCAGCTGAGGAGATGTGGCCTAAATTCATGGATATTGTCGGGATATTTAAGAAGATGTCTAATCTAGGCTCACCTACACTTGGATGCAACCTAGCTAGGTGGTCACTAGCCTAGCATGATGCTATCATCAATTTTATCAGCTTGAGTTCATTCTAATTGAGCTCATGGATAGTGTATTCTTGCAAGTGGGTGATTAGCCCTACTTATAGGGGTGGGCCCATACAGTGCAATGAATTACAAAAAATATTTTAGAAATTAAATTCAAATTATTTTTGATTATATATATCATAACTATTCATTAAAATTTTCAATGAGAATTTGACATATTGATTATGAACTTTGTTGCGGATGTCCGAGGTTCCGATAGATCGAATTAGATTGTATCGTCTTAGCCTGAGAGCGGTCGATCATACAAATAGTCACAGAAAAAATTGAAAGCTTACGAGAATTTTTTGACTTAAAAAACCCGTCAACTTGGTGAAAAATCACGTGGTCAGGACTGTGCCGACTAAACCTCCACTAGTGGTGAGCGATGTTACAGGGCTTTTTTGAAGAATTTGAGGACAACAAGACGCCTCTAGTTATAATTTGAGGAAGATTGGAAACTAAGTCATGTCTTGAGTAAAAAAATATTAATTAATTATCTCCTGAATTAAAGAAGGGTACAAATAAATTAAATATAAACTAACATCTGCGACCGGACAGATTGGAATCATTGGATAACTACGTCTGCTTGTGTGAGCATGCGCTTGCTGGAGGAGATCACGCGAAGCGCTTGTTAGAGGAGAGCGCGCATAGCGCTTGCTGACGGAGAGCGCGCGTGACGCTTGTTGAAGGAGAGCATGCAGAGCGCTTGAGGAGGCGGCGCGTGCAGGAGCGCACAAAGAGGTGGCACGTACAGGAGAGAGCGCAAGGAAGCGGAGCGCGCGGGGGCGTATAAGGAAGCAGAGCGCGCAGGAGAGCGCAAGAAAGCTGAGCGCACAATGAAGCGGAGCGTGCGGAAGCGCGCAAGGAAGAGACGCACGCGAGAGCGCGCAAGGAAGAGACGCGCGCGAGAGCGCGCAAGGAAGAGACGCGCGCGAGAGCGCGCAAGGATGAGACGCGCGAGAGCGCGCAAGGAAGAGGCTCGTGCGGGAGCGCACTAGAAAGAGGCGCGTGTGGGATCCCACTAGGAAGAGTCGCGCGTGGGAGCACGCTTGGAAGAAAGTGGAGGAGATAAAAAATCTATAGGAGTGTTGAAGCCAAAATTGACCCCAACGAATGTTCACAAACCAAAGTGCAGCCGACGCCTACTTCTCTCAAATCTCGACCCCTGACTAGCTGCTAAGGTCCTAAGACTGACCCAAAGCCTCAGCTGGGAGGTCCCACCTCACACCCGGAAGATCTCTGAGAGCTTCCCCTCCGAAACCAATAGCTGGACTGGGAGCTCTTCAGAAAGCCTTGGAGTTGGAGAATAATGAAAAACCTGCTTTCCAAAGAGCCACTATGGGTCTTTTTATAGTCTTCTCCTGACCTGAAAATACTGAAATACCCCTGATGGGTCTGCCAATAGTCAAATCCCGTTGTCATCCCAGGGGCATATAGGTAATTGAACCCGAGGATAATGAAATAATAATAAAATAATCCTTTTCCCTGGGCGCCAGGCCCCACCACATGGACCTGCTTGGCGAGAACCCTGGGCGAGAAGGCTCTCGCTGAGCCTTAGCTGGGCTCACCCTGGCGAGATCTACCGCCCAGAGGGTTCTCGCTCTCGGTGGTCTTGACGTCATTGCCGTTGGACGCGGCGCTGAGTGAGTGAAGCTCACTCTACGCCTTCTCGCCCGCCTCTAGGGAGAGTTCCTTCTAGGCGGGAGCTCTCTTGTCCCGAAGCCTAAAGCTGACCTGCAGACCCGAGTCCTGGTGCGAATGATCTCGCCTATCAGTAGGCGGGAGCACCTTAAGGGCGAGAACTCTGCCGGTCCGCCCGAGGGCTAACCCGGGACTAGTCCAACCCTGACCAATGAAGTCTTAGTCTTCCTGGTCCTCCCCCGCGAATATGAGGTTGTACACAATCCCCGCTCTTTTCGAGCTAGCCCTGCGCTCGACAAGACAAGTCCAACCCCAAAATATTCACTGGACACGTGTCTGTCAGCCAAGAGAATCTTTTGGCGGGCCCTAATGCGGCTATAAATACACGCCGACGGGTGACCATAAGTCTTGCCTCCGAACTACTGTTTCTTCACTGAGCTCTCGCCCGGGATTTTATGCGCGATACCAAGATGCATGCTAAGCGTGCTGGCAAGCCACTTCCACAGGACCTTCAAGATCGGTTAATCGCGGCTCAAGCGCGAGCCTTAGCAAATAGCGTTGCGGTAGCGCCCTGGCTATCGAGGAAATCTTCAGACACCGGCCCTTCTGAGCCGAAAAAGAAAAAGGGAAAGAGGAAAGCGAAGGTGGTCCGGCGAGACCTTGCTCGCGAAAACAGGGATTCACCTTCTCCTACTCCCAATCCTGCGGGGGACCCCTCCCCGCAAAAGGTATGCCTTCCGGCCATGCTTACCGAGATGATTACGTTACAGGCCCGGTAGTTAACGCGACCTCTCGCAGGAATCCGTTCCAAATGACGTCGCCGGGTCTTCCCCGATTCCCCCAGATTTGTCAGCTCCCCCTCCTGAGGATCGAACGAGGGTCTCGGAGACAATTCCTTCAACCGAGACCCGGGTGATAGGTACGCTTTCCGCCACCTCTTAATACTTCAACCGTGCCTTCCCTTTTCTGAACTGTCTTCTCGCAGAGCCAGCTTCCGCCATCCCGGGTCTCATCACCCGGGAAGATGAAGCGAGAACCGGCGAGCTGCTTCATTCTGCGGTAAATCCCGCCCTGCAGGCGGGAGGGGTGGCCTTTGAACCTTCCACTACTAAGGATGTCGATCATCCCTTGAGAGAGGACAACTCTCTCCATGCTTCCGGCCAGGCCAGGACCATTGTGCGCAAACCCTTCCGCCCAGGGCGAGGCAAGCCTCTCCACCTCCTTCATGGAACTGACGGAGGGGTCGGGCCTTCTCACCCACGCCAGTCAATGGCTCTCGCCAGACTGTAGGTATGCGAGACATTCTTGTCAGCTGATTGTTATGCTTTAATCAAAACCTTGGGCGCACTTTTCGCAGGGGATCCCAGCTCTCGCTCGGGAGCCAACGAGGAGGGAGAAGAAGAAGAAGAAGAAGAAGAAGACGATTCCCTTCCTCCTTCGCCTGGAGAGATAGAAGAAACCTTGAACGGCGCCGGGGACGCGAAGGAGCGGAGGAGGAAGATCTCGACCATTTTGGCCAAGCTCATCCGGCGAGACCGCGCCCATGCTTCCGCAGCGAAAGCGTTCCGCGAATCCGTGGAACAAAGGCTGGAGGCCCTGGAGCGGGATTTCTTCTTGGGCGAGACTGATCGACCAGGAGGGCCTACTGCCGAGTCTTCGCCAGGGAGATGCATCGCGCAGATCCGGGATCATGCTAGGCGGATCAACCTAGGGTGTACCACCCTGTCATCTTACTTCAACCCGCTGGTGCCTCTGAGAACTAGGCGGCGGGAACGAGGGCGATGATGCTGGGAACCGTATTAGTTCATCTAGGTCTCGCCCCTTCTCCCTTTTTAGCCTTCCCTTCCGCCATGTACCTTTATGCCTCTGTAATAACTGTTATTGTTAATTTTATTCAGCTCTCGGCAGCGAGAGCAAGTTACTATCCGTCTCTTCTTTCAATGTGCTGCGAATTTTAAGAATGTGTTGGCATTAGGATGCTTGCGCTAAAACCAAGAGGCTTACGCCGAAACTAGAGACGATCGTCGACTGCTGTCATCCCGAGGGGGAAAACCGAGGCATCGCCGGCCCAGATCGTGACAGCTGTACTCCGCCGTCATTTTCTCTCTCTATCGGACGGAGCCGTAACGATCACGATTCCCTATAAATAGAGAGATCTACCAACCGCATTTACTTCTCTGATTCGGAACCTCAACTCCCTTTTATTGCTCTCGCCCTCTTGCTTCCGCTTCTACCTCTCTATAGTTCTCGCTATTACCCCTAAACCCAAAATGCCGGGCGAGAACGAGGGTCGCGCTCATTGCGCGGAAGCGTTCCGCAAGCATCTCTTCCCCTCCTGCACGCTCACCTTGGACGAGTACAACCTGATCGTCGACCGCTTCATTTCCGCTGGCTTCTCGGCGCGGAACCCGGGTAATCACGACAAGGTGAATACCCCGGAGGCGGGAGAGCTCGCCATCCCCCTCGAACATTTCGAAGTGGGCTTCCGCCTTCCCCTCTGGCCGGAGATTCGGCAAGCTCTCCGCTACTACGGGGTGGTTCCCGCCCAGCCGAACCAGAACTTCGTCGCGATTCTTGTGGCATTCATATGCTACATGCGATCCGAGAGGATCGAGTTTAGTCTGCCGATCTTCCACAAGCTGTTCAACTTCCGCGCTAAAAGAGGGGTGGTCTTCTTCTCCGGGCAGCTGCTCAATACCACCGGTCTCGCCAACAAACATTACCATTGGGGCGAGAAGTTCGTCTACGTCACCGGAGACTTCGGCAACGTCCCACTCCGACCTGTTCAATACGAGAATGCTGCTTACAAACCGCCCACTCTGGGGTCGCGCGAGAGCGCACTCCTGGAGTTCTTCGGAACAAAGGAGTTTGACGTTCTCTTCCTTCGGCGAGACGTCGACATTTCTCTGGCCTGAGAAAGAAGAAAGTCGGGAGGAGAAAGGTGAGAAATGAGGAGGCTTAGAGCTCCTTTTATAGCCCCCAGGAGGTGGTTACGGTAGTTATGCGGCTATCCGCACACTGTAACCACCAACATTATAATTTCAAGTATGTTTAGGTGAATATTATTTGTATAATATTATTTCCCAATTACTTAATTAAATAACCCCCCCCCCCCCGATTAACCATGTTAGTAAGTGGGTGGTTATTACCAAAAATGACGGTTGCGATCGCAGCGGAAAAATCGAACGGCGGGGAAAGGCCGGCCAGGACGGGCGGTCGGGAGGCGGCCGGGAGGAGGCCGTGGAGCGGCCTCCCCTAGCGAGCGGCGCCCCTTGGTCGGGAGGTGTCGTGGAGCGGCAGCCCCTTGCAGGCGGGGCTCCACGGCCGGGAGGCGGTCGTGGAGCGGCTGCCCCTAGCGGGCAACATTCCGCGACCGGTAGGAGGCCATGGAGCGGTCGCCCCTTGAAGGCGGCTCCCCACGGCTGGGTGGCGGTCTTGGCGCGGTCGGTCGGTCGCGGGCCACCCGGCGTCGGCGGTCCTGGTGCGGCGACGACTTGTACGGTGCGGGTAATGGGATGAGCGTGGGGGGACCGCGTGCTGTGATTGCGCGTGCGGCGGTCAAACCCATGATCCCACTAATTTGGTGGGGATCATGGGGGAGTGTGCTACCCGCACCCCAGAATGCTATAAATTATAACGTCCCCATCATTATTATTATTTTAAGTGAAATATCACAACTTCTATTCTAAATGATATCATACTTTCCCATTAAATTGTTTTGTTCAAAAAACTCATTAACTTTACGGTAGCTATTGCGCGACTTCTGTCACATCTCTTTGGTGTGATTACCTCTGCGCATCACCTTTCACAACACGGTAGCTACTATGCGGCGTCTGTTGCACCTCCTTGGTTCGGCTACCTCTACCCATCACCTTTCACAGCACGAAGAGCTCAAGGAAGCGGAGCGCGCAAGGTCGACCGCCAAGGGGGCAGGCCCCTAGCGGTGGCAGGTGTAGGTCTTGCGCCCTTACCTTGTTTTGTGGGTGCCGAGCGCCAAGGGGGCTGGCCCCTAGCGGTGGCAGACATAGGTCTTGCGACCATATATTGTTTGGCGGGTGCCGACCGCCAAGGGGCAGTCCCCTAACAGTGGCAGGGGTAGGTCTTGCAGCCTTAATTTGTTTGACAAACGCTAACTGCTAAGGGGCAGGACCCTAGCGGTGGCAGACATTGTCTTGTGACCTTACCTTGTTTGGCGGGCGCCGGCTGCCAAGGGGGCAGGACCCTAGTAGTGAAAGGTGTAGGTCTAACGACCTTACCTTGTTATAGTTCATTATTTGAAGCATATAGAACAAATGAAGTTAGATCAACAATTTGCAGAAATAGAGTCTAAAATCTTTCACAAATGTCTTAATGTAGGTAAAGCCAGCTGGGTCGGAAAAGAGATGCTATCACAATTTTGTGATTGTAGGGTGAACCATTCTCTTGGGATGACTACTCTAGGGGTTGCCCCCTAGTCCCTCTTAGCAAGAAGGTGGTTGATCTTTCATCGGCCTGGGCGGCGCTAAATGATTCGGCATTCTGCTTTGCAAGAACCTTCTCAGAAACCCTTGGCGAAAAAAGCTTTCGATTTCTTTCTTCAGTTTCACAGTCTTTCGTGTCATGTCCGTGTCCGCAGTGGAACTTACAATGTTGTGATTGATCTCCCTTGTTTGGAGCAATCGGCTTGGGCCGACAAAGTAACGCCTTGTATTGAATTATATAGAGTATGTTAGCCATAAAGGTGTTGAGAAGAGAATGGCTCTGATGCTGATGGGTATGTGCTTCACTGTGATGGTCATTGCTCTTCTTCTGAGGTGACGATTGCTCTCACACTTTTCGTTTCGAACTGTCTTGAAATTGCTGCTGATATGCTTCAACTGCTTTATTGGCTGCAATATGAGCCTTCATGAGGCATACGAGGTCGACATAGCTAGGAACATCCCAAGAGAAAGCTGCGCAAAAGATGGGGTCCCAGAATCTGTCGCGCTTCTGACGTGAAGCGGCGAAAAAAGACCATAAGGGTTTCACCCTCACTCTGACGGACCCCCCTAAGGTAGAAGGGGCCCTGAATAATCTTGCGATTCGCGATGAACTAGTCGATGAAGACTTGAGCTAGATTTACGAAGTTATCGATCCCTCCTTCCTTTAGAGAGTAGAACCAACTACGGGCTTGCCATTTCAGTATTATCGGGAATGCTTGACACAACAGTTGATCAGGGGCTCCGATAATCCTCGTGATGGTGGAGAAATGGTCGATATGATCCCGCGGGTCATCCGTTTTGTTGAACACTTCAGGGTAGAGAAGCTTAAAGCCGTTTGGGATGGGATGCGCCAGGACTTCTGACACTAACGGTGAGTAGGGACGGTGAATAATATACCGCCCGACTTGCTTCTGCTCTTCAACAATCTTGGAGCAAATTTCTTTGCATGTGAGCTTTTCCACTGCATGTCTAATGTCCGCTACTTCTGGATGGTCGTGGTGACGCTGAGCCTCCATTACTCCAACCAAATGGTCTGGGTGCACTAGAAAACTTTTCTTCAATGAAGGGTAGGTTGGCAAGCAGGGAGATGGATTGACGTGCCCCCCTCCCCAGGGACTAATCTTTCAGAGGTACATGCGGCTTTCCCTGCCACAATCTCTAGTCACGAGCACCGTTGTGGGGTACTGTCTTCTAAGTCTTCTTTGAACTTTGGGGAACTCCTTTCCCACAGACGGCACCAAATTATTGTGGTTTGCTTTAACGCTCCCGGTAGATTGAGCTAAATCTGGTCGTCTTAGCCCGCAGAGCAATCAAGAGCGCACAAAGTCATAGAATGTTATAAGTAGAACACACGATGTTTTTGATGTGAAAAAATCCTTCAACCGTGTAAAAAACCACGTGATCAGATCTATGCTGGTCAAACTCCACTATACGCTTCAGGTTACAAGTCAGCTTGAGAATCGAGGGCGACATACCGCTACTCGTTACACTTGGGGTGAGAGAGAGAGAGAGAGTACAACGGGTTTCGTTGGGTGATAGACCGCCTCACTTGAAGTTAATATTCGTTGGAGATGATGAACGCTCATAAGCACCGTGCTGATGACAGGCACGACTGCAGGGCGCGCAGAACTTTGTTGGTTTCAACTTGAAGGGTGCTGCGAGCTAGGAGACTTCGGCGGGCGGCTCACAGGAATTGCCCTCTTCGCGGTGGACTTGGCCAAATTTTCTGGTGGAGAGGCAGTGTCTCGTAGGAGGAATCTGGTAGTGCTTTGGCCTAAAAAAGAAGAAAGTCGGGAGGAGAAGGATGAGAAATGAGGAGGCTTAGAGCTCATTTTATAGCCTCCAGGAGATTTTTACGGTGGTTATGCGGCTATCCGCACACTGCAACCACCAACATCATAATTTTAAGTATGTTTAGGTGAATATTATTTGTATAATATTATTTCTCAATTACTTAATTAAGTAACCCCCCCCCCCCCCCCCCAACCATGTAGTTAGTGGGTAGTTATTCCCAAAATTGACGGTTGTGATCACATCGGAAAAATCGAACGGCGGGGAAAGGCCAACCAAGACGGGCGGTCGGGAGGCGGCCGTGGAGCGGCCGCCCCTAGCGAGCGGCGTCCCTCGGTCGGGAGGTGGTCGTGGAGCGGACGCCCCTTGCGGGCGGTGCTCCACGGCCGGGAGGCGGTCGTGGAGCAGTTGCCCCTAGCGGGCAGCATTCCGCGGCCGGTAGGAGGCCATGGAGCGGTCGCCCCTTGTAGGCGGCTAGCTCCCCACGGCTGGGTGGTGGTCTTGGCGCGACCGGTCAGTCGTGGGCCACCCGGCGTCGGCGGTCCTGGCGCGGCGGCGGCTTGGACGGTGCGAGTAATGGGATGAGCGCGAGGGGATCGTGTGTGGTGATTGCGCGCGCGGCGTTCAAACTCATAATCCCACTAATTTAGCGGGGATCATAGGGAGCGGGCTATCCACACCTCAGATTGCTATAAATTATAACGTCCTCATCACTATTATTATTTTAAGTGAAATATCACTACTTCTATTCTAAATGATATCATACTTTTGCATTAAATTTTTTTGTTCAAAAAACTCATTAATTTTGCAGTAGCCATTGCGCGACATCTGTCACATCTCTTTGGTGTGATTACCTCTGCGCATGATCACCTTTCACAGCACGGTAGCTACCATGCGGAGTCTGTCGCACCTCCTTGGTTTGGCTACCTCTGCTCATCACCTACTGTCGCACGCTGGCTATCGTGCAGCGTCTGTCGTACCTCCTTGATGCGGCTACCTCTGCGCATCACCTACCGCCGTGTAGTAGTTACCTGACGGTGCATGCCGCAACCCCTTTGTGTGTAACCTATACGCATCACCTACCATCGCACAAAAACTGTCGTGCGGCACCTGCCTCAACCCCTTTGTTTTTAACCTCTACAAATCACCTACCATTACGTAAGATCTATCAGTGTGCAGAAAGAACCGAGAATCGGACCGAAACCGAACTAATTTAGGCGGTTTAGGTCGGCTCCAATTTTATTTATTTCAGAGTTGGGTCTATTTTTAATAGAACTGACGGTGTAGGTCGGTTCTCGATTCGCATACTTGGATACCCGAGAACCGACCCGAGTTAAGTTAATAGTTTAAAATTTAATCTAATGTAATATAACTATATATTTACATTTATGATTTAACACTGGTTAATTCAACACCATAGCAATCAGTGGTTCTCCACATGATTCCGACTTCCCGAGTGTCATTTCTTTCGTGTGCCCTAACGACAATGTCATTGCAACGGCCAATGGAGGCGGACAACGATAGAGCCCTTGACTGCAACGACGCTCCTTCACTGAATCCCCGACGGCGTCGACGCTCCTTCAAAGCTTCACTGATCTTCCTCCATCTTCCTCCAGCTCACATGAATCAGCGCCCAATCACGCTTATTTTGGTGGAGCTCCTCCAGGTATCCCTCTTCCCTCCTAACTCCTAAGGTAATCTCATTTGTATCCTTGATTCTTAAATTTTAAGGTATCCCTTTTGTTTCATTTTACTGTTTTTATGCATGCCAAAATCTAGACTCTTTTTACATTTCTTTATATTTAAAATTTTTTTCATCCACAGAAGTTGTGATTTTCTGCTTGTTTTGCTGTGATAACTGATGAATATAAAAATACCCATTGCATGTCAGGTTTCAAAGATATTTGTTGTGCCAATGAGAAGAAATTCAATTATTCTGAACAAAATTATCTTAATTTGTTTCAGTTTGATTGATTTGTGAATGATATGATTCAATCAAGTAATTGACCTCAAACTATTGTTATATAAATTATGAAAAATGTGTAGAATCGAGAATCGAATCGAACTGAATTGGACGAATCTGGTTCCATAATTTAGAACCACGGGTCGATTCTTGTTCTCAAATTTTAGACCGAACCTATATGAGTCGGTTCTTAGTTTTTGATGAAACCGAACCGAACCGATCCAAATCACGCCCCTGTCTTTTACTGCTTTGAGGTTGATTGTATTAATAAATTAGTATGAAATTAGATTAATATATATATATATATATATATAATTTAAGAATTATTGAGTGAAATAAAATCAAAATGTCCAAATTGGTGAGAGTTTAACTATATTATATTTTACTATTTTACTCGTATAAAAAGAATTTGTGGCAGTATTCGTAATAAAATAGAAATATTGGGGGTTGCTCTGAATTTTTTATAGCCTGGCTGCCGGTCCCTGAAGTGGAAGCGAGTCGTGGCTACACGTTATTGGGCGACCGTGGGTAGGTGGGTCCACGTTCCCATGTGCTCTTTCCTTTGCCTCCACCCTCTCCTGCCGCTCAATGATTAGAGCGTCTCTCTCTCTCTCTCCTCTCTTTCTTCCCCGCCCTCCTGCGCCATTAATTTCCTTTCCCTTCCTTCTCCACCAGGCCAGCAAAAAAAGTAAAAAACTACTATTGCAGTGCGATGCCGGCGGCGGCGGCCGACGGAGGGGCGACCGATCTAGTGGCTGGGAAAGCATCGAAGGCTGCGATGATCAGCGGCGGAATCGCCGGCGGGAGCGGGGCGACGAATGGGGCTTTAGTAGTGAAGAAGCTGCCGTCCAAGGACAGACACAGCAAGGTGGATGGTCGGGGACGAAGGATCCGGATGCCGATCATCTGCGCCGCCCGCGTCTTCCAGCTCACGCGTGAGCTGGGCCATAAATCGGACGGCCAGACCATCGAGTGGCTCCTCCGACAGGCCGAGCCTTCCATCTTCGCCGCCACCGGCACCGGAACCACTCCGGCGTCCTTCTCTACAGTCTCCACCTCCCTGCGCTCCTCCTCATCCGCTCCGGCGGAACACAAACCCACCTCCTCCGTTGCCCCCTTTCACGGGACCCACCTACTGCCGCAGTCGATGGCGCCGGCGCCGTTCATACTCGGGAAGCGCATCCACTCCGAGGAAGACTCCGACGGCGGCGGCACTAAAGACAGCGGCTGCGGCGGGGTCGGCATAGCCTCCATGGCGCAAACATTAGGTTCCGCCGGGGGTTTCTGGGCCGTTCCAGCGCGACCGGATTTCGGCCAGCTCTGGAGCTTCGGCGCGCCGGAGATCATCATGCCGTCGCCGGCAATCTCCGGGAGATACGCCACCGCCGCGCAGCTGATGGGGGAGGCGTCGGCGGCTAGGGTTGGGAACTACCTTCCCATCGCGCAGGGCCACCTCAATCTCCTCGCCTCTTTGTCCGGTTCGCCTGCAGCGGCGGCCGCGGCGGCAGCCGCCAGCAGGAGAAACGACGATCCCCGCTAATACTAGCTTTTCCCGATCGATTTCGCGCTGCAAATTAAAAGTTGTGAACTCGGAAGCCGAAACTAGTTTTAATTTCCCGCTCTCTTTCTACTCTGTTATTAGTTGTCTCTCACTCTTCCTCAACCTCTCCTCACTTAGAACTGAAAATCCGGCAGCCGGAAGAAAATGTGGAGAAGAAGAAGAAGAATAAGAACATCAAGATCATAAACTTTGATTAACTTAAGCTCGCCGTTAATTGCGGAGATGGTCGTCGCTGGAATCGGTTTCTGATGTTTGGAAAGCTGTAGATTAATTTCGAGTTTAAGCAATTAAGCTGTAGATATGATGAGTTCGATCGCCATTGTTGAAAGCTGTGGTGGTGGCGGCGGCGGCGGCGGTCGCAAGAGAGTTTTCTCGGTTTAATATGTAGTGTGTACTTGCTGTTGTTGGGGGGTAATAATAGGGATATGCATGTATTTGCGCATGTTTAGGGTTGAATTAATGGGTGCAAAATAATAAAATTTATTATGGCCTTAATTTTTTTGGTTATGGTATTAATTATTGCCTATTATAATTGTGACCTACTGACCTTCTTATCCCTTGATTCCCGGCATTAAACTACTATATATTTTGGTTTTTTTTTTTATATTTCACCCCACGGGAGATGGTGATATCTGTGCAAAATGTTAAATTTTGTAAATTAATGTTTTAATTAGTAAACAGTGATAAATAATAATATAGATATTGTATTTAAATTCACTTCAATTCATTAAAAATTAAAATTTTAAAAAGATAAAAAGATTATAAAGTTCTTATTAATGGTAATTAGTTAATGCCGCTAAATTAGTTATTACTGTTAATCGCTAAATTAGTTATTTGAAAAAAATATTAAAAGACTTATTTGAAATTAAAGTCAAAGTTAAGGGATTAATTTGAATATTTTTTTCATATATCTAGACTTGATGGGTTCCACCTTAATTTATAAAGATGAGGAGACCCCCATGATCCCCACCAATGGAGATCATGGGTGGGCCCTCCTTACCCCCCCATGATCCCTCATGGAGATCATGGGGGTGGGCCCCCATTTTCTCCCACCTTCCGCGGAAGAAACCGCCACCGGCGGTTCCCCTCCGGCCGGCCACGACCATGGCCCCCGGCCATGGCCGGCCGCGGCCATGACCGGCCTCGGCCATGGCCGGCCTCGGCCATGGCCGGCCGCGGCCATGGCCGGCCGCGGCCATGGCCGGCCGCGGCCATGGCCGGCCGCGGCCATGGCCGGCCGCGGCCATGGCCGGCCGCGGCCATGGCCCACGGCGGCCATGGCCGGCCTCGGCCATGACCGGCTGCAACCATGGCCGGCCGCCGCCATGTCCAGCCGCCTCCTCGCCGTCGGCCTCATCCGGGCGGCCCCGCCTCGGGGTGGCCTCCCCGCCGTCCGATTGAGGGAGAGGGCCCACCGGCAGTCCGATCGGAACAAAATCACCCACTAACCCACTATGTTAGTGGTGGGGCCCGTCGTAACTTCCCCCTGGAGCCTATAAAAGGACCCCAGGGGCTTCTCATTTCATCATCTTCTTCTCCTACGCTTCCCCCTTCTTCTTCCTCAGGTGGGAGCTCTCCCGTTTTTCTCCGCCGGCGGCCACCCCTCGTCGCCAACAACCAGCGGCCGCCTCTCGCCGCCAACCACCGGCAGCCTCCTGTGACGTCCAGCGGCCATCAACGGCTATCAGAACCCGCCAACGGCTATCAGCACTCGTCGTAGGCCATCGGCACCCGTCATCGGCTATTGGCACCCCACCGCTATCAGAACCCGCCAACGGCTATCAGCACTCATCGTAGGCCATCGGCACCCGTCATCGGCTATTGGCACGCCACCAGCGCTCAGTTACAAAGGGAGCACTCCAAGGATAGAGAAAGACGAGCAAGGGAGGAAGTGACAACCCTTGGATACGCGCTGCCTCTGAGCGCGCGCGCCTAAAGCACCCCGCGCATTCCACCGTCCGAGTCCCGTTGGCGAGGCAGTCTGTTGCCCACCAATGGTTGCATACACCCTCTCTCTCTCCTCAAGATTGTAACGGGAGCGGCCTGTCGCCCCGATTCACCCAACATACTGTAATCACTCCGATCTAGTGGATTTTGACCGGCAGCGAACCGGTCACGTGGTTTTTCACCCGGTTGAAGGGTTTTCCACGTTAAAACTCCTTGTATTCATTTCCCCTCTTCAACTGACTGTGTGCGCGCTCGACCGCTCCGCGAGCTAAGGCGGTCCAAGTTAGTCCGGATCGACCGGAGCACCGAGTTTGGCCGCAACAAGACTATATACTCTATTAAAAGGGAAAAACCCTTTTTGATAGTTTGGTTAAACATTCAATTTTTTGATTTTGCTGCTCTTTATTATAAAATTCTCAATCTTTTTAAATTATATGTTTTATTAATTTTAAAATATGTGTTTTCATATAGGCAAAATCTCTTATCACAATAAAAAATGTGCTCTCACCGTCGCTCGCAAACATCTAAGCACAAGGAAAAAATGAGCATCGTGTGGAGTATTGCGTTTAATCAGGGGTTTGTGAGCGCTGGAAGCGCCTTTACACCAGGGCAATACCATGGCCGATGTTGAAACCGGAAAACCGGCCTCTTGTGGAGTTCGACCCTTGGGGAAGGGGTGGCCGCGCACCTACTTCGCTCCTGCAAGAAAATGACAAGAAGAAAGAAGAACTAAGGACTAGACCAAGGGCCCGGCGTGGAGGTCCCACCACACACCCGGAAGATCTTAGAGCGCTTCCCCTCCTTAGCCAAATGCCGGGCTAAGGTACCTCAGAAAGCGCTAATAGGCCGGAGAATTAGTAAGCGTGCCCTCTGAGGTACCCCTTGGGTCCTATTTATAGGAAAAGATGGCCTGCTAATATACAACCTTCACTGTTTTCGAGGACTACAGGCAACTCAAAGGGGGCAACACGGAAAGAACACCCCACAACTGAAGGGCGAGCCGGCCCTGAGAAGAGCCCATTGGGCGGAGGTGGCGAGTATGGGCGCGAGAAGGCTTCCCCCCACGCCGAGATGAAAAGCGGCGAGTGAACTCGCCTCTCTCAATGCCGCGGGAGAGGGCGTTGGATGAGCTCGCCTCCCTCTGTGTCGCGGACCTGACTCGCCTGACTCAACGCCACTGGAGAAGGCGTTGAGTGAGCTCGCCTCTCTCCATGCCACAATCCGACTCGCCTCGCCTCGGGCCTGGAAAGTTGGGCCTGAAGCCCCTGCTCGCAGATGACGGTTGCGTTGGCACTCGCCAACCCCTCGGCTCCAGACGAGCACGTACTCGGCCGACCCCATGATGAATGGCCTCCTCTCGTCGGGCTCAGCTTTACGATCTTCGAGCTCGGTTCGACGATTGCCGAGCCCATACTCGGCATGCTGGGCTCGGCGTACCCTGCTGAACTCGCATGGGGCTCGGGGATGGTTTGGGCCGGCCGGGTCGGCTCCTGTTAGCCCACTCGCTGGATACGGGGTTGTACACAATCCCCGCTCTTTGCGAGATTGGCACAAACTCGGAAAGAAACATCCAACCCACTAGGATCCTGCGAGTGCGACAGGAGCCGAAAGGAATCTCTTGGTAGGACCCACCGATGGCTATATATACATGCCCTGCCTGCTCGACTGACCCCCGCCCCTCTCTTTACTTAAGTCCTGCCGAGATGCCACTCCCGAAGGAAGTCATGGAAAGGCTCGCGAAATCGCGCGACGAGACCGCCCTTCGTGCCGCAGCCCTGACGGATCTGAGCGTCCCGGCCCGGCGCTTTGCTGAATTCGGCTCGGCCAAGAGGGCGAGGCCCTTTCCTCCCGAGGCCGAGAACATCTTCGCCGACCTAAAGAATACTTTAGTCCATGGCTCCGATTCTTCCAATCGTTCTCCCCCGGCCCCTCATGACAAAGATTTCGTGGATCTTACCACCGAACGGGATCAAGGCGGCGAGGTTTCCACACCAAGGGTCGAAAGTCTACCCGCCAAGGAGCCCGAGTCCTCCCCTGACCTGCGCCTGCGAGACTCGCCCCTTGTCACCAAAATCGGGGAGCCAGACTCGCGGGGGTCGGTATCGCCGGCCCGCCTTCACTCTCAGCATCCTTCCCCTGCTCCTGCGGTCACTGGGGTGGACGCCGAGCGTACATCCGCTCCTGCTTTCCACCAGAATACTGAAGGTATGCCCCTGACCTCCCCCCCTTTTGCGTCTGATTCTAACTGGCACTCGCTACTCCCACCTGCTGTCTCGACCTTCCTGTGCAGGCCTACCGGACCCAGCCGCGACTGATAACTCCGCCGAACAGGCCGTTTATTCGCCTCTTCCATCGCCGCGTGCCTTGGACATCTTTCTGGACTCAGAGATGGACAGCCCCGAACGGTCGAGGCGAAGCCAGCTGGTCCTGAAGAAACTAGTGCGCGAGCTTCAGGAGCTGAAGAAAGACAATATCAGGCTGCAGGACGAATGCGCGCAGCTTGCCGGCGAGGCGAGGATCAGCTCAGCATTCGTGGCCACATCTTCCTCCATGCTTTTCGACGACATCGACGAGAACCTGCGCGCGGCGAACAGAAACCTGGGGCAGCTTCGGCAACTCTTTGCGCAGCGGCTGGCGGCATCGGGCCGGCGAGGCCGGGGTAATTGAGGATGGCTCTCTTGCGAGCCGACCGGTACTCGCCCCCATTGCCGCCTGGTCTATGCGCGCGCTTTTCTGTTTTTCTTTGTTCTGAACAATTTTCTGTTTAATGCTAAATAAAGTGTAAATTTTATCGCGCGAGCAGGCCTTTTCTTATTCGAGTGGTGCGTGCCTTTTCGGATTCCTGGGCTGGGTTCGCCTAGGTCGGCGAGTACAGAGTGTCGAGACGGGACACGCGAAGCGGGGTATGCGAGCCGAGCTGGTCAGTCGGTTTCGCTCCCCGTTCCTTTTCTATAAATAGGGATCCCCACCTACCCCACGGCTACGCCTTTATTGCCTTCTCATTCCTCCCTTTTCTTGCCCTTCCTACCTTCCGCTCGCGCGCCTTCGTCTCCTCCGCGAGCATGGGTAAAGGAAACCCCGACTCCAAGGGCCGCTCCAAGTGCGCCCAGAACTTTGCGGATCACTGTTTTTTCGAGGGGAATACCACGGCGAGCGAGCTCGCCGAGTTCGTGGCGGATTACGTCCCCACTGGCTTTGTGGCCCGCCTCCCGGCGGAGCATGAGGCCATTAACTCATTCTTCGAGGACGAGCTCGCCTTCCCCATCTCGCACTTTGAGGTGGGGTTGCACCTACCGCTCTGGCCGGAGGTCCGCCAGGTACTCAAGTACTACGGCGCTGTGCCCGCGCAGCTCAACCCCAACGCTATCGCCATGATAGTGGGGTTTGCCTGCTACCTCCGCCGAGAGCGGATCGAGTTCAACCTGACCGTCTTCCGCAAGCTCTTCTCCTACAAAGCTAACGCCGACGGGGTCGCCTTCTTTGGCGGCACATCCATAAAAATCCGCGAGGTCGCCAACAAAAACCACAACTGGATGTCGAAGATTGCCTTCATCCGGGGCGACCTCGGCAACATCCCGTTCTCGCCCTTGCAGAAGAGCGAGGAGGTTTACCGGCCGCCGTCGGTGTCCGGTAATGATGCCGAACTCCACAAGTTCTTTTTGTACAAGGACTTCGAGGTCGCCTTCCTCCGTCGCGGCCTCGAATCCCTGCCACCCGTCCTTCCCGGTGAAGGTTTGTCTCGCTTACCTTCCGCTCGCCATTTGACCTAGCCGTTCAGAACCTCATTCTTTATCTAAGTCTTTTGCAGGGGAGCGACTGATCCCGGTGAACCCTCCCTTCGCCGACCCGGGGGTGTTCTCGGATCCGCTTGAGCGGGCTCGGGCCGCGGCTGAGGCGTGCCGGGAAGAGAAGGCCAAGGGGAAATCCTCCAGCAAGAAGCGGTTGGAGCTTGGGGGGGCCGAGCTCGGTCCACCGCCCTTCGGCCCTTAAAAGGGCGAAGGTGGTCTCGCGAAGCCTTCCTCGGCAGCCCGCGTCGCCCGTCAGATTCATGAGCTCGCCGGAGGTTTTCTCCGACGAAGCCCCGGCGAGCCCTCTGAAGGAGATAACATCCCCCCGCGAGAAGAGGCGCGGGTCCCCCTCTCCTCCCTCCGTCGAGGAGGTTCCCCCCAGTGGCTCGGGAGCTCCAAAGGACCACCCCCACTTCGGGAAGGGGGGAAGGAGCAAGGATGCGGCCGACGAGCCGATGCTGCTCTGGGACGAGGGAGCCCATCGCGTCTCCGTCTCCACTCGCGCCCCTTCCTGGGGAGCTCGCCGGCCTCCCACGGGCCATGCATTTGCCCTTGGCTTCGGCCTCTATGGCCGGGAGGGCGCCGACGCCTACACGAACCTGACCCCCCGGCAGATAGGTCACGAGGGCCTGCAGGCGCATCTGAGGGCCTTTGAACTCCATCATATGATGGTCCGCCGTGGCTTCCAGCTCAGCCAGCTCCTGATCAAAGCCGAGCAGGAGCGCGACCTGGCGACGGAGAAAGCTGCTGACGCGGAGCGGCGGTTCGGCATCGCCGAGCGCTTACTCGACGAGGCTTCAGGCGGGCTGGTAAGAGTCGACCAACCCTTGTCTTAACTTGGAGAACATTTTTCAGGGAGTTTGACCCTCTTTTTTTTTCTTTTTCAGGATGCCGAGTCCGCCAAGGTGCTCCAAGCTCGCGCCAGTGAGCTGGAGGGCGAGACTGCCCTGCTGCGGCTCCGGCTCGCGGATCAGGAGGCCGGCTCGCGCGAGCAGGAGGCTTTTGCTGCTCGGTCGGCGGCCGAGGTGGAGTCGCTAAAGGAGCAGAACCGCTGCCTCCAAGGCGAGGTCAGCCGGCTGACGGAAGCCCTCTTCCCTCCAGACAGTGCCGAGCCGCCTTTCCCCTACAAGCGGCCCCGGGTCTTCGGCGAGGGGGAGGTTATGGAGCGGCTGCGAGTCAACTCGATCGAGTCTGCCGAATGCCTGCTGAACGCCATGAAGGGGTCGGGGATTTTGGCTGAGGGCTGCGAGGAAGTGGCGGTCCGGGATCTTCTGCCGAGCCTGTTTCCGCCGTCTCCGCCCAGCGAGAAGGAGGAGAGCTTCGGCTCCCTTTTTGATGGGGCGAAGGGCAAGGAACGATCGCTTGGGGGCGAGGAGGACTGCCATTCGGGAGAGGAGGGCGAGAGCTGACAGAATTCCTCCTTCCCCCTTTTTTTCTATCTTTTTGTAATCATCCCCCCTCTTTTTCTGTAATCTCGCCGAGGCGAGCCCTTCCTTCTTTTGCGATTATAATGAAAGGAACTTTGCTTCTGACTTCTTTTTTTTCTCTTCTTTTTTTTTTATCTTCCGCGCTAGAATGTACGTGAGTTAGGATTCGCGTTCGGCGAGAGGCCTCGGGCGTTGGCGGCGACCAGACTCGCGAACTCCTCGCTTACCTGCGAGGCGATCTTCGCGAGAACGGTTGCCACCGGCGCCCGCTTGTCATACCGAGGAATGCCCTTTGCCGAGCAGACCCCGCGAGAACGGGCTCGCCCTCAGGGGGGGGGGGTATGTTCTTTCACCAACCGGAGATGGATCGAAGAATCCCTTTTTAACAGAAAACCTGGGGGGACGGGACCCCTTGAGCTCGCCCTTCTAATTGGCGGATTTGCTTGGACACGCTTGTCATGTGCCAACTCCCAGGTCCACCCCCTGGGAAGTAACGACGTCCATCGAGACCCTGGCCCTGCCAGCTTGGAGGGAGCCTGACAGCGGGAGAATCGGGACCTAACCTCAGAGCGAGAATACTTGGAACAATGGCCTCTCCCGGGTGCTACCACCAGGCCAGTCAGCTAGATGGGAGCCTGAGGGCGGGTGTTGAACATCCTCCGGGCTCAGCTCTAGGGTCATAACGACGTCCATCGAGACCCCGGCCCTGCCAGCTTGGAGGGGGCCTGACAGCGGGAGAATCGAGACCTAACCCCAGAGCGAGAAGACTTGGAACAATGGCCTCTCCCGGGTGCTACCACCAGGCCAGTCAGCTAGATGGGAGCCTGAGGGCGGGTGTTGAACATCCTCCGGGCTCAGCTCCAGGGTCATAACGACGTCCATCGAGACCCCGGCCCTGCCAGCTTGGAGGGGGCCTGACAGCGGGAGAATCGAGACCTAACCCCAGAGCGAGAAGACTTGGAACAATGGCCTCTCCCGGGTGCTACCACCAGGCCAGTCAGCTAGATGGGAGCCTGAGGGCGGGTGTTGAACATCCTCCGGGCTCAGCTCCAGGGTCATAACGACGTCCATCGAGACCCCGGCCCTGCCAGCTTGGAGGGGGCCTGACAGCGGGAGAATCGAGACCTAACCCTAGAGCGAGAAGACTTAGAACATTTGCCTCTCCCGGGTGCTACCACCAGGCCAGTCAGCTAGATGGGAGCCTGAGGGCGGGTGTTGAACATCCTCCGGGCTCAGCTCCAGGGTCATAACGACGTCCATCAAGACCCCGGCCCTGCCAGCTTGAAGGGAGCCTGACAGCGGGAGAATCGTGACCTAACCCCAGAGCGAGAAGACTTAGAACATTTGCCTCTCCCGGGTGCTACCACCAGGCCAGTCAGCTAGATGGGAGCCTGAGGGAGGGTGTTGAACATCCTCCGGGCTCAGCTCCAGGGTCATAACGACGTCCATCGAGACCCCGGCCCTGCCAGCTTGAAGGGAGCCTGACAGCGGGAGAATCGAGACCTAACCCCAGAGCGAGAAGACTTAGAACATTTGCCTCTCCCGGGTGCTACCACCAGGCCAGTCAGCTAGATGGGAGCCTGAGGGCGGGTGTTGAACATCCTCCGGGCTCAGCTCCAGGGTCATAACGACGTCCATCGAGACCCCGGCCCTGCCAGCTTGAAGGGAGCCTGACAGCGGGAGAATCGAGACCTAACCCCAGAGCGAGAAGACTTAGAACATTTGCCTCTCCCGGGTGCTACCACCAGGCCAGTCAGCTAGATGGGAGCCTGAGGGCGGGTGTTGAACATCCTCCGGGCTCAGCTCCAGGGTCATAACGACGTCCATCGAGACCCCGGCCCTACCAGCTTGAAGGGAGCCTGACAGCGGGAGAATCGAGACCTAACCCCAGAGCGAGAAGACTTAGAACATTTGCCTCTCCCGGGTGCTACCACCAGGCCAGTCAGCTAGATGGGAGCCTGAGGGCGGGTGTTGAACATCCTCCGGGCTCAGCTCCAGGGTCATAACGACGTCCATCGAGACCCCGGCCCTGCCAGCTTGAAGGGAGCCTGACAGCGGGAGAATCGAGACCTAATCCCAGAGCGAGAAGACTTAGAACATTTGCCTCTCCCGGGTGCTACCACCAGGCCAGTCAGCTAGATGGGAGCCTGAGGGCGGGTGTTGAACATCCTCCGGGCTCAGCTCCAGGGTCATAACGACGTCCATCGAGACCCCGGCCCTGCCATCTTGAAGGGAGCCTGACAGCGGGAGAATCGAGACCTAACCCCAGAGCGAGAAGACTTAGAAACTTTTTCTGAGTGTTTAGCGTTGCCCTTTAATGGAAGTTCCGTCACACTGCATGTCATTGTTACGGTTATTGCGGTGAAAGAGTCAAATATATTGCATTCGGAAAAAGCTGAGGCATGTACAAGTTTTCAAGGATAAAAGCGTTTCAGGTCGTCGCCGCTCCAGGTGTGGTTCAAAGTCTCGCCTTCCACATTCTGGAGGTGGTATCCTCCCGACTTTAATGCCTCCTTCACGATGTAGGGCCCCTCCCAATTTGGATGGAGATTGCCCACAGCTGCCGATCTTCCCGCCGCATCTACCTTCTTTAGAACCAGGTCGCCTTCCGCGAACTGCTTGACCCGGACATGCTTGTCGAAGTACTTAGCCATCCTCCGCTTGACTTCCTCCTGCCGGACTGCGGAGAGGTCGCGTACTTCCTCTATCAAGTCCAAAGAGAGTCGTTGTTCTTCCTCATTCTCGACTCTCCACTCCTCCCTTCCAGCTTCTGCCTCGGCAACCCTGGGAGTACGGACCTCGAGTTCAATGGGGAGCACCGCCTCGCTTCCGTGAGATAATTTAAAGGGCGTCTCCCCGGTGGCGGTGTTGGGGGTAGTCCTCAGGGCCCAGAGGACCGAGGGGAGTTGCTCCACCCAATTACCCTTCAAATTCTCCACCTTCTTTTTCAGGAGGTTCACGATAATCTTATTGGCCGCTTCTACTTGCCCGTTGCTCCTAGGGTGGTGGACAGAGGCGAACCCGAGGTCGATCCCGAGCTCTCCACAGAACTTAATGAACTCATTGCTGGCGAACTGTGGTCCGTTGTCGGTGACGATGGCCTGGGGCATCCCATGCCTGCAGATGATCTCCCCCCATACAAAATTTCGAATGATCTGCGAGGTTACCTTGGCCAAAGCTTTTACCTTTATCCACTTGGAGAAATAGTCGATCATTACCAGCAAGAATCTCCTCTGCCCACTTGCCTGTGGGAAGGGACCTACCAGGTCCATTCCCCAAATTGCGAAAGACCAAGGGGCCGTGATACTCCTGAGTCGCTGAGCCGGTTGCAGTTGGAGGGGGGCAAACAGTTGGCACTTGTGGCATCTCTTGACGAATTCTAAGGCATCGTGCCTCAGGGTAGGCCAGAAGTACCCCTGCCTGATGATTCTTCCCTCCAGGGTCCGCCCTCCTGAATGGCTCCCGCACTCCCCGGAGTGGACTTCTTCCAAAATCCTCGGCGCCTCCCCCTCCGCTACGCAACGAGCGAGTAATCCTGAGAGGGTCTTGCGGTAAAGTTGCCCGTCGCGCAAAAGGTAGTATGCCGACTTGTACTTGAGCTTCTTCCTATCCATCCCTTCTGGGTACTCTCCTGTGGACAGGTAGGTAGTGAATGGGTCCATCCATGTGGACCGCCGATCTATCTCCATCAACTCCCCTTCTTCCAGGGATGGGTGGAAGAGGTCCGTGATAGTGCCCCCCACCCGAGGGCCGCGCTTGGCGAGGTGGTCGACTTGTTCATTTTCCTCCCGGGGCACATGTTGAATGGAGAAGGTCTGGAACCCCCCGATGATTCCCTTAACCTTTGCCAAATATCGTTGTAGGGTGGGCTCCCTTGCCTCAAACTCCCCGTTGATCTGGGAGGCCACTACCATGGAGTCAGTGAGGACCTTCACATCGTGCACCCCCAATTCCTTGGCCAGGCGTAGTCCCGCAATTACCGCCTCGTACTCGGCCTGGTTGTTGGTTATGGAGAAATGTATCACCACCGTTTGCTCGATCCGGGTCCCTTGGGGGCTCTCCAAGACGACCCCAACCCCCAGGGAGTGTTTCCCTGAAGCCCCATCCACCATCACCTTCCATGGGATGGGACGAGTGAGTTTGTCCTCCGCTACCTCAACCACATAATCAGCCAGGAAGTCAGCCATTGCTTGTGCCTTGATTGCGAGCCGGGGGACAAAGGAGATGTCAAATGTACAACCCCGTATCCGGGCGAGCGGGATCCTCCCCAAGTGACGGACTCGAGACACGCTATGAGCGGCAATGTGACGCAGTCCCGTTCGAATACGTGCGGGTGCTCGTGTGCGCATGTTAAGATTATATGTGTTGGATTATGATATATATTATATATATATTATATATATTTATTATAATAATATGTATACTTTATATATATATATATATTTATACATATATATTTATATATATATATATATTTATACATATATATATATATGATATGAGATAAAAAGAAGAAAGGAGGCAGGTGGGGGGTACGGGCAGCAGGAGACAAAAAACAAAGAAGGAAATAAGAAAAAAGAAAAAGCAAAAGATATAGCATCAGGGGGGGGGGGGGGGGGGGGGGGGCTCGGGAGGGGGGGCTGGCAGCAAAGAAAAAACAAAAAGAAGAAATAAAGGAGGGAAGAAATAAAAGAAGCAGGCCTGGGGCAGGAGATCGGGATTTTGGCTCCCCAAGCTAGGGCACGCCGCCCAGCTCCTCCTCCTCTCCATCGTCGACCGGCCAAGATGAGCCCGACGCCGCCCAGCTCCTCCTCCTCTCCATCGTCGACCGGCCAAGATGAGCCCGACGCCGCCTCCTCTCCGCCCCTCTCCATCGTCGACCGGCCAAGATGAGCCCGACACCGCCCCCGCCCCTTCCTCTCCTTCCTTCTCTCCGTCATGGCCGCCGCCGGCAAGCCCGATCCCGACCTCCCTCCACCTCTCCCGTCGCCGGCAAGCCCGAGCCAAGGCTCGGCCCTCCTCTACTCTCTCCGCCATGGCCGCCGCCGGCAAGCCCGAGTTAGGGCTCGGCCCCTCTCTTTTTCCCGGCCTAAAGCAGCACAGCGGGGCCGAGCTCCTCTCGGCCCCTTCTTCTTCTTCCAGGCCGCCTCCAGCGGGGCCGAGCTCCTCTCGGCCCCCTCTTCTCGTCGCCGCCTCGAGCAAGGGCTCGGCCTAAAAGAGAGGTCGGCCACCGTCATCGCCACCTCAAGCAAGGGCTCGGTCTGGAGTGGAGATCGGCCACCGCCGCAGCTCCTAGCACCGCCGCCGCAAGGAGGACGTCGCCTCCAGGCTCCAACAAGGGTTGCCCGAGCCTCTCATGATGAGGGCTATTGCTACCAAGATCCACAACAACAAAAAAGATCAGAGTCCATGCTGCGACGTCCGGATCCGCGCTTGTACGGTCGATACGCGGTGGCGGCTTCGTCAAATCACGCGTCAAGGGTAACGAAGTTTCTTCTTGGGCAGGTGAAGCCCTTATTTTACATATTTGCATGGAAGCCCCTCTCCACCAACGGGTGGGGGAAGGGAGCTCTCCGACGGGTCGACGTGTACGTCCCCGCTATTAATTGCATCTAGTATCCGGAAGCGGGAATACGGATTTAGGCATGCTGTGTGAAGCCCATTCGGACGTACGAGCCGAATTGGTGATGTGCTGTGTGAAGCCCATTCGGACGTACGAGCCGAATGGGTGATGTTCTGTGTGAAGCCCGTCCGGACGTATGAGCCGGATCGGTGATGTTCTGGGGTTCCCGGAGAAGACTCCGTGGAAGTTGGATATTATATGTTTGCAGGGAATGCGCACCGTAGCCCCGAAAAAGGGGTGTACGAAATATGTTTGGCCCGTTTATGTTAGCCGTCTGTTGTTCAGCTGGCAGTCGTTCGTCGAGACGTTGGCGTACAGGTGTTGCAGTACCAAGCGGGGAATAGCGGACTTAAGCCCAAGCTCGTGTCGGCCCTCGAAGGCCTTTCTTTTATTTATATTGCCGGCCTGCGTGCCGATGTATGGAATTAATATTCCTGTAATAATTTATAATCTGTGATGCTCTGGGAATGTGCGTCTTACTCTTTTTGCTTTGGGCGAGCGGTGTGCTCGTGAACCGCTCGTCCCGCGGGAGCCCCGAGGTTTATGCCGGGAAGCCCCTGTTGGCCTATTGATAGCCTTTTAAGGCAGCGGAGTCGCGCTGTTTGCAGCCCAGTTGGGCAGCGTGTCGTAGAATTGCTCGACGATGTCGCGCCTTTAGTAGCGCGGGTGAGGAATATTTTGTATTGACCCAAGGAGACACATCTGGATAGGAGAGAGTTGGTCTTGAGACCCTCCTTAGATGTTCCGGTCGGCCAAAAGTGCCCTCCGAAGGTGTCTTAGCTCAGCCTTTGGCTTGGGAGGGGAAGAGTTCGTTTGTCTTCCGGGTATGCGGTGGGACCTCCACGCTGAGACCTTGGGTCTGTCCCTTACGTTCCTAGTCTAGAGCCTAGATCGTTCATTTGAGTGTAGTAGGTGTGCGGTCACCCCTCTTTTGGGACCCCGAACTCCACGGAAGTCAATTTTGACTTCGGTCAATTTTGGCTTCAACAGTTCTGGTGCGGTGAGCGTGGAGAGTGGCCAGCACGGAAGAACTCATTCGAACGTCATGGCTATAGAAGAGGAACCAAGTGACGACCAAGGTCATGTGATGAAAGAAGTCCCCTCCCACTCCTCGTTAGTCGATCTTAACTATCCTAGCGTTTCGTCTCCCCTCTGGTTCCCAAGAGGGTGGACGTAGCGGGTAGATGTGCCTCGTGTCGGACTTTGACTTGGTTGACTCTGTCAACAGTTCTTTTGAGTTATTTGATTACCTTTATTTTTGCTTATAGTTGGTTTGGAGAGGAGACCCCCGAGAAGACCCGCTGACCAGGCTCTCATCAAGCTGGCAGGGCTGTAGGCTCACTCGGGGGTTGGAGTTGGTTTGGAGAGGAGACCCCCGAGAAGACCCGCTGACCAGGCTCTCATCAAGCTGGCAGGGCTGTAGGCTCACTCGGGGGTTGGAGTTGTGTTGGAGAGGAGACCCCGAGAAGACCCGCTGACCAGGCTCTCATCAAGCTGGCAGGGCTGTAGGCTCACTCGGGGGTTGGAGTTGGTTTGGAGAGGAGACCCCCGAGAAGACCCGCTGACCAGGCTCTCATCAAGCTGGCAGGGCTGTAGGCTCACTCGGGGGTTGGAGTTGTGTTGGAGAGGAGACCCCGAGAAGACCCGCTGACCAGGCTCTCATCAAGCTGGCAGGGCTGTAGGCTCACTCGGGGGTTGGAGTTGGTTTGGAGAGGAGACCCCCAGGTAGACCCGCTGCGCAGGCTCCCATCTAGCTGGCAGGTCCGAAGGCTCGCCTGTGGGGGAGAGGTCTGGTCCTTGGTTCTGCACTACCCCGAGCGCGGCTCGGCCCCAGGTAGACCCGCTGCGCAGGCTCCCATCAAGCTGGCAGGTCCGAAGGCTCGCCTGTGGGGGAAAGGTTGGCTTTTGAGATGTTCTGGTTTAGCCACGTCATCGACACCCCGAGCCGGGCTCGGCCCCAGGTAGACCCGCTGCGCAGGCTCCCATCAAGCTGGCAGGTCCGTAGGCTCGCCTGTGGGGGAAAGGTTGGCTTTTGAGATGTTCTGGTTTAGCCACGTCATCGACACCCCGAGCCGGGCTCGGCCCCAGGTAGACCCGCTGCGCAGGCTCCCATCAAGCTGGCAGGTCCGAAGGCTCGCCTGTGGGGGAAAGGTTGGCTTTTGAGATGTTCTGGTTTAGCCACGTCATCGACACCCCGAGCCGGGCTCGGCCCCAGGTAGACCCGCTGCGCAGGCTCCCATCAAGCTGGCAGGTCCGAAGGCTCGCCTGTGGGGGAAAGGTTGGCTTTTGAGATGTTCTGGTTTAGCCACGTCATCGACACCCCGAGCCGGGCTCGGCCCCAGGTAGACCCGCTGCGCAGGCTCCCATCAAGCTGGCAGGTCCGAAGGCTCGCCTGTGGGGGAAAGGTTGGCTTTTGAGATGTTCTGGTTTAGCCACGTCATCGACACCCCGAGCCGGGCTCGGCCCCAGGTAGACCCGCTGCGCAGGCTCCCATCAAGCTGGCAGGTCCGAAGGCTCGCCTGTGGGGGAAAGGTTGGCTTTTGAGATGTTCTGGTTTAGCCACGTCATCGACACCCCGAGCCGGGCTCGGCCCCAGGTAGACCCGCTGCGCAGGCTCCCATCAAGCTGGCAGGTCCGAAGGCTCGCCTGTGGGGGAAAGGTTGGCTTTTGAGATGTTCTGGTTTAGCCACGTCATCGACACCCCGAGCCGGGCTCGGCCCCAGGTAGACCCGCTGCGCAGGCTCCCATCAAGCTGGCAGGTCCGAAGGCTCGCCTGTGGGGGAAAGGTTGGCTTTTGAGATGTTCTGGTTTAGCCACGTCATCGACACCCCGAGCCGGGCTCGGCCCCAGGTAGACCCGCTGCGCAGGCTCCCATCAAGCTGGCAGGTCCGAAGGCTCGCCTGTGGGGGAAAGGTTGGCTTTTGAGATGTTCTGGTTTAGCCACGTCATCGACACCCCGAGCCGGGCTCGGCCCCAGGTAGACCCGCTGCGCAGGCTCCCATCAAGCTGGCAGGTCCGAAGGCTCGCCTGTGGGGGAAAGGTTGGCTTTTGAGATGTTCTGGTTTAGCCACGTCATCGACACCCCGAGCCGGGCTCGGCCCCAGGTAGACCCGCTGCGCAGGCTCCCGTCAAGCTGGCAGGTCCGAAGGCTCGCCTGTGGGGGAAAGGTTGGCTTTTGAGATGTTCTGTTTTAGCCACGTCATCGACACCCCGAGCCGGGCTCGGCCCCGAGCAGACCCGCTGCGCAGGCTCCCGTCAAGCTGGCAGGTCCGAAGGCTCGCCTGTGGGGGAAAGGTTGGCTTTTGAGATGTTCTGTTTTAGCCACGTCATCGACACCCCGAGCCGGGCTCGGCCCCGAGCAGACCCGCTGCGCAGGCTCTCATCAAGCTGGCAGGGCTGTAGGCTCACTCGATGGATTCGGGGAACGTGACTGGAAAATTCAGATTTTTTAATGCATAATAATAAACAATTTAAACGTTAATAGTCAATAGTGACCTAGAAGAAGTACTATAGAGGAGGGCAATTCATGTTTACTAATTGATGCAATGAAAAAAAAAGGATATCACATCTCTATTTTGCCAAACAACTAAACTTTTTTCTCTGTTCTAATAGCTCTGCAAATGGAGATCATCCAAATAAATCTCCATTTCTAATAACTTGATTCCTACGGTTCCATTTGCAACCCTTCATTTACCACCACTCCTTTCACAACCATCACTGTTATCCCAAGGAGATCCTAGTATGGAATTTCCTTAAAAGGTGTTGTTGGTCTAATACTTTGTGATTATCTAGAGGCACTTAAAAGGAATCATCTGGTATTTTCTCTATTTTGACACCTTGATCAACACTTATGAAAGTGACATATTTAATAGTACCTAAATATATCACTAAGCGTATGATAATCAAATTGTGATTATATTGTTTTACAATTTTCAACTCAGATAGAATTTACAGATTCTCTACTATATCCAGATGCACGTGGATTGACACTACTTAAATTTTTACATATTTTAGATCTCCTTTAGACAATTTGGGGATGTATTTTCCTTTTCATGCTGGTGTTTCTGCTGATCGGTTGATTCCTGTAAGTTTGTAGATAGCCTCAGTTTTCATATTATCCTTGTATAAATCGTACCGATTGCAAAGGCGATCACCCCTCTTGAGCGTAATTGAAAAGGTTCTCGTGCCTTATGTCTTGGGCAACTGCTCATTTCTTGACATAAAAGATAGGATGTTCCAGTCAACATGTATCAAGTGATGTGCATTGACCTCGAAATTCATAACACCTCATCATTACGACATGGTCCGACAGTAAAACAATTTTTGGAATTCATCAATCCTATCTAAAGCTAATTTGTAGAGGGTAGAAGTGCCTAAGGTTTATAATGTGCCAAGGCTTGATGAAGTTTTCGATTTGGGATTACGTTCTCAACGCACCGTTTTCCTTGTTGGGTCTTTGACCCTTAGCATGTGGACTTCCTTTTTCTTAATTGTGTGACTATGAGTGAGTCATTAGTGCTAGCCTGCTATAGCATCTTTTTTAAAGCACATGCATCCAATCTAAAACCAGTTAGTCGTGGTGGAGCGCTAGAGCCATGAAGGGATCCGGGATCTAAAAATTGGCTCACAGGGTTGGGTAAGTTTCTTGATGCGGGGCTAGCTTTTCAACAACAATGACAACATTCTTGGACAAAGAAGCTTTTCCTGAGAGCAGGGACACTTGATAATCCCACGTGATGGTAGATATGGAAAAATATTTACTTTTTGGGCTTTTGACAATAGAAAAAATGCTGCATTGGGCAAAAATGGCCAATTAATTAGAATTATGTCATCTACAAAAGGCGTGTACGAGAATCTCTCTTTGGATCTAAGAATCTTCATAACAATTGCAAAAAGATGTAGACTGGGTGTTGATGTTTGATGTAAACGTACTATAATTGAAAATTCGGGAGAGGATTAGCTCCGCGTGGTCAAGAGAATGCAAAAAGATACGGCCCTATTGTTTCGTAATATTATGAAAAACTTCATACTTATTGTAAAAAATAGTATAAGAGCAATTGAATAGCAGGGAGCATTACAGGGATCGTGTGGTTCAAAGAGATCAAAATGGGCACGGAAAGTTTAGTGTCTTGAATGCAAATTTTGGATTTTCTCAAAAATTTTCTTTTGGGTCGGCTCCCACTCGCCGGATACTTGGGATTGGACATTTCTTTCCGAGCTTGTACCAATCTCGAAAAGAGCGGGGATTGTGTACAACCCCGTATCCGGGCGAGCGGGATCCTCCCCAAGTGACGGACTCGAGACACGCTATGAGCGGCAATGTGACGCAGTCCCGTTCGAATACGTGCGGGTGCTCGTGTGCGCATGTTAAGATTATATGTGTTGGATTATGATATATATTATATATATATTATATATATTTATTATAATAATATGTATACTTTATATATATATATATATATATATTTATACATATATATTTATATATATATATATATTTATACATATATATATATGATATGAGATAAAAAGAAGAAAGGAGGCAGGTGGGGGGTACGGGCAGCAGGAGACAAAAAACAAAGAAGGAAATAAGAAAAAAGAAAAAGCAAAAGATATAGCATCAGGGGGGGGGGCTCGGGAGGGGGGGCTGGCAGCAAAGAAAAAACAAAAAGAAGAAATAAAGGAGGGAAGAAATAAAAGAAGCAGGCCTGGGGCAGGAGATCGGGATTTTGGCTCCCCAAGCTAGGGCACGCCGCCCAGCTCCTCCTCCTCTCCATCGTCGACCGGCCAAGATGAGCCCGACGCCGCCCAGCTCCTCCTCCTCTCCATCGTCGACCGGCCAAGATGAGCCCGACGCCGCCCAGCTCCTCCTCCTCTCCATCGTCGACCGGCCAAGATGAGCCCGACGCCGCCTCCTCTCCGCCCCTCTCCATCGTCGACCGGCCAAGATGAGCCCGACGCCGCCCCCGCCCCTTCCTCTCCTTCCTTCTCTCCGTCATGGCCGCCGCCGGCAAGCCCGATCCCGACCTCCCTCCACCTCTCCCGTCGCCGGCAAGCCCGAGCCAAGGCTCGGCCCTCCTCTACTCTCTCCGCCATGGCCGCCGCCGGCAAGCCCGAGTTAGGGCTCGGCCCCTCTCTTTTTCCCGGCCTAAAGCAGCACAGCGGGGCCGAGCTCCTCTCGGCCCCTTCTTCTTCTTCCAGGCCGCCTCCAGCGGGGCCGAGCTCCTCTCGGCCCCCTCTTCTCGTCGCCGCCTCGAGCAAGGGCTCGGCCTAAAAGAGAGGTCGGCCACCGTCATCGCCACCTCAAGCAAGGGCTCGGTCTGGAGTGGAGATCGGCCACCGCCGCAGCTCCTAGCACCGCCGCCGCAAGGAGGACGTCGCCTCCAGGCTCCAACAAGGGTTGCCCGAGCCTCTCATGATGAGGGCTATTGCTACCAAGATCCACAACAACAAAAAAGATCAGAGTCCATGCTGCGACGTCCGGATCCGCGCTTGTACGGTCGATACGCGGTGGCGGCTTCGTCAAATCACGCGTCAAGGGTAACGAAGTTTCTTCTTGGGCAGGTGAAGCCCTTATTTTACATATTTGCATGGAAGCCCCTCTCCACCAACGGGTGGGGGAAGGGAGCTCTCCGACGGGTCGACGTGTACGTCCCCGCTATTAATTGCATCTAGTATCCGGAAGCGGGAATACGGATTTAGGCATGCTGTGTGAAGCCCATTCGGACGTACGAGCCGAATTGGTGATGTGCTGTGTGAAGCCCATTCGGACGTACGAGCCGAATGGGTGATGTTCTGTGTGAAGCCCGTCCGGACGTATGAGCCGGATCGGTGATGTTCTGGGGTTCCCGGAGAAGACTCCGTGGAAGTTGGATATTATATGTTTGCAGGGAATGCGCACCGTAGCCCCGAAAAAGGGGTGTACGAAATATGTTTGGCCCGTTTATGTTAGCCGTCTGTTGTTCAGCTGGCAGTCGTTCGTCGAGACGTTGGCGTACAGGTGTTGCAGTACCAAGCGGGGAATAGCGGACTTAAGCCCAAGCTCGTGTCGGCCCTCGAAGGCCTTTCTTTTATTTATATTGCCGGTCTGCGTGCCGATGTATGGAATTAATATTCCTGTAATAATTTATAATCTGTGATGCTCTGGGAATGTGCGTCTTACTCTTTTTGCTTTGGGCGAGCGGTGTGCTCGTGAACCGCTCGTCCCGCGGGAGCCCCGAGGTTTATGCCGGGAAGCCCCTGTTGGCCTATTGATAGCCTTTTAAGGCAGCGGAGTCGCGCTGTTTGCAGCCCAGTTGGGCAGCGTGTCGTAGAATTGCTCGACGATGTCGCGCCTTTAGTAGCGCGGGTGAGGAATATTTTGTATTGACCCAAGGAGACACATCTGGATAGGAGAGAGTTGGTCTTGAGACCCTCCTTAGATGTTCCGGTCGGCCAAAAGTGCCCTCCGAAGGTGTCTTAGCTCAGCCTTTGGCTTGGGAGGGGAAGAGTTCGTTTGTCTTCCGGGTATGCGGTGGGACCTCCACGCTGAGACCTTGGGTCTGTCCCTTACGTTCCTAGTCTAGAGCCTAGATCGTTCATTTGAGTGTAGTAGGTGTGCGGTCACCCCTCTTTTGGGACCCCGAACTCCACGGAAGTCAATTTTGACTTCGGTCAATTTTGGCTTCAACATCAAACTCGCTCAACTCCACCGACCACTTGGCGAGTCTTCCCGAGTGCTCCACTCCCTCGAAGATGCTGCGGAGGGGATGGTCAGTTACCACCTGGATGGAGTGTGCCTGGAAGTAGGGCCTGAGTCTCCGAGCCGAGATGATGAGGGCGAAAGCCAACTTCTCAAAGATGGGGTAGCGGAGTTCTGCCTTCCTCAGAACCCTACTCACATAATAGATGGGTAGCTGCTTTTTCCCCTCTTCCCGAACTAAGACAGAACTCACGGCCTCCGCCCCGACCCCTAAGTACAAAAACAAGTCCTCCCCCTCCTTTGGCCCTTGGAGCAAGGGGGCCTGAGTCAACTGCTTCTTCAAGGCCTGGAACGCCTCCTCGCATTCTGGGGTCCATTCAAACTTCCGACCCCCCCTTAAGGTCCTGAAGAAGGGGGAACACCTCTCCCCGGCCCGGGAGAGGAATCTGCTTAGTCCTGCCAGCTTCCCTGTCAGCCGTTGTACCTCCTTCGCATCCCGAGGTGGCCCCAACTCCATAATTGCCCGGACTTTGTCAGGGTTGGGTTCGACCCCGGCAGGGGTGAGGAGATGACCCAAAAATTTGCCTTTGCTTGCCCCGAAGATGCACTTTAGAGGATTCAACCTCATCTTGTATCTGCGCAAAGTGTCGAAGGTCTCCTCCAGATCCCGGAGGTGAGAATCGACCTCTCTGCTTTTTACCATCAGGTCGTCCACGTACACTTCCAAGTTCCTTCCCTTCTATCCCTGGAATACACGGTCCATCATCTTCTGGTAGGTGGCCCCTGCATTTTTTAACCCAAAAGGCATCATCTTGTAGCAGTAGCACCCATCCCCTGTGATGAACGAGACATCTTTTATATCAGGAGGGTGCATCCTGATTTGATGATAACCTGAAAAAGCATCTAAAAAACTCATCACAGAAAAACCAACGGCTGAATCTACCAGCGCGTCGATTCTAGGCAAGGGGTAACAATCCTTAGGGCATGATTTATTAAGCAGTGAAAAATCTACACACATCCTCCACCGGCCGTCCCCTTTTTTCACCATTACAACATTCGAGACCCAGCCGGGGTATTGAATTTCGGAAACAAAGCCGGCCTTAAGGAGCTTGGCGACCTCCTCCCTGATGGGCTCGGCCAGTTTGTCCGTGACGGACCTCCTCTTCTGCTGGATGGGGCGAGCCTCCGGGTGCAGATTGAGGCGGTGGCAGACGACGTCGGCATCGATCCCAGGCATCTCCGCTGCGCTCCAGGCGAAGACATCCACATTCTTTTGGATGCACTCCAGCATCCTGTCTTGATCTGCCGGGGTCAGCCCTCCGCTGATGCGGACCTTCTCCACCCTGCCACCCTGGGTGAGGACTTCCATCTCTACGACCTCCTCGGCGGCCTCCAACCGGGACTGCTCCTCCCACTCTGCGGCGTCCTCCCTTCGTGGTGTAAGGACCTCCCCTTCCCCTGGGGTCATCGCCCCAACCGACCCTTCTGGGAGCATCCCCTCGCGTGCTTCCCCTTCCATTCCTCCTTCCTCCCTACCTTCTTCTCCGGCCTCCTGCCCTTCCATCTCCTCCATCCTTCTCCCCATCCCCTCGGCTTCCTCCTGCTAAGAAATTGAATTCACCGCGGTCACATAGCATTCCCGAGCCGCTTTGGGGTCACCGCGAACCCGGACCTGGATCCCGTCCACATTAAACTTAAGGCATTGATGGAAGGAGGAGGGGACACATCGGAAGGCGCTGATGAGGGGTCTCCCAAAAATGGCGTTGTAGCTGCTGGGGGCCTCCACTATGACGAATCGACAGTTCCGGGACTGTCCCCCCAAGCTGACATGTAGCCCCACTCCCCCCTCTACTTCTTTCCTCTCCCCCGAAAAACCGAAGAGGGGCCCATCGGAGGCCAGCACCCTCTTGGCCTCTACCTGCATGGCATCGAAAGGCTTCTTGAAGATGATATTGACTGAGCTCCCATTGTCAATGAGGATCCGGGAGACTGTGAAATTTTCAATGGCGGTCTGGATGACCAGCGCATCGCAGAAGGGGTCATCGTGACCCGGCATATCCTCCCTTGAGAAGGTGATCCTCTCTTCCGGGGGTGGAGTCTGAGATGTGGAGCCGATGCTCCTTCGGTACATGGTGTAGAGGCTTGCTTTCCGGGAAGCCTCGACTCCCACCCCCCCCCCCCCCCATGGATCACTCCGATCCCGCCTCGGGTCCCCACATCGGCCCGGTCTTCGCAACGATCCCCCTCCACCTGAGGCCGGACTTCCTCAATCCGTACCTCCTGATGATTCCGCTGCTGCCGCTGCTGCTCCCTGTTCTCCCGCACCTCGAGGAACTCCGGACACGTGACCGTCGTGTGCCCCTCTTCCTGATGGTAGTCGCAATAGGGCAGGTCTATCCTGACCTCCCTCCTCCTCCTCGGTTGCCCTCTCCTTCGCCCTCCCAGGGCGATAGCCATGGCCTCCTCCTGGTCGGGAAGAGGCGGCCTCTGGCCCTGCCTCCCTCCCTGGAGGTAAAACTGGCCACGCCCACCTTGGCGGTTGTCTCCCCCCTGATAGCCCCTCCGTGGCCCTTGATCCTGCCACTCCGGCCTCCAACCCAATCGGTTGTTCGGCTCCTGACGCCCCCACCTATGCTGCTGCGGCTGCTGTTCTCTCTGTCGGGGCTCGACCCTTCTCTCCTCCTGGGCCCGACCTCCCCTTGGCTTCTCTTCCTCCACGGCCCACCTGGCCAACCTCCGAGCGAACTCTGGATGTGCCGCCTCCATGTCGGCCTCCCTTGCCGCCCTCTCCAAGAGTGCTTCGAAAGACACTGGAGGCGTCCTCTTCAACTCCATGGCGAAGAACCCGGGCTGGAGACCCAGGGTGAAGGCCACCATCATGGTGTGCCCTGGCATCTCTTGTACCTGAGACAGTTCCTCCTGGAACCTGTCCAGGTAACTTCCCAGGGTCTCCCCTACTTTCTGCTTGATACGGAACAGGGACTCGACCTCCCTCTTCCTCTTCTTCGAGGTGGTGAATCTCAGCATGAATCCTCTGCGCAAATCCTCGAAGCAGTAGATGGAACCGGCCGGGAGCTGATGAAACCACTCCCTCGCTTTTTCCCTGAGGGTGATGGCGAAGAGCCTACACTTGAAACCATCTGACATCTGTCGGATTGACACCACGTCTTCGAACCACTGGACGTGCTGGGTCGGATCTCCCTTTCCTGAGTAGTAGGACATCTCCGGCTCTCGGAATCCTTCCGGGACCGGGGCTGACGAGACGAACTCGCTGAAGGGACTTCCTCCTTCAGATGGGCGAGTTGGGAACTCCCTCCCTGCCGTCTCGGCGAACAGATACTCGCCCGCCGAGCCCGGAAAGAGGACTCGCCCTCTCGGCTCGCGCTCCCCCTCGCTCGCGACCTCCTTCCCTGCGCGCCTGAGGGGCGCATCGTTGCCTAACACAAGATCAGCGACCACGGGAACCGCAGGCGTCGTGCTCTCGGCTCGCATGCCGAGTGCGACCCTGACTAGCCCGAGCACTTCCTCCCTGAGCTCCGCGGATATCCCCGCCGTCGCGGGAGGGGGAGGGAGTGGCGAGTCCCCTCTTCCTGAACCTTGTCCCTCGTCTCTTGCCATTAGTCTTGTGGAAGATTTTCTGTGCTGACCACGTTCCACGCTCACCGCACCAAAGTGTTGAAACCGGAAAACCGGCCTCTTGTGGAGTTCGACCCTTGGGGAAGGGGTGGCCGCGCACCTACTTCGCTCCTGCAAGAAAATGACAAGAAGAAAGAAGAACTAAGGACTAGACCAAGGGCCCGGCGTGGAGGTCCCACCACACACCCGGAAGATCTTAGAGCGCTTCCCCTCCTTAGCCAAATGCCGGGCTAAGGTACCTCAGAAAGCGCTAATAGGCCGGAGAATTAGTAAGCGTGCCCTCTGAGGTACCCCTTGGGTCCTATTTATAGGAAAAGATGGCCTGCTAATATACAACCTTCACTGTTTTCGAGTACTACAGGCAACTCAAAGGGGGCAACACGGAAAGAACACCCCACAACTGAAGGGCGAGCCGGCCCTGAGAAGAGCCCATTGGGCGGAGGTGGCGAGTATGGGCGCGAGAAGGCTTCCCCCCACGCCGAGATGAAAAGCGGCGAGTGAACTCGCCTCTCTCAATGCCGCGGGAGAGGGCGTTGGATGAGCTCGCCTCCCTCTGTGTCGCGGACCTGACTCGCCTGACTCAACGCCACTGGAGAAGGCGTTGAGTGAGCTCGCCTCTCTCCATGCCACAATCCGACTCGCCTCGCCTCGGGCCTGGAAAGTTGGGCCTGAAGCCCCTGCTCGCAGATGACGGTTGCGTTGGCACTCGCCAACCCCTCGGCTCCAGACGAGCACGTACTCGGCCGACCCCATGATGAATGGCCTCCTCTCGTCGGGCTCAGCTTTACGATCTTCGAGCTCGGTTCGACGATTGCCGAGCCCATACTCGGCATGCTGGGCTCGGCGTACCCTGCTGAACTCGCATGGGGCTCGGGGATGGTTTGGGCCGGCCGGGTCGGCTCCTGTTAGCCCACTCGCTGGATACGGGGTTGTACAGCCGAAATATTGTGTGCGGGGCATTGGGTGCCCGCCCCCGTGCACTGTCGCGATCAAGATACTGTAGCGGCTAGTTATAGGGGCGGAGCCCCGTGCCTGTAACTTGTGTGTGTTGTTAGTTAAGTAATTACGATGGATCGATGGCACCACCTCAAAATTTATATTTATATACTAGCATCTTCGAACGGGCTTCGCCCGTTCTCGATGCGTCGCTGCGGGTTTCGCCCGCCCGCCCTCCGGCAGTTTTTTTTAAAATTTAAAAGTATTTACAATTATATTTACAATTTATTATAATTGTTAATAAAGAAATAATTAAATAATTTTGTTTCAACCTGTTAAAGAAATAATCCGGTTTCAATAATCCTGTATTTGCAATTTATTAGAATTGTATTTAAATAAATAATAATAATAATAATCCTGTTTCACCCCCCCCCCCCCTCCGCTTCCGCCTCACGCACGGCTGCCCATGCCGCCAGCGGCCTGCCCGGCGCCCACCGGCGGGTTCGCCGGCCTCCGGCGAATCAGCCGGGGGTTTCCCGGCGACGAGCGGGCAAGGCCACCGTCGGTGGCGGCGAGCGGGCAGGCCGCCGGCGGCGGCATGGGCAGCCGTGAGTGGATAATTTTGGCGAAACAGGAATCGGGATTTTGGGGAGTTGGAGAATTTGGTTTTTGGGAGGATTGGCTAATGGCAGGCCTTAAGCATTGAATCCAACGACCAGATTGTAAAATATCTTGATTCTACGGTCCGGATCGAATCTATGGTGTGCCTCAAGATATATATATATATATATATATATATATATATATATATATTATGATAGTAGTAGCAAAAAGGCACAATAATGATTTTGGTTTTGTTTGACCGCCCCTTTTCTCCTATGTATTTAAACAAAAACATCATGGTCATAGAATTATGTTTGGTATGACAACAATTATGACCGCCATCAAAAAAAAATATTATTTTTACCCGGGGGAGTAATATCATAAACAAAATTGACCAACTCTTCTCCAATTGTTGAGAGAGTGGCCAAAGCGTTCTTCCAGTTCTGCAAGCTTTCTTTCTTGATATCCCTTCGTTAGCCTTTTTTTTTCATTCAGCTACCAGTGAATCCTGTTGTTTGAGGAACTCTGCATCTTGTGTACCGAATTTCAACTGCTAGCTGCTCTCTTTATTCTTCAATTGATTCCTATTCTTTTTCACCCCCGGAAGTGCCTAAACTGCCTTGAGAGAAGACTCCACCAGAACTGGAAAGTCAGAAGTGATGTTGGTTCCTGTACTTAGGAGCACTTCACTCTCCGCTACAGAAGCTACTTCGAAAGCGCTCCTCGCACTTAGGAGCACTTCCAAGTAGCTTCGCATTGACTTTGACCCTTAAACGTTTCCCCCTGGCCCCTCGGGGGTAGAAGTTCAAGGTTCTAACAAAGAAAAAAAACTCAAATAACTCCCCTTTTTACACATAAAAAAGGGGCGCGAATCGGTTTTTCAAAGGGTAAAAAGGGCGCGAATCGGTTGTAATGACCTTGAACTTCTACGATGATTTATAACCACCGCATTCACGGCAATCATGGTCTCCAAGTGTAAATTCATATAAATAACACTTTATTATATTAGCTTGCGGGATTAAGTGGCCCACAATAATTAGCCCATTCATTTAGAATGGTTCGAACAACCAACTCATTGCACTGTGGACCCCATTTTTTAAAAATAATTATTCCTTGAATTAATAATTTAAACTAGAGCTAGAGTTGCATTAAAAGTAATTTTAAATACATTGAAACCTCTCACTGTAAAATAATATGATAACAAATTAATGTCTTGTGATTGATATACAAAATACAAAAATATTATCAAACTCACAAGTAAAACAAAAATATTTTTTAGTTCCACAATTCAATATATATAATATATGAATGATATATAGGCTCCGTTTGGCGGGACTTATTTTCACCGGTCAAGCTGTTACGACCGCATGAATCAGATCATAATTAAGATCTGATTCATGCGGTCGTAACCGCTTGACCGGTGAAAATAAGTCCCGCCAAACGGAGTATAGTATACATCAATAACATAAAGTATTCATAAACTCAAATTCATCAAAAAATTGTTAATGAACCATATTGTCTGCCCAAATTTTATGATTCTTGTCGTTGATGATCATGATGATAGCTTGCTTCCCACAAAAAGCCAAGATCTCATCGTCTAGCCATCTCAACTATAGTGCACTCACATACGTCCAGAGGAACCCTCACCAACCATCGCAAAGTGTTTGTCGGCCATCATAGAGGTCTCGCTGATCGCTCCGCTCTTTATACTTAGCAGTTTTTATCACATCTTGTAGGCGGGCAGCATGTATTTATTTTTTGAGACTGCCCGCAGGCAACCCTCGTATTTATTTTTTGAGACTGCAATTTTAATTAACACATTGTAACGCTACTATAAGTCATTTTGAACAATCAACAACATATCACATACATCTAAGGTTCACGCTGTGCAAAATTACAAGTACTTTAATGGAGAGCAATTTTAATAACACTACTGTAAGTCATTTTGAACAATTAACAAAATCACATACATCTAGGGTTCGCGCTGTGCAAAATCTAGTCTCACCACACACGACATCTTTTTCTTCTTGACTTGGTACTCGTGACATACATTACTTGCCAACCCCTAATCTGTAGTACTCGCGACATACAGTACTTGCCGACCCCTAATCCGTAGTGCGCGCAGCAAAGTATCCGACCACTCACAATCATTCCATCTCATTTTCTGCTGAATGTGAAGTTGAGGGACACTTTTAACCACACCACATTTGTTTTTTTTAAAATTATTTTAATCTGTGTTAATCATATATGATGCTAACAAATTTATACTATATACGGGTGATAGTGCACAGGGAGTATCGTGGAAGATTAAAAATAAGCAGAGGTTTCATACCTGAGCTGTTGCAAGTGGATGAAGATCAAGATGGGCTATCATTTAGCGATGGTTGAGGATGATATTCAAGCAACTTATGAGGGAGGAAGGGAGTTGTGGTATGCAAGAGTAAACTTTAGGTCAAGTCATCGATTGGTGGTGGACATAGTAGAGGAGAGGTTGTGAGATGAGGGGAGTATCGTGGAAGGTGAGAAGCGAGTAGGTAGTGTACAACCCATATTCGACGAGGGAGGGCCCTACTACCGCCAGGTCATCAAAAGTCGAAGGCAACAAGACAAGGTGGGGATCCAGACCAGCACTCCGGGCCGCGGAAGGTTCGGGCGAGTATGGCGAGCTCCCCAGGCCAACTCGCCAGGTGGCGACTATGACCAGATACTCGCCTCTTCCAGGCAAGCTCCCCGGGGAAGTCGCCAACTCGCCAGGGGGGGGGTATAAGTAAGACCCCCCCTTCTTTGGTTTTCCCTATAAATAGGACCCCAGGGGTACGAAAGAGAGGACAAGCAAATCTCGGCCTGAGCCCTTGCGAGCTCCAACAACTGCCCTTGACTCGTTATTGCTCAAGCTCGTCTCTTTCGTACCTAGCTCGGCCAATTTGGTTGAGAAGGGGTTGCTTCTCCTAAGCAACTGGGTACGTGGCGGGACCTTCCTGCCGCAGCAACCTGGGGTCTTGTTTGCGCAATTTGCTTCTGTTTCCTGACCAGAGATCATCTTCTCGACCGGCCAACCAGTAACTTCAGGTTGCCTAGTCCGATTTCTGAGGTTGAGAAATTTCTCGGCTTCAACACTTGGTGCGGTGAGCGTGGATAGCGACCGAAGAAGAAAGTCGTGGTTGGAAGATGGCCGATGGTGGAGACCGGGGCGAGTTGGGAGGTAACTCGGTGGGAGCTGGAATCCCGGGACAAGGTAGCGAGTATGTGACAGTGGCGGCTTTTGCAGAGTTCGCGAGGAGAGTGGAGAAGGCAATACTCGATGGGTTGTCCAATCCGCCTGAGGTGACGGCGACTTCCCCCCGCCGCCAGACACCCCCGGGCGAGGAGATACCAACTCGGCGAGCAGGGAAGGAGCCCGCTTGGGCGAGTGGAGAACAGGTGACTCCACCGCGACATCACCCGGCGAGTAGTCATGGAATCCGATTTCGAGATCCGGAACTCTCGGCGAGGTATGGAGATACTCGCCGATGGAGCGAGTATGACTGCTCGAGTGGGGAGGATACTCGCCGCCGCCAGGAAGGGAGGAGCCCCTTTTGCGACGAGATCCTCGCAGCCCCCGTCCCCGACAACTTCAGAGAGCCGGTCCTCTCGTACTACTCCGGCAAGGACGACCCGGTGGGACATCTTCAGTGGTTTGAGGATGTGGTCTCCATTCGCAACATGTCCGATGCTCTCAAGTGCCGGCTCTTCTCCATTACCTTCAAGGGTAGCGCGAGAGATTGGTTCCACCAGTTGCCAGCCGGGTCAGTCTACTTCTTCTCAGATCTTCGAAGGGGCCTTTTAGCAAGGTTTGCGACGTCCAAGCGGAGGAAGAAAGAGGCAACCGCCCTCTTCAAGATCGTGCAGGGGCAGCACGAGAGTTTGGGCCGATACATCGATCGATTCCAGGAGGAAGTGCTGGAGGTGGAAGAGGTAGACGGGTTCACCTTGATGGTGGCCCTCAAGTTCGGGCTGAAGCAGGGCCTGTTCAACATGGAGTTGGGGCACAGGCCGCCCAAATCGTTCGAGGAGATGGTGGAGAGAGCCAATGTGTTCATCCAGGGAGAGGAGAGGAACAAGGAGTTTCTGGCATGGCTCGATGGAGACCGACCGCTTGGGCAAGACAGAGGAAGACTGCTGGAGAGGGAGAGGGCGCCGGAGGGGCGCAACGGCAGGAAGCAGGAGAGGCCGCAGGGGAAAGAGGAGAAGGGAGAAAGGGGAAGGGAGATCAGAAAGGCGGAGAGGCAGGAGAGGCGGGAGAGGCCTCGAAGGCAGGAGGATAGGAGGCCCGTCGGAGGTCGAGAGACGAGGAGCGAGGAGAGAAGATTCCAGTACCCGAGGGATCGCCCCCAGTGGAGGCGGCCCACCCATCAGGAGGAGAGGAGGACTTACAACCCTCGGGAGCAGGGAGGAGGAAGAAGGGAGACCATGGCCATCACGCAGCGAGCCGCTAAGTGCCGGCGGAAGGAGAGGCAGCAGGAGAGGAGGCAGGAAAGGCAGCAGGAAGCGGCGATTCCCCTCTACTGCGATATCCATCGAGTGGAGGGGCACGGAACCTTGGCTTGCCCTGAGTTCTGGGAAGCAAGGAGGAGGATGGAAGCAACGGCGGCCGAAAGGGAGCAGCCGCAGCAGGAGGCCCAGGTTGGACAGGTGGCTTACCAGGTACCGCAGAGGAGGAGAAACGAGGACAGGATCGACCAAGGAGGAAGGGGGAATGTCATTCCCGGTCCGGGAGGCGGGCACGTCGGAGTAATCAACGGAGGGGCTGGGCTAGGAGCTTCCCGCAAGGGAAGTCTCCACCAAATCTACAAAAGGAGCGTCGCCTCGACGTCTCAGACCCCCCCTCCCTTGAACGAGATCACTTTCTCGGAGGAAGACATGCTCTGGAACGAGAATCCTTTCCATGACGCCCTGGTGATTCAGGCAGCAATCGAGGACTTCACCGTCGACTGAATCCTCGCGGATAATGGGAGCTCGGTGAATGTCATCTTCAAGAGAACCTTCATCGGCCTTCAGGTGGAAGCGTCCCGGGTTCAGGCAGCAGATGGGCCTCTCTTCGGCTTCTCCGGGGAGAAGAAAGAGGTGGAAGGAGGAGTGGAGTTGCTGGTCACCCTCGGGGGAACTTCGATCCGATGCCGCTTCGTCATCGTCGACGCACCCAACGGCTACAACGCCATCTTCGGACGGCCCCTCATCAACTACTTCAAGGCCGTCCCCTCGTCATATCATCAATGCCTGAAGTATTGTAGGGACGACGTCCAAGTCAGGGTCAGAGGAGATCCCAAGGCTTCCAGGGAATGCTACCTGAATGCGGTCAGCACCATCAGCTGGATGGGTGACGCAGAAAGATTGGAGAAGATGATGGAGCAGGAGGAGGGCCTGCAAGCTGTTGAGGAGCTGGAGGAAGTAGAGGTGACCTCCCTGAGAGGAGAGCCGGAGCTGCTGAAGATCGGAGGAGCCTTGCCCCCGGAAGGGAAGGTGGAGATAGCTGCCTGCCTGCAGAAAAATGCGGACGTCTTCGCATGGAGCGCCGCCGAGATGCCAGGGATTGATGCTGATGTTGCCTGTCATCGCCTCAACCTGGATCCAGCGACGGCCCCAGTCCGACAGAAGCAGAGGAAGAGCGCCACCGCTCTGGCGGGACCAATCCGGGAGGAAGTAGGGAAGCTGCTAGAAGCAGGTTTTGTTTCGGAGATCCAGTATCCAGGCTGGGTCTCCAATGTTGTAATGGTAAAGAAATCGGGAGGAGGCTGGAGACTATGTATCGATTTCTCTATGCTCAATAAAGCTTGCCCCAAGGATTGTTACCCCTTGCCTCAAATCGACGCGCTGGTTGATTCCGCCGTCGGGTTTCCTGTAATGAGCTTCCTTGATGCCTTTTCAGGGTATCACCGATCCGGATGCATCCCCCCGATTGTCGCAACGTTTCCTTCATCACCAGCGACGGATGCTATAGCTACAAGATGATGCCCTTCGGGCTCAAGAACGCCGACGCGACATATCAAAGAATGATGGATCACGTCTTTAGAGAGCAAAAGGGGCGGAATCTGGAAGTCTACGTGGATGACCTGCTCGTTAAGAGTAAGAGCGCCGCGGAGCACGTAGCGGATCTGACAGAGACCTTCGCCACCCTGAGGAGGTACAAGATGCGACTCAACCCGGCAAGTGTGTTTTTGGCGCGGGAAGGGGGAAGTTTCTGGGGCACCTCCTTACTCCCCTAGGGGTGGAGCCTAACCCCGACAAGGTGAAAGCCATCGTGGAGATGGCGTCCCCGAGGGATTCCAAGGAAGTTCAAAGGTTGACCGGAAGGCTGGCAGGTCTTAGCCGGTTTCTCTCCAAGGCCGGAGAGAAGTGTTCCCCATTCTTCAAAGCCCTTCGGGGGAACCAGAAATTCGAGTGGACCCCGGAGTGCGAGGAGGCCTTCATAAAGCTCAAACAACAGCTGACTCAAGCTCCTCTCCTTCAGGGTCCGCAGGGCGGTGAGGACCTCTTGCTCTACCTAGGGGTAGGGGCTGAAGCAGTCAGCTCGGTGTTGGTCCGAGAGGAGGGAAAGAAGCAGCTTCCGATCTACTACGTGAGCCGGGTGCTAAGGCAAGCCGAAACGCGGTACCCCATCCTGGAGAAGTTAGTCTTTGCCCTGGTAGTTTCGGCCAGGCGACTCCGTCCATATTTTCAAGCCCACTCTATCAAGGTAGTCTCCGAACACCCCTTGAGGAGTATCTTGGACGGAGTGGAGCACTCCGGCAGGCTCGCCAAGTGGGCTGTGGAGCTGAGCGAGTTCGACATCTCCTACCCCCCAAGGGTCGCGATCAAAGCACAAGCCGTGGCGGATTTCCTGGCCGACTTCTCGGCCGAGGTCGAGGCAGACACGGATGTCTCTCGGCCGGTCCCCTGGAAGATGTTCGTAGATGGCGCGTCAGGGAGACACTCCGTAGGAGCCGGGGTGGTGCTGGTTAGTCCTCAGGGGACTAGGATCGAGCAAGCCATCGAGATCCTTTTCCCAGTTACTAACAATCAGGCGGAGTACGAAGCCATGGTGGCTGGCTTGCGACTCGCCAAGGAGCTGGCCATCAGAGACATCCAGGCTTTTACCGACTCCATGGTGGCCGCATCTCAGATTCGGGGAGAGTTCGAAGTTCGAGATCCCATTTTGCAGCAATATCTGGTTAAGGTCAAAGGCCTGATCGGGGGGTTCCGATCCTTTCACGTTGAGCACGTGCCCCGAGAACGCAACTCCGAGGCAGACAATCTTGCGAAATACGGCCCTCGGGCTGGGGGAACCGCCATCGAGTTGTTTCGACCATCCATCGAAGAAGGCGAGTTGATGGAGATCGATCAGCGGGCCTCGTGGAGAGATCCGTTCATCACGTTCCTGGCAACAGGCCGACTACCATCTGACGGGCAAGATCAAAGAAAGTTTCGGTATAAGGCCGCGTACTACTTACTACAGGACGGCGAACTCTATCGCAAGACCATTTCAGGCCCCCTGGCCCGATGCTTGTCAGAGCTCGAGATTCCCCGGGTCCTCGAGGAGATTCACTCGGGAGAGTGCGGCAGTCACTCCGGGACCCGCACCCTGGAGCAAAGAATTCTGAGGCACGGTTACTTCTGGCCGACCATCCGAAAGGACGCAGAGGCCCATTCCAGAAAGTGCTCCCAATGTCAACTCTTCGCGCCCCTCGCGCTCCAGCCGGCCCAGCAACTTCGCTCGATTACCGCTCCGTGGCCCTTCGCAATTTGGGGAATGGATTTGATCGGCCCGTTCCCTCAAGCTAGCGGGCAAAGGAAATTTGTTCTGGTAATGGTCGACTACTTCACAAAGTGGATCGAGGCTAAGGCTCTGGCCAGGACCACGTCTCAAATCGTCAAGAACTTCATCTGGGGGGAAATTGCATGCAGGTTCGGGATCCCTCTGGCCATCATCACCGACAATGGGCCGCAGTTCGCCAGCCTGGAACTGGGAGACTTTTGTAAACAGTTGGGAACCGACCTTCGGTTCGCCTCGGTACATCACCCTCGGAGCAATGGGCAAGTAGAAGCCGCAAACAAGCTTATCATCAACTTGCTAAAGAAGAAGATCACCAATCTCAAGGGAAATTGGGCCGAACAGCTCCCTTCCGTCCTCTGGGCCCTCAGGACCACCCCGAACTCAGCCACAGGGGAAACACCCTTCAAGCTGTCACACGGGTCCGAGGCACTCATCCCGGTCGAATTTGAGGTGCATAGTCCAAGGGTCATCGCAGCCGAAGACGGAAGCGAGGAATGGCGGCTAGAGAATGAAGAGGCTCAGAGGCTCTCCCTAGATTATGTGGAAGAGCTTCGGGACTTGGCCTCCATGCGCCAGGAAGAAACCAAGAGGCGCATGGCGAGACACTTCGACAAAAACGTCCGCTTAAAGAACTTCCTCGCAGGGGACCTGGTCATGAGGAAGGTGGACGCCGCTGGGCGGGGAGCCGCCGTAGGCAAGCTCCATCCCAACTGGGAAGGACCTTTCATCGTCCAAGAAGCCTTGGCCACAGGAGGCTATTACCTACAAGACCAAGCGGGCGAGCAGCTGCCTGGGACCTGGAGCGGGGATGATTTGAAAAGATTTTACCCGTAGCGGTAACTCATGTATCTATTTTTGTAAACATTCTTAATATATAAAGGATGCGGGATTTCCTCTCTTTTGTGTTAAATGCGCCTCGAGGCTTCTGAGTGTTTCCATGGACCGCCTTGTAGTCGACCTCGGGAGGCAGCGGTCGGTTTGTTCCTCATACATAGCCCAGTACGGACGATGGGACGATGCTTCGGGATTTTAAGCGCTCTTGTAAGACCGAGCCTCTGCATTGTCGGCCGAGACCAGCTCCCCCCTTGCATGTCGGCCTACGTCTCCCCGAGTGCATCTCTCCTCCGTCTGGAGGACCTGCGAGGAACAGATCTGCACCCTGATCTCCCGGACTTGAGGAGAGGCTGGCCTCGTAAAACACCCAGAAGGGGAAGATCTCGAGCGAGCAGCAAGACAGGATAACCTGCCAAAGAAAGGGTATGAACGAGCCCGGAGGGAGGTGTGTGAATTCCGAGTGCGTTCGAAAAAGGACCCTCGATGAACACCACCCCCATCCTGATCATACCTGGAAGCGACCTTCACTGTCAAATCGGGATGCGGTACTCCAACCCGTTCTCACTGAATAGCCTAGTTCGGACGATGGGACGAGATTTCGGGACTTTAAGCGCTCTTGTAAGACCGAGCCTCTGCATTGTCGGCCGAGATCCGCTCCCCCCTTGCATGTCGGCCTAGGTCTCCCCGAATGCATCTCTTTTCCAACTAGAGGAATTCTGAGGGACGGGTCTGGACACCGATCCCCCGATTCGGCAGGATCAAGAGCGTCCCTCCGGGGAGAGTTTCTTTCTTGCCAAGATGTCTCTGGGATTAATCTCCAAAATATGTAAGGACGCAGGATTTAATTCAAGACTTCGAGTTGAGCAGCGTCGTAAGACCAGTATCCCCACGAGCTCCTCTCCTCGGGAATCGGCCGATCTCCTCGATTGTAATTCAAGACTTCGAGTTGAGCAGCGTCGTAAGACCGGTATCCCCACGAGCTCCTCTCCTCGGGAATCGGCCGATTTCCTCGATTGTAATTCAAGACTTCGAGTTGAGCAGCGTCGTAAGACCGGTATCCCCACGAGCTCCTCTCCTCGGGAATCGGCCGATCTCCTCGATTGTAATTCAAGACTTCGAGTTGAGCAGCGTCGTAAGACCGGTATCCCCACGAGCTCCTCTCCTCGGGAATCGGCCGATCTCCTCGATTGTAATTCAAGACTTCGAGTTGAGCAGCGTCGTAAGACCGGTATCCCCACGAGCTCCTCTCCTCGGGAATCGACCGATCTACTCGATTGTAATTCAAGACCTCGAGTTGAGCAGCGTCGTAAGCCCGGTATCCCCACGAGCTCCTCTCCTCGGGAATCGGCCGATCTCCTCGATTGTAATCCAAGACCTCGAGTTGAGCAGCGTCGTAAGCCCGGTATCCCCACGAGCTCCTCTCCTCGGGAATCGGCCGATCTCCTCGATTGTAATCCAAGACCTCGAGTTGAGCAGCGTCGTAAGCCCGGTATCCCCACGAGCTCCTCTCCTCGGGAATCGGCCGATCTCCTCGATTGTAATCCAAGACCTCGAGTTGAGCAGCGTCGTAAGCCCGGTATCCCCACGAGCTCCTCTCCTCGGAAATCGGCCGATCTCCTCGATTGTAATCCAAGACCTCGAGTTGAGCAGCGTCGTAAGCCCGGTATCCCCACGAGCTCCTCTCCTCGGGAATCGGCCGATCTCCTCGATTGTAATCCAAGACCTCGAGTTGAGCAGCGTCGTAAGCCCGGTATCCCCACGAGCTCCTCTCCTCGGGAATCGGCCGATCTCCTCGATTGTAACCCAAGACCTCGAGTTGAGCAGCGTCGTAAGCCCGGTATCCCCACGAGCTCCTCTCCTCGGGAATCGGCCGATCTCCTCGATTGTAATCTAAGACCTCGAGTTGAGCAGCGTCGTAAGCCCGGTATCCCCACGAGCTCCTCTCCTCGGGAATCGGCCGATCTCCTCGATTGTAATCCAAGACCTCGAGTTGAGCAGCGTCGTAAGCCCGGTATCCCCACGAGCTCCTCTCCTCGGGAATCGGCCGATCTCCTCGATTGTAATCCAAGACCTCGAGTTGAGCAGCGTCGTAAGCCCGGTATCCCCACGAGCTCCTCTCCTCGGGAATCGGCCGATCTCCTCGATTGTAATCCAAGACCTCGAGTTGAGCAGCGTCGTAAGCCCGGTATCCCCACGAGCTCCTCTCCTCGGGAATCGGCCGATCTCCTCGATGACGAGAATGAGGGGCCCGCAGGCTATGTTCGACGACTAAGCCCGGTTCAATTTTCGTCACGCGCGAGCAGGCGAGCAGACCTCGCGCGAGCAGGCGAGCTGATCTCGTGCGAGTAGGCGAGCTGATCCCATACGGGGAAGCGAGCTGGAACCGCGCGAGTAAGCAAGCCCCGGGGGGCATGCAAGTATGTCCCACACGGTTATCTCAGCAGGTTCACGAGTATCCGGGTGCAAGGGCGAGTATGTCCCGGCGAGCGGATGGTCGATGTCGGGACCATCCCCCTGCGACCCAGCGAGCGTTCCTCTCCGAGCCTATGAGCCTAAGCGAGTAACATCCAGTCAGAAAGAAAAACCAAAACCTTGTATAAATCATTAAGTCAAAAATTTGGTTTACAATACAAAAAGAATATCGGCGAGCAACTAGGACTCGTCGTCGCCAGTATCAGGCCGATATTCATCATCCCCTATATCGCCGATATCTGCAAAGTCGTCGCTCTCTGCGCTCTCGCCGCTGCTGCTTCCGCTGCCGCTGCCGCTTCCGCTGCTGTCAGAATCACTGGAGCTGGTCGTCGACGACGCGCTATACGGCGGGACAGTCCCCTCGGCGAGCAGCTCGGGAATGAGCTCGTCGACAGTGAGTGGCTTCTCCCCCTCGACGAGCTGGCCCCCGAGCCTGAGGCGCGTGAGTATGACGTTCCCCGCCGCCCGCACAATCTCGCGGCGAACAGAGGATCTCTCCTCCCAGAGGACGTGTGATTGCTTCACCACTCGCGCCGGGTCCTCGGGTAGCGGGGTTGAGGAGCTCAGCCGTCCTTCAGCAGCGACCAACCTCGTCTCCATCACCGCTGCGCGAGTTTGGGCCGCCTCCAGCTTGGCCTGGGAGGCGGCGAGCTTCTCCTCGCACTCGGAGAGTTTCTTCGCCGCTTCTATCTCGGCAGCCTGCGAAATGATCGACGTCAGGATCTATCAACGAAGCAAATCGAGCAAACCCACCCAAGGACAGCTCACCTCGAAGTCCTTCCAGCGGACTGACTGCATGCCGAGGTCGATGGCCTTCTTGGAGACGACCTTGAGGGCATCGGTCGTCTCCAACAGCTTCCTTGCCGAGTAGTGACCCAGCTCGGCAGACCGAGCGAGCGCACATGCCGACTGGTGGGCGAGCTCCGACGGGGTCAGCTCCAGGACGGACTCCGCGTCGACCCGACCATAGATGGCGTGGAGGACGGCGAACGCCTCCCCCTTGTCCTCCCAGTAAGTCGACCAGGACGGGAGGTTGGTGCTCAGCAACACCGAGTTGTCCCCCGCCGACCAGGTCACGAGCGGGCGACCGTAGGCGTCCACCACCCCCTGCCCGAGGCCGTAGTTGGGGTGGAAGTGGGGCGACTGGGTGCCCGTCGGCGATCGGCGATCGACGGATCGTGGCGACGAGGTCTTCGCCCTCTTCCTCGCAGGGCCCTGCGAGCTGGCCCGCGACTTTCCCTTGACCGCCTTCTTCTTCTCCCCAACGTCGGCAGGAGGGCGAGCATCCGACTGCGTGGCGACGACTTCCTTCGCCAAAGGAAGCGGCTTCTCCGGAAGCTCGTTGGAAACTGCAAAACGCGCGACAAAGTTAGCTTCAGCGGCAAAAGGGCGAGCGAGTAACCAGGGCGCATTTCGAGCTCGGCTTACTTTCATTAGGGTGGACTGCCTCAAGCACGTTGACGTTTAGTCGCCAGAAGATGACGTCAAAGCGCCGACCGCGAAAGTATTCGAAGAGCTGCTCGCGAGCTCCTTCGAGGATGGGAGGAAGGAAGGCGACGTCGGCTGGTTGGTGCGGCCTGCCGAGAATACCGCCGAAGTCGCCATGGACGACCATCAGCTGCTCGCTCCAGCGATGGACCTTATTCGCGGTCCCGACCAGGGTGCAGACGTGGCTGCTAAAAAAGATGACTCCCTCCGAGGTCGCCGCAAAGGCGAAGATGCGGCGGAAGACGGAGAGGTCGAAGGCGATCCTCTCTTCCCGAAGGAAGCATAGGAACCCCATAATGATCGCTACGCCGTTAGGATTGATCTGCACGGGGACGATCCCGAAGTAGCGCAGGACCTCGCAGAACTCCGGCCAGAAGGGTAGTCGCAGGCCTGCGTCGAAGTGACGCAGCGACATTACCAGCGAACCCTCAATATGGGTATTGAGGCGCTCGCTGCGAGTGGGGAGTCTCGCCGAGTACTCATCAGGCAGGAAGCGTTTCTTGAAGGTCGCCAGTTCTTTCTCGGTGGTTATGGACTTCTTGAAAGCCGCGTCTGCGAAGTTAATTGCGTGAGCCTGTCGGCGAGCGCTGGCGTCGTCGCCGACCATGTTGGCGAGATCCGTAAGCAATGAGAGCGACGAGTTGGTTGTCCAGATACTCGTCAGGAGGAAAGAAGGTCGCTGCAATAATACGCTTTATGACCCACCTACCCCTCCTATTTATAGATATGATAAGCCCAGGGGGGGTCAGTCGTCCCGGCGAGTATCTAACGAGCTCGCACGATGAAGATTGCGACATTATCAGGTGAACTAAAGCTCGGCACATCAAGAAATAAAGCGCGCACACAGAGGCGAGAATATTCGCACACATGAATTAATCAAATTAAAAATAGGTCCGGAAGTACAAGTCGCACAAGGCGAGTTACATTCGAAAAACAAAGAAAAACTATGGCGCCCTCGGCCGCTCGGGAGGGTGCGGATGTCGCCCAGCCCAGCCGATCTCGCGTGCACGCCGGTAATGCTCCGTCGCCAGCGCTGTCGCATCGTCGCCAAGCCTGAGCTGCTCCTCCATCCTCGCCAGACGCCCAGCAGACCCCATGCTCGCCCGGATGCCGGCCAGCTCGTCAAGCACCAGCTGCAGACGGTGGTTGTTCAACTGCAGCTGGCGGTCATTTTCTTTGACCACGTGAAAGCGAGCTTCATAGTTTTCCAAGGTCGACTGGAGCCCTTCGACCTTGGCCATCCTCGCCTCCAGAGCCGAGATGCGTCGGTGAGGATCGCAGATAGCGAGCTGGTCGAACTTGCTCTTCAGCTCCATGTGGGCGCGAATGGCGGCCTGACGATACTCGCTCCCGGACAGCCCGAGAGCGTCGATGAAAGCCGCCCCAGAGGTCGCAGGGCGATCTGACAAGGCAGGAAGGTCATCAGGACAGAAAAAGCATAGCGGTAGTCAAAGTAGTAGGAGGCTCACCACGGCGAGGAGATCGGGATCGGCGCGGCGAAGAAGGTCGCCCGGAGGTATCTCGCCTCCCCGAAGAGCTGCTCGGAAGATCGGCAGGCCTGCCCCGCCCGCGCTCTCCAGACCCTCGACCGACGTAGTCAGGGTCTTCGACCCGCGGAGGAAAGTAGGGTGGCCGCGGCCTCTCCGGCTTCTTCACCGGCGGCGGAGCTTGAGATGAGCTCGCAGAGTGGTGCGGAGCCCTCGGCGCAGGAGGCGGAGGAGGTCGCGGATGGTCCGACTTCGGCAGAGCAGACAGAGGCGGCGGAGGGGGCAAGCCGGTGCTCGGCGTCTGGCCAGGAGTGGCGACCGCGGGCGGCGGCGACGGCAATGGAGCGCTCACCGGGGGTATCTTCCCGCCGCTCGCAACAACACCAGCCGCCGTACTCGCCGGAGGAACCTCGCGCGCCGCCCCAGATGACCCGGCAGGAGTGGTTTTCGCCGGCAGCTCCTTACCCGCAGGCGGGGGGCCCTTCACCAATGCCGCCCCAGGCGCCTTCCCCGAGCCGAGGCCTATCCTGACCGTGTAGGCGGTCTTGGACGGCCTGTCGGCCGCCAGGGCGAGTAAGGGCGCCGAGCTGAGGGGGACGACATCAAGTGCCGCGTCCGCGACAATCGGAGAATCTGCATAAGAAAAGAAGTCAGCAAAGGAGCAGCGACAACCCAGCAGGGAAGAGTTCGAGGTAGCGACCTGTCACGGTGACGACCTCGGCCTGAGACGCCGCAGACTCCTTCACGGCCGCGAGCTCCTCGGTCACTCCCGGGTTCTCCAGCGGGCTGCCCCGGGTCGACCCAGGGAGGTCGTCGAGCCCTAGGTCGTTCAACACCCTCTGGGTGCTGGACGACACTACGAGATTTTCAGTCGCCGCGGCGACCTGATGCGGCAGTGGAGGCGAGCTGACCATCGTAGTGGCGGGCTGCTTGACCTTTTTCGCCTTCTTCTTCTTCTGCGGGGGCAAGGCAGTAGGGTCATCCTCGCGCGGTCTTTTCGACCTAGCTATGCCGAGGAGGCCAGACAGGGCGGCGAGATTGTCCTTCAACAACTGCTCAGCGTCCGACATCTTCGGCGAGCTCCAGGGACCGTCTAAAAAATGAAGCCCCCCCTATTTATAGACTACTCTACCAGCAGACGACGATGCGAGCTGACCATATACCCGGCAGGGATGCTCGCCGAATAGGTGTTGGATGAATCTTTCCGGGCTCCTATGTCGCCCAAAAAGAGCGGGGATTGTGTACAACCCATATTCGACAAGGGAGGGCCCTACTACCGCCAGGTCATCAAAAGTCGAAGGCAACAAGACAAGGTGGGGATCCAGACCAGCACTCCGGGCCGCGGAAGGTTCGGGCGAGTATGACGAGCTCCCCAGGCCAACTCGCCAGGTGGCGACTATGACCAGATACCCGCCTCTTCCAGGCAAGCTCCCCGGGGAAGTCGCCAACTTGCCAGGGGGGGGGGTATAAGTAAGACCCCCCCTTCTTTGGTTTTCCCTATAAATAGGACCCCAGGGGTACGAAAGAGAGGACAAGCAAATCTCGGCCTGAGCCCTTGCAAGCTCCAACAACTGCCCTTGACTCGTTATTGCTCAAGCTCGCCTCTTTCGTACCTAGCTCGGCCAATCTGGTTGAGAAAGGGTTGCTTCTCCTAAGCAACTGGGTACGTGGCGGGACCTTCCTGCCGCAGCAACCTGGGGTCTTGTTTGCGCAATTTGCTTCTGTTTCCTGACCAGAGATCATCTTCTCGACCGGCCGACCAGTAACTTCAGGTTGCCTAGTCCGATTTCTGAGGTTGAGAAATTTCTCGGCTTCAACAGGTAGCTTCATTGGGATTTGGGTGAGAAGACTAAGAACGAAGATCTACCACTACCTATGAGATCATGTTTGCCCTAATATCGCGAAGGAAGCGAGCCTCGGTTGCGGATGCATAGGATGAGGGTTTCCACTATTTGAAGTCACGATGATCGAAGGGCTGTTAAACCATCAAAAGAGGAAGCCTCCTTCTGGGGATGCTCTTCGATGAATCTGCAGGCAGCGGAGGTAGGGATGGGATTCCGCGAGGTGGAGGGAGTGCTACAACACAAAGGGGGAGGAGTTGCGTGAATAGGGTTGGGGTTGCGATTCGGAATTTTAAGAGAGATGGTATGACACATTCAGATCAGACAGATGATTTTGAAGGTTTAGGGAATTCAATGGTCCGATTTAGGTGGGTGGTACTCAAGGTTACACAGTATGCCGTCAATTAAATCTTTATATATTTACGAGTAGTTCCGCACGGGCTTCGCTCATGCTCGCTGACTCTTAGCGGGATGCACCCATGCTCGCTGACTCTTAGCGGGCTGCGCCCGCTTTTGAGCGGGCTGCACCCGCTTTTGAGCGGGTTGTGCCCGCCTTCGAGCACTTTTATTCAAAACATATACATATGAGTACTTAAAATGACCGTAAAAAAATATGAATCAATATTCATATTTTTATTCTGTAAAAAAATGTAAAATTTTAGCTAAAAAATCAATTTCTCTCTCTCTCTTCTCTTCCCCTCCCCTCTCCCTCCTATCCCTAAATGTAGGGTTAGGAGGGCTATAAAAATTCTCTCCCCATCTCTCTTTTCTTTTTCTTTCTCTCTCTATTTATTGGATGGCTAGGATCAAAAACTTGGCACAACTTGGATGACTAAGATTTATATATATATATATATATATATATATATATATATATATATATATATATATATATATATATTGGGAGAAAGAGAGAGGGAGAGAGAGAAAGACGAGTGATAGGCATATGCATGGAGCTTTGCCCCTACGAGGCTACGACCAACCGCGACAGTATCTTGATACATAAAATTTAAAAACATTTCTCTAATTTTACGAACTATAGACAAGAGTACTTATCATTTCACAACATGTGATATTTAAGAATATCAAGTGTTGTATTCTACAGGGTTTGTCGATTACTTCAACTCACGAACTTACTATTACTTTATCAGCAAAATAGAGTTTGAGTTGATCTTGAAAATGATAAAATATGAAGAAAAAGATCATTTATTCTAGAATTGTTTTAAAGTACGAAAAACAATTTGTAAATCTAGCTATTCATAAGCATTTGATTAAAAATAACTTGACTGTGGAGATTTTCAAATTATGATAGCATCTCATTAGAGGAATATTATCATCTAAACTTAGGTTGATCGATTAAAATCTCTCGACAAGTCGAAACCCTTATAAGCTTGCTTTACGAGATAAACCTTTCTTTTAGATTTGATTTCAATCCAAAAGATTTTTGTTTTCCTCTCTCGAGGGGACATGCAATCCCTTTTACATACCCATAAGCAATCTACTTGTATTCACAAAACGCTAGACCAACTAGAATAAAGATCTAAATTGACTATATCATATACTCGAAATATGAAAGGTGAGAAATAGATCCATCAATGAGGACTGTTGATCGATCTCTATCACCTTCCCTTTCTTGATGGATGGTCGAAACAACTCTGTGACTGTACCCAATGCTTTATGGCCGTACTTGGCCAATCAATCAGTCTGTGAATTTTTCTCCCTTGGCACATGATGGATCGAGAAAGAATGGAAGGTGTCGACCAATTCCTTCACCTTGACCAGCTATCGCTGTAACAATGGTCTGCGCACCTCAAAATCTCCCCTGACCTGGTAGGCGGCCACTAGGAAGTCCATATGAGCTTGAGTTTCTAGAATCCCCAACCCACAGGCGCGGTAGAGCCCGATTATCACAACTTCATACTCAACTTGATTATTAGTGATCGGGAAATGAATGTCGACCACATGCTCAATCTTTGTATAATGGGGACTCATAAGGACAACGCCTACCCCCATCAAGTATTACCCAACATCTACAAGCATCTCCCAAGTTATTCATTCTGGTGCTTTTGATTCACGCAGTTCTACTGTACAATCAGTCGAAAGATTAATCACCGCTTGAGCCTTCAGTGCCAAATGGGGAACAAATGATATTTCGAACTTGTTGTGTTTCACCGGCCACTTAGCCAGTCTCCCAAAGTGCTCCACTCCTTCCATAATGTTGCGAAGTGGATGATTAGTCACCATCTTAATTGAGTGAACCTGGAGTTTAGGTCAAAGCTTCTGGGCTGATACGATGAGAGTGAATGCCAACTTATCCAAAATGGGGTAACAAAGCTCCGCTTCTGCAATACTATACTCACATAGTAGATAGGAAGCTGCTTTCTTCCCTCCTCTCAGACCATAATGGATCTTAATTACCACCTTGTCTCCTACTTCGATGTAAAGAAAAAAGTCCTCACCACATCGCTGCCCTTGCAACAAGGGTGCATGCGCTATTTAGAGATTCAAGCTTCAAAAGGCTTCTTTGCATTCCACCGTCCACTTGAATTTTTTATTGTCACGCAAAGTTTTGAAGAAGTGTAAGCATTATCTCCCATCCTCGAGAGAAATCTACTCAATACTGTTAGCTTACCAATCAAGCATCGAACCTCCATGTTTCTAGGGGCCTCCATCTCCATGATAAAAGAGGGTGGGTGCATGCAGATTTGATGGTAACTAGAAAAAGCATCCAAAACTCATAATAGAGAATCCAATGGTTAAATCTACATGTGTGTCGATTCGAGACAAGGGACAATAATCATAGGGGCAAATTTTATTAAAAAAAATGAAAAATTGACGCACATCCGCCACTTCTCGTCAACCTTTTTCACCATTACAACATTGAAGACCTAGCATGAAAACTGAATCTCTGACACAAATCTCGCCTCCAATAGCTTCTTCAACCCCTCTTGGATGGGCTCGACCAATATGGTGATTATGACCCTCTTCTTCTGTAGGATGGGGCAGATTCCTTAATCAAGGTTGAGATGGTGGCAAGCCACATTAGTGTCGATCCCTAATATGTCTGCGGAGCTCTAGGTGAAGATGTTCACATTTTCCTGGATGCAGGACAACATCTTCTCCTTATCTTCCTCCTCCAGCTCTCCGCTAATTTCCACTTTCTCGAGCCTTCAACCACCCTCAATTTGAATCTCTTTCGCCACCACTTCTTCAGTGACCTCCTACCTTACCATCTCCTTCATCACCATGTATACCACCCTGACCTTCTTCTTCTAGCTGATATTGTTGACAACATTGAGATAACACTGTCTAGACACCTGGGGATCACTCCTGATCCAGATCTATAGGCCTCGTATGTTATACTTTAAGAACTAGTGGTAGGATGAGGGGACACACTAGAAGGCGTTGATAAATGACCTTCCAAATATGTCGTTATAATTGCTAGCATGTCGACGATTATGAATCAACAATTTTTTGATGTCCCACTCAGCGTCATGAGGAGCTCCACTCCCTCCTTTCGACCTCCTTCCTCTCATCGGAGAAAACAAAGACAGGTCCATCGGTGGTAGTGACCCTCTTATCTTAGACCACTATGATGTCGAAATCCTTCTTGAAAACTGCATTAACGGATCTCCCATTATCGCCAGGATTCGGAACACCATGAAGATTCGACCGCTACCTAGATCACCACTGTGTAATGGAAGGGATTCTCGTTCCTTATCGTGTCTTCCACTAAGAAGATGATCTCTCCAAGTTGGGGTGGTGTTTGGGAAGTGGATGCCACACTTCCACGATACATCACGTGTAGACTCCCCTTTTTGGTGGCCTCCCTGATTCCTCCACAACCACCTTGGTATACCCTGTCCTCACATCCTCTTGAGGCCTAACCCATGTGCCTTAATTGCTCACTTCTTCTATTCCTCCCCGCTCCTATTACGCTCATCGGAATGTTCCTCTAACATCGCCACTCAACTTCAAAAATTCTGGGCACGTTGTCATCGTGTGGCCTTCCACTTGGTGGAAATCACAATAAGGCATCACCCTTCTATTTTCCACTCTTCTTGGCAGTTAGGATCTTCCCCCTCTCCCCGACCTCGAGCCTGACCAATCGTCTTGGCCTCTCTCGATAAGAATTGATTTTGCCTCCAAGGCCTTGGCCTCCTCTCAGGCGAGTTAAAGCGAGCTCGGTGCTCGAGAGAAAATCTCTGTCCCAGACCCACCTAATGTGGTCCTCCTGCTGTCCTCCAAGCTTGTTTATCGACTAAACCTTAAAATCTCCTCTCTTACCCTTGCCACTCTCGAACTCCAAAAGGTCTCCTTTATTCTTTCCTCCTTAGCTCCTCTTGTACAACCCATATTCGTTGAGGGTGGACCCCTCCAGAGCCAGGTCAGCAAGACTCAAAGTCAACAAGTCAAGACAGAAGTCAGAGTCGCATGCTAAAATCTACCTCGTACCCTGCTTGGCCATTTTTAGTTGCGGTGGGGAAGCTTCTTCTAAGCATCCAGGTACGTGGTGGGACCTCCCTGCCGCAGCACCTGGAGTCCTTTTTATTGCATGTCTATTTCTACGTCCTAGCCCGTTAGCCATCGAGTCTGACCGCTGAACCGGTAACCTTAGGCTGCCTTGATACGAATTTTGGAGTAGGGATTTTCCCGGCTTCAACACCTCCCTCTTCTTAAACTCCACCTTTCTGGTGTCAGCCATCGTCCTCTCTTCTCCACTCGTCAGCTTTGCCAATTTAGCCATGAAGCCATAATTTGCGGCCTCACACTCGATGTACTGCCTCGCGCGGTCAATCAAATCTTCAAAGGATATCGGAGGGCGTCAAGCTATATCAATCTTGAAGAGGCCTTCCTGCAGCCTGATTGTGAGGGTGAGTTGTGGAGTGCATCCTGACACTTCTTGGACATTGAGAACTTCCTCCTGAAAATAATTAATGAAAGCTCAAGTGACTCATCAGGGTCCTGCATGACGAGAAATAAAGTTTTCGGACCTTTCTTCCTCCTCTTCAAGGCGATAAAGCGTAACAAGAAACCCTTTTGGAGGTCCTCGAAGCTGTAGATAGAGCTCGACATCAATTGGTGGAACCAATCTCCCGCTTTCCCTTAAAGGAAATGATGAACAACTTGCATGTGAAGGCGGCCGTCATCTGACGATTCGAGACGACATCTTCGAAACATTGCAGATGCTGGATAGGATCATCTTTTCCGAATAGTAGCTCATTTGCTAGTTCTTTGAATCCCTCCGACACCGAGGCTGAGAGAAATAACTCGCAAAAAGGGCTTGCTAGGGAGACTTAGCAAGAAGGGCTAGTTCACCTGAACTCTTTTTTCGAGTAGCGAGTTGGTGGCGGGCTTGCAGAGAGAACTCTTATGTGTAGCGTATGATACTCTTCTTCCTGGACGACTTCCTTGCTAAATGCCGAGTCGCCTGCTTTGACCCGCCTCGCTGGGTGAGATGATAATCAGTGGTGGAGGCTCCGCCACCTTACTGCGAGGTATGTGTAGGTATCGCAGTGTTTCCTCTATCGATTTTTTGAACTCACAAAATTACTTTGCACCACGAACTTGCTTGATGGGTGCGAGTTGTCTTGGTCATCTCTATGCTCTCCATGTCTAGTCATAGTGTCGTTGGGTGAGGTTTCCCTCTCAAGCTACCAGTCCATGTTCACTGCACCAATAATGTTAAAACTCAGATACCAGTTCAACGCAGTTCGGACAAAGAGGGGGTAACTTGCATTACTTATTTCACCGTCATTGCCCGAGACTGAATATTTCGAGCCTAGATTTGACCCTCACCAATTGAAGAAAGTCCTGTCTGCACTCGGACCCGCGAGCTACAATAAGGAGGTCTCACCATATACCCAGAAGTTTTTGGCAACCTCCCCTCCCAAAGCCAAATTTGAGCTCGACAACTCAGACGACACATAGAAGAGATTCAAAAAGTGTGAGCTCTATGGCTGGGTCTGCCTTCTCTGAGGTGCTATGAGGTCCTATTTATAGGCAAGACATCTCGAGGGTAAAAAGTCTTTATTGGCCTACAGATAGCTGTCTCTGTCATACCCTAAATGTTATTCCCAGACCCAAATGGTCTGCAGATAGCAGCCAGCTTCGCCTTAACGAGAATACTATTCCCAGACTCTTACAATTTGCTAATATCCAAACTCCTAAAAGGCTTGCTGCCTATGGACTTGGGCGAGCCCAAGGGTTGAGATGGCATAGGCTCGCCTCGCCCACCTAGATTGACTCGGGCTCGCCTCGGCCACCTGCATTGACCCGGGCTCGCCTCGCCCACTTGGGTTGACCCGGGCTCGCCTTGCCTACTCGACGGAGAGTCGCCCTGCTACTCGGACTCGCCCACTAGACCGCGGGTTGAGCTCGCTCTTGGCCATCGACAAATCCAATTACCTTTTCGAATTCACCCACTGCACATTTGGGTTAGACCTGCTCACTTGGGCTTAATGGGGCGAACCATCTCTCTGATTGTTGAGTACGGGTTGTACATTAAGCATCCTCCAATTATGAGATTTTTTTCATATTGTATTATAAAATTTATTTTTGAAACTTTTCATCACTCAAAGATTTTAATAGTTGCATTTTTCACTCTCATACTTCAAAATATCAATGTTAAAGGCTTTCAAGGATGCAATATATCAAAATTAAGGGTTTATTTGTTTAGCCGTGAGGAGTCGCGGCGGGAGGAGATGAGGTGGCCCATCGAAACGGAGGGCATGATCAGGGGTTCAAAATGGGGTTTTTTGCCCCGTTTCTCATGACGCGGCGGGTCCAGTCAGAGCAAAAGCCGCCGGAGAACGTTTATTTTCCCGCCGTCTGGCCGCATTTGCCCCCAAACGGCCGGACAAAATACCGCCCCAAAGGAACTCTTAATATTTAGAGGTGCCAAAAGTCCCGTAGTATTTGGTTGTGAGAGTAAAATCCTACTCGAAAATCAGACTTTTAGGGCCCGGCTTCCCTTCCAGTCAGTCGTCTTCCCCGATCCTCTCAGGGCGAATTGCTCAGGGCCCTCAACGTCTTCTCTATATTTTTTCGCCCTCTACTGGAATTCGGTCTCAGTGGCCCTTCGGGTACTGTCCTTTCTTCGAGATTAGTGGTATGTTCTGACGTTCTCGTGAAATTTTCAAATCTGATTTTTGTTACAGTAAGCGTTTGATCTTTGTTTGTCTACTCCCGCGGCATTCTGTAGATCTGGAATATGTTAAAATCGTTCAAATAAGCTTGTGTTTATTTGTTTGCGTTGTAAGATTTGGTAGAATAATGGGGGCATGCTTGCCTCTTCCCGTTCTTATGTTTGTGTTCTGTTACTACATCGTCTCTGTCGCCCTAGCGAACATTTTGAGCACATCGGATGAATCCCCTTCTCCCGCACCTCCTGCGATACTTGTTGTCGCAGATTCCTACAGCACCATCGAAGACAACAACCTTGCCCAAGCAGCCAACAACTCAGCACCGACACTACTACAGTGACTCCCCTCCGCTTCCCTTGTTGTAAGGTAGCCACCTCCGGGGACGCCCTGGTTCCAAAAGGGTACCTTCTCACCTCACTAATTTGGCCCTATATGAGGATTTTTTTTGGGAATTGTTACTAGTACCAAATGGATATTCACACCCAAAATTTTTAAAAATTTAGCCTCTTTATTTTTAAAACAAACCTGCTATTTGTACCCAAAAGCCATTTGTCTCCTCGCCCTAAACCCGATCCCGCAGCGTAAACCCGCACCCCTTCTTTGCTCGCAGGCTCCCACCGCCGTTCGTCGCCATTCGCTCGCAGACGCTCCCCGGCGTTCCTTTCCTCCCTCGTCAGCCGACGCCCCCTCTCTTCGGTCGCCGATTTAAACTGTAATTTCTGTTATGATTTCTGAGTTCTGCCACCGATTTATGTTGTAATTTGGGGTGTCACAGAGATTCAGGTGGTCAACAATGTAGTTCCAAACCATTATACACATATGAGATCAAAAAATTGCTTTTCTTAAGAATTTTCATATATGAGTACAAATATCAAGAATGGGTACAAATATCGCATTTGGGTACAAATATCATTGAGTTACAAATATCCATTTTTGAGGTATCAATGACAATTCCTTTTTTTTAATCCGGAGCCGGTTTCCAAATATTTGTCTAGAAAACACACGATTAAGGCTTCGTTTGGCATAGCGGTGGCAGTCGTAAACGCATGGGCTAAACCGTTCATCCATTGGAACATAAAAGTGGATGATTAGGTGGACGTTTATGAATGACAATTTATCCCCCATATTCATGACCGCCACCACCGTGCCAAACAAAGCCTAAAACATATGAATATAATATAACAACGAGATAACAAAATGAGATTCCGCAGGGCAAGCATTGAGCGAGCATCAAAACTATTAAAAGATAATGGAGGAGATTTAGCGGGGAGACCATTGAGAGAGCACTTGACGTGCAAAATTTAACTATTTAAAGATTAAGGAGCGAGATTCCGCAGGACAATCATAGGTTGACCATTTAAGGACCTATGAGCGAGCATTGGGAGAGCAATAGAAGAATATATAGAGATCGATAAATAAATTATATTATGTTTTCAACCAACTGTTTGAGGTTAGCGTTCAAGCGTTCAGGACTAGCAGACGAAGAATCCTCAACGATCATCTCTTCAAGGCAAATAGGTGGAGATCATTGAGCGAATAACCAGAGATTGTTGGGCAAGCGATCATTGATTCCTCAATGGCCACCCGACCTGCATTTTGTTGGCGATTTAAGCAAAGTATACGATAATTCCTCAACTACTCTTTGAGTCTCAAGTCTCGAGTTTCCCATGGGGAACTACTTGAAAATTAAAGGCTAAGCGAATGGATCCTTACACTGTACTTAAAAGAATTGAAACAAATGCTTATGAACTAGATATCTCGTAGAGTATGAGAGTTTCACTTGTATTCAATGTAGAAGATTTAACACCATTCTTTAAGCTTCATGAGTACATGTTCCCTTCACCCTCTACCACCACAACTCCTCAACCTCCGTTTTCCTCCACCACTCCACCAATCCACCGTAGTCCCAGCTGTCACCGATTTCCCCTCCCACTTCAGCGCTTCAACCACAGCCTTTCTATACCACCCAGTTTTCAGCACAACCTGAATCCTCGACACCGAGTGATCCTATGACTTATGTTTCTGTACCACCTCCTTTGCTATCAGTTCCATCGTATTCAATTGCCAGTCCGTTCGATGTCATCCCAGAGATTGTGGTCCATGAACTTGTATCTGCACCAGAACATAATCTGATACTTGGTTCATTGGCAAAACCGCCTTTTTACTGATGATACGTGAATTTCCGCAGCAAAGCTCGAGAGACTTGCCCCCGCCCTACGACGACACTCTGATCATCTTCATTTTACAAAGATTAATGATTCTAAAACGAGGGAGTTGATCCGGAGCAGCTCGGCCGACCCGTTCGGGTCTACTCGCACCGACTTTGAGCATAGTGCGATCAGGACCGGGACTGCTCATCATGACCGAATCACCGATCTTAACATTATTTTTTGTGAGATAAAAAAAACAATGAATCATGGCCGTTCATTGTTAACCCCCCCCCCCCCCCCCCCCAATATCTATATATAGAATATAGAGGGTGATGACTTTCATTTAGGAGCATTGAAGATGGAGTGTTGATGCCTAATCTTTGGCCATTTCGGTGCCGAAGCTGAGCCCCGGGTGTAAAACCCGGATCCCTTGCCCTCCTCCCTGTTGCGAGCCATTTCGCCCTCCTCCATCCCATTGCCGACCACCAATCCTTCCTCCAGCAGCTTCCCAAGCTACCTTCCTAGTTTTGCTTTTCCATCCCTTTACCGGCCACCATACAACATTCTAGAACCTCTGCACAACAGATTGCCTCCATCACTCTTCACTCCCCTCCCACCCCACTGCCGACCTCCATACATCCAATTCAACACCTTCTTTAGCAGTCGGCCTCCACTTCCCCCTTTCCCTTCATTAAATTCCCAAACAAAACAACTCGAAAATCCCTTGCATCCACTTTTGGTGATCGCTGAAAAATCACCTTCGGCCACCTCCGGTGACTCCTCTAATCCTCTTATCATTTCCACCAATTTTAAGTTTTTCGGCGATCGCCGTGAAACGCCTTCGGCCACCACCATCACCATCTCCGACAACCCTCGCCAAAAACCACCTCCGACAGCCACCACAGTCACCACCTCCCCACTACACCACAACCACCCCATAATTACTTTGCAACTTCCTCCACTTTCCCACCTCCCTAAATTTTCGGATCTATTACTAAAATATAGCCTGCACCTCCTCTCCACACACTCCATAACAGCCAGCTTCTCTATCCCCTGCCCATTCCTCACGTTGAGCCACAAAACCTCCTCCTCTCCTAAATCCGACCCCACCTCCCACTATTCATGCTGCCCACCTTTCACCCCCCTCCCAACCGACCATTTCCTGCTGCAGGAAATCCCTTTTACAGCAACTTACAACCCTCCTAAACTCATTCCTGCTGCTGTACAACCCTTGTGCTCACTTTCTAGCAAGCCCTCTGCATCCTGGAAGCATATCCAAACTTCCCAGCTCCCTGTCGAGCCCTCCCAGTAGCTGGATTCTGAATTCCAGCCCCCTCCAGCCGCAGACAGCCCATTGCAGCTCTATTGAATCCTGAAATCCAGCCCCGGGTGGCTCTCCCGGCTCTCCCCAGCTCTCCTAACACACCTCAACCCCCCAATATTGTGCAAATTCAAAGTATGTTTGTTATTTCTTTTCAGTTGAATCTTGTGTTTAGTTTCTATTTGAGGAGATATTGGATTATAAGCTTTGATTTCAGTTGTTTTAAGTCTTTGTATTCTCTTATTTGGTTAGTCATTTATTTTCGAGCACTCTTGCGTTTGTACTTTCCCTCTAGTATTCTCTTATTTGGTTAGTCATTTATTTTCGCGCACTCTTGCGTTTGTACTTTCCCTCTTATTTTTTTAATTTAATAGTTTTATGTTTCTGTGGCAATAAAAAATTTTTTTTTTTATAAAAATACTTTATTGCATGCTTAACTCCGTTGGAAATTGTGTTTGCATGTACCCCTAATTTCCTTAGGACCTTACCCTGCGTCATGATGATTAACAACAACGAAGGCTGTGCGGTCAAGATTCTATCACTTCATCCTCTAATTACATTACCAAAACATTTTTAGTCAATTTTACTCTGACCATCTATTCATATAAAACTAGTCAATTTGTTAGCAAGATCAGCTTATACATCGAAAGAGAACATAGTATCAGAAATTTGACCTTCTTCTATATTTCCAGTATATTTGCGGCACCTCCCATTTATCTTTGATCTCCTATTTTTTAAATATAATTATATGCATTCCTTTTCAAAAGTTCACATCTTGCGAACAAGCTTCATCGGCAAGGTAGTTATATGCATATGTAGTTCCAATTTGTGCTTTAGATATTGATTTTAGGATACTACCCTTGTCAACCATAACCGACTTTTTTGACTGTAGGAGATGTTGCTCGTTGGCACTTACTAAAGGGTGGTTGTATTTCTGATGCGGCACGGGCATCAGCACCCGCCCGCCACCCTGGTGTCAGGAGTCAACACCTGCCCAGGGGTCCCACTGGGAGTCCACCTGATGGGCCTTATCAGGCTCGCGGACCGTACACCCCAACCTATCCCCGGCCCCACCACATGGTCGATAGGTTGTTGAGGCCGGGATTCGATCACCTGACCTCCTAGATAAGAAGCTCTCAGGCAAGCTTCCATCACCAACTGATCCGCTTTTATGATGCAACACGAGCATCAATTTCTCAACAATCATATCGACAATTAAATTTTTGCCTTCTACATCAACATTAAAGGCAATCAAAACAGGACAATTGGTCCCATAATCCAACCGATGAAAGTTGAATGCAGATTCATGCACAATAGATAATCTTTTTAATCCAAATAACAACAACAACACTCAAGTCTTTATCTCACTATAGTAGAGACATGATAAGATCCACTGGTTAGTAAGTTCTCGGAAAAGGAAAAAGAGTGAGCGAGATGACTAACATCACCCTCACAGAGAGTAGTGTGATGATGGATCAACCATGCGTCACATAGCAAGAAAGGTTTTGAGATGAACGACAGAGATGCACATCTGACAGTGTGTACTATGAATATTGAACACGAAGTAGGAGGAATTTGAGACAAGGAGTCTGCACACTATTAGGTAGTGGATAGCAAGCAGTAGTAAGTTAACCCACATGTTATATAGGTTAACATGTTGACACCAAGTTAATGTGTTGTCTAGTTATGCTCAGGTTAGTGGCGGGGGACATGTATGGGTATCTTAGGGCCTGTTTGGGAGGACTTTTTAGCTCCTTTTCGTTTTCTGGAAAACGCTACCACACTTAATAGACCGTTTGGATTGTCTATCGGTGGGAAAAGCTACCGCAAAAAACTCGATTTGCTCATCTTTTGGAAAAGTTACATGTCACCTACTTTTCAACCTTTTCGAGAAACAATTTTTCATCCAAAAACATTTATCTCTTAAAAAAATCTACAACTTAATTTTTTTTGTCTTGACGCGATTTTTTTCCCGAGCGTAATTTTTTTGACCGGGTATTTTTTTTGCCCGGCGCGAATTTTTCGCCCGTGGGCGAATTTTTCGACCGGGCGCGAATTTTTCTCCCAGGCGCGGATTTTTCGCCTGAGCTAGCATTTTTCGCTCTGGTTGGCATTTTTCGCCCGGGCTGGAATTTTTTGCCCGGGCGCGTGGTTTTTCGCCCGGGTGAGTTTTTTTCGCCCGAGTGCGGTTTTTTGCCCGTGCATGATTTTTTTTTCGCCCGAGCGTGTATTTTTCGCCCGAGCCGGTTTTTCGTCCGACGTGATTTTTTTGCTCGGGTGCGTTTTTTCCATCCGGGTGCCATTTTTTGTCGTTGCACGATTTTTTTTCGCCCGAGCCGATTTTTTTGCCCGGGGGCGATTTTTTGCCCGGGGGCGATTTTTTTGCCCGGGCGCGATTTTTTTACACCGGCGCGATTTTTTCGCCATCGCGTGATTTTTCTCCCGCGGGCGATTTTTGCGCCCGCACGCGTTTTTTTTCGCCCGGGGCCGTTTTTTTCGCCCGGTCGCGATTTTTTCGCCCGGGCGCGATTTTTTCCCCGGCGCGATATTTTCGCCCGGGCGCGATATTTTCGCCCGGGCGCGATTTTTTCGCCCGGGGGCGATATTTTCGCCCGGACGCGATTTTTTCGCCCGGACGCGATATTTTCGCCCGGGCGCGATTTTTTCCTCCCGGGCGCGATTTTTTTGATCGGGAGCGGTTTTTCGTCCGGGCACTATTTCTTTCGCCCGAGAGCGAATTTTTCGCCGCGACGTGATTTTTTGCTCGTTCGTGATTTTTTTGCCCGCTCGTGTATTTTTTTAGCTTGTAAGCTATTTTTTTCGCTTTCGAGCGGAAATATCGCGTCCGTGTAAAAAATTCTCGTCCGTGCAAAAAATTCGCGTCCGGGCGAAATTTTTCCGCCTAGTAAAAAAAATAGTGCCCGTCCGAAAAATTCGCGCCCGTCCAAAAAATTTGCCGTCATCCAAAAAAATTCGTGCTCATCTGGAAAATTCGCGCCCGTTCAAAAAATTCGCGTCCGTCCGAAAATTTTTCACCCGGCCGAATATTTGGGGCCCGACCGAAAAGATAGGGTTTGGCCGAAAAATTGGCGCCCAAGCGAAAATATCGCCCCCGGGCGAAAATATCGCGTCCAGGCGAAAAATTCACGCCCGGGCGAAAAATTCACGCCCGGGCGAGAAAAACCGTCATCCGGTGAAAAATTCGCTCCCGGGCGAAAAAAAACCTGCCCCGGCGAAATAATTGCGTCTTTTTCCCCGGACGCACATTTTTAATAAAAAAAGTTACCGCAACGGAAATTTGTCAAACGATTTATAAAGTGTCTCCTTTTTGAAAAGCTCTGCAAAAGAAATTCACCCAAACAGTTCTTCTTTTTTAATAGACATTTTTCAAAAGCTCCTTTTCCTACCATCCTTTTGTCACCGCTCCTTCTCCTTTCTAAAAAGCCTTCCCAAACAGGCCCTTAACCGTGATGCGGATGACATGTTGCGTTGGAGATCTCTATAGTTAATCATCAAATCTACTTTTGGCCAATACCTTGAGAAATAATTGAATAGCATGAGAGGCTGAATTCTCATTGGGAGATCATTGAGAGAGCATTGAATAGCATGAGTGATCATTGGGAGCTCATTAGGACATCGTTGAGAGATAATTGGGAGATCACTAAAACATCTTTGAGGGTTCATTGTGGGGGTAATTGGAATATATTGGGAGATCATGAATATGAAAACTGCAGGTTTCTCGTAACATGGAAAAGAAAACAAGCAAAATAAGGCATTGTACTGGATCCATTGCACAAAGGGTAATTGGAGGTTAGAGGAGTCTCGTCAAATCGTTTTTTTTTCCGATCTTCTTCGTGAAAGAATAAAATGTTCAGCATCTTAAGCAGCATAAAGAGTAAAACCTTCAACATCGAGTGTTAAAATTTACTTTTCCCGCGAAATGTAAGTTTTGACGCTCACTTGATACTCGTCCGATACTCACCTCGCGGAATCTCGCTTCGTTATCACGCTGTTATGTTTTGTCCACACGTCTTAATCGCGTGCGCCTCCGACGAAGATTTGGAAATGGGCTCTGGATCAAAAAAGTTTTCCCCTAAATCACTATTATAAAATTTTCCCCAAAATCACTATTATAAAATTGAAATTTCTTTGGATAGAAAGTTTGAAAGATGTGTTCTCTCCTTGATTCTGGAAGTCATCTTATCACCTCGGTCAAATTTTGAGTTCTTAAGTTATGGCCTCTGATTTTTTACTCTCATTGACGTTGTCGCCGACACGGCGTGTTCCGGATTTGCACGACGACGAGATGCCGTGGCGGGTCTACATGCGCAGGAAGATGACAACGGGTCGGTTTGGAGGAGGAGAGACCGAAGACGCGACACCGACGTGACTAATTTATTTCTTTGCACTATGTTATTTCGTATTATGTTGTGTACACATTTATTTTCGTCGCACTTGTAATTCGCACCCCGCGCTTATAAGTGGTGTTGTACTCCTTTTTTATTATGCTTGGATGAATGAAAATTAGGGATGCTCCCTAAGATTTCCTCTCAACCCTAATCCTCTTCTTCTCCCTCACCTCCGCAGGCCCTCCCCCTCGCTGGGTTCCTCTCCGGGATCGTATCAATTTGGTCTGATCTGCCTCACCGCCCGCTAATTCGCTACTGGTGCTTGCGATCGTCCGTCAAAGTCGATTCGTTTGTCCCGGTTCCGCCGCTATAGTGCGAATTCGCCGTCCGTTTCGGCCCCCCGCGCAAGTCGCAATATGCGTCCTGATCACTGTTCCGCTTCCTTCCACGCCGCAATCAAGGCTCCGCAGTTTTCGTTCGCGTGTCACGTCCTATTCGGCCGACCATGCTAATCGTCGCCTGCTTCCACTGGTTCGCGGCCAGATCCACCTGCTCTGCTAGTTTGTGGCCAAATCCACTTGTTTCCGCTCGTGTGCGGCCAGGGCCGCTGTCCGATTCCGCCTGATTCCTGTGCGACAGCCGATGGCGTCGATCTTCCACAGGACGCCCGGTTTCCGCCAATTTTGGCCAAATCCGCCCCTTCCAACCGTCATCCAATGTCGCCAGCCCCATGAATCCCACCACTTGATCCTCCGGCACCCCCTCTCTGGGTTTCGCCTCCGAAGCTCTTAGCCGTCGCGTCGAGGCTTAGGAACAACTTGTCGCCTCCATGCACGCCTCCCTCCTCGCCCTCCACTCTAAGATTGTCTCCCTCCAGGCGTTAGCTGCCGCCGTGCCCGCCGTGTCCGACACCGGCTTGCCTGCTGACGGAGGCTCTCTCCTCGGCCCCAGGCTGCCGACCTTTTCCTTCGGAAACCCTCCTCCGACCATTCAGGGCCGGGCCGCCCTCTCCCTTGATATTCCTTCGTTTGCCGACGTAGAACTGATGTGGTGGATCGCCAAGGCGGAGTAATATTTTGACCTCAATTATACCACAGAGCACGAAAAGGTGTCTATGGTTGTGGTTGGCCTGGATGGCTCGGCCCTCCACTGGGCTCGGTGGCTCCGCCAATCCAACCCGAGCCTCTCCTGGTCCGAGCTCAAACATGAGATGATTTGGCGGTACGACACCCGCTACTCTGGCTCTTCCGCTATCGAGCAGCTATACGGCGTCCGCCAGACAACCGGCCTAGACAACTACATTGACAAGTTTGTAGTCTTGGTCACTCATGTTCCCGGCTTGCTACCCGACCATTACCTGGACTTCTTCATGCAGGGGCTACTGCCCCATATCCGATCCCGGCTTCGCACACACCATCATGGAAGCCTACTTCGCCCCAGGGAGCCTGCGCCTGCAGCCAGTCACCACCCGCCTTGGCCGCCCTGGCTGCCCCCTCCTTTGACAGCCTTGCAGCGGCCGCCCCCTGGGGTAGACCGATCTAGCTGACCGGTGGTTCCCCAGTGCATCTCCAACAGTACCTACAATTAATGCCGCAATAAGGGCCTATGTTTCCGGTGCTGTCAGCCCTACTCTCCTACGCATGTCTGCTCCATCAAGAAGTCCCACGCCATCATCGGCGACTTCGACCCAGAGGTCACCTTGGAGGACTTCGAGGCCCTAAAGCTATCCGAGGGTGATGGCGCGGTGGACACCATCTCACATACTTTTCATCGCTTCGAGCTACCTTGTTTTTCGGTGGGCAGCATTACGGGCCCGCAGACCATGAAGTTGGCAGGCATGCTGCGTGATCGTTCCATTGTGGTCATGGTGGACAGTGGTGCGAGCCATTACTTCCTCCCAGCCCACCTGGTGCACCATTTGCACCTTCCCTTGGTTCCCACCCCTGACTTTACGGTCTGTCTGGGTGATGGGTACCGTTGGCCGACCCACGGGCGTTGCACCGCTCATTCTCTGACGGTGGGGTCCTGACCGTAAACTTTTATGCCTTCGGGCTCGACGGTATTGACATCATTCTGTGAGTGGCTTGGCTCTGCACGTTGGGCGAAGTGCAGGTCAACTGGGAGAGTATGACTATGCAGTTCCTCCAGGAGGGCCAGACGCGCCGCCTTGTAGGCGACTCCGCTCTACTTCGCTCCTCGGTTTCGGCCCGCGTGATTCAGCGGACCGCCGACGTCAACTTTTCCTCATGGCTTTGGCCGCTCTTTGCTCTGGCACAACCGCCTCCTTCACACCCGGCTGACCTTCAGGCACTACTCGCTGAGTTTGCCAACATTTTTGAGGCCCCGACTGGCCTACCGCCGGCTCGCCCGATGGATCACGCCATTCCCCTCCAGCCCGGTGCGGCGACGGTGTCGGCCCGTCCTTATCGTTACGACCATGTACAGAAGGACGAGATCGAGCGGTTGTTTCGTGAGATGTTGATGGGGGGCCTCATCCGCCCCAGTGCGAGCCCTTTCTCCAGCCCAGTCCTCCTGGTTCAAAAGGACGGTAGCTGGTGTGTGGACTATCGGGAACAAGGTCACCATTCCGGACAGGTACCCGATCCCAGTTATTTAGGAGCTTTTGGACGAGCTCCACGGCTCCATATTCTTCACCAAGCTGGACCTCTGAGTGGGCTATCACCAAATTCGGGTATGACCTGAGGACATCCCCAAGACCGCCTTTCGGGCGCACGACGACCACTACGAGTTCTTGGTCAAGCCTTTCGGCCTGACCAACACACATACCATCTTCCAGGGGACGATGAACGACATTTTTCGGGCGGTACTTCGTCGACACGTTCTCGTTTTTTATGACATTTTGATATACAGTTCTTCCTGGCAGGATCACCTTCAGCACGTCCGCCTCACTCTGACTACCATCTGACGCCATCACCTCAAGCTCCATCCAAAGAAGTGCTCCTTTGGGGCGTCGGAAGTGAGCTACTTCGGCCACACCATCTTGGCCCGGGGGTTGTCATGGATGAGGAGAAGATCGTGTCGGTCCTTCATTGGCCGATTCCTACATCCCTGTGGGACGTCCAGGGATTCCTCAACTTGACAGGATACTACCGTCGTTTCATCCAAGGGTACGGGGCTCTAGCTCGACCACTTACGCAGCTCCTGAAGAAGTCGGAGGAGGTCCCCTTTCAGTGGACAGTCGCCGCCGCCTTTGCCGCCTTTGCCGCCCTTTAACAGGTCCTAGTTCGCGGGTCGGTGCTGGCCATGTCAAATTTCTCTTTTCCATTCTTAGTGGAGTGTGACGCATCGGGTTCCGGGGTGGGAGTCGTACTCATGCAGGCCGGACGATCGATAGCCTACTTCAGCCGCGCTTTTTCCAGCACTGTCCGGATCTGCTCCGCGTATGAGAACGAGCTCATGGGGCTCGTGCTCGCCATTCAGTATTGGCGCCCATATTTGTTGGGCCGCCCCTTCGTGGGCCGCACTGACCACCACAACCTCCACTACCTCCTCCAATAGAAGATCACAATGTCCGCTCAGCAGGTGTGGGTTGCCAAACTCCTGGGCTATGACTTCACCATCGAGTTACGCCCAGGGAAGGCAAGCTGGGCGGCTGATGCCCTCTCTCGGCAGAGCCAGTCGCCAGAGCTCACAGCTATCTCTCGGCCGGTGTGGGAAGACGCGGTGACCATCCAATACGAGGTCAAGGCCAACCCTGTTTTATCATTCGGACGACGCTCATTGCGGACGCCTCCGCCCACCCACCATACTCGCTCGTAGGGGTCCGCCTGCTCTTCAAGGGCCGCCTTGCTCTAGCACCCTCTTCTCTGAGTATCCCCCGCCTCCCCGCCGAGTTTCATGCTTCGCCCTCTGGAGGGCACGCCAGGGCCTTCCATACCTACCGTCGTTTAGCGGCCTCTGTCTACTGGCCCCACATGTTCCGACAGGTCAATGCATTCATGGCGGCCTGTTTGGTCTGCCAAAAGGCCAAGTATGAGGCAGTATTTCCGGCCGGCCTTCTTCAGCCTCTGGCCATGGACTTCATTACTTGGCTACTGAGCTCCTAGGGATTCGATTGTATCTTGGTTGTAGTGGACAGACTATCCAAATACGGCCATTTCATTCCCCTTTGTCACCCCTACACCGCCGCCACAGTCGCAGACAGCTTCACCAGTGGCGTTGTACGCCTTCATGGATTTTCTCGGTCAATCGTGAGCGATCGTGATCCACTTTTATTGAGCACATTTTGGACCACGTTTTTTCGGCTACAGGGGACTTGCCTCTGTATTACCACGACTTATCACCCACAGACGGATGGCCAGTCCGAGGTCCTCAACCGTTGTTTGGAGACGTACCTCCGTGGCTTCGTGGGGTAGCAACCCCGCGGATGGTCCAAGTGGGTATGTTGGGCCGAGTACTCCTACAACACTGCCTACCACATCGCAGCAGGTACCACTCCGTTTGAGTCTGTCTATGGCCGACCGCCACCCTCCATTCTCCGACACCTGCCGGGAGAGTGCTAGTGTAACACCCCTATCCGTCGCATAGCATATAGCAGTAGGTCCGGCCGGGGCCCGACGCCATATACTACGGACAGACCGGTTGGTTACGCGTTGAAACCATTCAACCAATCACAACGTCCTACACAACACCTAGCGGAAGCATTTTATTAGAGTTGCAAAGAATAAAGAACCCTGCCAAGCATGAATGTCCACTACTCAAACCCATAGGAATGTATAATACACAAAACGGAAGAAATAGCCTTAAGGCTTTACAAGAGTTGCTTAAATACAAGTGTCTTCCAAACCTCGGCACGCAGGCCGGCCACACATGAGTACAAGAGGTAAAACACTCAAAACAAGGCCTTTGAGGGCCAGCACAGCAACTTGGGCTTTAGCCCGCTAATTACCTCTCAGCTCCGCAGCACCTGCAAGCAACAACCCACCGCACGGTGGTAAACAAAGGCAACGGTCAGCAATGCTGACCAAATTATAACGATTCCGCCCCCAACCCGGGGCGGCAAAGCTTCTTCCCTGCACTTGTTAGCAAAACACGCAACACAGCCAAACAAGCATCTCAACATAGGTGCACGCTCTCACGGCCGTACACCCCGTGCTCTCAGGGCACTTACTCGGCGAAGCCAGTCCGAACCCCGTCCGGTCCTCGACTCCACCACCACCCCCAGGATGGCAATCTTTGTGAGCATTTAGTCTTCTCAGCCGCAGCCTAGACTCGATCTCCAAATCTCAGTAAGTCCCACGTAAACTTTAGGTCGCTTTAACCGAGCAGGTGGAGCGGGTAGAGGGCTACTAGTCCGTTGCTCACTCCGCCACTGCCATTTGGCCCTTTGGCGCGGACTAAGCTTTCCCCAGTCCCAAATAACGATCAAACACGGTACTTAGCCCTGCTAAGTACCCGGTTGGCTCCCAGGCCACCGATATGACAGAACTACATTTCCGTCCAAGATTTCCGGGTGCACATCGGGTTTCATCCCCAAGGCTCCCTGCCGCAATCAAACATGATACATAGCCCCGCTATGTTCCCGGCTGGCACCCAGGCCACCGAGATGGCAGAACTTCGTTTCCGCCCAGATTTCCGGGTGCACCTCGGGGTTAATCCCCAAGATTCCCTGATGCATTCTACCGCATAGCAACCCGAAAACAACCACAACGCTCGGAGTCTTCTCCGGCTAAAATATGCATAACAAAACATCACCGATCCAGAACACACGTCCGGGTAGGCTTCACACAACATGCCTATGTCCGTACTACGATTCCGGACTCTAACAAGGGGGACTTTACATATCTACCCCAAGGAATACCACGATCTCGCCGCACACTCGCGGGAGAGGGGTTTTCCCATGCAAAGGAAGAAGAGCTTCACATGCTCAAGAAGAGAATCGTTACCCTTTCGCTTTTCCGCGGCGCCATCGAAAACTATGCGGTTGGAAAGCACCGCAACGGCGTCACCTCCACGGATCTGGACTCGGATCGCGATTCGGAGCTCCGAAGCTCCTCCGGCGGCCGGATCTTGGTCTCCTCCTCCAAACTTGCTCTCCCCTCTCTCTAAACTCTTAGAGAGAGAATGGCTAAGGGAAATGAGGATTCCCAACCCTAAATCCCGGATAAAACCCCTCAGGAACAGCCCCCCACCGTTGGATCCAAAGCCAAGGAAACGAACGGTCAAGATTAGATCTGAAATCCCAAAAACTGGGCCGAACACGGGTTCACACACGGCCGTGTGCCTGGCCGTGTAGCTCATTCGCCGTCTCGACCAAATCTGAAAACCAGCACACGGCATGTGACACGGCCTCCGACACGCCCGTGTCGCCTGCGACACGCCCGTGTCGGGACCCGTGTCACGCCCCCAGTGTGCAATATAACACTACTTCGCAGTCAGAGAGGTACACGGCTTGGTGACACGGCATTAGACACGCCCGTGTCAATCTAGACACGCCCGTGTTCGTGCCCGTGTCATTACCCGTGTACCCAACCGCACAGCATAGGTGTGACACGGCCTGGGACACGCCCGTGTCCGAGGCCGTGTTCCAGCACACGACCATCGTCGACCTGCAGTGGTCGACGACACGGCCAGCTCGACGGCTCGAGCTCGACACGCCCGACACGGCCTCCGACACGCCCGTGTCGGGGCCCGTGTCACCTGCACCAAAAATCTGATTTGGCCAAATTCGATCCCCGTCGCTCCTACAACATTTTGGGGTGTTACAATTCTACCCCCCTTAAAGAATTTCGTCCACGAAATTAATATAGGAAAAACAGGACTTAACTCAAAACAGTACCTGAGCGGAACAATTCCGGGTACTCCACGAGCATAGACTGCTCCCGTTCCCAAGAGAGCTCCTCACACCCGCAATTATTCCCACTGGACCTTAACCACCCGGATCTCCTTGTTACGGAGTCTCTTGACCTCCACAACTTCGATACGAATGGGCTTGACCTTAGTCGTCAACCCCTCGCCTACCGGCACTTGGTCAACCGCGATCACCTGCGAAGACTCTTGCACCGCCTTCCGCACACAGAAATGTGGAACACATCATGTAATCCACTCAATTTCTCCGATAACCTCAAACGGTACGCAGCTTCGCCGACTCGCTCCAGAACCTCAAAAGGTCCAAGGTATCTTGGGCTCAGCTCCTTCAAGCGTCTCACCCGCGAAACCCCCTTGAACGGCTTCACTTTAAGGTATACCCAATCGCCTACCGCGAACTCCACGTTCCGGTGCTTGGCATTGTGATACTTCGCCTGCCGGTCTTGAGCGATCAACAAGCGCCCCCGAATGATCCGCACTAACGAGGTAGCACTCTCCACCTCCAGCTTCTTGCACAACCTTGCCTCACCCGTTTTTAACCAGGATAACGACGTGCGACATTTTCTACCATAAAGGGCCTCAAAGGGCGCCATTTAGATATTCGCCTGGTAGCTATTGTTGTACGAGGATTCCACTAAAACAGGTGGTCCTCCCAAAGCTTCCCGAAGTCTAGAACACACATGCAGAGCATGTCCTCCAGCGTTCTATTGACCCTCTCGGTCTGCCCATCCGTCTGCGGATGGAAAGCCGTGCTGAACTTTAACTTTGTTCCCAGCATCTGCTGCACCAACCTCCAAACATTTGACATGAACCGCCCATCGCGATCACTCACAATGCTACGGGGCACACCATGCAGTCTAACAATATTGCCAACTTCTCCACCGAGTCATCCTTCCTATGCGGAACGAAGTGCGACACTAGTGTCACCACAACTACGATCACACAAACGGCGTCGTTAATTCACTGTGAATTTGGCAAACCATGCCCACAGTCTAGTCGAACTTCTATTCCGAACTAGGCATGGATTCAAGAATTCCCTGGCACTTGGCACTCTGCCTTCACTAAGGCGCAAGGCTGGCACTTTGCCACCTATGGTGCCACGACCTTCTAAAGTTCTGGCCACCAGAGCACTTCTTTAGATATCGGCACAACTTCGTGCCACTTAAGCGAGTTGAGTACTCGATATGACGTATCACAACTCCACCAACAGATTATCCACGCTTGGGCCACACAAACAATGGTCTTACCTTGGTAGCCCACCTACAACCGTCGATTCGGGATCTCGACCCATCGAGCCGCACTTAAGGTTTCCTTCATGCAGCTACACATCGCCGTGTGCATGATAAATCTTGAACGTATAGTCCCCCAGGAACTCCTTTCATCTCCGCTGCCTCAAGTTCAGGTCCTATTGATCCAACAGATATTTCAGGCTCTTGAGGTCGGTATGAATATCGACCTAACGTCATACGAGTAGCGCCTCCACAGCTTAAGCGCAAATATCACGGCCGCCAACTCCCAGTCGCGGACCGAATAATTCCTTTCATGCACTTTTAGCTGACGCGAACCATAGGCTATCAAGTTCCCATGCTGCAACGGCACGCAGCCCAAACCACTACCCGAAGCGTCACTAAGAACCTCGAAGCCCTCGGTCCCACAGGGCGAACTAAGCACTGGCGACGTGGCCAACCGACTCTTCAGCTCTTCAAAAGCTTGCGCACCCTCATGCGCCCACACAAAACTCTGATCTTTTCTTGTCAAAGTCGTGAGAGGTAGCGCTATCCGCGAGAAGTTTTCCACGAAGTGCCTGTAAAAGCCGGCAAGCCCCAGCAAACTCCGGACTTCCTCTACCGAAGACAACACAGGCCACTTCCGTATTGTAACAGTCTACAACGGATCCACCGCAACTCTTCCCTACTGACTAAGTGACCAAGGAACGACACTGAAGATAACCAAGGCTCGCCTTTGGAGAACTTTGCGTATAGCACGTTCCTCCTTAGTGTCCCCAAAACCAAACGCAGATGCTTGAAGCGATCTTCTTCGCACTGCGAGCACACCGATAGGTTGTCAATAAAGACGACCACAACACAGTCTAAGTACTCCCTGAACATTCTGTTCATCAGGTCCATGAACACCGATGACGCATTAGTCAGCCCGAACGACATGACTGTAAACTCGAAATGCCCATATCTTGTGTTGAACGCTATCTTTGGGATAACACTTTCCTTGATTCTCATCTGATAGTAACCAGACTTAAGTTCCAACTTTAAGTACACCGATGACCCACCCAACTGATCAAACAGATCGCCAATACTTGGGATCGGGTACTTGATCTCTTTTAACGACTTGCTCAGTTTTCCATAGACGGTTCAGAGCCGCAAACTCCCGTCCTTCTTCTACACGAAGAGGGCCGGTGTGCTCCAAGACGACAAACTTGGACGCACAAAACCTTGATCCAAACGCTCTTCAAATTGAACTTTCAGTTCTGCCAACTCATTAGGCTAGCGTTAGCCTATGAGGAGAGCATGACCTAGATTTGGCACCTGGCGCCAGCTCACTCGCGAAATCGATTGCTCGCTACGGAGGGACTCCAGGGAAACACATCAGGATATTCGGATATACCCGAGATACTACCCAATGTAGGCTTAGGCTTCAAAGCCTCCCATGGTGGCAGTAACGACGCTTGCACGTCGAATCCCTGACCCCTAAACCGTAACCTTGCAACACAGAATCTCTTTTCGCGCGCATTGAACATCCGTAACGCCACAACGCATCCAATTTGTCCTTTGCCATCGAAGAAGGTACTTCAATACATGATATAAACCCCTTGGACAAAAGGTGCGCGAATCTCCCGTATCGAACAATGCTCTCGCCGGATTGCCAATAATCCAAACAAAGCCTAGAACCTCCAGTCCTAAGCTAACACGCAAAAGGTGGCAGGTACAAGAAGCTAAATTGCTATCAATTAAACCATACCTGTCTTCCCGACGGTCGGCCACAAGACCTCCTGCTGGCCAAGGATGTTCACTCTCAGTTGTGCCGGAGTAAATAGCGGTGCGGTAGACGCCACAGCCTTTCCTTTCTCCTCCAAGATTTCCCCCGACTTCTTTTTGGACATTGGGCGTCCAAACCAACAGTCCCGGGCATAGTGCCCCGGCTTTCCACAAACAAAGCATTCATCCAGGGTTTGGACTGTAGTCGCTCCGGATGTGCTAGAGGAAGGGACTAGACCCGACCTCCTAGCCTTCTTGTACCGCCTACGGTACCCAGATTTTGAGGTTGTCCGCTTGACCACCGAATCTCCGACTGTTCCTGCCAAAACTTTCCTTGTCTTCTGAGCACTCTCCCAACACTCTCTGGCGAGGTGCCCTTTTTTGCCACAAGAATAACATTTGACGGTAGTTTGGGTAGTAGATGACCCAGCCTCTTCTCTCGGCATCTTTCGATACGCAGTCCTTATAGGATCTGTAAGGTTTGGTACCCTATTCACCGGTACTCGGTGAGTTTCCCCCAACTCCACTTCCAATGCTCTGGCCGATTCCACCAAAGCTCGGAATCCCAATAACTTTGGTCCTAGCAGTAGGATACGCAACTCGCTGCGCAGACCGTTATAAAATCTATCCACTATAGATTGCTCGCTTTCCCATTCAAAGCCTGGGTAGCGCCTTACCATAAGGAACGTCTGCAAATATGCGTCCACTGAATGCGCTCCCTGCGCCACAATCATGCTCCTCTGCTGCTCTACTTGACCCCCAAATGCCCTTTGCTCCAACATACCACCCGATGTTGGGGCCATCTCAGGGACAAATGGTTGCACATTACACCCATGATGTGCGTTGCTCACAGCGAACACCACTTCAACCACCCTTCTTATGGTTTCCAAAGACGTAGGGGTCTCCAGCACATCGCTGGGTGCATTACTTTTCTCAGAAAGTGCGCATTCAGACTGCCACGCGCCACTCTCGGACACCTACAGTCGAACAGAACACCAATAAGGGACCGAACAAAATTGCAAAAAACAATTATAGAAACACGCAGGTTCCCCAAACATGTGTATTTTCATTCCTAAGTGGACATTCATGGGTTCTTTTCATGTTATAACGATGACGCACATACATGTGCTCACCACTCCTTAAAGTGAATTCGTCCACGAATTCATTTAAGCGTGACCGAAACCAGTAGTCTGATACCAATTTGTAACACCCCTATCCGTCGCATAGCATATAGCAGTAGGTCCGGCCGGGGCCCGACGCCATATACTACGGACAGACCGGTTGGTTACGCGTTGAAACCATTCAACCAATCACAACGTCCTACACAACACCTAGCGGAAGCATTTTATTAGAGTTGCAAAGAATAAAGAACCCTGCCAAGCATGAATGTCCACTACTCAAACCCATAGGAATGTATAATACACAAAACGGAAGAAATAGCCTTAAGGCTTTACAAGAGTTGCTTAAATACAAGTGTCTTCCAAACCTCGGCACGCAGGCCGGCCACACATGAGTACAAGAGGTAAAACACTCAAAACAAGGCCTTTGAGGGCCAGCACAGCAACTTGGGCTTTAGCCCGCTAATTACCTCTCAGCTCCGCAGCACCTGCAAGCAACAACCCACCGCACGGTGGTAAACAAAGGCAACGGTCAGCAATGCTGACCAAATTATAACGATTCCGCCCCCAACCCGGGGCGGCAAAGCTTCTTCCCTGCACTTGTTAGCAAAACACGCAACACAACCAAACAAGCATCTCAACATAGGTGCACGCTCTCACGGCCGTACACCCCGTGCTCTCAGGGCACTTACTCGGCGAAGCCAGTCCGAACCCCGTCCGGTCCTCGACTCCACCACCACCCCCAGGATGGCAATCTTTGTGAGCATTTAGTCTTCTCAGCCGCAGCCTAGACTCGATCTCCAAATCTCAGTAAGTCCCACGTAAACTTTAGGTCGCTTTAACCGAGCAGGTGGAGCGGGTAGAGGGCTACTAGTCCGTTGCTCACTCCGCCACTGCCATTTGGCCCTTTGGCGCGGACTAAGCTTTCCCCAGTCCCAAATAACGATCAAACACGGTACTTAGCCCTGCTAAGTACCCGGTTGGCTCCCAGGCCACCGATATGACAGAACTACATTTCCGTCCAAGATTTCCGGGTGCACCTCGGGTTTCATCCCCAAGGCTCCCTGCCGCAATCAAACATGATACATAGCCCCGCTATGTTCCGGCTGGCACCCAGGCCACCGAGATGGCAGAACTTCGTTTCCGCCCAGATTTTCGGGTGCACCTCGGGGTTAATCCCCAAGATTCCCTGATGCATTCTACCGCATAGCAACCCGAAAACAACCACAACGCTCGGAGTCTTCTCCGGCTAAAATATGCATAACAAAACATCACCGATCCAGAACACACGTCCGGGTAGGCTTCACACAACATGCCTATGTCCGTATTACGATTCCGGACTCTAACAAGGGGGACTTTACATATCTACCCCAAGGAATACCACGATCTCGCCGCACACTCGCGGGAGAGGGGTTTTCCCATGCAAAGGAAGAAGAGCTTCACATGCTCAAGAAGAGAATCGTTACCCTTTCGCTTTTCCGCGGCGCCATCGAAAACTATGCGGTTGGAAAGCACCGCAACGGCGTCACCTCCACGGATCTGGACTCGGATCGCGATTCGGAGCTCCGAAGCTCCTCCGGCGGCCGGATCTTGGTCTCCTCCTCCAAACTTGCTCTCCCCTCTCTCTAAACTCTTAGAGAGAGAATGGCTGAGGGAAATGAGGATTCCCAACCCTAAATCCCGGATAAAACCCCTCAGGAACAGCCCCCCACCGTTGGATCCAAAGCCAAGGAAACGAACGGTCAAGATTAGATCTGAAATCCCAAAAACTGGGCCGAACACGGGTTCACACACGGCCGTGTGCCTGGCCGTGTAGCTCATTCGCCGTCTCGACCAAATCTGAAAACCAGCACACGGCATGTGACACGGCCTCCGACACGCCCGTGTCGCCTGCGACACGCCCGTGTCGGGACCCGTGTCACGCCCCCCCGTGTGCAATATAACACTACTTCGCAGTCAGAGAGGTACACGGCTTGGTGACACGGCATTAGACACGCCCGTGTCAATCTAGACACGCCCGTGTTCGTGCCCGTGTCATTACCCGTGTACCCAACCGCACAGCATAGGTGTGACACGGCCTGGGACACGCCCGTGTCCGAAGCCGTGTTCCAGCACACGACCATCGTCGACCTGCAGTGGTCGACGACACGGCCAGCTCGACGGCTCGAGCTCGACATGCCCGACACGGCCTCCGACACGCCCGTGTCGGGGCCCGTGTCACCTGCACCAAAAATCTGATTTGGCCAAATTCGATCCCCGTCGCTCCTACAACATTTTGGGGTGTTACAGCTAGGTCGAGAGTCTGACCACCGCCCTGCAGGACTGTGACACCATCCTGGATCACCTGAAGCATCACCTCATACAAGTCCAATAGAAGATGTCCTCCTTTGCGAACAGGAAGCGGCGCGAGCTGCACGACCCTTCCGTCCATGTTGGGGAGGTGTTCATCAAATTGCACCCATACCGCCAGCTGTCTGCGGCCTGAAGGTCCTGCCCGAAGCTCGCCCCACGGTTCTTTAGCCCATTTGAGGTGCTGACGCGTATCGGTGTGGTCGCCTATTTCCTACACCTCCCCGCTGAGAGCTGCATACACCCAATCTTCCACGTTTCCCAGCTGCGACGTGTGGTGGGCAACCATGCCACCATGGACCACATTTCAGCTGACGTCGATCTCATCGGTGAGGCACCGTACTACCCGGCCAAGATACTCGACCGCCGTTGCCTTCTGCCGGGAGACCCCAATTCAGAGGAAATTTTGGTCGCATGGGCAAGTCACCCAGACTCTAATGCTACCTGGCTTCCCCGGGATGACTTCCGCCGCCAGTTCGCTGACTACTGGCTTGAGGACAAGCCATATTTTCTAGATGGTGGTATGGTTACGGATTTGCACGACGACGAGACGTCGTGGCGGGTCTACACGCAGAGGAAGACGACGACGGGTCCGTCTGGAGGAGGTGAGACCGAAGACGCGGCCCCGACATGACTATTTTATTTCTTCGCACTATGTTATTTCATATTATGTTGTGTTCACATTTATTTTCTTCACACTTGCTATTCGCATCCCGCGCCTATAAGAGATGGAGTTGTTCTCCTTTTTCATTATGCTTGGATGAATGAAAATTAGGGTTTCTCCCTAAGATTTCCTCTTAACCCTAATCCTCTTCTTCTCCCTCACCTCCGCCGGCCCTCCACCTCGCCAGGTTCCTCTCCGGGATTGTATCACGGTGCCATTTTTGATCACGCATCGACGCAATCTTCGAAGATGGCTAACATTGTGCGTTTATGCACCATAGATGAAACCAATTATATTCTCACTACCTCAATACCCGCCACATTTTCACCGTCTTCCAGCAACTCAGCATCTTCTTCTCATCTGTCTTCTCCACCACCTCTGACTCAATGTGTCATATTTTTAAGATCTCTGTCACTGCATCACAAACACACCCCTAAAACTCAACTTTTTTCTCTTTTATGATGACACTGAATCCTCGAGTTGAATTTTTAGAGGAACCAAATTTTTTTATTATCACCATATTGATATCTACCATCATTCTCGTGTTGTGCATCATTTCACATGGATATTCCAACTCTTACTTGGTTCCAATGTGCTTATAATAATATCAAGTTTATATGCTTAGATGAGTTCATTCCAAATGGAGGTTTGTTTGCTTTAGTCCTTTGCAATTTATCATTCTGTTATGGATCCTTGTTGGGGGATCATGTACAAGCACCGCGAGCCTAGAGTGACGTCCATCTGAAAGATCTTTATTGTCGTATTAGTATTTTAATGCATGTTTACTATTTTAATCTCACTTTTGTTAAGCCTTGTGATGGGGCATTTTGGTCTTTTGCCCAAACTTTATTTCCCCATATTTTATGGTGGGTTTGGGCTTTTGGAATGACAAGAAAGATATTAGTATCAATTTCTCTCTCTCTCTCTCTCTCTCTCTCTCTCTCTCTCTCTCTCTCTCTCTCTCTCTCTCTCTCTCTCTCTCTCTCTCTCTCTCTCTCGTTCTGTTTGTCCACCAAACCCTACCCGTACGCAACCGCTCGTCGCTCCTTCCTTGCAAGCGCTGCTCGCCGTTATCCCTCCCTTCTCCACCATAGCTCCGTGAGGATCCAAGAAGGGACACGCCTTCTCCCTCGAGGACTTCCCTCTCCTTCTCCCTTGCACGCGCTCTCCATATACAACACGTAACAACATGGTATCAGAGGAAACCAGCCTTCCCACCACCAGAACAGCCGATCCAGCGCCGTCGGCCCCCGTTGTGGCCGACCACGCCTTCACCGCAGGCTTTCGACCCCCCAACCATTCGTACACCACCCTACCGCGCCCGCCCGCACCGATTCTTCTGCTCCACTCGGCTTCGCCTCGTCCGCATGCCGCCATTCCCGCTTCGCAGCCCATACTCCTAGGCTCCTCCATTGTCGGGGGTTCCTTACTCGCTGCCTCTACCGGTTTGCTTCCTCCGCCTTCACTTAATCCTTCTCGGGCTTCTTCCTCCATGGATGAGGGAAATGGGGGCATACCGATCGTGGCCCAAAATTTGAAATCCTTCAAAACTATGATGGCGTACAATCATCAAATACTCCTCACCGCTCTCCGATCAGACAACACTTCGTCGCCCCCACACCCCACTTCAGATTCCTCCCCATCCATTCTCGGGTCGCACCTCGACCACCGGCCGCCCGATCTGCCATCCTGCTCGGACTACGTCACCGTGCCTCGTTTTGTGAAGCTGGATTTCTCGATCTTCGAGGGCCGTGAATATCCCTTGACATGGTTGACTCGTTGTGAACAATTTTTTGTCGCACTGCGTATACCGTGGGAGGATTGGCTAGGCGTCGTCTCCTTCCACCTCATGGGCTCAACACAATTGTGGTTCTTTCAACTTCAACGGGAGAAGCCCCACCTTACTTGGGACGACTTCAAGGTCCAATGCAGCCTATGTTTCGGGCCCTCGCTCCGCAGCAACCCCATCAACGACTTGATCTCCTTAAAGCAGCCCGGTTCCATCGATGACTACTTAGAGCAGTTCCAGGTGCTCCGCGCCCGCTCCCCGTTGATTCTACCGGCCCACCAGGTGGCTTTCTTCACCGCGGGCTAACATGAGCGGCTTCAGACGCCGAGTTTCAGAACCCACCAGATCTTACTATGACGATGAGCCTCACTCTCCTATGCGAGAAGCGCATTCTCGTGGACCGTCCTTATTTGGGGCGTCTCAGCAGTGAGAGCTCCTCCCAAAGTTCCAGTCAGTTCCAGCCACCTCTGAGCGGCGACCTGAGCAGGGCCAAGGACGGGGAGCGCCCTTCCACCATCCGACGTCTGTCGACACAGGAGATGGCCGAACGTCGTGCGAAGGGCCTTTGATTCAACTGTGATGAGGCCTATGGTCTAGGGCACCGGTGCAAGCGGCTTTTTTGATTGTTGATGTCTCATGTAGTCATTTTGATACTCGTCGCACACTCGATGAGCATTTCTACACCCACCCAAAGAGCTTCCTGAAAAATCACCCTATTTTAGAGATATTTAGTTAATTATCAGATTTTCTCCTATAGAGTTTTCTTGTCTGTTGCACTTCATTTGCATTATTTGTATAAGTCTATTATGTCCCTTGTTCATCATTTGCATAACTCAACATAAGTCACATGAGTCAGTCCAATGGAGGATTAGTGAATTTTATAAATTTCATGCAGATAACCACTTGTGGGAGCAGGTATTTCATAAAGGCGAGTAGGTGGTGGTGAAAATCCACGCTGAGAGTTCCCTCAGGGTCTTGCTAAAAATTTAAGCCTCAAGTGAATGAGACCCTCCACAATCATGAGAAGGGTCAGAGCAAATAGCAATGAGTTTGATATCCATAAGAGTATGAATATCCATCCCGTATTTAATATTGAGAACCTTACGCCATATTACATGCTTCACGAGAATGTGTACATGTATCATGGAGACCTCCTGGAGCCTACACCACCACATCCCTAGCCCCACACCCAGTTGATGCAGGACGGCGCGTAGGGTTTGCGCGTCTGTCGGTTTTTTCTAGGAAACCCTAACCGAATGCAACGAAATATGTTTAAAAAAAAAGATTTGAGCGGGCGTTGCACAGAGTTTATGAAATTAGGCAACGTAATTTTGTAAAGCACGAAATTCACTACGTTGTTAGAAAAATGAAATTTCTTAATAAAATGGTTCAATTTTAAATCCGGGAAGGAAGCTCGCAACTTTCGTTTCGTTCCCTTTGTCGTAGCACAACGAAAATCGCGAACTCCAAATACGTTACCATTTGGAGTTTCCGACGTAGCGTTCGCTGACAAAACTCGGGCGAAAACCCAGTAAAGAGTCTATTATCCTACGAGAAAATATAGAGACGCACACAATGAAGAGATAGAAACAATTACCCACGGAAAGAATCGTCTTTCCGTATTCGAAGTCAATGACGATCACGCGAGGAACTCCTCGTCACCTTCGATCTCCCGTTCCGAGGTCGTCCGCTATCGCACACGGACACCACGGAGAAATTTCACTCTCTCACACGAAAGTGGTTGCACGAAATCTCAAACAGAAGCCACAAATCTAACATCCTAATTCACTCGCCCTCACACAGATGGTTCCGCGAATTAATTCACTCTTACCACACATGCAAGTGAATCCACGAAATCTCAAATCGCTCAATGGTGGATCCACAAAAATCTCTAAGCATTTTAACTAATCTAACCTCGCTCCTGTTTATAATATCAATCTTCTATATTAACAGAAAGTAATTTTTGAACAGCAGCATCACATCCGATTCACTGCTCATCACCACTCTTAAACACTTAAACACCAACAACCAGCCACTATTCCTAACTCCTTAACAGGAAATTAAATACCGCAGCATCACTATTAACCTACAGGCACAGTAAAATTACATTTACTGTTCTTCTCCTATCAATTGGAGGCAAACCGCTCATTCCACTCCAACTCCTAAACTCTAACAACAGCTGTCAAGAAGCACTGTTCAGCAAATTTTTCATCACTAATCACACCTATTCTATCTAATCCTTACAGAGCTGTTCACGGGGATAGACAAATCCCACAACAATACTAATTCCTACGGCTCTCTCACCGATCATCTCACAACACTCCTCAATCGGGAATCAACAATCACAATAATTCGATTTCAATATTCATTAATCACAAAAAAAAAACAATCACAAGGATCCCCTTTATATAGGGTTTCAAAAACAAAATCGGTAGCAAAAAAGAGAAAACTGCACACTATCCGGCGGTTGTGGGAGGACGGCCATGACGGAGCTCCTTTGTGGCTGCAGTGGATAGATACGGAAATCGCTAAAGTTGAGGCAGCGAGCGTGATCAACGTGGTTGGAGGCTTCGGCGTCGTGGGCGACCGTGAATCCAGCTCGAGTTGGGGCTGAAAATGGCGGAACCCCGATCTGCGGAAGGCGGCCTGTGCGGGATCGGGAGATAGAGAAGATGAACAGTGTTCCGCTTCTTTTGTTTAACCGGTCTGTTGACCTAAACCGGCTGCGGCTGCGGCTGCTAGGTGTGTGTGTTGAACCTTTAACTCTTATATTTATATATATATATATAATATGTGTGTATATTTATATTATATATATATGTGCATTTATAAATATACATATATATAGGTATATTTATATATATATATAATAGTTAGGAAAATAAAACTCCAACTATAGCTACGCGCGCAGGCGTGCAATAACATGACTACGCGCACAAGCGTGCAACAAACTAAAAATGACAACATTAAATTTGCAAAAATAAAGTGCAATAAAACATAAAATGAAAACTGCAATCTTTCAAGGTCGGTAGCGATCCGATCGGGTGCGGCGTCGGGCATGTTTCGTCGACCTTACCAAGGTTTGTCTCCACCACCAGTCTACTCTCGAGCTCCATCTGCCTTTGGATCATTCGTTTATGACTTCACCTCTACACCCCCGATCGCACCGGAATTACCTGCATATCATGTCTTTTGAGAGTTTTACTGATATCGTGGTCTACGAGTACATAGCCACGACGACGGACAAACACATGAGTACCAGTGGAGAGGATGTTTCATCATTGACGATACTTGGATGACCTCTAATGGATCACATGGATTCTTACCCTGCATAAACCGAGAGGATATCTCTATTCCGGGGAGAATGACCCGCGGTGGAGCATGAGTTTTGGGTTTGTTTGGGGCCGATTGACTACTTGCCATATTTGGCATCTTCAGATCGATTATCTTACTCCCTGGATGTGTCCGAATTTTTCTTTACTTGCATTTTAATATATTGCATTGTGTTTTCCAGTCTTTATTTGAGGTAATCAGGTCCATTTCATTATTGGCAATCATATTCCTTTTAGATAATTTTTTTTACAGTCCCTTTAAGTTACTGCAACACTTGGTCGGTTGTTTGAACAAAATCCCTTGCTTGGAGTCCCTTTAAGAAAAATCAACACTGTAACAAATATGGTAGATCGATGCATATAAGCATTCACGACAATGTAGTCAACAATGGAAGCGGCAATAAAGTTAACAAGGAAACGGCGAAGGCACGCGACAATTAAGGACCACAAAAGCCTAGATTTTGAATTGTTGCTCTATACCATACGAGAAAAGTGTGTACCTCGGTTTTGAAGTATTGACTTCAATTCCGACACAACATAAAACATAAAATAAGACGAACATTTTTAACATCTCTAAATAACAACTTAATAAAGCATCCATAAAAGTAACGGATAATGTGCACATGACATATCACCCCTCCTTCACTTAGAGCTTGTCTCAAGCTCATAGAAGGGTAAAGAAATTTGTGAGGCAGTTTATCTGACCTCTTGATTTCGCGTCAGAACAACTCTTTGTAGTGCGTCTCCGGAGCTGAGATGTCATTGGGAGGAGAAGCTCTGCCATGTTCACAACTAACATGAACGCCGATGATGCTGCGTCGGGGGCATTATTTGCGTAGTTCCCTGACATGCGTGGTGGATGGGCTCCCATGGAATGTTTATCACATGGCTTTGGAGCGGAAGTGCCTGCTAGGGAAAGATGTCTAGAAGTAATACTTGGAGTTAAGACAAAAGTGCCCGGCGGTGGTGGACTGGCGAGTGTGATTGAGGAACCATGATGATTGCGAGTGGTGGTGCTGGCTGGTGAACAATTGCTAAAGGGAATGATTTGAGAGTGACCGGCGGGACAGGTGGCGCGGAGCTCGGAGAGGGCAGAATTTGTGGCTGGAGAGGAGGGTAAGAGATGGAGATCGCAGGGATTGATAACTGTGCTTTGAGGGTAGCTGGATGTGTGTCGAGCATGTCCCAAAGTTGCGTAATGGGCGGATGATTACGAGGCCGAAAATGGCATGGCTTGAGATGTAGATATTCTCAGGCACTCTTTGTTCATTGTTTTGATTGGAGATCTGTTATGCCCCCGAATATGACTCAATTCTTTGGGCGTACATACGCTCGCAGGCGGAAGAAGAAGGCAGACGGCAACGGGGCTGAACCATCTGATTCAGTCCCCACTCTCTAATTTGGCGGTTGGGGGGGGGGGGCTGAACCACCCCGGTTCAGCCCCGTTTGGGAGGGGCCGACCGACCCCACTTGGCCCCGGGAATAAATATACCCGGGCCTCTTCGTGTGGAGCTAGGCAAGAATATTTCCAGGTATTTCCTTTATCCCTACTTCCTAACCCTAATTCCTCTATATTTTTTTCCTTAGCCTCCCTTCTCCAGTTCTCTCTTAACATTTGGTATCAGAGGCTTCGTTTCTCCACCATGGTTACCACACGCGCGCAAGAGGGAATCACTTGACTGGAAACCCTAGAAGAAAACTACGTCGGCTTGACGGACTCGGTGGCCGCCATCGAGGAGGAAATGAGGGCTTCTACGCAGCGATTGGAAGAACGGGTCGACGCCCGGATGGAGGTAATCAAGGCGCTATTAGCTCAAAATATGAAAGGGAAGACGACGACACACGAAGAGGCTGGCGGATTACAAAATCAGGCCGCTGAGACCTATACATTGCAGTATCTCGGGCACAAGCGGGGGAAATAGCCGGATCGGCTGATCCTGCGCGTACAGGAGCGGGATCGGGCGGATCGGGAGCCGGCGCGATCGGCGGCATAGCGTCGACGTGGGGGAACCGCGGGGCTTCACCTGGGGCCGGATCGACTCAGATCTGGGCTGCGGATGTCGGCACGGGTCACCCGCCCTGGGCGTGGTACAACGACGAGCAAGGGGACTATGGCACGGGCCGTTCGCCCTGGACACGACTCGACGACGAGCAAGGAGGAGCCGGAAGGGCTCCAGGAGGACCAATGGGAGGGGCGGGGGGTATCTTGCCTCCACCGCATGGCGTCGGGCCTCCGGGAGGCTACAGAGCTGGCGCTCCTTGGGGCGGCCTGCCATTTCTGGGCTACCCGGGCGCCAACACCGGTCCGATGGAGCCGAGACGACCGACATGGAATGGGCAAGGGCAAGGTTGGCACGGCCAAGCCGCTCCGCGAGCGTACATGCCTCCTAAGCTAACGCGCATGAATTTTCCAAGGTTCAATGGAAGGGACGCTTTAGTGTGGGTACAGAAGGCTGAGCTCTTTTTCAGTTATCAGGAGGTGCTGGAGGGCCAATGGGTGCACCTGGCATATTTTCACTTGGAGGACGACACATTTTAGTGGACCCAGTGGTTTCTGAGGGGCAAGGACTACGTTTCCTGGACTGATTTCGTGGAAGGTTTCATCGCCCGATTCGGGCCACTGGAGTATGAGGACTTTGAGGCCCTTCTGCAGAAGTTGCGTCAGAAGGGAACCGTGATGGAGTATCGGACCAAATTCGAGAAATTGGCAAATCTGGTGCACTGGGAAGAGAAGACGTTGCTCAGCTGTTTTGTCTCGGGACTGAAGGAGCACTTGCGTGATGAGGTTATGCTTGTATGCCCCACAGTCTGAATCATGCCATCAGCCTGGTCCGCATACAGGAAGAGCGCTGCAACCGACAGCGAACGCGCACCACGGGGAAGCCCGCGACTACCCAGACAGCTATCGGAGAGAGCCGCCAGTGGCCAACAAACCAATTGTGATACGATTATCGTGGGCCGAGCTTATGACAAGGAAAGAGAAGGGCCTATGTTTCAACTGTGATGAGAAGTTTGCCCCCGGACACAAATGCCAGAAAATACAGGTTTTTATGCTACATGAGGATGCCGATGACGAGATCGTACCCGTGGCAGAGTCGGAGGAGGACTTGGACTTGACCGAGTTCAGTGTTTCCATACAGGCAATGGAGGGATACAACACCCCCCCTAACTTTGCGGATTGGGGGAAAGATTTGTCAGGAGAAGGTGACGATTTTGGTGGACAGTGGGAGCACCCACAACTTCATCCATCCCGATGTGGCACAATAGGTGGGGCATGTGATTGATAAGGGGGCCGCCTTTCAGGTCATGGTGACAGACAGAAGCAAACTGCAGTGCGAAGGGGTGATGGAGGAGGTGGAGCTACGGATACAGGGGTACGCAGGGCGCACTGACGTCTACCTTCTACCCATCCGAGGTTTTGACATGGTGCTTGAGGTGCAGTGGCCGCCACAGCTGAGGCGGGTGACCTTTGACTGGGATCAGATGGCGATGGAGTTCTTACAGCACGAGAAACAGTACTGCCTGGGGGCCCTAAAATCTTCGCCTATGAAGGGAATATTCCTTCGGAGCTTGGAGCGACTAGAGAACTAGGGAAACACGATGACAGTGATTATGGAGGTTACATCGGCTCCCACTGAGTCTCCAATTGTACCAGTTCATATGCAGGCGCTACTGGCGCGGTATGCAGATATCTTTCAGGCACCCCGCACACTGTCACCACCGCGATTTAGAGATCATCAGATTCAGCTCAAAACGGGCGCAAAGCCTACCCATATCTGACCTTACCGCTACCCGTACATCCAGAAGACCGAGATAGAGCGTAGTGTCGGGGAAATGCTGACTGCCGAAATTATTCGCCCCAGTACCAGTTCTTTCTCGTCCCCCATCATTTTAGTTAAGAAGAAGGACGAGACATGACGATTTTGTGTGGATTACCGTGGTCTGAACAGCTCTACTATCAAGGACAAGTTCCTCATTCCCTTGATCAAAGAATTGTTAGACGAACTGCACGGCGCTCGCCTTTTCACCAAACTCGATCTCCGATCGGGCTACCATCAGATTCGGATGCGCGAGTAGGACATACACAAGACAACCTTTCGTACTCATGACGGGCACTATGAATTCTTGGTGATGCCTTTCAGGCTCACCAACGCACCGTCCACGTTCCAAGTAGTGATGAACGAAATCTTTCGGCCACTCCTTCGCCGATTAGTGTTGATATTCTTCGATGACATCCTCATCTACAGTACCAGTTGGGAGGAGCATTTGGCCAATGTCGAGCACGTTTTCACCCTCCTCCGGCAGCACTAGCTATATGTCAAGCAGTCCAAGTGTTCGTTCGGACAGGAGGAGGTGGAGTACCTGAGACATTTGGTATCCGCTAGCGAGGTCAAGGCGGACCCCAAGAAGATCGAGAGCATGCTATCGCGGCCCCGCCCACACACGGTCTTTGCGCTACGGGGTTTCCTGGGGCTTACAGGATATTACAAGCACTTTGTCAAAGACTATGGCAAGATCGCTCGACCGTTGACTCGGCTATTACAGAAGGACGCCTTCCACTGGCCGGCGGAGGAGGAGGCGGCCTTCCAAGCCCTTAAGGGGGCCATGACGACCACTCCGGTGCTCGCTCTTCCTGGTTTCACCAAGGAGTTTGTCCTAGATACTGACACGTCCGACGTAGGCATCGGCCCCGTACTTTGGGGCTCTCCACTTATGAGAAGGCGATGTTGGCGATCATCAATGCGGTGGCCTTGTGGCGGCCGTACTTGTTGGGGCGACATTTCAAAATCCGCCCGGACCATCAAAGCTTGAAGCACTTCTTGGATCAACGGGTCTCTTCTCCGCTTCAGCAGAAGTGGGTGATGAAGCGGTTGGGATTTGATTATGAGATTCCTTACCGGCATGGCAAAGAGAACGTGATTGCCGACGCCTTATCCCACCTACCGGAGAGCACCACCGCCCAAATTTCTGGGCCCCTGCTCGGCTCGCTAGATGATGTTTAGGAGGAGATCATGTTGGACCCCACACTGCGAGCCATTGCGGAGGCTCTTTGATAGGGTCAGATCACTACACCAGGCTATCAGCTGCAGAACAATAGACTGTATTATCAGGGACGGGTGGTCATCCCGCCCAACTCAGCTTGGAAGACGGTCGTGATGCACGAGTTCCATTCATCTCCATCTGGTGGTCATGCGGGAATTCTCCGTACCCTTCAGCGAGCACGGGCGAATGTTTTATGGAAGGGATTACGACGCGACATTTAGCAGTTCGTGCAGCAGTGTGAGGAATGCCAGCGTCAGAAATACGAGACGACCTCTCCAGCTGGCTTTCTTACGCCTCTGGAAATCCCGCACCACATTTGGGAGACAGTGTCCATGGATTTCATCGACGGATTGCCCAAGTCTCGGGGCAAGACAGTTATACTGGTCGTGGTCGACAAGCTCTTCAAATATGGTCATTTCTTGGCTTTGAGCCACCCTTACACCGGGGAGTCGGTCGCCAATCTCTTTGTTCGGGAGATTGTTCGTCTCCACAGCATTCCGCGCGCCGTCATTTCAGATCGGGATCTGACTTTTGTGGGCAATTTCTCGCAGGAGCTCTTTCGATTACAAGAGACTAGCCTACGCGTCAGCACGACGAACCATTCTCTGACGGATGGCGAGACAGAGGTTCTCAATCGGGGGGTGGAAACATACCTCCGTTGCTTTGTGATGGACGAGCCGCGAACATGAACCAGTTGGCTACACTGGGCCGAATACTGCTACAACACCTACCATTCCGCCAGCAAGAGGACCCCGTTCGAGGTCCTGTGGATCGGACACTCCGCGACCGGGACCGTACTATAGCCACTTTGCATGAGAATCTCCATACAACACAACAACGCATGGAGACCCAAGCAGACAAGCATCGCAAGGAAAGGGAGTTCAAAGTCGGCGATGAAGTCTTTCTCAAGCTGCTTCCTTACCGGCAAGTCTCTGTGGCCCGCCGGGCAAACCAAAAATTAGCTACTCGCTACTATGGGCCCTTTTGCATTCTCCGCCGCGTAGGCCCTGTTGCTTATACTTTGGCTCTTCCCGAGAGGTCGCGTATTCATTCGATATTTCACGTGTCCTTATTGAAACGAAAGATCGGCGACTCCGTACAGGCCAGTCCTTTTCTTCCAGAGGCGACAGTAGCGGACGAGTTACGCCCATTACCCGAGGATGTCCTGATGCTCAATTGGAAGCGACGGGGTGCCGAGTACCGTCCTGAGCTCCTTGTCAAATGGAAACACTTGTCAGAAGCACACAATACATGGGTTGATCTGCTGGAGTTCAGGGAACTCTACCCGGATTACCACCTTGAGAACAAGCTGACTCTTGATGGAGAGGGGAATGTTGCGCCCCCAAACATGACTCAATTCTTTTGGCGTACATACGCTCGCAGACGGAAGAAGAAGACAGACGGCAACGGGGCTGAACCATCCGGTTCAGCCCCCACTCTCTAATTTGGCGGTTGGGGGGTGGGGCTGAACCACCCCGGTTCAGCCCCGTTTGGGAGGGGTGGGCCAACCCCTCTTGGCCCTGGGAATTAATATACCCGGGCCTCTTCGTGTGGAGCTAGGCATGAATATTTCCAGGTATTTCCTTTCTCACTCATTCCTAACCCTAATTCCTCTATAGCTTTCTCCTTAGCCTCCCTTCTCCAGTTCTCTCTTAACAAGATCCCTTTCGAGCGGGGAAGGGTTTGAAGTGTTTATTTAGTTGTGTAAGTATCGCTCTTGTCTTTGACGTTGATGGTGCCAATACCTAACCTGTTATTCTTAATATCTCGTGACTTTCATCTTAATCGTCGGAAGCGCCGACATGTCGAAGTGAATTAAGCAATCAATTAATTAATGTCGTATTAAGCAAATAATTAACAAATGACAGGACTTTTCAGTCTTCTCATGTTGCGTGACTCAAAAATCAGGAGGCGTGTTAAAGGAAATGAAGTAACAAGTAAAGAAGGTGTGCAACCCTGGATTGATGAAGCGACAAGTACTTGGATGATTGGTTGTTGATTTCTTGCATGCCAATCGCCAACTTCACGAAAGATGGGTTGCAGACGTGCATGCAGCGAAAAGGGTATTTGTGATCCAGCGAAAGGAGACGATTGTTAGGGCTCCTTTGATCCAGAGAAGGGTCATTTCGATTGGATCACACAGGTAGGATGGAGGGAGGAAATCGTCTAGGACGCCCGACATCACGAGCGTGCTGTGGAGTAGCAGAGACGACACGTTTAACGAGGAAATTGTCGCCTAAGCTTCACAGAGGCCGGATTTGTGAGCCTGGGGAGGTGGGTTATTGAAGGCATCAATGTGCAGCAGAGATTACTTGGGACCCAATCGGCTCCTTGGGGAGTTCATTTCGTGCGACGACCTGGTTTATTTGTGCGGTTGTGAACTGGAGGAAAATGCAAAGTTGTTACGAGCTAACTCATAGTGCATCACTATCCCGTCGTAGGTGGTGGTAGTGAGGGTGAGGTGGAGATACAAATGAGCCGTGCTCAACCTTTGGAGAATGCAACGAGGGAGCCGAGCTTAATCTAAGGTTGAAGGAGGAAGATGGGAGCCTTCTTTAACTCAAACCCTGGCTCGAGAGAGGAGACAGAAGAGAGATATTAAGATTCACTCATTTCTTGATTTCTCTTCGCCCAAGGGGGTCCTTAAATAAAGAATACATGACACAAACATAAAGTAAAGGCAATGTTGGCAAAAACAAAAAGTAAAGATGCGACATGCACCAACAGAACACAAATTGAAGACACCATATTCCAAACCACTCTAAATAACGACTTAATAATACATACATAAAAGTAACAGATAATGGATGGTGGGCCCATAGTATTGGCATTCTTTGGAGAAGGAAAATATCAGTTTATTTGATAATTTGGGAAATATTGCTGATTTAGCCAATCAGCCCAGTGAGTTGAACACAAGATGCTATTGCAATTGACCCACTTTTATTGGTCAACATATCGAAGCTTGGTCTTAATAAGTGAACATTTGATTGGAGTAACTGCAGAAGGCTTGATGGTTTCAAACTCTGAACAACTAACATTGGGTCGAGTCCAGGAGTCTGCGTAGATTTGTTGAACAGTGTCTTTCACTGTGCATCTTCCACGTACTTAATATAATTGAATCTTTATATCCATGTTCTCAGTGCTTGCATTCTTGCAAAAGAAATAGAAGAAATCTTTTAAATTCATTTGAATGTAAGGGTTCAAAACATCAAAATTGCTCCAACTTTTAGTCTGAACTGGAAATGAGTCGTTTTGAGCCAATTTCGAGTTGGCGAAGCTGGCTTGAATAGATTTTTGTGACCATTTTGAGGCATGGGATACTCCCTCGAATATTGATTCAAGCCAGCTCCAAATGTATTTAGATTTCACTTGGAAGGGATTTCACTCAAAATTAATTAAACTTGGCGCGCATCGATTACACTATTAATTGAAAATTTGATTTCACTCGGCATCAATTACACTAGCAATTGAAAATTGATTACACTAGCAATTGAAAATTGAATTCACTCCTAATTGAAAGAAAAAATTCTCTTGAATTTGTATAAATTTCATTCAGAATCAGTCACTCTCCTTTTCTTCATTATTGGACCCCTTGTTTTCACTAGGAATCAATATCAAGTCGGGATATCAGTCACTCTCCGATACCTTGTTATAACTTGCTGACAACCTAAAATCAACTGGTTATAGGTGGAGCCGTGCCGGGTCTTTGCCCTATAGTATGTTGATTTCCTTCTTTTAGCGGGTGACGTGAAAGTGTGTCATTTGTCCCGGCATGCTCTTATATTGTGTTTGGATCTGTGCAGCCACTCTGAAACCAATTGGTTGTACATCCATGACCAAAATATATATTAAACTGTATTTTTAACGAAACAGAAAAAATCATTAAACAATCTGGTGCTCTCTTTCCATATTCAGGTTCAGGCTTTCCAAAATGGCTTCGCGAAGCACCAACATGCTATTGAGAGCGAACAGGATCAGACAGAAGCTCCAGTCTGCCTTGGAAACAAGCTTGCTGGAGATCGAGGATGTATCGTATCAGCACGCTGGCCACGCGGCTGTGAAGGGAGAAGCTGGCGAGACTCATTTCAACATCAAATTGGTATCCCCGAAGTTTGAGGGGCAGAATCTGGTGAAGCGTCACCGAATGGTGTACAGTCTATTAGACGATGAGCTCAAAACCGGCCTCCACGCAGTCTCCATTGTCGCCAAAACCCCGCAAGAATATGGACTTGCTAAATCTTGATTCCATCTCTTTCTGTTTCCGATCCAACTTGCCATTTCAAATCCGTTGAATCTTTAGACCACTCTTGATCTATTTTCGCATGGCTCGGCCTTCGTGCTACTCAATGGTTGGGGATATTCATCTAAAAATCTGGATTGGCTAAACCTTGATCCTGATGAGCTTGAGCTACGATTCGTATTTAAAACTATTTCTTAATCAAACAAAAGCCTGTATATTTGTTGATTCTTAGCTGGTTCTTGAGCTTTTTTCTTGCTTCATGCCATCTCTGGTGTTGCTGCAAAACTCGTGAAGAGTTCGGATTTGCTAAATTTGGATCCAGGTGAGCTTGAGGATGATTCTTTCTTTACTTATGTTTCTTCTCAGTTGCTAACATTTGAATTCATTGAATCTTTAGCTGGTTCTCAAATTATTTTGATGCGCGATATGTTGAGCTACAAATAGCTAACACTTGAAGAAACACACAAGATTTGATTCCTAGAAGTAGAACTATCTCCTTGGTTTCTCTGTCTCTCTTTCCTACCTCTTGCTTCTTCACTCTCCAACTCTAGAAGCTCTTCCTCAACCACAAGTGAAGTGACAATGGAGAAAGGACTTGTAAAATATTTGCTCCGGTGAGGTTGGACAAAAACATCATTGTCATAGAATGTATGTTTGGTATGACAAATGTTACTATTGTTACAAAAAAAAACTAGTTTGTGGCATAAGATTTTGGTATCACAATGACATTTTGTCCAACCTCACCGGAGCAAATAAGCTGCGATAAGCCGCGCCAAACGCAGACTCTCGATTGCTCCATCTAATTAGCATGACCTTATGTGATCTAACTAATTAATTATAAACTGGAATCTGACATTCACTCTATTTTTAATTATCATTTATTCATAATTTATTATTTGTGAGTTAGCTTGCGGACGCAAGCATGCTGCGAGCGAACGGATCGACTTGTAAAATATCCGAGACTTCATTCTCAAATAACGATTAACAAATGTTTTTTTCAAAGCCAATTGGCGAGAGTGATTTCATGTGCAAAATTCAGATTTGCCCTCTCAGCTCGCGTTAGAGCCTTTATGAGCCGTTGGCAATGTCATCCCCCTCAACAATGAGTCGTATTTATAAGTATCAGCCCGGGGCACCCTTGAAGTGAGCCCTATCCCTGCGCGAGCTCTATATGATCGCTATTGAGCTGTAGCAAGCTGCTCTTGTCGACCGATGATGCCAATAAAGACGACCCTTTGAGCTAAATTACTTTAGTAGCCGGAAGGTATAACCCACACTGTCTCCTATGAGCTAAATTACTGTAGGTTAGGGCAGGGCCGCCCAGATCGGGCGGCCCTCTACTCGCCCCATCTGGGCGGCCTCTTCTCGTCAGGGGAGGGAACCCCCCGCACCGTCTCCTCCACCCTATCTAGGGCGTGAGGCTGCCTTGCCTAGGCGACCCTTTGGCCGCCCAGGGCAGGCGGCCCGCAAGCCGCCGGGGACGGGTGACTTTTTGGCCGCCCGTCCCCCATTTGCCTCCACCTAATCTAGGGCGTGAGGTCGCCCTATGGCCGCCCAGGGCAGGCGACTATCTCTCCGCTTGGGACGGGCGGGTGTGTAGCCGCCCGTCCCCCCTTTCTCCTCGGCCCATTCCAGGGTGTGAGGTCGCCCTTCCTGGGCGGCCTTCTGGCCCGCGAGGCAGGTGGCCTCCCCTCTTTCTTGGACGGGTGACCTTATGGTCACCCGCTCCCCTTGCTTCTACCTGATCCTGGGCAACCCACTCTGGGCAGCCCTTTGGCCACCAAGGGCAGGCAGTCGCCGGCCTTCTTCGGCCGCTGGCCTTGCCGGACCGCCCCTCCCCTTACGGGAGGGGCGGTTATTTTTTCGTCGGGGGCAATCCTATCATTTTCATAAAAACGGTGATCAATGTGCTCTATTTCGAGCGAGTCTATTCGTCCGTTCAGTGGTTACCAGATAAATTTACCGGCTTGTCTCTCTTAAAATCTATAAATATGACTCATTCCTCTTCATTTTCATCTTTTCCTGGGCCGGAAAAATCCTCATAGGAATTTATCTCCCCTCCTCTTCTTCTCTTCCTAGCGCGCACCCGCTTCTTCCTTGCGCGCTCCAACGTGTCTCTTCCTTGTGCGCTCTTGCGCGCGACTCCTTGCGTGCGCCTTCTTGCGCGCTCTTGCGCGCCTCTTCCTGCGCGCTCTTGCGCGCACCTCTTTTTTGCGCTCTCTTGCACGCTCTTGCGTGCACCTCTTCCTTGCGCGCTCGTGCGTACCACACGCGCCTCCTCCGGCAAGCGCTCTGCGCTCTCTCCTCCGGCAAGCGCTCCGCGCGCTCTCCTCCGGCAAGCGCTCCGCGCGCTCTCCTCCGGCAAGCGCTCCGCGCGCTCTCCTCCGACAAGCGCTCCGCGCACTCACCTCCGTCAAGCGCTCCGCACACTCTCCTTTGTTTAGCGCTCCGCGCACTCTCCTCTCCTCCGACAAGCCCCTGCATGCTCTCCTTCGGCACGCCCTCCGTGTGCTCTCCTCCGACAAGCCCTCCACTCTCCTCCGGCAAGCGCTCCACGCGCTCCTTCGACAAGTCCCCCCGCGCCCTCAAGAATAATCGCTCCAACCACCGACAAGACATCCACACCCGACCTCTCCAAAGTCAATCAGAGATAAGCCGCAGAGGATAAGTCACGCAGAGCGCTCCGCCTTCAATACCGTCCCAAGTGCGCCTCTGTGTGTTCTGCCGTCAAGTCTGCTCCAAGCGCACCTCTGTGTGCCCCGCCTTCAGGACCTCACCAAGAGCGCCCCCGTGCGCTCAACTCTTAAGACCACCATAAGAGCCCAATGCCCTCAACTCAACAACAAGCTCTCCAGTCTACAACAATCCCACGAAGCGTTAATAAATCAGTCATCTCGACTCCTTTAAGCACAATAGAAAACAAACCACAGAGTATAGGATGCGCCGAGCGCGCCACTCATGCTTCCAAATCCCGGACATCATCGGAACGAGTACAACGAGTTGCTCCCAAGCACTAGTAGAGGACTTCAAGGCGCAACAAGCGTGTCATACCCGACAACTCACAAAGAAACATTTAGCTCCGCGAGTGGTGGCATGTCACCCTCTGAGCTCTCCCTCCACTCTCAATCTCGATAATTGTAACGAGAGGCGACCTGTCGCCTTCGAGTTCTTCAAGAAAGCCCTTTACAACAACCAACAAATAGTGGAGGTTTGACCGACACAAATCCGGCCACATGGTTTTTCACCCAGCTTACGGGTTTTCCACGTTAAAAAAGTTTGCTTCCCAACTTTCTACTTATGTGACTATGTGTGCGCTCGACCGCTCATGGGCTAAGGCGGTTCAATTTAGTTGGTTTACCGAAGCCTCGTGCGATCCACAATAGTTTGGCGCCGTCTGTGAGAAAGTAGTTCCCACCATTTCCAGAAGACCCAGAAAACAATATCCTCACCACAACGAAACTCAAGACTAGAAAACATGGCAGGAAGAGCCGCCCGCACAAGTGAAAGATCGGTCCTTGGGGGGATGTTAATTCAACTCTTCCCCACTTGCTCATCAGCACGCCTCTCGTGGAAGAGGCTATGCTTGCGCCCTGCGCGGATTTGGAGGAACACATATTCCGGTTAGAGGAGAGCCAAAGTCAAATATTCACACTTTTGAGAGAGCATGTGGCCTCCCTTGCCCCTCGCCCATCATTTGGGCTCGACAACATGCCTCCAACTCGGGAGCGTGCCATGACTGAACAGTCCTCCTGCAAGATCTGCGTGCCTGCAAGAGGGTCCGACGACATTGCAAGCTCAACCCGCCTTATCCCTCGAGCCAAAGAATCTGAAACTCATCAACTCCAATCAGAAATCTCCGGTAGATCTCATCCCTCAGCCCGCTCATCAACTTCGTTGTCGCACAGGAGCTTCGAGCCATGAACCTTTGTTTCGAAGGATTCCTCATGAAGAAATTAATAGCTTGATCGCCAAAAAGCACAGACAAGACAAGCAACAGATCGCTTTGACCCGACATCTCGTGTACCATCAATCGTCGTTGGTAGTGAAAGGACGTCAACAACAAATCAAAAGCAGGCAAAAGAGAAGTAGGGGACGCAACCCACCGGAGATCCTCAAGAAGAGTGGCGGACTTCACAACGAATCCCGCCAAACCGAAGGGCGACATTGTTGTCAAGCCTTCACTCCCCTCAATACCTCCCGAGCAAACATATTTCTGCAATCCAAGGAAATGAGGCACTCTGTAAGCCCGACCACTCGCTAAAGGCACAAGAGACCAGTTAAAGTATTGTGGGTTCCATCGTGGACGAGGGCACAACACAGAAAGTTATTCCAAACTCAAGAAGGAAATCGAGCGTCTCGTCAGACATTGGCTGTTAGGAAAGTTCTCGCAGGACCAAGCACTGAATCGAGCCGTTGGAGATCAACCAGCCTCTCACAAGGAGGGATTGGGGGGGGGGACTCCTAGGACGACCATCTCAAGAGAAAGCTTCCTATCAATCAGCAGGGTCCTACCCGCATCATCGCAATATTTTATTAACTTTGTTCTTTTTATGAATCCTTAATATAAATTACCACGAGACCAGTCTCGTGGCTATGGTTCTAATAGCTTTTGAAATTTGCTCATTTCATGCCTATAGAAGGCAAACATCGCTTGCACTAATGGAACTACGTACTCAATTCATTCCAACAGAAGGACGTTCACAACAACTGCCTCCGAGCAGCGCGCTCGACATCTCTCCGGGATCACGTCCCTGCGACCCCCACTGCTGACGATCGAAGGTCTGTTCTTCTTTCCACAGTAGGCTGCGACATCGCCAAGGCTCGCCTCTCTCGCACACGCCAACGGTTTGAAGGTCTGCCCTTTACCATCTCTTCGGGACTACGTCCCTGCAGCCTCGCACTGTCGACGATCGAAGGTCTGCCCTTCTCTTCGCAGTAGGTCGCGACATCGTCAGGGGCTCTCCTCCCTCGCATTTGCCACAAGTTCGAAGGTCTTCCCTTCACCATCTTTCTGGGATCACGTCCCTGCGACCTCCCACTGCTAACGATTGAAGGTCTGTCCTTCTCTCTGTAGTAGGCTGCGGCATCGCCAGGGGCTCTCCTCCCTCACTTTCGCCACTGGTTCGAAGGTCTGCCCTTCACCATCTCTCCGGGACCGCGTCCATATGACCTCCTCCTGTCAACGATCGAAGGTTTGTCTCTCCCCGCAGTATGTCGCGGCGTTGCCAGGGCCTGCCCCCTCGCTCTCGCCACTTGTTCGAAGGTCCGCCCTTCAATGTATCTCCGGGACCACGTCCCTGCGGCCTCCCACTATTGACGATCGAAGGTATGCCCTTCTCTCCACAGTAGGTCGCGGTGTCGACAGGGTCTGCCCCCTCGCGCTCACCACTAGTTCGAAGGTCTGCCCTTCACCGCCTCACCAGAACCATGTCCCTGCGGCCTCCCACTGTCAGCGTTCGAAGGTATGCCCTTCTCCTGCAGTTGGTCGCGACATCGCTAGGGCCCGCCCCCTCGCGGTCTCCTAGGTTCAAAAGTCCGCCCTTTACCGCCAGCTACTTAGCGACATCCCCTAGACTGGTAAACCCGACCTCTCACTTCCCGGCTAGAAGTGTTCGCCCTTTGCCCTGGTAGTAGGTCGTGGAACCATCTGGATCTAGTCCTTCAACTGCCAACGACTCAGCGACATCCTCCAGACTGGTAAACCCGACCTCTCACTTTTCGGCTAGAAGCGTTCGCCCTTCGCCCTGGTAGTAGGTCGTGGAACCATCTGGGTTTTGTCCTTCAATCGCCAACCACTTAGCGACATTCCCCGGAATGGTAAACCCGACCTCGGACTACCCGGTTAGAAGCATTCGCCCTTCTCCCTGGTAGTAGGTCGCGGAACCATCTGGGTCTCGTCCTCCAACAGTCAATCTCAAAGGAGTACCTCAAAGTTGCCCATGCAAAGATAACAGGACCGACATTACAAATCTCACAAAAAAAATTCAAAACCACAATAGGTCAATCAATTGGAAGGAAGACTAAATGCACAGAGCTGCTACTACAAAATAAGTGAACAAAGTCCGGTCACAATTATGCATCAAATACAATACAAGTACAAACAAAACAAGATACAACAAAGCCAGAGTTCACTCCTCATCAAACTCACCGCACATGTTCTCGAAAAGGTCGACAATGCCAAGATCAGCAACGACGCACTCGCGCTTGCAGAATATTATCCGACCTTCACCCAGGTAGCAGTTCGGGAATCGCCCGGATCTTACCCTCAACCACCAACGTCAAAGAAGCAGAACAAATTTACTTGTGCGGGATGACAGTTCAAACAACACCAGATGCTCTACTTTCACAAGCAAATGCGCAAAACTGAAGCAGTTTACAGAGCATCCAAGGCGCCTCAAACACAATACAAAATCACTATATGACGTAGATGTACAAAGGTACAACAAAGGCAGAACTATACCTCATCCGCATCAACATCGGAGCTCTAGCTCCCATCAGAGATCTCAAGTACCAAATTCGACTACACCGCAACCGCACGACCACGCCATCATGCGAAGGAACGTAACCTCCAATCTCGTGTGTATCTCTTAATCTTCGGTGCACATTGCGCTCAGTGAGTGTAGCACTTTACGCACACGTTGAACATTGCGCCTCGTGCGCACATTGCACATTCAGTGTACATTGCACCCTGCACACACATTGCGCTCCGCGCGCACATTGTTCCTTGCACACACGGTGCACATTGCGCCCTGCATACACATGACGCACACCCCTCTCTGCATACATGTTATGCAAACTTCGCGATTACGCACGCATAGCGCCCCTGCACATTGAGCCTAGCACGCGCTTCACGCATTATGCCTTGCACTGCGCACGTTGAGCGCCACACACGCAGCACACACTTCGTGCACACTGCACCAATAGTGCACACCGCACCAATAATGCACACCTTATGAACACTGTTTCCGGCGCACAAGGTGCCCCGTGCACATCTCACCCCCGACGCATCCAGTCATAAGCACACACCACCTTGAGCAAGCATTTCACTCGGTGAATAGTTCACCTTCCGCACCTCTACCATGATCACCGCAAATTATCACGCACGCGACTTGGGGAAAAGTCTCCGCCCTCCATTCACTTCGACTCTGAGCAGCGGGGACTTGGGGGGTAAATGATGGGGTTCCCCTGAGCCGGTTCGGCCGAGCCCATAGGACCACACACAACCGCTAGAACCCCGGGCAAGACAGCACATGCTGACTGGACCCCGTTTCGTCGTGCACGCCCGACACATGCCTCTTCTCCCCCCCCCCCCCCCCCCCCCCCCCCCCCCCCCCCCCCCCCCCCCCCCCCCCCCCCCCCCCCCCCCCCCCCGCCCCCCCCGTAAATGGGCGGTCGATTTTCCGCCAAGGGCGGCCGACCTCATGGCCCCCTACCCTTCGTCAGAGCCCGTGGTTAGGGCGGCCTCTTCCCCATCAGGGGCGGGAACCCCCCGCACCGTCTCCTCCGCCCTATCCAGGGAGTGAGGCTGCCCTGTCGGTGGTTAACAGGTAAATTTACTAGTTTGTCCCTCTTAAAATCTATAAATAGGGCTCATTCCGTTTCGTTTTCAGAGAGTGAGGCTCCTCCGCCCTATCCAGGGAGTGAGTCTACCACTGAGCGACTAGGGACTTGGTTTTGACAGCAGTCAGGATTCAGTGAGAGCTTGCGAATAACAGTTAGCGGATTGCAGCAGGTCGCGACTTGCGGTTAGGCGGTTTCTCTTTGGCAAAGTTCTCTTAGTTCAATAAGTCAGTTCACCTTCGACAGTTTGACTTTGTTCAATTTGACAGCAGTTTGTTCGCGAATTATGGCAGTTAGGTGACCTTGCGGTCAGGCGGCTTGTAGGTGCAGACAGTTTCTTCAGCATTCAATAACAGGGAGCCTGCGACTTCCAACAACCTGCCTGGGCATGGAGAGAGGTTGGGGTGCATGGTCTGCTGACTATTTGTGGCTGAACTCTTTCAAGCGTGGTGTTTGGAGTACTGACGATCGTCCTTCCGAGTCATGGGCTAGAGAGGCCATTATTAAAAAAGTGCACTTTTTTGTAATGACCTCTCCAGTACACGACTCGAAAGGACAATCGTCGGCACCCCCAACACCACGCTTAAAAGAGTTCAACCACAATAGGTCTGCAGACCGTACACCCCAACCCGCCTCAGGTCCACCGCCGGGTTGTTGGAGGCTGTAGTCTCCCTATGATGAGAAGTGATTCAGTTAAGCACCCATACGGGGACTTCCCAGGAGGTCACCCATCGCAGGACTACTTCAGCTCAAACACGCTTAACTATAAGATTTCAGCCCGAGCTGCAACTCAATTAGTCATGAGAATTGAAAGAACTTTATAGTTAAGCGTGTTTGAATGAGATTAGTCCTGGGATGGGTGACCTCCTGGGAAGTCGCCGTAGGAGCGCTTAACTGGATCACTTCTCATCAAAGGGAGGCTGCGACCTCTAACAACCCATCGGTAGACCAGAGACTGGTTGGGGTGTATGGTCTGCAGGCCTATTGTGGCTGAACCCTTTCGAGCATGGCGTTGAGGGGTGCCGACGGTTGTCCTTTCGAGCTGTGTGCTGGGGAGGCTGTTACACAGATTCTGGCTCAAGTTCTGTGTCCCTTTCAAGAGCCCCTGACTGCCTATTTATACAAAAATTGGCTGCCCATACGATTGAGGGCAATTAATGCTGCAATAAATGCCAACTACCAAGGGAACATGAGAAGTAAGGTAGGGAAGAGAGAAGAGGAGGTCGTGCGGTTACAACATGCTTTAACCGCACAAACCTTTACTAGCTAAGGAGAGAGGGGAGTTCGAGCGGGACTCCAAGGGTGTTCGCCCAAACCGCTCTGGACTCTGGCTATTAAGGGCTGACCGAATGGGCCAGCAGCCAGCTGGAGGGGCATGCGGTTACTCATCACATAACCGCCCATGCTTCTGGAGCCGGAGAGGGTGCGACTACCAGGGAGGTAACATGATCCACGTTGATTGGATTGGACTGTCTCTGAATCTGTTCGTGGAAGCCGGATTGTAGTTTAACATGATCCCCACATTCTTTTAAATCCACGTCAAAAAGATTTTCTGGTAACCGCGAAGATTGCGACTCAATTTTTGTGTTGTCAATAATTATAAATAGTCCTAGGCTGGGTCTACCCGAACCATTCTGAATTGCTCTCCCCTTCTTGTTGTGAACATATCTTCGAAACGATGGTTAGCCGCAACATGGCTCTTTTGGATGAGCTATTAGCAAAGAAAACTGAGGTTTCAAAGGCTAAGGCCCCGACGACGACATGTAAGGTCTCCGCGCCTATGAAGAAAACATCAACGAGCGGTCTTTCTGCTAAGATTTCAGCCGCCGAGACTCCTATCTTGATGCCCGATGTTCCTAAGATGGGGATGAAGTTGCATGATGCACCCTTGGGTCCATCCGACAAGAACCGAATACCGAAGCAGCTGAAGAAGACCATCACCACAAGGATACAAAGACAAACTTGCAAAAGATCAGACACTCGCACGAGGTCATCGAGATTGATGGTGAGGAGACTCCGCAGAGTCCGATGGCCCAAAATTTAGGGTTTAGGGTGGTGATTGATCTAGTGGTTGGGCTGGTAGTAGTGGATAAGAATGGAAAGAGAGCGGATACCAGAGGGAACCTACTCCAGGAATCGTCCGCGGAGCAGACACCTGAGGGTGACACAATTATGTCAGTGATCCCGTCATAGGAGATTCCTAGGAATGGAGCGGATAAGAATTTATCTGCGGTTTGCGGGTGATGTCATGCATGTTGATCCGCTGGTTGAAGCGGGCACCTTGGAAGTGTTGGAGCAAGAGAAAGAGCAACTTGTTATGGAAGTCGAGGAGGAAGCGTCCGAGGAGGGGCAGCAGCTGGACACTAAGGAGGCGTGGCTAGCTGAGGCGCAACTTAGGATGAAAAGTCCCGAGGAGTTGGACGCACAAAAGTCTACAAGTAAAAGAGGGAAATGAAAATGCGTACCTGAAGGGAGGCAATTACGGAAGTTGGCCTTGTTGAAATCGAAAACTGGTTCCAAGAAGAGTTCAGACCCAAAGGGGGTAGCCTGCACCTACTTCTCCCGAGTAAAAGCGCCTGAGCGGTGACTTAGAACTAGGAACTGACCTTGAGCTGCAATGTGGATGCCTCAGCATACACCCAAAAGATCGAAGAGAGCTTCCCCTCCCTAGTGAATGCTGAGTTGGGCACCTTGGAGAGAACTAGAAGCCAATCAATGCCTACCAGAGGAGGAAGAAGCAAAAAAAAAAATTAATCATCTCCAAAGGTGTCCTTAAGGGTTTATTTATAGTTGTTCAAGTCTGATATGCAAATAGCGGAATCTCACCTTTTGATTCTACTATACGCAGTCCAAATTGTTCTGTCAACAATGAAACTCCGCTATTTGTAGAAGCTATTAGCAGACCTAAAGAGGTATCCTAGGAGCTTGGACTCGCCCCTGGGAGCCTGGACTCGTCACTGGGTGCCTGGACTCGCCCCTGGGAGCCTGGGCACGCCCCTGGGAGTGGACTTCTTCTGCACTTGTCCTAGAGAGACGAGATCCTCCAGGTCATCCGTGGTCATCTATGATCTCGACGAATTACGAATTATACATGTCTGTCGAGAAGCCTTCGAGCGTAGAGTTGCTGAAGAGGACCTGCTACGAGAGTCCAAAGGTAAGTTTGTCGCCAGCTTGGGGGTCAAAGAGGCACTGGCGTAGATGCAGAACTATATTGTTGAGATCTTGGGCGAGCATGGGGACTCAGTGCTGATTGACATTGGGGAGACTCAGAGAGTTGCAGACTCGACTGAGTGCCCGCGTTGACCTCCAGTCTGGTTTGCTTCCCCAACTAGGCATGAGTCGATGGTCATCCCCTCTCTGGAAGGGGAAAACTCGTGCCAGTGCCCTCTGACTCATGCACAATTTTATGAACTTCAGAAGCGGGCCGAGGGGTCGCAGAGGGCATACCTCTAACGGGTCGACCTCAAGCCACCCAGGCGCCCCGTACGAACCCCAGGAGTGGTATCCGAGGCTCGACAGATCGACTTCAGCGAGTTCGGCTCCGTCGGGGTGGACATACCCGCGGAGGCTAGAGAGAATACGTCCAACATCCTCGCTTATGTCTTCAGTGATGACGACTTGGGCTCTGAGGAAATGATTGCGGTGAACACAACGAGTATATCCGCCCTTGTCTTCTTGGGTTAGTCTTAAAAAGAAAACTCATGAACTTACCTCTAACGTTGTGGCTTCTTTTGCAGAGACCACAATGACCACCCCAGAGGAGTTGAAGACTGAGCATGAGGCCATGTGTAAGGAGATGTGAGCCTCGCAAATGCAGATTGATAAGCTCGAGTGGGAGATGGAGGCTCTGAAGAGCCTCACAAATACTAGTTATGCCTAAATCGTTCAAACCAATTGAATCTCGAACCTCCAAAGGCCGGTTCCATCTCCCATCCAATTTATAAAGGGGATTGTTATCCGTAGACCTTAAGTGGCTATTCACAGGCTATTTTTTTTAGGTTTAAATCCACAACCTCAAATTCATTTTCTTTATTCTCAAACCAAAAGTCCTAAATGCTTCTTCCCCGACACCTGCGCCCTCTGCCGCTCGCCCGTAAATCACAGCCTTTAGCGCAAGCGTTCGCCGACAAATCAGGAGCCCTCTAGGTCGTCGGCAAAGAAGAATCCTCCTGCTCGAAGCCCCCGATTCTTCGCTTCTTCACTTTATTCGAAGGAGCCAACCATTCGCCGCGCCTCCCCCGCTGTGAGTACACCATCTTCCGTCGAATCCATTCCTAATCTGAGCCACCTGTAAGTAAATAACATTCTCTAATACAGAGACGTGGAGCGTCCTTAGCAGTGCCTCCCGTTCGAAGACCCCGTCCTTACCCGTCGAGCATGCAGTGAATGATTGTCGAGCTGTGCCTCCTGTTCGAAGCCCCCGTCCTTACCCGTCGAGAATGCAGTGCCTCATTCTCCATATTTTGTGAGTTAGAAGTAAATTTTTATGTATTTCTATGTAGCTGAACCTCATTCTTCAAATTTTTATGTGAGTTAGGAGTAAATTTTTATGTAGTGCTTCCTGTAAGCTAATTTGTATGTAGCTTTGCCTCATTCTTCATATATAATATGTGATGTAGACTTGATATTTTTTGAGCACTTGTGGTGCTGGTGCTTCATATTTTTTTGATGCAGGTTATGTATATTTTGATATACTTGATATTTTTTGAGCACTTGTGGTGCTGGTGCTTCATATTTTTTGATGCAAGTTATATATATTTTGATGTAGGCTTCAATTTTGGTAGTAATGAACTATGCCCTTGCTGGTACTTGTGGTGCTGATGCACTTCTTGATATTTTTTTTTACTTTTAGTGTTGGTCTGCGAATAACAATAATTTTTGTGAATAACAATTATAAGTATCTTTGGATCTGCGAATAGTCATTTTTGAGATGTGAGCCTCGCAAATGCAGATTGATAAGCTCGAGTGGGAGATGGAGGCTCTGAAGAGCCTCACAAATACTAGTTATGCCTAAATCGTTCAAACCAATTGAATCTCGAACCTCCAAAGGCCGGTTCCATCTCCCATCCAATTTATAAAGGGGATTGTTATCCGTAGACCTTAAGTGGCTATTCACAGGCTATTTTTTTTTAGGTTTAAATCCACAACCTCAAATTCATTTTCTTTATTCTCAAACCAAAAGTCCTAAATGCTTCTTCCCCGACACCTGCGCCCTCTGCCGCTCGCCCGTAAATCACAGCCTTTAGCGCAAGCGTTCGCCGACAAATCAGGAGCCCTCTAGGTCGTCGGCAAAGAAGAATCCTCCTGTTCGAAGTCCCCGATTCTTCGCTTCTTCACTTTATTCGAAGGAGCCAACCATTCGCCGCGCCTCCCCCGCTGTGAGTACACCATCTTCCGTCGAATCCATTCCTAATCTGAGCCACCTGTAAGTAAATAACATTCTCTAATACAGAGACGTGGAGCGTCCTTAGCAGTGCCTCCCGTTCGAAGACCCCGTCCTTACCCGTCGAGCATGCAGTGAATGATTGTCGAGCTGTGCCTCCTGTTCGAAGTCCCCGTCCTTACCCGTCGAGAATGCAGTGCCTCATTCTCCATATTTTGTGAGTTAGAAGTAAATTTTTATGTATTTCTATGTAGCTGAACCTCATTCTTCAAATTTTTATGTGAGTTAGGAGTAAATTTTTATGCAGTGCTTCCTGTAAGCTAATTTGTATGTAGTTTTGCCTCATTCTTCATATATAATATGTGATGTAGACTTGATATTTTTTGAGCACTTGTGGTGCTGGTGCTTCATATTTTTTTGATGCAGGTTATGTATATTTTGATGTACTTGATATTTTTTGAGCACTTGTGGTGCTGGTGCTTCATATTTTTTGATGCAAGTTATATATATTTTGATGTAGGCTTCAATTTTGGTAGTAATGAACTATGCCCTTGCTGGTACTTGTGGTGCTGATGCACTTCTTGATATTTTTTTTTACTTTTAGTGTTGGTCTGCGAATAACAATAATTTTTATGAATAACAATTATAAGTATCTTTGGATCTGCGAATAGTCATTTTTGATCTGCGGATAACAATCCCCTTTATAAAACCTTGGTCTGAACATATCCCAAAAATATTCTTCCTAAAAAAGCTTCCCTGTAGATAATTATAAATTATATATATAATATAGAATAATAAGGCCTGTAATTGTATGCAAGAAAATGGACCCTGACTTTGTATGTATTAAACTAAAATGCGCTATCTATGGAATTTCTATATGAAAATGTCGAGTGCTCTACTATGGCTTAGCTGACCTGAAGCTCGGATCCCCGAACATCTATGGCTTCCTCAAGAGGAATCGGAGCGCCGAACGCAGCTAGGGTTGCAGACATGGAGGCGATGAGCGTGGATCAACTCCGGCCATTGAAGGAGCAAACTGATCTCGAGTTCAATCTTCTTCAGGACAGCCTTAACAAGATCAGGACCGCCGCCACCCGCCTCGAGATCGCATCTACCGCCCTTCATGATCTATCTCTCCGCCCTCAAGGCATTTCTCTCCCCCTCTCCTCCTTCTCTCTATGTCCGTGTGTCGATGTTCTCCTCTCTCTGCCCCCTTCTATTCCAACCCCTTTCAGTTTTGTTTCGTAATTTTTTGAAACACGTTTTTTTTTTGTTGCGACAGGGAAGAAGATTCTGGTGCCTCTCACGGCGTCCCTCTACGTCCCGGGAATCCTGGACGACGCTGAGAAGGTCCTTGTCGATGTTGGAACTGGTTATTTCATTGAGGTACCTTTTTTTCCCTTTCTGGGTGCCATTTCTTATAGACTCTATATTTCCCAACCCTGTTTTCTTATGCATTTTTTATTCTTGAAAATTATTGTACCATACCAGATTGTGTTTTTCTGCCAACTAGATTGGGAAGGTGGGTGAGAATTCTGGTTTATGTTCCGTTTTGTGTGGTGGCGGCAGTCACGAACGCGGTGGTTATGAGCCGTTGTTCTGTTCGTGAACGCCGGACCTCGCTTAAGGAATAGGCTTCATTTGGCACGGCTTATTTGCTCCGGTGAATTTGGTCAAAATGCTATTACAATAGAATGTATGTTTGGCAAGACAAAACTTATGACCGCTACCGAGAGAATACTGAATAGACTAGTTTTGAGCATAAAATGCATGATTTTTTTTAGGTGAGGTCGAGCGTTCACAAACGACAGTTCATGACCACTGCGTTCACAACCGCCACCACCGCACCAAACGAAACCTTTATCCATGTTTATGTTCAAAGCTAGGCTATCTTTTTTTTATGGCGGTCATAACTGTTATCATGCCAAACATACATTCCATCATGGTGGCGTTTTTTGTCCAAACTCACCGGAGCAAAAAAGGCGCGCCAAACAGAGCCTTAGTAGTTAAATAAATGCGGGAAATTACTCCTAGAAATTGGTTAGTTACTATTCTTTCTGTTCTATGGTTTTCCTATTTGTGCGAGGGTTTTAGCACTACATGCTTATAAACCTATGTGTTAAAAAATGTACATTTTGCCTGGTTCTAGTTTTGAAGTAAGTTTAAACAGTAATATTTTCTTCCAAAATGATGGAGGAATTACAATTTCCTCTTAGAATGATGATTGCAGCCGCGGCACTCTAGAACATGAATATTTTCGTCCCAAATACCAATCTCTTTACCCTTCGTTAGGAGTCCAAGTTCTAGCGTGGAGTACAAGCTGTACAAGCATATATTGTTGTCCCCATGATTGAGCAGAGCGGCTCATCCACTATAAGGAAAGTGAAATTGTGGTGCGGATAAAATCCTACTCATCTTAGAGATTGTTACATATGTGAAGCTTGATCTACCACTTTTCCTCTTTGGGAAGTGTCCCATGATGTTGTTAGGGAGCATCAAATATATAGGGGTGGGTAATTTCTCTACAACTTTGTTGATGTTGGTGGGGTTTATGATCTGTTCGTGAGAAAGGACTACACATTTTACTTAGGGAGGGAGTGACTCTTTTCTTATAAGGGAAAATGATTTTTGTAAGCTAGATTGGGTTGACATATACTTTTTTTTACAGCACATAGGGGTTATTTGAACATAGCATTATATCCATGGGGGTAAAATGTTATTACTTAAGTTATTTTCGTATAGAGGTGGGCCAATCCATCCATCCTAGTAAGTATCATTTGAAAATCCCTTCTTTCTTAACTAGAATGGTATTTATTGGTGTACCATTCTTCACTTGCAAATGTTCACTTTAAAAAAGTAGCAAGTAGCAACATGTTTAGGCAACTAGTTTCTTTAATGTGAATATTTATTCATTTAAAGGAGTAAATATTTTACTACTATGAAACCATTCTTGGTTTTTGTTTTATCTACTCACCCCAAATTCTAGCTCAAAGGACGAGGCTTTCCCTCACACTTATAAATGAATTAACCGCTTCTTTCATATATGATATGAGACTAAACCAACAAACTTGGGCCTTCTATAAGTCTTAGGCGTTCTTGCTGTTTCTCACTCCGAAAGTTAGCTCAAAGGGTGAGACTTTCCCTTAACCCTAGACCATAAGCTTTAAGGTTTTTTTCTCAATGAATGCGACTTATCTTAAACCTATACTAAAAAAGTAATATTTTATCGTTTTCAATATCTTGCCCATTTATCTCCATGCTAACTATGTGTTGCGGAAATATGAGAAGAGTAAAAAAAACAAAAATAAACAATCACAGACGACACAGATTTACGGGGTTCACCTCAAGATGAGCTACGTCCACGGGCAGCAGCAGTCAGATCTTCACTATCAAGAATAGAGGTGATTACATAGAGTGGGAGGATTTCATAATTCAGAATTCCCAATACCCAAAGCCAAGAACGACAAAAAGTTTATATAACACTTTGTACAATTACAATTTCGGGAAAAACAGATTGACGCGCCGTTTGGCGCACACCAGTGTGCCTCGGGCGTGTGCGCTATCCAATGCGTCCTTTCATCAACAAACATATAACAACCACCATGAAACCGTCAGAACCGCACACGCGCTGGGCACACACCCATGTGCTTCAGGCCATGTTCCCCGAAACGTTGCTTCTTCGCCTTCTGGAACTGTTACAACCGCACACGCCCCAGGCACACACCAGTGTGCCTCGGGCTATGCGTCAAAAAAGTTCCAGCAGGTACGCGGCCCCAGACCCCGCGGGTTGTGCTCAACATCGTTCGTCTCCTTTTGGTTATGTTTTGAGGCATACAATTAACACTATGCTTCATTTGGCATTGTAAATACCCATTTTCCATCACAGTCCCTATTTTATAATGCGTTTCAGCAGTTTACTTTTCGACAATCCAACATATCATTGTTTTATTTGGGTAAAAAATGTACAACATAAGCAGCATGCCGCATAATTAGTTTCTTGTAGTGGTTTAACCTAAGTTGTGGTAATTGACAAGACAACTTGAGAATTGTGTTCGACTCAATAAATTTTTATCAAGCTTATCAATACAACAAATTGAGCTCAAGTTGGCCTCCATCCAAGTATATTTGGTTGTGAGCTTAAAAAATATATTTTGAGATAACATAAACTAAATGTTTACATGCGGAGTTATGTGGAAAATGCTTAAAACTTATGCATCTTACTTACACAATTCAACAAACAAAAAATGACTTCAAGCTAGAAACTCACATAATTCAAATGGGAGAGGGATGGATGGGTTTTCGGCAGACTTTGGGAAGCCGGAAGTGATGCTCGAGGTGGATTTGGACCTTTGGAAATGTGTCATCTGCTGGCCAGTAAGAAATGGTGCTGGAATTGGTCCTTCTGGAAATTGGGATGGCTGGCTACTACTATGATGGCCTAAGCCAAGATCAACTCAAAGCCACCTGCTGCTATGTGAAAGAAAGTAAAGAGAAAGCCCTAGTGCCGACACCTGCAGATAAGAAAGGAAAGCAACAACAGCTTTAAATTAGATATCTATCCTTTGAATGTAATATATCTTGTAAAAGTTTGTAAAGTCAACAATAGGAGCTTGACTCTATTGGTTATAAATTACTTGTACTGTTTGCTGTAATAGATACCAGTAATATCAATAACACTTAAAGCTTTTGTAATTGCTCCTATTGTGATATAATTCCTCAGATCATTGCTTTGACTATCAATGGTATCATAGCTCAGTTAAGTCTTGGTGCTTGGATCATCATTGGAGGTTATGGCTTCTTCAAGTTTTTCATTATCCCAAACGACCATTCTAGTCTTCACAAGTGACAAATATGATTTTTGGAGTATTCATATGCGAGCATTTTTTATTTCCCAAGGTCTGTGGGATATTATCCTATACGACCCTGTGTTACCGGGTCTTGTAGTAATAGGACCTGTTTTAATTACTCCAACTAAGGAAACAGATCCTGCTAAAGATGTAAAAATATTAGAAGAAGTAAAACAGAAAGATGCACGGGCACTTTGTGTAATCTTTCAAGGTGTAGCTGAATCAGTTTTTCCTCGTATAATGGGTGCACAAACTTCAAAAGCTGCTTGGGACACATTGAAGGAAGCATATAAAGGGGATGAAAAGGTAATTTTTTTGAAATTACAAAATATGTGGAAAGAGTTTGAGAATTTATCCATGAAACCTGGTGAAAAAGTAGAAAGTCTCCTGACCATAACACTTTATATCATCAATCAAATACGAAGCTTAGGGGATACAATTGAAGATAGAACAGTTGTACCCAAACTACTTTGTAGTTTACCTCCTAGTTTTTATCCTGTTGTAACAGCAATTGAAGATTCTAAGGAACTTAGAACTTTGTCCTTAACTGCTCTCATGGGATCTTTACAGACCCACGAAGAACGACTGGGTAATTTGCACCCTCAGATTGATCAAGCTTACAAGTAAGATTCCAATCTACAAAAATGATCCCTAAGAACAATAAGAGAGGGTTCAGAGAGGGGCGCCTGTTCAGAAGCAAACAGTGAAACAATGGGGACTTGGAGATTATAAAGGGAAAGTGATGCGGAACAGAGACGAGTACCTGCAGTGGATGACGAGTTTTGGGCCCGTTCGGGGCCAATTGACGATTTTCCATATATGACGTGCCCGAATCGACGATCGGACTCCACAGATGTGTCCGGATTCGCGTTTCAAATTGATTTGATATATTACTTCATTAGTTTGCGTTGTATTTTGATGTATTTAGGTGGTCCCACCTCCGACTAATCATATCCGTTGAAGGTGGGATGCCCCAAATCTTCATTTTGTTATAAATAGATAGATAGTGAGCTGATTGAGGCAATTGCAGAATTTGAAGAAGAGAATTCCCGGATTCCCGCGATCATCCCACGGTGCCGAATCCGTGAAACCCTAGATGACGACTCCTAGGTTTGTATATTCCTCCCCAAGGTTCCCCCTAAACCTAGTTTCCTTTTCCCCTTCCTAAAATCTCCTCCCTCCCACATCCCCCTACAGACGGCTGTGTTTGTTGTCCAGAGAAGTCAATTTTTTTTTAATTCACTGTTTAATAATGAAATGTACTGTTCATTCCTTAAAGTTTTCCCTCCCTGAAAGCCCCCTCCAGGCCTTCCTCAACCGCCGACCTCCCCAATTCCTCCAGCAAACCGCCGGCCTATTGTTTTCCTCAATCCTGTACCTGCCTGCTTCTAAACAGCCACCCTGCTCCAGTTTTCCCCACCAAAGACCTTTGGCCTGCTGCCTCTACACCCCCAACAACCCCTTTTAATTCCTACTGCAGCCCCCATTCAAACCTAATTTTCCTTTGGGCCATCCCCTCTTTATCGTGGAACCACCATCCAATTCTCTTCTCATCTCGGGTCAGTCCAGATCTGAGAATTTCAGCCCCCGATCCATAATTCCATCCACCCATACTTCATTCTTTAGCCTGGATCCGCCACCAAACATCAGATCCATTCATCCCTCTCCCGGATCTACCCCTATGTGGTCGGAGCTATCCATTTCCGTTCCGATTCCACCGTCCACCTCTGAGGGCAGACACCTATGCTAATTCCACACCATCGGTTCCACCTTGGATCATCGTACACGCATCTCTGGCTTTGAATTCTTCAGTTCCTTGGTCAGCCCACTATTTGGTGAGATCTCGTAGTACTAGTTTATTATTTTCAGCATATTTGTATTAGATTGGTTATTATATTAGTTTGGATATCTTGTATTGTGGTGGTCTGTTAGATAATTATCGTGATTTGCAGGATTTATTCGTCGTGCGCTCTTGCTTTGACCCTCCACGCGGAGGAAAGCCTAAGTCTGTTCGCCCTAATTAATTATCGTGCCTTGTTGTGAATTTGTTAGCGTGGGATGTTGAAATTTATTATCTAATTGTGATTTGTCTGTCGGACTTTTTGCATAGCATGTAGGGTTAGGTCACGGTTTATCCGCCGCCTATAGATTCGTCCTGCGTTAATTGGTATCAGAACCAAGTTACACGCTCTCTTGATACGCAGTCGTAGAGTCTATAGGTTCACCATGTCTATGTATCACAAATATTCATCTTGTCAATTTGGAGCTTTCGGGTCCACTTGCACACACTCTCACAGAGCCCCGTCAGATCCTCAAGTTACTACGACGATTATTCTCGATCGCAGCACACCACTTTTAGTGATCGTGTTGACCCACCGACACGATCCCACTACACTAGAGACGATAAGTATGATGATAGTCATCATTCATATCATTTCATACGAGTGAATCGTGTTGATCCTTCGACTCGACTCGATTATCTTAGAGATGACTATTATGAGGACCGTCGCTTTGAGAGAGATCTTGAGAGCCAGTTTCGTACTGTTGTCCTTTCCTTTGATGACTTATCGAGTCCCGAGTATTTCAGTTATTGGCTCGTGAATATGAAGTATTATCTTGATCATTTTGAGGTATTCGGTGAGTGTCGCGTTAAGTTTGCGGAACTTAGACTTTTAGAGCAGACGATGACATATTGTTCTAGCATTGAGAGCACCCGCGAGCGAGGTCGTCTTCGTCGCATCACTAGTTGAGTGGACATGAAACGTATATTGTGTCAGAGGTATCTGTCTTCGTCGTATCAAGTCGCTCGCTCGACCAATTATTTTCCTTTCAACAAGGATCCATGTCTGTTGCTGAGTACATGGGCTGTTTTGATGAGCTAGTGGTGAGGAGTGATATCTTTGAGGACCCATCCATGACTGTTTCCCGATTTCGATTTGGACTTTGGCCTGACACACGTACTAAGGTAGTTTATCATAGCTCGAAGTCCCTCGAGCAGACATATCAGCTCGCCCTTCGTTATGAACAGTTTTTGAGATCTGCAAGAGCTGGTCGATGAGATTCTCACCTTGACCTTCGCAGTACGAGTCCCTCTCATACTGAGGTCACCACGATGCCTATCGCTGTCCTGTCAGCCATGACAGAAGTGATATCTGATGCAGATTACTCTCACCCTAGTGAGGTGCTTAGCCCAGTGAGTGACCTATCTCTTGTTTCTGACCCGTTTTTTGTGACCCCGACTGAGAGCGAGCCTAAGCAACCTATCTTTTGTTTCTCACTCACACCTCTTCTTCTGCCAAGCACCGGGTTAGTAGCACCCCAACCACAGATTTAATTCTTGACACCACAACTACAAACTCATTCTTGAGTGTAGGTCTATGCCGCTCTTCCCTTTTCATTGCTCCGAGCCACATCACGACTGAGAGCCCAAAGTTTGGTGTTGATCTCGTCGTGGCAGTGTCACCCAATCATGGGGACACTATCCCTCATGATGATACTCATATGGAGGATCATGACCCTAGTGACGAGTTCTATGACGACCCTCCTGTTGAGCCTCCTGATGAGCCGCCACATCCTGGTGAGGATGCGATTCAGGTGAACCGCTTGTTTACGAGTTTCAAGTTAGTGGTGCCTTTTCCATTATCATCCCTAGTCTTGCCCCAAAGGATGGATATTGTGTGGATCATCAAGTATTTAAGGCACCACCCGCTGACACATCACACTCTCGACGAGTTTTAGGATGTACCACCTGCTGACCCACCAGACGAGTTATTTATTTTTGGGGATACTCCCTGCACTATATAATCGTACCTTCTAGTCTGTGTACACGATTTTCACCCAGGTGGTCGTCTCATTCGCGATGACTTTTCGTACACGCCTCCTGGTGAGCCCCATGATGTGTCACGTTCACTGGGAGATATTTGGCTCCTTGCGAGCTCGTATTTGAGTATAGATGTCTCATATAGTCACCTGAGCACTCGTTGCACACTGGACGAGTATTTCTACATCCCACCTAGAGAGCCTCCTGATAGGCCACCTCCTGTTATAGATTTTCAAGTCATTATTAGGTTTTCCCATAAGAGAGCATGTTGCGTTGGTCATGTTTTATTTGCATCATTTGCATGAGTCTGTTGTGTTATATGTTCATCGTTTGCATGTGTCATGAGTCGGTACGATGAAGAATCTATAATGATAATAAATTTTGTAAGTCACGTGCGGGATGTTAACTGACAAGAGCAGGTACTTCGTGAAGGCGAGCAGGTGATGGTGAGAATCTGCGTTGTGAGGCTCCGTGCAAGGCTTGCTAAAAGCGTGAGCGTTAGACGAATGAATCCCTATATAATCATGAGACGGATCGAAGAAAACACATATGATCTTAATATCCCTGCAAGTATGGGTATCCACCTGGTATTTAGTGTTGAAGATATGATGTCGTACTACGAGCCTCGCGAGTATGTGGACCCAAACAATGTTGACTTCCAGCCGCCCAGACCTCCACTTATGTTGTCTTACCACCTTCATAGACCACCCACGTCTGATGGACACCACAACTCACTCATTTCTGACACCCACACACCTAAGGACTTGTCTTCTTTGGTTCCACCTACGAAACTGCCGATCACACCAAGATCCACCACTCGTGAGTTGAGCGTTGAGAGCATTTCAGAGACCCGACTCCGTCAGTACATTCCTACTACAGACGTTGATGACACCTGGGCACTTGCTACAGAGCTTGATCGATTCACCCATGGACTTCGACTTCAGTACGTTCATCTCCATTCACCGGAGATGACAACTTTTCAGTCAGGGGGAGTTGATTGACGAGGACACTCTTCCATCAACGACACTTGGACGACCTCTGGTGGATCTCTTCGAGTCTTACCTGACGTACATCGAGAGAATTTCGATTCCTATTCATCGGGAGATGAATTCTTTCAAGCCGGGGAGATTAAGGCGGAGCAAAGACGTGGACCTGCAGTGGAGGATGAGTTTTGGGCCCGTTCGGGGCCAATTGACGACTTTCCATATGTGGCATGCCCAGATCGACGATCGGACTCCGCAGATGTGTCCTGATTCGCATTGCGAATCGATTTGATATATTTTTTCGTTAGTTTGCATTGTATTTTGATGTATTTGGGTGACCCCATCTCCGACCAATCATAGCCGTTGAAGGTGGGATGCTCTAGCCTTCATTTTATTATAAATAGATAGGTAGTGGGCTGATTGATGCTATTGCAGAATTTGTAGAAGAGAATTCCCGGATTCCCGCGATCATCCCACGGTGCCGATTCTGTAGAACCCTAGGTGATGACTCCTAGGTTTGTATCTTCCTTCCCAAGGTTCCCCCTAACCCTAGTCTCCTTTTTCCCTTCCTAAAACCTCCTTCCACCGCCCCCACAGCCCCCTACAGCCAGCTGTGTTTGCTGTCCAGAGAAGTCAGGTTTTTTTAATTAACTGTTTAATAATGAAATGTATTGTTCATTCCCTACAGTTTTCCCTCTCTGAAAGCCGCCTCCAGGCCTTCCTCAGTCGCCGGCCTCCCCAATTCCTCCAGCAAATCGCCGGCCTGCTGTTTTCCCCATTCCTGTAGCCGCCTGCTTCTAAACAGCCACCCTGCTCCAGTTTTCCCCACCCAAGACCGCTGGCCTGCTGCGTCTACACCCCCGACAGCCCCTTTTAATTCCTACTGCAGCCCCCCCCCATTCAAATCCTAATTTTCCTTTGCGGCCATCCCCTCGTTCTCGTGGAACCACCATCCAATTCCCTCCTCATCTCGGGTCAGTCCAAATCTAAGAATTTCAGTCCCCGATCTGTCATTCCCTCCACTCATACTTCATTCCTTAGCCCGGATCCGCCACCAAATCCATTCATCCCTCGCCCGGATCTACCCCTATGTGGTCGAATCTATCCATTTTCGGTCCGATTCCACCATCCACCTCCGAGGACAGCCACCTCTGCTAATTCCACGCCACCGGTTCCACCTTGGATCGTCGTACACGCATCTCCGGCTTCGGATTTTTCCGTGCCTTGATCAGCCCACTATTTGGCGAGATCCCGTTGTATTGGTTTATTATTTTCAGCATATTTGTATTGGATTGGTTACTATATTAGTTTAGATATCTTGTATTGTGATGGTCTGTAGATAATTATCGTGATTTGCAGAATTTATTCGCCGTGCGCTCTTGCTTTGACCCTCCAAGTGGAGGAATGCTTAAGCCTGTTTCACCCTAATTAATTATCGTGCCTTGTTGTGAATTTGTTAGCGTGGGATGCTGAAAATTTATTATCTAATTGTGACTGTCTGTCGAACTTTTTGCATAGCATGTAGGGTTAAGTCGCGGTTTTATCCGTCACCTATAGATTTGTCTAACGTTAGAAAGCAGTCAAAAATACAAAAACTTATGGTGATAAGTTTTGTATCATTTGTAAAAAAATCATTCATGTGTCAAAAGTCTGTTTTTTTAGATGTAAAAATTGTCAGAGTATCAATTCATTCATATACAAACTGTTCCAATAATACTAATGCAGAAGTTAAGGTAACTGAAGTGACTGGGCAACACCAAGAACAGATGTTCTATTTCACAACCTCTAATGGAGAATCAATTTCATAGTTGTGGTACCTGGATAGTGGGTGCTCATGTCATATGACAAATGATGACTTAAAATTATATCAACTAGATAAGACTGTTAAAGCACAAGTCCTACTCGGAAATGGCTTAACAAGTTTTATAGAAGGAAAAAGTTCTATTCAAATTCAAGATCAAACTGGACAGCCAAAATTATCAACTGTTGTGAGTCTTGTGCCAACCTTAACACAAAATCTACTAAGTGTTGACCAACTAATATTAAAAGGGTATAATATTAACTTTGAGAAAGATGGAGCACATATTATACATTGAGCTTCCGGTGTCCAATTGGCCTCAGCTGAATCTACTAATAACCGGCTGTTCATTCTTCATTTGGCAAGTATAGGGCAACATGACTTCAACTACAAGGAGCAGAGTTGTTTTTCCCTTGTTCCTCTTTGGCATCATAGGTTTGGACACCTTCATTGATAAGCACTTCAACTCATGCAAAAAAGGGATCTAGTAAAAAGATTACCAGTATTTTCAAAACAGCAAAAGGACTTCTGTGAAGATTGTGCTCATGATAAAGCACATGTGTTGTCCTTTACTAAGCAAGCTCAAATTATATCTACTATGTCCTTACAGTTAATACATGGGGATATCATGGGGATATCTGGGGACCAGCGCCAACTATCTCTCTTGGAGGCAAAAGGTATTACTTACTATTTGTTGATGGTTATATCAGGTATATGTTGCTATATCATCTCTCTTTAAAATCTGAAGCTTTAGAGATATTTCTTCTATTCAAAAAGAAAGTTGAGTTAAAAACTGGACAAAAAATTAAATGTTTAAGAACTGATCAAGGTGGTGAATTCACCTCTATGCAATTTATGAAAGTATGTCAAGATGCTGGTATAAATCGACAACTTACTGCACCCGGTTCCCCTCAACAAATTGGAGTAATGGAGAGGAGAAACCACACCATTGGAGAAATGTCAAGAGCTATGCTACAAGTCGGAGGATTACCAAAATATTTTTGGGCAGAGGCCACCCAAATTGCCACCTATCTACTAAATAGGATACCTACAAAGACAAGAAAAATCAAACTCCTTGTTTTCTACTTACACATAGAATACCTGCTATGGAACATTTGAAAGTATTCAGGTGTGTTGCTTATGCATTAGTGGCTCCTGAGAAAAGAGATAAATTAGACAATAAAGGAGAAAAGTGTCTTTATAGGGTATAGTGAAGAGTCCAAAGCATATAGACTCTTCAATCCTCTAACTAAAAAGCTGATTATATCCAGAAATGTTATTTTTAATGAATCAGCAAAGTGGAATTGGGATTCAGACGGTGACATAAGTAAACCATCAACCAGTACTGTGCAACATGGGCAAATTACTTCAGATGGATATCCTTAGTTTAGTGAGAGAACTCAACATGAAAGTCCTCTTACCTCTGGTATATCAGTAAAACCGAAGAGTTCAGAAAATCCTGAAGATTTAGACTCACCTTCATCAACTCCCATTAAAATCCGTAAATTGGAGGATATATACCAAGAAACAGAAACTGCTCTTCTAGCAGCAACACCTACTACTTATGAAGATGCATGTAAAGACCCTGTGCGGATTGCAGCTATGAAAGATGAATGGAACACAATAGAAAAAAATAAGACATGGTCTTTAGACCTCTTACTTCTAACAAACAACCCATTGGACTGAAACGGTTGTTTAAAACCAAAGTGACAGAACCGGAGCCCTATCCAAACATAAGGCTCGGTTGGTAGTCAAAGGCTTTTCACAAAAACTAGGTGAAGATTTTGAAGAAACGTTTGCTTTAGTTGCTCGGATGGACACAATCCGACTTGTCTTAGCTTTTGCTGCACAACACAAGTATCCTTTGTTCCATTTAGATATTAAGGCTGCTTTTCTAAATGGTGAAATAAAAGAACTATATGTGCAACAATTTCTGGGTTTTATTAAAGAAGGGCCAAAAAAACAAAAGGTCTATATGTTACATAAAACACTATATAGGCTTAAACAAGCCCCAAGAGCTTCGAATGCAGCTATAGACAAACAGTTTATGACACACGGATTTAATCACTCTACAAGTGACCCTTATATCTCAAATGGGAAAATACCAACCAATTAATTGTAGGTCTTTATGTTGATATGCTTGTAACAAGGATTCAAGCACTATGATTTCAGACTTTAAAAAACAGATGCATGCTGCTTATGAAATGACAGATTTGGGACAAATGACTTACTTTCTGGGATTTCAACTTCTATATACACCTTCAGGTATATTTCTATCCTGACAGAAATTTGTTACAAATCTCTTAAAAAGGGTCAAATTCGATCTATGCAATGCCACTTTGACCCCAATGCCAACAAAAGAACTTCTAAATAAGAATAATGGAGAAGAAGAAACAGTGGATGCATCATATTATCGATCAATTGTTGGGTCCTTACTGTATTTAACACATACACGGCCGGACATCCCCAATGTAGTGCATCAGGTAACTCGATTTATGCAGAATCCATCTAAAAGTCATTTATTGGCTCTCAATCGCATTTTGCGATATATAAAAGGAACACAGAACTTTGGTCTGTTATAATGATGAAACGAATGTTGAGCTACCTGGGTATGTTGATGCCAATTGGGGCTCAAATCTGGATGATAGGAAGAGCATCTCTGGATCCGTATTCTTCCTAGGTTCTAAACCCGTTTCCTGGGGAGTAAGAAAACAACTCACAGTGGCATTATCAACTACTGAAGTTGAATACATGGCTCTCAGTACATCTTGTTGTGAATGCTTGTGGATTCGTCAAATCATGACAGAACTAAGAGGGACAGAAGAAAAAAAGACCACAAAGCTTCGTTGCGACAATACTTCTACCATATTTTTAGCGCAAAATCCGATTACTCACAAGCGAAGTAAGAACATTGACTTACAGTTTCATTTCATCTAAGATCAAGTAAAAAATGGTATAATCGAAGTAGAATACCCTACTGATGTGCAATATGCAGATCTACTTACAAAACCACTGGATCGCTACCGATTTACGAAACTGCAGAACAAAATCGGTGTCGGAACGTAATTGGCTTATGGGAGGGATGATGTCCTAAGCCAAGATCAACTCAAAGCTACCCGCAGCTATGTGAAAGAAAGTAAAGAGAAAGGCCTAGTGCCAACACCTACAGATAAGAAAGGAAAGAAACAACAACTTTAAATTAGTTATCTATTCTTTGAGTGTAATATATCTTGTAAAAGTTTGTAAAGTCGACAATAGGGTTTTGACTCTATTGGTTATAAATAACTTGTACTGTTTGCTGTAATAGATACCAGTAATATCAATAACACTTAAAACTTTTGTAATTGCTCCTATTGTGATATAACTCCTCAGATTATTGCTTTGAATATCAGTATGGAGGTTGGCAGGAGGTTGAAGTGCTGTGAAGATAACAATTGTGGGATGAAATTTAATTCCAGTATTTGGAAGCTACGACAAACCCTTTTGACAGAAAGCTAGGAGCTGTAGGAGGGCTACTGGAGACCTGAGAGAGCTGAGGAGTAGGATTTCCAACAGATGGAATGAAATTTTAAATGCTAGAATTAAGTCTGCACCTCCCTGGAGTACTTCCGACAACAATCAAAGGGGGCGGCCAAGTTCTGTAAAGTGGAGGAAATTAGAGAGATGGCAGCCTGCTGACAAGGAGGGAGTGGGGTTCGATTTGTACCGCAGAAAGAGGGATCGGTTGGAGGGAAATGTGGCTTCATGTGTGATAGAGGGTTGATGTTGAAAGGAGAGATAACTGAAAGGAGAGGCGTAGGGGCTTGGTTTTTGCTGAGAATGGAAGGAAGAGTGGACAGATGCTGGAATTGGAGTAGGGGGGGTCAGTTTTTGATGCAACCTGAATTGCATCGTTATTTTATTTTATTGCATTTTTTTAAAATATTTTGTAGCGTATGTCGTCGCACAAATATGTCTTTTTTTCGTGTATTTGTGTGTTTTGTACCACCCTTATGTAATGTTCTTTTGACTTATTGGTGTGACCGACACCAATAATTAATTTTGGCTTATTGATCGGTTTCTCCATTGGGTGATCAAAAGGAGTAGTTTCTTCTTTACTCCAAATTTTGATATTTTCAAATTGAACCCTCTATCCCTATTTATAGACTACGAACTATCATGAACGGTCATGATTCTGCGATCATGACGACCCTCAAAGTACATGTAAAAAAAATATATAAAAAAAAATTCGGTTTGTTGATCCACATAAAATAGATTGCTTTGAACGTCGTGTAGGTCGATGTGTGTCGCGATTCCCATCAATTTCTCCCGCCTTGAAGACGTTCATATTCGTGAATGAAGATGATCGTGCTGCCGTCTGAAGGCGAGGTTAATCTCTCTAGCTTTGATGGTATCCTATACTCGTAGACTGGGCTCGAGGGTACAACTGCTACGAAGTCTAGAAATGGTGTTACTAAAACTGGTGCTGACGATGGAACCGAGGATTGTACTGCTGAAGTTGACGACGGTATTGAAGGTGGTGTTGCTGCTATAGGAGATGGTGCCGAAGATCGGAGTCAGAGTAGTGGACATCAATGCTGAAGAAGGTACTGGTGATGGTACTGTTGTTGCCATCAACGCCAAGAATTGTATGAAATTGTTGTGGAAGAAGCCGAGATGATGTACGTGTTTGTAAATGTGCTACTGTTATGGAAGAAGCCAGATGATTAATCGGTGTTGAATACCAGAGTTGTAGTGTAGTAGGCAAAGCCTGAGATTGTATTGAGGTAGCAAGTGAAAGTTGGGTTGTAATGAGGTAGTAAGCAATGACTAGGGTTGTAGTGAAGTAGTAAACAAAAGATGGTGTTGAGGAACTGAGGTGGCAGGAAGCAAAAGGGTACATGTAGTCATGTGGCTGGAAGGATCAAATCTTCTATGTTGAATATGAGTGACAATTTCATACTCTGGAGAATATCTACTTCATAAACATTTGTTCTAATTCTTTTGATAGCCGCGTAAGGATCCATTTACTTGACATTTAATTTTTGAATAGTTCCCTTGGAAAATCTCTTAACACATACCGATCATCACCTGTTCTCCTTCTTTGAAACTTTGCTCTTGTGACTATCAACATGAGATGAATTAATATCATTATTACAAGTAATCCAACATTGTACAAACTCATGCATGCTACCCAATGATGATGAATGACGGTCGCCAGACTCAACATATCTCCTATGCATAGGCTCTACAACCCTCCAGGTTTCATTTGAGAGGGGCACATGGTCAGGGGGTTCAGTGGGCGGGTGTGAAAAAATTCTATCACTATTCACTAATCATCTGTGGTGTCAACACTAATGATGATGAGATCGATTTCCTGGCTATCGAGTGCACTCTCACTCTTGACTGACTCATAAATACTGGACACGTCTTTAGTAAGGGGTGGCTTATCAAGGGATTCATTAGGAAGTGGGTAGTTTTACTCGCCGAGTGCGTGATAAACATCCATGAGACTGCGTGAGACATTGACACTGGGATGATACTCTATGATGTATTGAATGTTTTCACAAAAGGGAAAACTCATCAGGTGGCTCACTAGGGAGGGGTATAATAAAAAATCATCGCAGTACGATGGGTATTGAAATGGGATCCCAGTATAGCGCAAGTGTCCTCAATAACAGATGAGGCAACCAATACATGGTTAGTACTAGGCTCTCGACTCTTACTTTGAATATAACTCAACACTATAATATGGAGAGACTCTGGGGAGTTTGTACTTGAAGGTGAGCCTATGATTGAATCAATAACTAGGTATGTCCATGTGGTAGAAGGACATACCACTATAAGATCACTCTCTATCGGAGCCATATAATCCTGGTTTGACACAAGTGATAACTCATCGATTACTTATTCTATCGGAAACATTGATTACAAACTAATATTCCCTCAAGTAAGGATTTAACACACAATTCAACAAACATAAAATGACCTCAAGCTAGAAACTCGGGCAATTAGGAAAGGCCTCAGGGCTGGATGGGTTTTCAGCGGACTTTGAGAAGCCGGAAGTGAGGCCCAGGGCTGGATTTAGACCTCCATATGTGTCAATATACTGGCCAGTAAGGAATTGTGCTGGAATAGGCCCTCCTGGAAGCTGGTTTGTCCGACTGCTGTTGTATGGAGGTTGGCTGGAGGTTGAAGGGTTGTGGAGGCAGCAATTGTGGGATGGAATATAATTCCAGCAGCTGGAAGAGACGTCAAACCCTCTAGACTGAAATCTGGGAGCTGTGGGAGGGCTACTGGAGACCTGGGAGAGCTTAGGAGTAGAATTCCCAACAGCTGGAATGATATTTCAGATGCTGGAATTAAGTCTGCGCTTCTTTGGTGTAGTTCTGGCAGCAATCAAAGGGGTCCGACCAAGTTCTGTAAAGTGGAGGGAATGGGAGAGATGGCAGCCTGCTGATAGGAGGGAGTGGAATTCAATTTGGATCCCCGAAGGAGGGATTGGTTGGAGGGAATTGTGGCTCCACGTGTGATAGAGGGCTGCTGCTGAAAGGAGAGGGCTGGGCTCAGTTTGGATTGAGAATGGAAGGAAGAGTGACGGACTGTTGGAATTGAATTAGCAGTTTTGGACAAGAGAGGGTGGATCCACGTGAATGATTGAGAGAAATGAGGAGGAAGTGGAGAAATGGGAGGTGGGGAGTTAATGTTGGATTGATGCCTAAATTTTAGGAAGTGGGGTGGAGGTAGTGAGAGGTAGTTATGACAGTTATGGAGTTGTGGGAGATTGCTGGTCGGAGGTGGTGGTGGACGAAGATGGTTTCGGCGATCGTTGGAAAACTGAAAACGAAGGGATTTTGAGGGAGGGAAGTGGTGGTTGACCAAAGGTGGCTGGAGTTAATTTTTGGTGATTGACGAAAATTGAAAACCGTAGGAATTGTTAGAGGATTTTGTGACCGGTTTTTGGAGGAGTATGTGGGGGATTTGTGATGGGGGCGACTGGTGGTTTGTGGGAATAATTGGGGGCAGCTAACAGATGGAGGCGGGAGGGGGAACATGTGACTGTTGGCGTTATCTCTGAGATTGTTGTTCAAAATGTTACTCGACAACCTTATCCTGTTATAGAGGAGGTCAAATTGAATCAACCAAGGATTTTGACAACGACTTTCTAGAATTATTTGTGAGTCACCAAGGATCAATTATATCATTTTCAAGGTGCATCAATATATTACAACTATACTTATGATTAAGGGGATCAAGTCGCCTCAAATTATGCTTGTCCTTTACGGGTCATCACTTCATAGGGGAAAACCATCCAATAAGGGTTTGTAGAAGTTTGCATGAAAATGTATCTATGATGTCGAGCAAGCATTAATACTGCGCAGTAGGGGAGCACATGATGTTATTGCTGGAATGAGCTGTTGTGGAACCACGTAGAGGGTGACAACCATGTAGGGGGCTACGAGTTCCAATCAAGGCGAACCGCAGTGCACTATGCACTTAGATTCTCATTGCAACCGATCACGAGAGGCAGTGTTCTGCATTACGCGAAGCTGGATTTTCCCTTATTTGACGACAAAGCGACCCCTAGCTTGGCTCACACGCTGTGAGCACTTCTTTGCCAGCCAGCTCATGTCTTCGGAGGTCTGAATCGGGTTGGTTTCCTTCCACTTCATGGTCTCAACATAGTTGTGGTATGTCCCGCTTGCGTTGGTGACCCCTAATTTAAATTGGAAAACCTTCAAATATTCTTGCAATCTGCGCTTTGGCCCGCCATTTAGCAACATTTTGTTGGACGATCTCTTATCTCTCAAGCAATTGGAGACCGTCGATGATCATTGGAGAGTTTTCAGATATTACTAGCTCGTATCCTTTTTATACTGCTGGAACATCAAGTTCCTATCTTCTCTGCTATCCTACATGATTGACTACGTTTTGATGTCGAATTCCAAGCCCCGCGGGACCTCATCACAGTCATGAGCCTAGCTCGTATCTGTGAGAAACGTCTCATGATGGACAACTTTTATGACCACCTCCATGACAGAAACATGGGCAATCGGTGGGAGTATGCCCCTTCTCATTCCAGTACCTTTTCCATCATACACAAGGTCAAGGAATTCAAAAGCCCCCACCATCAAACACATGTCACAAGTGGAGATAGCGGATTGACGCGCACAACGACTTTTTTCAAATGTGATGACCCATATACAGTTGAACACTTGTGCATGCATTTTTTGTGTGGCTAGAAGTAGATGATCCCCAGGACAACGAAGATGCTAGGATGAAGAGAACCATGTTCATCAAGCTTGATCTGCACGTGGGAGGTGATGTTATAGGCCCACGTGGGGGTAGGGGGTGGGGGGTGACGCTTCATGGTCGCAGACGATGTGCATCTTCTATTTTTGCATTGTATCTTTATTTCTTGCATTTTTATTTTTTCACGCACATTAATTTACTCACACGTCATGTAGCCCGACTTAGTGACAACTTAAATATTTTGGAACTTTTTTCTTTCACTATATATGTGAGTGAAGAGGGGCTTTAGATGGTATAGCATGAATGAAAGCCTAAATTTCTCCTCTTGATCTTTTCTTCCCCCTCTCCTCTTCTCATGCTATGACTAGGGTTGAGCAAGGCTCCCCTCTCGCCTTCCCTCTTGGCCGAGCAACTAGGATCCTCTCTATCCTCCTCTCTCGGTCAAGCTTGACTCCCGTTGTATCTTCTGCCATTAGGAATGCTAAGTCAAGGAAGGGTCTAGACTATCCTCTCCGAGATTTCTCCCTCTCAAGACAACACACCCGCTCGCAATCCAGAGACCGTAACACAAGCATCAACGTTATGTATCAGACAATGTTGTTGGCTAGAGAGTGAGCATCAAAGCTACCTAAAGGGGTGCAGATGATGTTGTGGACTAAAGGGCGAGCATTTAAATAGTGTAAAGAGGTGCAACTGATGATGTTTGAGAGATACCGTAGAATCTACATGACTACATGGCATGCATGATATATTATTTGTTAGAGAGTAGCATCAAAATTGAATATAAAGAAAATAAGATGCATGCAATAAAGTTAGTTGGTGAGCAAGTACTTAAGGTTTATGAATATGCAAATACTGCTGTTGAGCGAAAACGACCACAGAGCAATGCATTTTAGGCATATGGGATGATGCCAGCTAGAGAGAGAGAGAGAGAGAGAGAGAGAGAGAGCATTGAGCCTGTGTTTTCAGGTGCATGCTACATTGGCCAGAGAAAGCATTGACGCCGTCTAAAGATACATTCCTTGATGTGGACTGGACAATGAGCATTGAAGCTATTTATTAAGGTACATATGAAGATGTCAGTTGAAGAGCACATATCAAAACTACATAAAAAGGTGATGACAATAATGTTTATTTGAGAGAGCATTGAAGCTACTTAAACAGATGCTTGCAATGATGTTGGGTGGAAGATCTATTATTGAAGCTACATAAAGAGGAGCACATGATGGTGTCTCCAAAGAGTGAGCATCATTCTTTTGTATTGAGGTACAAATGATATTGTAATCTAGATATAGTTCATCAAAGTTGTGTATTGTACATGCGATGCTGTTGGTTGAAGAGCAAAGATCATCTATGCAATGAGATACATGATTGGAGTGAGCTTCAAAGTTGTGTAAAGGGATACAGGACATCATGTTGTCTTATGAACGAGCATCAAAATTTATGTAAAGTGGCCCAGGTGTCGTTATCTTCCAAAGAGTAAGCATCAAAGCTTTGTATTGAAAGCATTTCTTCATTGTCTTTTGAAGGTCAGTAATGGATTATGTCAGAAATCTCATGCCATCACCTAAGGGCTAAGGTATAATAGTTGGTGTAGGTGGGCGATGTGTCCTCACATCATCTTAAATTAATATCACTATGATGCCCCTATTAGAAGTGAGTCTCTCATCTTGCCTCCAATATTGGTTGATGGGTCATGCCTTGTTTGATGTTGATGATTGATAAGTTAAATGTTGGTCAACCATTGCTAGAAAGGAAGAACGTATCCTAGTTTATATCAACAAGGGGTGGGAAATCTTTGCATAAACATGCATTTTGACATACATGTATTGAGATGTCTTTTCTCATAAATGGCTCAAAAATTATCTTGGGCTGGAGACATTCTTGAGTGCTAGTAAAATTTGCTTAGATGTTTTTTTTACTCATTACTGCATCATACATAGAAGTTGTGAAACAAAAAGTCAGTCAGTCAACTTGAGGACTTTATCCTAATGAAGACCTTCCCACACTAAAGTCAGGAGTTGATCTTGAGATGAAGAAAGTTGAAATGAATACAGCATAGTCCCTCTTTTGGGATGAATGCTCTGAGAGAGCTACCATACAACAGAGAACTAGCAAAAGTAAGATCCCTTTAGCCTGCCTCATGTGAGGTATTTTAGGCATGTGCGAGGACATTTTGCTACCTCTACAAAAAGTACAATGGATGGATGAACCACCTCATCTCTAGGACCCGTGTTGGAAAAAAATAGCCACATTACTTGTGGGCATTTCACTCATGTACTCAATCCTAGTTTGATGCACATGATCTTAACGAACAATTGGATTTATAATGTGTCATTCTTGAGATACGTCATACATGTTGGACCATCATGTCCTTAGCGGTGAATCGTTGATTAATGGCTCAATGAAGTCCTAACATTTCAAGATTAGTCATTAGAAATACGATATGAACAATTATATCTATGATAATGGTCAGGAGATAGATGTTTAAGATGAATTTAATCAGATAATTGGATCTACATCAAAACTTTGAGATTACTCCATGTCCTAAACCATTGTTGATCAGAGGGCATGAATCTTGATGTAATTTTGTAGTGGTTTGATAGATGGAGCATCATCCTATCCAGTCGTTGGTACCTGAGGTCATAAAAGCATGAACCTTAAAGTCCTTGATCGGTGTAATGGAGCCCAAAATGTTTTGATTTGAGCCACTACAAAACAAGTTGAGAAAGGTTGAGGGAGAGATTGAGGGAACACGAGAGAGAACATAAAAGACAAATGTTTATGCTATTTATTGGAGAATCCAAAATTGACCCATGAGTATGACCTCTTCCTCCAAGAACCAGTGAATACATGCTAGGGCCGAAGGGAAGAAAAATCCAATTCAAACGGTATGAATTCCGTAGAATTTACAAGTATTCATAAGGCTAATGGGACACCTTGGGCCGAGGGATGCCTTGGATGACGAGTCTCTAACAATTAATTATGAGAGATTGTGTTAGCTCTAGCGCTATATGTGTAAACATTTAATGCGCTAAGGCCTCCTGCGCCACCTATGCCTCATGAAAAGGAGTGGTTAGGTTTATAAACTGTGTCTTCAACTTATCACTCCTCGGACTGGCTGAAGAGATGTCGTATGGATGGTGATCCTCATGAGAAGTTTCTTCCAGGGAGGAATCCACGAGGACTTCGTGGCTACGACCATTTCGAGAAGGATACCTTATCGGTGTGTGATCTATTTAGACTATTTTTCTCAGGATAATTGTCATGTTTCATTCTCATGTGTGCTGAGCAAATACGCGACGCACCTTCGAGATCAGCAAATCAATCTTCCTTTGCCATCAGTGCATCTAGGCAAATCTGGTTCCTTGATGTCATCAATCTTATCCACGTGAGCAACTATCCCTAACACTTTTTACACCAAGGAGGACCCTCCGCGTGGGCTTCATTGGAGTCTCTCTTCTTCTCTCATTACTTATCGATCTCCATATCGCGCTTATCAACAACACTTAAGCATTTTTTTGCGGTTCCATCTCAGCTATTTTCAAAAAGACCACCACCAACTTTGTCTTTGATGCCAATTGAGGCACACTTGTCTTCTTGACAATACTACGTGTGTGGTCGTGGCTTCTTTTTCACCCCTTGCACTAGCTAAGTTAACCTTACTTCTATAAAAGTGTGGTGAAATTTTTTGGAAGAGAGCACAATAGTACAAAAACAAGGGAGAAGAGTGCTTTAATTTCTTATTCAAGGCTAGATTATTCTTACAAATGAATTCACCATCTCCTTTAGGATTCATCTTATCCACATTTTATGTCATCGCCCCATCATCTTATTTCTTATCTCAATGCATATACATCCAAATGTCTTTAAATATGCTTCCAAACAACACGAACATGTACTTTCGAGGCTACATACACGTCTCTAAGAAATCTTACTCCGGTGTTTGCATCATAATTCCCGAAATTGCAAGCTTCCTTTATGTGAAAAGTAAAGATACCTTAAACCCGTAGACATGCTATAGAGGAAATATTTCGATGATAATGGTCCTTGGATTAGCAAAACAAAGATTAAGCACACAATATATCGTTCCAGTGGATTTGAAATAGATTGCAGTAAAAGACAAAAGGGATTAATATCAAGTGTTACTTAGGAATTCTTAATTTAGGCTCTGTTTGGCACGTTGGCGGCGGTCATGAACGCGGTGGTTATGAACCGTCGCTCGTGAATGCCCGACCTCTCCTAAGGAACATACATTCTATGACGATGGCGTTTTGGTCCAAACTCACCGGAGCAAAAATGTTGCACCAAATGGAACATACATTCTTTAATATGCTAGTCAAAGGAAGGGAGATATAGGTTCAGACATAAGTTCCATGGTTAAATCTATACACTAAGGAATGAGAGATGAAACTAAATTTACAACACAATTAGTTGTGCAGTATGAATTATGGTTCCTATGTGACTACTAACAGAGAAAGTTGAGTGTTACAACAAAAATGTTGAGATGGTGTGTATGATCAGCAAGAATTGAGTTAAAAATTCTTGTATTTGTAAAGATAGGGAGAATAAGGCAGTGAAATATAGACTTCAGTGTCGCATGTATAATAGATGGAAAAAGATACATAGATAGATAATAAAATGGAGTTGTTTGATTACTGAGGAAGTAACAGAGAGGCGATTCATAGATCCCATATGGGTTCTTCTACAAATCAAGTATCGACTGGCCCAGTTCCTTGCTGGGGGGGGGGGCAAGAATTTGTCTATTTTGATCAACAGGATTAAGAATTTCCTTTTTTATTAGGCGACATCTGGATTCTAACTGGAGTAAAGGATTTGAAGTCCCCCGACTAATCCTTTTTATTGTTACTCAAAACATTGCTATAATTATGGTTAATTAATTCTTTTGTAATTTTGCGAGATTATTAGATAGATATCTATATACTAGCTGTTATGCAGAGGTCCCCGTGACAATACCTGGCCGCCATTTGATGCCCTCTGGAAAATTATTTTTCGTACCACAGTACGAAGGATGCGGAGCAGCAACCAGGTGGAAGTTGTGGAACCCATGCACAACTATCAATTATATTAAATAAATTATGAAATTTATTTAATATAATGTATTTTAATTATATTTTAATATTTTAATTATATTAGCAAGTGTCATATAATCTCGTACTTACATTTATTATCATATTTTAAATAATTGTTTTATAGATAAACTATGTAATTGAGACAATGGTTGAGGTACACTGGAAAAGAAGAAAAGTAGTTCAAAAAGGATGGTTTGGACACGTACAAAGGAGATCATTAGAGGCACCTATTAGGCGTTGTGAGTCACTGAGAGTCTAGTCACTAGGCATGTTAAACGAGGGAGGAGTAGACCAATAAAAACTTGGAATGAAACTATAAGGAAAGACATGATGTACTTCAGCATTGGTGAGATTATGACAAAAAATAGCGAACAATGGCGACAAAGGATCCATATAGCCGACCCTACTATAGTGGGATAAAGGCTTGAGTGTTGTTGTTATAGTATAGATATTAGGAATGATTTTGTCAAGTTCTAGCGATTTAGGCTCAGCTCGAAATCGAAACTTTTGAGTGGATCTCGGCTCGGAATCGACATGAAATCAATTTCGAGTCAAACTTGGCTCAAAACCGATTTTGAGTTGAGCCGGTTTGACTTGAAATTGCTTTATAATATATATATATATATTAGAGCTGATTTTGAGTCGAGTTCGAGCTATTTAGGCTCGACTCGAAATTTCGAGTCGAGCCGGTTCGACTTGAAATTGCTCAATTTCGAGCCGGCTCAAAATTAAGTAATTTTTTCTTTATTCTGAGCCGTCTCGATCTGAATAGAGTCGGCTCAAAATCGAGCAACTTTTCTCTTTATTTTGAGCCGGCTCGAAACAAAAACATAATATTGTTATCAATTTTAGTTGATTCGAATAATATTTCGAGCTATTCGGGGCACGCTGGAAATCGATTTTGATATGTTATTAGAATCACAAATTGAATCGACTCAAATTGAGTTAAATCAGTTGTAATTGATTTCGATTCGGCTCAATATCCGAGCGATTCGAGCGAGTTTCGAGTTTCGTATAATATGCTCAACTCTAATAGATATGCACGAGTTTGGTAGATATGTATTCTTAGGGTAACTGTTGCTTTTTTTTACAGAAAACAATGGCAGAAGGGAAAGACTACTGCGAGCGGAAAGTCAATTTACTAAAATCCAACTATGAAGAACTTTTTGAGGTATGTTATTGTCAAGCAGCGGTACTTTTTACTAACACTGTTTTTGTATTTTCATACCTTGCTATATTCTATGCTTTCTAAATATTCAAATGTCTTCATTAAGATTACAGTTTGTTTTATTTGTTCCTAAACATAAAATGTTTGTGGGGCATGTAAAGATGTTCAAATATTATTAAATTTTGAAAGGAACCAAGAATATAATGCATTGATAGAAAAAAGCTAACTGATTCAATTATCATATAATATACACTATGATTTTTGTTTGAATACTAATAATCTATGTTGCACCGACACCGACACGCGACACAACACTACACGACATGCGACTCGTCAATTCTAAAAAAATATCATATTCCTACACGCTGAGACACGAATATTAAATATTTTTTTCATAATTATGAAAATCCTAAAACATTTAACAAAACAAAATTAACAATTAACAAATATTCAAATAAATTAAGTCATGTTTGAATATTACTCATCAAATACTCGAATGCAAAATTTAATAAAAGATCAAAAAATGACAGAACATTAACACATTACCATTATATATCAACAGTAAATAATTGATTCTCAAGCAAAATTTTTCCCCCATTTTCAATCTTTTTCTAGAGAAAATATACACCCCACTAGTAGATCCACCTTCACTACTTGAAATGCTAGAAGGGGGCAAAGATACTTTTTTAGGAGCAAGACTCGCTATTTTAGCATTCACCTCTTCTTCTAGTTTTTCCACCTCAAATAGATCACGCCTTGATACTTTTACATACACTTTTCAATTCATTTTCTACCAATTATTAACAAATGTGCTCACACTTGTATAAAACATTCTTCACAAAAAATGCACTTCCAAGACATTGCCTCCCGCCTAACCTTGAGTAGCTAGCTTAGGGACACGCGTGCTCGATTGAGCGGGACACATGAGTCCCGCGTGAGCAGCGTGACGGACTTCTGACACAAGTGTCGGAGAGTCCGACACCGACACGCTGAGCATTTTGAAGTGTCAGTGCTTCATAGCTAAATAATGATGTACATATTGTATCGAGTCATTCCATTTTATTAATTGTGTCTAGTCCGTTAGGTTTTATGTTTTGAGGTTATTTACACACACATGCCATTGGTGGTCCTATATGTTCACCCTTAGAGTCTTGTATCAAGAAAAGAAGGAATGAAACTCTAATTTTTGTACCCCTAAAAGAAATCTTGGAAGCTCTCTCTTAAGCCATAAAGTAAAAACTATACTAGTAAAAAAACGTTTGAATAGGACTATAGGAGAAGACTGCGGAGATTAAGTTTCCGTTTGGGGGGGGGGACTTATTTTCACCGGTCAAGCGGTCACGACCGCATAAATCGGACCTTAATTGTGGTCCGATTCATGCGGTCGTGACCGCTTGACCGGTGAAAATAAGTCGCCCCAAACGGAGCCTAAAGGTACCACCGCCGGACTGTGTGACGACCGGAGCGTCACCTATGCGTTTTTAACATAAGAAGTTTAGTTGTTCTACTATAATATGCATATTCCTGCCGGCACCTATTTACCTACATAAGAAATTGAGTTGTTAAACAATAATATGCAGATGGCTTCGAAGAAGAAGAGCATGGCAGATGAATTAGCACTGGTCTTGCAAGGAAAGCTGAGACAATCATCTCCGAGCTCATGAACACGTTATATTGGTTTCGCAATTATTTTACTTGGACTCACTTCCCCCGCATAAATTATGGGTTAGATTGTGGTTGAAGCATGCTCTTTTACTCAAATTGTTGGCATTCTAGTTGTACAGATAATAGAACCATCTGATAGGACCGTTGAATGAGTCGTGCGATCGTGCCCAGTACGTGACGTGAAAGATGTCTCTTGGACCGTTGGATGTGCCATGGTTTAGTGGACGGATGCCCTTGCCGTGTGTTGTCTATCCATTGGCCCCGAAAACTTATTTACTTTGTCTTGCATATAATCTCTGAGGATGAGGTCGATGTGTTCACATCAATGTTTTGTTTATATAGACAGCTCGAGTATTACCAAGTATACCCTTGCTTGAACGAGTATAAAATGCATGCTGATTGAGTTGTTTTCGCTAAGTTGGAATTGAGCAGCGAAAAATAGTGTGATGTGGTCAAATCTTAGTCTCGCTGACATGCTCATGGATCCCCTTGATTTCTTTAACTTTTTTAGAGGACATGATTTTGTGTCATTATTCTGTGCTCCATGTACACAGTCGTGGTTATAGTGGATGTGATGATATTGATAACTATATGCTCGAGGGACCTGAAATTTTCTTTGCGTTTTGACGAATTCGCGCTTCATATTAACTGTCTAGTTTTGTAAAGTCCTGTGATGACCGGGAGTTTTATTTGTGATATCCGAGAATGCCCGCCCACTGCTTTTTGCCGCACGAAAAAAATGTCTCCTGATTTGATTTTGGTGAGTAAAATGTTTGTATTTTTTTTAGTAGATGGAAGAACAGGAGTCCTTATGGATCAAAAGATGATTAAGTCAGAATGTTTTATGTAGCAAGTGTTTGTATTAAATTAATTCAGAATGTTTCTGTTGCAAGTGTTCCTGTTAAAATTTCTATAATAATAAGAAAGAAAAAGTAAATTCACTCTATTGTTAAAGGAATACAAAGAAAATATTGTACGTTCCTAGTAAAGAGTGGAGTAAAAGACATTTTTTTTACTAAATATAACATGTTAAAGCACAATATATAAAAACAATTTTAATAACTGAAATTACAAGGTAATGTCAATTCAATTTTTAAAATTTTAAGCTGTTTTATTTATCATAAAAAAAATTCCTAGCTGAGAAGTTGAAAGATTATTTTGATACAATTTAGTTTTTAAAAATTAATTTAATATTGAATCAGACAGTCCATGATTTTTATCCAATATATTTATGCTATAAAATAAAAAAAACTTTAATTTACCTTCTTTAAATTGTAATTTTCACATTTTCTTGAAGTTCACTTAATTTTGTGTTTTTTGTATCATTTTAAAAAACAAGGTTATCATCCTCTTAATTACCATTAAATTTTATGCATGAATGTAATGAAATATTTATATGCTATGAAATATATATATATAAAGTTGCTGAACTGTAATTGTCTGTATGCATATATACAAGCTCATCACACACACAAAACCATACACTTAAAAGTATTATCAGGAAGGAACATAAATTCACAAAGACAGAAAATGAGAGAGGATCACATTCCTCTGAAGGATCCGAATAGCTTCTTGGGCGCGAGGCCCCTCCCTCGGTATTTTGCGGCCATGTCGTCCGCCTTGAAAAGGTCTTTGCTGCGCCTGGCCTCCACCATGGCTCTGTTCTCCTCTGCTTTCTTGTGATTTGCAGCAATCTTGTTCTTCATCTTCTCTGCATATTCCGCCTTCTTCTTTTCCACTGCTTCCTGCTTGTTTCGCGAAGATTTTCTTAGCCAGTTTTCGCTTGAACAGGAACACGATGTTCTATTCACTTTGATCCAAAGCAAGATGAGATGGTAAACATTGTTTATGTTCCAGTTACACCAAGTTGTTGGAAACACATTTTGAGGCACAAATTTAAGGGAAAGTGTGTAGGGGCAAAAATAAAAATTTATGTCCTTCGTATTGCTTACAATGGCTTTACATTTCGTATATTTAGGGCGCGGGAAACTCTTGGAAATTCATCACCGAAACTTCCTGAAATTTTTTCTTTTAATTTAAGAGCAAACAATTCCCGATACTAGATGCTAAATATGCTCAAAAATACTCAAAAATCGTGTTTCATAATGGCAACCTGAAGAAAAATATGTGAAAGAGAAAGTGTTGAATGATAAAATGATATGTTTTACTTAATATACAATGTGAGGTAAAATGATGGAAAAAATAATAATAAAAAGGAATGTAAAAGTCTTAGTATTAATTTATATTTAAATAATTAAACTTACAAAAACATATCTCATACCCTACATTTTTGAAAAATCATGACTCATTTCTAAATAGCATACCGTATCTCGTTTCCGTCCCCGTGTAACATAATTTCTTGTAATTTTAACGGCAAGTAAAAGTTTTTGTGCCCCCCCCCCCCAAAAAATACGTGTAACATAAATTCTACTGAGCTTAGATATTCACAAAGCTAAGGCTTTATTTGGCGTATCTCGCTTTTATGTTCAAAACTAGATTTTGATTTCTTAGTGGCGATTACAACCGTTATCATGCCAAACATACATTTTACGGCCATGACATTGCCAAACGGAGCGTAAATGTCTCCCCGATTTATTAAGCTTAAATATGACAGATTGATTTCTTCATCCATACAGTGGAATTCATCATGACGAAGTGATAAGAGAGGTGAGAAATTGCTTTACCTCCATCTTCTTCAGCTCCGCTTCCATGGCCGCCTTCTTCGAATTCTCCCATGCAGTAATGGTGGCCATCATTTTCACAGCTCTGTTATACTTAGCAGGAAGCTTAAATTAAAATAATAATCATTTAAGTTGAGATTTGATGCTTCATACCTTCATGAAGATAGTGTTTGTTGAAATGATGCAAAATATGCAATTAGTGGGTGGTTAGTTTCCATTTTTTTTAAACATTTCGTCATCACCTTCTTCTTCATTTCAACTACAAGACCTGATCTTGGACTTTTTTGTGTTAATACAGGGTGCTCTCTTATGCATATATGCTTAGCTGCAGCATATCTGTAATTCCTTGTTTCATATTGCCTTGGAAATATTAAACCAATTACACAAATAAAAGACCAAAAGCTAAAAAGCTGTTTGCATAGTCGGATAGGGTCAGTTCGACTTTTCGGAGCACGAGTTTTTGGCATGTTCAGGGCTTATTTGTCACATGCTATATTCTAGATTGAAGATCCGTCTGCATTCCCGTCTGTATTCACGTCCCATGTTCAGTGATTCTTTGTCTATTTATATGAGCATATGGCTGGGGGTCACAGATTTTGGAGATTTTTCCCAAGATCCGGGGATTATCCCGAGGTGCCGATTTCGTGAACCTTACCGACTCTTAGGTATCTTCTCCCCCCCCCCCCCCCCCAATTCCCTTGTGTTGCCGCCTGCCGGTCCAATAAACCCCTGAATTACCACTGCCACCATCCACTGGAATTTTTGTTGAACATTGGCCGCTCACAATCCAACCCACCTCCAAGCGAGCAGACCATTTTCAGCCCATCCTCCACCCTAGACGAATCCCATCCGTCTGGAGATGGTTTCTGGCGATCGCCGGAAAACTGAAAAATGGATGGAGATTGAAGGGTGGTGGTGGAGACTTGCTGGAGGTAACCGGTGGAGGGTTTTCCAGTGATCTTTGGAAGGTGAAAAGGTGGGAATTGGAGAGGCATGGAGGCTGTGTTTGGAAGAATATGGGGAGAGAAATGGAGTGTGGCCTGCCGGTGGTTTGGAGAGGGTGGTTTGGGCTGTCGGTTGGTGGTGGGAGGGGAATGATTGTTGCCGGCTGTAAGAGGTAGGGGCCGGGTGGGGAGACCAACCGGAGGTATGATGGGGGGCTCAGTTTTTTGGGGAGGAGGGTGTAGGGGCCGGCTGCAAAGGTAATAAGGAATGTGTCCAAGCTTCACACCTGGGAATCCGACTTCGGCACCGGATGATCAAAAGGAGGGCTTCTTTGCTCAATCTTTCAATGCCCATCTAAGGAACCCTCTACCCCTATATATATAGAATAGAGAGAGTAACAAACAATCATGATTCCCCATTCATTGAATCTCTCAAAACACACAAAAATACAATGAAAAAAGCGAAAAATGTTGCGATCGGCGATCCACTCGTCATGAGCGGCTCCGATCATCATTGAGCCCGAGCTCAGCATGAATAGATCCTAATGGGCCGTGGGGCATGATCCCCATCAATATCACTTTCTTAATTTAATAATATGCCTCACTTATTTAATATAACTCTCTTTAACACATAATATATCAAATATTGTGTTGGTATGTAATGGTACATGGTGTTTGCACATGTGCAAATGTATGCATTACTTCCAAGTATGAACACACAATACAGTATAAGTAATATCCATATATAAATTAATGGGAAGATTTAATAAAAGATTTTTACAGTTTTGGTTCCTCCATAACCAAATGATAAGAAGTAGGAGTTCTCACTTTCAACAAGTAAATAACTTCACTAGAAGTATCTTCACCCAAATTTCACAAACAAAAGAGGGAAGTATCAAATGCATGTGTGAGAGCGTGTGAGAGCGTGTGAGAGAGAGAGCTATCCGCAAAAAAAGCGAACATGACATGAACAATGTATAATTTAACATTCCCTTTCTTTTTTTGAAATATCACATGCATGACTCAAAATTTAGATAAATATAAGTAATTAAGCACAGTTTAAGGGTACATACTTGTTCTCAGCTTTGGCCTTCTCGCTCTCTTCCCATGCCTTGATTAAAGAAATTTTCTTCTCGGATTCAAGCCGTGCGAGCCTACTATCTATGGGTACAAGCATGAAATTGTTCATTCAAACTTGCCTGAGAGGACACTAGAAGGAGCAATCATACCTATAGATTTGAAAATAAAAATTTATCAGAACTTACCTCTTTCAGATGAAGCATTGAAACCTTTCCCAGTTGAATAGGGATCTGCGACCTCTGTTTACAGAAAATATGATAATTATAGTCCCTTGCAGCAAAATAAGATCAATAACAGCATTCAAAAGCCCATAGAACATGCACAAGAATCAAATAAAGGCTTAGGAAGAAAAATTTACTCAAGGTAATTGAGGTAATAAATAATGTTAAAACAAAGGTATACAATGTTCAGAAAAATGTCGTGCCCGTTCAACACGACATTGGCGGTCATGAACGTTGTGGTTATGAATTGTCTTTCATGAACGCCCGACCTTAAGGAACTCCATTCAGTTTTATGTTCCAAACTAGGTTTTTTCTCGGTGGTGGTCATAACCGTCGTCATGTCACACACATTCTATGACGCCGACGGCGGCGTTTTTGTCAACTTACTGGAGTAAAAACGCTGCAACAAACGGAGCCTGGAGCCTAAAACGTAATCTACAAATTTTTGAACATTTTCTATGTGAAGATGAGATGGAAATATATTTTTTGTCTGGTGCTGATTCATACAGGAGAAAGAATTCAGCTTTAAACGTTTTGTTAAGATTGGTAACAATGGAACTGTAGTAGGAGCAGCCGGCCAAATAAAAGATATGCAAGTACTGCAAAGCAAAGTGCAAATCTAATACTCTTATCTATCGTTGGACTTCAGGCCCTCCATCTTTTCATCTTTGTAGGCAAATCTAATACGAATATGCACATTATATGACCTTCCGCACGAATACTAAAGACTTGGAGCCGCCTTTCCGATATCATCCATGTATTTTCATTAATACTACGTACATTCCTATAATTTCAGTCAGAAGAGATTTCTCCGCTATATAAGAGAGAGCAGAGATTCTTAAGAAATTTTGTCAGGCGGTATTGTAGATCTCATATGGAGAGGGATCCTTAAGGGGCGCCAGCCCCCCAAGTGATTAACATGAATATACCTTGCGAAGTTGTATCCAATTTTTTGATTGTGGTGCAGTATTTATTTTGCCAATTGGTATCAAAATCCTCATCATCTTAACAAGTTATTAATCTAGATCTAAAGTTCTTGTAACTTATCATTTCATTTCCAAGGGAACATGCTGGATTCTCCAAATCTTTATTTCTTTTCCCACCCCATACCAAATTGTCACTACAGAAGACTAGATCATCTTCGACATCGGAAATATTAGGGTGACCAAAATGCTCAAATCAAGGAAAATAACTTGCTTCACAGCACGACGCCTTAAGGCAAGGCGCTCATTTAGGCATCACATAACAATAGCGCTCATCTGAAAGGAGTGGTAGGTGCTGTGATTTCTGTAGGTGTGCCTCAACATTATGCTGTATGAATTTTTCATATACTAATTGTTGGGTCCGGCGTTCCTTCACTTGACCCGTGGTGCTTTGCTACTTATTTAAGAAATTAAGTAGCGCCCTCTCCAACAGTCCGGGCTTTTGGTACAGTTGGGCATGCGCTTGATCCTTCAATTGATTGTTGAGTCCGACGTTCCTTCACTTGACCCGTGGCGCTTTGCTACTTATTTAAGAAATTAAGTAGCGCCCTCTCCAACAGTCCGGGCTTTTGGTGCAGTTGGGTATGCGCTTGATCCTTCAATTGGTATCAGAGGGAGGTTACGGGTTCAAGACCGGGGGGGCGCTATTAAATCATGATTTTTCCCTTCTACCTGTGTGGGTCCGGCGGGTCAGGCAAACCGTGGACATGTGGTAACCCCACCTCTGAGCCATGTGGGCCATGTGGTAACCCCACCTCTGAGCCGACGGATTGTGCTGGACGCCGGGGGGGGGGAGGGGGGGGGGATTGTTGGGTCCGGCGTTCCTTCACTTGACCCGTGGCGCTTTGCTACTTATTTAAGAAATTAAGTAGTTCCCTCTCCAACAGTCCGGGCTTTTGGTGCAGTTGGGTATGCGCTTGATCCTTCACTAATGTTGCACTGAGTTCTAGTTTGTTAGGATAATTAACAAGAAAATATCTAAGATTTTAATATCCAGACTTATTATTTTCTGGTGAAGAATAATAATTAGGTTTGACATATTGATTTAAGGTTTTCTCACACTCCTTAAAATCAAAGAGAGAATCGCGTAGATCAAAAACCGGGATGCCCTTTGTTGAAGAGAGTAGTCAATAGCAAGGAATGAGACAGCCAGCCAATAGGTTACTCATATGGGCCTTATTTCTATTACCAATTCTTGTGGGTGCCCTCAAAGAAGGTCACCTAACCCTCTCTAATAGGAAGAAAAAGGGCATGTCACAACGATAGCATTACCAACAAAGTGACCGATGAGACAACGACATTGGCAATGCGAGAGAGGAGTTATGTGCATCATGAAAAAAGTGGCATTAAGCAGTGATACCTACATATTAATATTTTTACAGAGTTGTGTTTGCCATAATGGGTTTTTAAGCAAGTGAGCTTTCAGTGACCTTGGCCAACGACAAACTACAATAGTTGCCTGGCCGATAGACTGACCGATGTGGCTACCAGTGGTGCTCCACCCTAATAGAAAATGATAGCTAGCAGCAAGCCCGATCAGGTCCATTTTGTCTGTACATGTTTTATTACGTAGATTTTCGAAATAAGACCTAAGCGGTGCCTATGACAAGAGCGATGTTTTTAGCAGAGCACTACCGGAAGGAGGCCATCAACTTAGCTCTCTGACTAGCATGAAGTTGACCATGTACTGAGATCACATTTGGGTATCCTTGAATATCGAATTAGGCAACCAAACTGTCGAGTGAATCTGCAGGGCTTGCTTGCCAAGCGGCGCAATTGGGAGTCAACTTCAATCTTATTATTTGAAGATTGACTTCATTCTGACATGTTAACCACTCGTGGGTTGTTGAAATCTTCCTTTTATGTGTTGAAGGAAAGATGTGTAAAAATCCAATATAATGCTCATTTAGACCCTACTTCCTTTTTAGGATTTAGTCTCACATCTTAGATTGAAACTTCTTCTCCCTCTCTCTCTTATATGTGTATACGTGTATAAATTCAAACATGAAAAATGTAAGCAATTATTTGAGAAATTAATAAAGTAATTATGTTTCTCAATTTATCGTGTTTTTTCTTCATGATATTAGAGGGAATCGGTCCTCTATTTTCTCGCGGCATAAGTCTCCGGAGGTTTGTTTTTTTTCTAACTGCAGTCCTTGTGCGGTGTCCTTTGGCGGCCTATTTTTTTCTAACCGCAGGTTCCTGTGCGGTCGCCGCTAAGAAGAGTGCGACTTAACAAGTTAGCGGCCTGTTTTTTTTCTGATCGTAGGTTCTTGTGCGGTCTTGTTTTGGCTTCTCCCGTTCTCTACCTTGCTCTCCCCTTCGCTTTTATAGAATTTTTTTCCTGCGGGTCCCACCTCCTTGAATGCTCCGCGATCTCTTGAATAGCCGCCGCTTCTTGTTTTGTCGCTGGTCTCTCACGATCTCTCCGCTGAACCTCTTGGTCGGCCTTCTCCTGGTAGTTGCAGTGCTCGAAGCCCTACTCGTAGTTCGCCGGCTCCTGCCGCCGGTTGTTGCTTTGTCGCAGGTCGCGTCCCGTCTCTCAGCAACCGCTTCGTCACTCACTGCTGCTTTCTCCTTGCCGCCATTCTTGCTCGTGCGGTCTCTATTCTCTACAGATTGCTCGCCCGATTGCTCTCTTATTGCAGCAGCTCTTCATTACTGCTTTCTTCCCTTGCCGCAACTAAACCTCTACTCATCATGGTCGCAGTTCTTGTCTGCCGGTCCGCTTTGTTCGCCGGCCTGCTTTGTCTGTCGGTCTGCTTCTCCCAAGCCGCAGCAAGATTCTCCCAGTTCGCAGAATCCACCGGGCTCTGTTGTGCATCTCTTGCCGCCAGTAGCTCCTTTGTCCTGGGCGCCGCCTCTGCCTGCTTGCTCGCCTGTCCGCCGCCTCTCCTCGCTCGTTGCTCTTCTGCCCCCAGGCCGTCAGTCTTCTGTCGGCTCTCCTAGAAGCAGCGACAAGCCGTCGTTTGCTAAGTGGCCACATATCTTAGCCGCACTTTCTAGCCGCCGCTTTGCTGTAGCTGATTCTTCTTGCTGGCCTGCTTTGCCTGATCTTGTTTGCAGCTGCTTACCTGCAAGTCGCTCTTTTGATCGTCAGGTCGCCTCCAATGGCCGGTCGTGCTTCCCCATCTTTGTCTCCGTTATCACCTCTGAACAACATTCAAGTTGACATTGATGTCTTGCACACCCAACTACAATAACTTCAAGGAATGTTTGGTCGTACTCCTGGCTCTATCGTGTCTATTTCTGACGGAGGCATCTCCTGTCTTACCCATACTTCATCCTGGGTTATGGATTCCGGGGCCTCCCCCACATTACCCCACGAAAACCTTTAAAATAATTGGACTTTGTGCATCCCAAGTTCATTACTGTTGCTAATGGTGTCACCACTCTAGTCAGTGGATCAACAGATGTCACCTTTACTCCTTCCATCACTCTTCTCTCTGTTATTCATGTTCCGGACTCTCCTTTCAACCTCCTCTCTATTAGTCGTCTCACTCAAGACCTTGATTGCTATGTAACATTCTCTTCCACCTCTTGTGTTATGCAGGATCGCAAAACGTAGAATATCATTGGCAAAGGACAACTGTCGAATGGGCTTTACATCCTGGATCCCCTCCCCCCCCCCACGATTCTCTCCTCTATTAGCTCTGTTGAGTGGCACTGACATCTTGGGCATGCTCATTTGCACATCCTTCGGAAAGCTCTCCCGGATGTATCCCTCCATGAATTCACTTGCGAGTCTTGTATCTATGGAAAACATCGGTCTACATTTTCACCTCATTATATTCGGAGCGATGCTCCCTTTGTTCTTGTCCATTCTGATATTTGGGGACCTTACAAAACTGCAAGTGTTTCCGGCTATCGTTATTTTGTAACATTTATAGATGATTACTCTCGAATGACATGGTTGTATTTCCTTCATGATCGCTCTGAGCTGACTCATGTTTTTTGTGGCTTTATTACTAAAATTCGCAACCAGTTCTCTACTACCATTAAAACTATCCGAACCGACAATGCCCGAGAATACATAAGTCACGCGTTTACGAACCTATGTACTGAGTTTGGGATCATCCATCAAACTTCGTGCGCTTATACGCCCCCCCCCCCCCAACAAAATATCGTTGTGGAACGCAAGAATCATCACCTTCTTGAGGTCACATGTTCTCTTATATTTCAAATGAATGTTCCCCATTTTTATTGGAATTTTGCGGTTTCTACAGTCTGTCATCTTATTAACTGCATGTCTTCCTCCATTCTCAACTTCGCGGTTCCCTTCAACCTTCTTTTTTCTCTATACCCCCTTTTTAGTCACCCTTCGTGTCTTTTGGTTACGTGTGCTATGTTCATAATCTTGGGTTGTCCACTAACAAGCTTGTTCCACGTACCACGAAATATATATCTGTTGGTCACTCACCTAAGAAGCATTGGTACGGGTACGAATACTAGGTACGATACGTGTTCTGTACGATGGTACAACATAGTTTAAAACACAAGGATGAAGGTACGCCATGACACATTATAACATATATGTGTGTGTGTGTGGACTGGCTTGCAGGTGTGTGTGTATGGACTGGCTTGCAGGTGTGTGTGTATGGACTGGCTTGCAGGTGTGTGTGTGTCACAAGTGCAATAAATAGTTCTCAAAACATTAAACATAAATCATAACTTGAAGTACAAGTCCACAAATCAATGCAACATAACATGAAGTTTTCAAACATTAAGCAATCGTAAATATTACAAAATTTAACATCTTATATGTTTAACCAAAAGAGATTAAATTAAACTTAAGTATACTCAACAGTCTATTTTTCTTCTTCTTCATTATTGGAGATCAACTTCATTGTTGGAGATCAACTTCATTGTTGGAGATCAACTTCATTGTTCGAGAAACACCCTCAATCTTTGGTTAATCTAGAGACAAGTTAGCTATTTTGTTTATAACTTGAGTCGTATCAACACGTTCAAAAAACGTACTTGTAACAGAAACATACTAGTACCAGAAACCTACTCAGTACAGATACACAACTTAATTGAAGGTACCAACGCTTCCTAGCATAAAGCCAACTTTTGTTTACTCTAAAAAACAGACTCCTATCACAATATGCAGAATGATATGCTAAATCCAAGTGTCCACATAAGTGTATCCATCGAGTATCAGGTACGTACCGGTACCAGATAAGTATCCAGTACCGGTACGTTACCTTCGGGGAAGTGTCCGTGCTTAATAATCACACGTACTCAGAAGGGCTATGTCTGCTTCCCTCTCAAGGATCGCAAGGTTATTACTTCTGCTGATGTCACCTTTCTCGAAAACTGGCTGTACCATTCTCAACCAATTGATTCTCCAATTCCGCCTCTACTTTTGCGGCATGTTGTCCCTGTTACTTCTAATCTTCCACCGCTCCTTCCCACGCCAATCCCACCAAACTCACCTCTCCTTCCCCCGCTAATCCCACCACAACCACCTCTGATTCATGTGTATGCTCGTCGTCCTCCTTCCTCTATTACTCTACTGGAGATGCCCTCTACTGAAGATATTTTGCGGCCTGCAGATCCGGCAATCGTCTCTACTGCTCACCCAATGACGAATTTTGTCTCCCGACACCGCCTCTCTCCGGAACTCTGAAACTCTGCCCTTTCTTTATCCTCTATTACCACCCCTACCTCTGTGTAGGAGGCTCTCCAACATCCGGGGTGACGGGCGGCCATGAACGAGAAAATGCCTTTACTTTGGGCAAACCACACTTGGGATCTTGTCCATCTTCCTCCTGGACAGACTTGCGTGGGTTGTAAGTGGGTGTTTGCCATCAAACATGGTCCGGATGAGACAGTTCAGCGTCTGAAGGTTCGCCTTATGACTCGTGCTTTTACTCAACAACAAGATCTAGATTATGATGAGACCTTTTTTCTAGTCGCTAAACTCAATATTGTTCGTGTTTTCATCTCCCTCGTTGTTCATCGCAACTGGCCGTTGCATCAATTGAATGTCGAAAATGTTTTTCTCAATGACGATTTGTAGGAGATCGTTTATATACAACAACCTCCAGGGTTTGAGACCATGGGGGAGTCTCTTGTATGTTATCAAAAGAAATCACTTTATGGTCTCAAACAGTCTCTTCGGGCATGATTTGAAGAGTTTTGTCAAATTGTTAGTGTTGTTGGGTTCACTCGGAGTTCAATAGACTTCTCTTTGTTCACTCGTCATCGTCCAACAGACACAGTGATTCTCTTGGTATATGTTGATAATATTTTGATTACGGGAGACGATCTCACAGGAATACATATGATCAAACAACATCTGGTGACTGTGTTTCAAACAAATGACCTGAGAAATCTTCGATATTTTCTTGATCTCGAGGTGGCTCGACGACCTGATGGGCTTGAGTTATCTCAAAGAAAGTACTGTCTTGACTTACTTCATGATGCGTGCTACTCTCGATGCAAGTCTGCCGACACTCCCATGGATATCAATCACAATCTCTGCGCTCATGTCTCAGACTCAGACCTTCTCCTAGAGTATATCGTCGTCTTGTGCGAAAGCTGATATATCTCACTGTTACAAGACCTGGTATATAATTTGATGTGGAGTTGTCAGTCGATTCATGCATGGGCCACGTATCTCTAATCTCCAGGCAATTGAGCGTATTCTTCAATACTTGAAGACTGCTCCTGGACAAAGACTTGTATACAATCCCTCTTCGTCTCCCTTATCTCTGGTTGCATATTCTGACGCTGATTATGCTGGTTCATTGGATGATTGTCGTTCCACAAGTGGATACTGCACTTATTTTAGAGGACATCCCATTACCTAGTGCAGCAAGAAACAGTCTTAGTTGCACGCTCATCTGCTGAAGACGAGTATCATTCAATGGCAGTTGTTGTGTCTGAGCTTACATGGCTTGAAGGTCTCCTAGGTGATTTAGGAGTCAAGCTTTTCTCACCGGCCACTCTATTTTGTGACAGTCAAACTGTCATACACATTGCAAATAATCCTGTTTTCCATGAACAGACTAAACACTTTGAAGTTGATTGTCATTTCATTCGGGAGAAGATTCAATTGAAGAAGATAGAATTACAACATGTTCCTGCTGCTGGGCAAGTATCTGATATTCTCACCAAGGTCTTACCTCACCAACTATGCTACCAATTTTTGTCCAAACTGGATGCTTATGATTTGTATGCTCCAGCTTGTGGGGGAGTGTTGAATGAAATATGTGTAAAAGCCTAATATAAGACCCATTTAGAGTCTACTTCCTCTTTAGTATTTAGTCTCACATTTTAGATTGGAACTTCTTCTCCCCTCTCTTTCCTATATACGTGTATAAGTGTATAAATTCAAACATGAAGAGTGTAAGCATTTATTTGATAAATTAACAAAGTAATTGTGTTTCTCAATTTATCATGTTTTTTTCTTCAATATGAAAGATTGGTGTATTAGAGTCGCGAGAAGGGTAAGTAACCGCCCTTTATTGTGCAACTTCTATATTTAGTGGATTAAACCATCTCTCCCCTCCCATAAACTTATACATTTTTTAGAGATCACATCCTATAAATCTTGGTGCTCTCTATGCTTGATCTGACTTAATTTCATGTTCACCATAATTCACTCCTTGCAATCCCCTTTTCATTTGGGCATATCATAGCGTAATTGCATAATACAATGTTCGATATCAAAATGTTTAGGCTCCGTTTGGCACGGAGGTGGCAGTCGTGAACGCTGTGGTTATGAACCGTCATTCGTGAATGCCCGACCTCATCTAAGGATCTTCGTTCACTATTACATTAAAAACTAGTTTTATTTTCTTGGCGGCGGTCATAAATGTTGTCATGCCAGACAGACATTCTATGATGTAGTGTTTTTGTCCAAACTCACCAGAGCAAAAACACAGCGCCAAAGGGAGCTTTAATGTGTCAATGAGCCTTGTAGAACACGATGTGTTGTACTTTGGGAGCATTGAATATGGCTATGCCTACAAGTTGATGATAAAGGAGAGAAAGATGGTACAGGTTTGGTTTCACAAGACCAATGAGACACTCCTTAGTTGGATTAAGATCAACACCTCAAGTAACACTCAACACTAATGGCGGCCAAAAATCTACTAATTATTAAGGAGGAGAAAACATATTAACAAAGAGTAAAGAATGTGGCAGCAGATTTTATGTGGATTTTACATTTGAAAACATTAATATACCACCTACATGAATCTTAGATATATTCCAACAGGATAAGTAATTTTATCATGAATCAAAGGTGCAGGAATCTATGTCAAAGTATTGCAGATTCAGAATAAATTGGGAAGAAAACAAAATCAAAGTTTATTTTATTAAAACCCTAATAAGGGTAATTGACAAGATGGGCCTTCCAATTATAGGGTTTTAGCAAAATGCACCCTCAATCAGAAAAACACGGGCAAAATGCACCCCCACCGCGGTGCAAAGTGCCAGACTTTTTCTATTTCGGAGGTGCATTTTGCAATATTTAACTATTTTAGGTGCATTTTGCCAAATTTCTACATTTTGAGGGTGCATCTTGCCAATTACCCTCCTAATAAACATAAAAAACCTAAAGAAGTGCAGATCAAACTAAGGCTCTCTTTGGGAGGACTTATTTTCAACCGTCAAGCGGTTACGACCGCATGAACCGGGTCTTAATTATGATCCGATTCATGCAGTCGTAACTGGTGAAAATAAGTCCCCCCAACCGGAGCCTAAGCTTCCAAAGAGCGTAATACTCTGCACAACCCTAAACCTAGAAGAAAAGAATAAAAACAAGGTACAATTCGGCCTATTCAACTGCTGGAACTGAAAATGTTTTCCCCAAACCCTAATGCAAAATTAATTCCCACAAATTCTTCTTTCAAGAATTCTTCTTTCAAGAACTAGGAATCCAAAGTATAGAAAGATTTCAGAAGCAAACAACTGCAAAATGAGGAAGAAAACCCGCAGGTCAGTTCCAGCCAAAGCAAAACAGAGCGGAAGGAGAGTACTAACTCTCGACGGCGGCCGGAGATTTCAAATCCTCGGATTTCTCCATCGGGACCGACGGGAACACCAAATTCTCCTCCGCCACGCCTTTGGCTAGCTTTACCGGCGGCGCCGGAGGGGCAGCTTCCTTCGAGAACCCCCCGTCGTCCACCTTCGTCAGGTCTTCTTGCCCCATAGTTCTCTCTCTTTTGCTCCTTCAAAACAAGCTCAACTCCAGTAGGCGTACCAAGAGGATCAACACTGCAATATATATTAAAAGAGTTAAAATTTGACGAAGAACATAAAAAATGGAACAGTTTTGTATTTAGGCTCTGTTTGGGATACCGGTGCCGTTTTAAAACGGGAAAGTTCAAAAGAAAGATGGTAAACTGTATTTTAAAAACTATGGTTTTAAAACTAAGACTTTGTTTGGGTAACCTACGTTTCAGTGACGGTTTAAATTATTTTCAAAATTATCTTCGCATGAATTTTATTTATTTCGCACCAATTTTTTTTGAATTTTTTAAAATAAAATTAAGTATTATATTTCTGATTTTTTTTTACAAATTTATGGATATAATTATATTTTTTATAGGGGTTAAATTGATTAAATAAAATTAAATTAAATTAAAAAAATATTTCAAACGGCCATTTTGAAAAGGAGAATGGTGGTCTCCCTAATTTTTTCAAAACGGAGGAAAAAGTAGGTTTTAAACCGGCCGTTTTAAAATGACAATATTTTAGTTCTTCCCAAACACCTTTCCTTCGGTCCGTTTAGAACGGAATGGAGTTAAAACGGGCTCCCAAACATAGCCTTAAACTTATCCAGGCTGGCCGTTGCCGACTAGTTTTGCCTCGCTGCCGGCGGGACCGCTCTACCAGAAAACGGATCTCTTCCGGACATTTTCCCCCAAATTTTATCTCGATAGATCACGTGGCATTTAATTTGGATGTAATATTTTTTTGCAAAAATTATTATATTAGCCTCTAAAATTTTTGAGGCCTGGCAAAAAGGAGGTTATGATTATGATTCTTATAATGTGTGACCTTTAATTATTTAGGTTTTGTTTGGGAGAACTTATTCTTACCGGTCAAGCGGTTACGACCGCATGAACCGGACCATGCGGTCGTAACCCCTTGACCGGTGAAAATAAGTCTCCCCAAACGGAGCCTTATTCATCCACTTTTATGTGAGTTAAAGTGTCATTCGTTAACTCCCACCTAAGGAACTTCATCCACTTTTTTTGTTCAAATAACGATTTAATCCATGCATTTACGACTGTCATCACCGTGCCAAACGAAGTCTAATTAATAGCTTATGTTTATTGATAGTCATTAATGTTTAATATTCACAATATAATGAGCCATTGATGCATGTACATTTATTACTCAATTTTTTTTAAAAAAATTTCAGTTTGTCTTATTTAAAACTTACACCAAAAATGCATAACTAGTCTGGAATAAATAAATAAATAAAAAGAGCGGTCCGGTGCACTAAAGCGTCCCAGCCGTCATATCACAAGAGTGAAATGTAGGTAAACCTTACCTTAAACTAGTCTAAAATAAATATATATCTAAATTCCATCGTAAATGTATTTGGCTTTGAATAGATGGTGAAATTTCTATGGTAGCGGTCATAATCTTCGCTGTGTCGACCGTCACCGGTTCATCTTCTGTAAGGCACTGAAAGAAGTACTCCTTTCAAGCTACGCAACCGCGATAATTTTAAAGGTGTGTAATGAAAGATGAACGTGATCATTTTACATCCAATACTCATGTGAATTGATGGATTTATGTACATTCACTACAATAGTAACATCCCAAATGCATAGCAACATCACTGGGTCTTATGTGAAAGAACAAAGATATTTGACAAAGGCTTAGTTTGGGGGAACTTACTTTCATCCATCAAGCGATTATCAACCGATAGATCAATTTTGTTCAATTTAACACGACGGATCTCAACATCAAATGAAGGATAAGCACATAAATCTACAGCTCTCTCGAGAATTTCATCAATCTGAAAATCATGTCCATGGTGACGGTGGGAAAAGTTTTATTCCAGCCGCTACCGCAAAAAAAAAAAAAAAGTTATTTTTGAGACTTTTGGAAAAGAGTGAGCTCTGTCAGTGACCTCCATCTAATCCTACCACTTCTCCTGCCCCTTTTTTCAGAACTCTGATCGCACGTCCCAAATAGGATAAATATTTGGGTCCAAAGCCCGATTAATTATACTGGGAGACATCGGGCCCTAAAAAGGCGTCGCGCATAATCAGGTTCGTCCAAGAAAAACACATTGTACATGTGGCGTGACATTATTGCTCGCGGGCGCGGGTCTGCTTCTCGGACACACAAATTTCCCCAAACAGGGCCTTTTAAAGCTCAGGATTACTGCTTTATATATCTCATTATCACTGTAACGTTATTTGTTTTGAACGGTCACTGCAAATTTGATAAAGAATCACACACAAGTAATTATATATACTTGCTGGTTTGGCTGTCCCAGGCTCTCTGCTCCCAAATCTGAACTTGCCTAATGGAGTTGGCTTTCCTCCTCTGCAGCAGTTTGAGCTCCACAGGATTGAATGGAGGAGGAAGAGTGCACGGCGGCGAGCCGCGGGACGAATTCAGCAGGGACTCCATCATGAGCTGCTTCCCTGGATTTTGGCTTGCGCAGGCGACGGTCTCCGCGCACAGCTCCATGGAGCGGCGAGGTCTTCTGGGTCGAAATTTTTGAAGTTTTGAGTATTCGTTGAGGAGATGAAACATGTAATCGTAGACGTAATCCATCTTCAGTTTCTCGTGAATGAAATCACTCGCTTCCTTTCCTATGGCTTCTGCCTGCATTCGAATCGATTTGGTATCAGTCTGTGTTACCAAATCAAGCAAAAATGGAATAAAAAACATCACAGAAAACATAAAATTTACTTGATTCAACTCAAAAAAGACTACGTCTACAAATAACAGCAGGTCATTTCACTACATGAATCAAATCATCTTAAACAAATTTCATCTATAGTATACATTAAATATCTCAATGATTTCGTGTGTACGTTATGTTATTTTGTGGAGCCTGACCGCGTCTGAGAGTACTGGGCACTCGCCACGATTTCGCCGGTCGAGCTCAGCGCATGCGAATGATTTGTTAGGGGCATTCATGTAATTTTCCTAGTCCTGTTTGTTACGTATATAAAAGGTCTGTTTTGGCCTAGGGTTGCGTACGCGTATGGGAAAACTGAAGAAGAGGAGCGGCGGAATAGAAACGGTGTACTCTTGATCTCTTTCATAGTGGATTTTCTGGGTTATGATGGTTGTGGTTTTTTCCCCGATCTTGGGGATTTTTCCACGTTAAATCCTTGAGTGTTTTGTTTGTTAATTTTTCTGCGATTTCTTGCGTGTTCTCTGGATCTCGTATTTCCTAACACGTCATTATATTGAGTAGCTATCGAAATTTAATTTCATAGTTCCCACATAAAAACCACATTCCATGACCTTAGTATGTTACAGGCCAAGCGTCGATAGTTCGCAGTATCGATGGCTGGAAGAAGAGATGGAGGCAGAGATGGACCTAGCCGAGCCGAAACAAGGGAGAACTACTAATTCCTAATTACCCTTTTAAGTATAATTATAAAGACTACAGTTTGTACTTTAGTCCCACACATTCAAACCTTAATTACACATGAGCTTAATTAGATTGGGACTAGCACACTAATTATAAAAATAATTTCATAGATTATTTCTAACATTTTCACAGCCATTATTTAAAAGAATATTTTCACCACACACTAATTATAAAAATAGTTTCTATGTGAATATGAGGAAAACTACAATAACTTTAATTAGTATACTCCATACCACATAATTATGCAAACAGGGCATCAACATTATAAGAATTCATGAGTAGTAGTATACATTATAGAACATGATGAGGGTTGTATGTAGAGTTACCTTTCGTTTATGAGAGTTGGCCCACTCGACCGCAAATTTAATAGACCGACACTTATCATCGTCGTTTCTGATTGGCCAGTAGTGTTGCACGGGCATCAACATTCTGGTGAAGAAATCGTAATACCGCGGGTTCACCACCAACGCCATGGAGTCGCATGCCAAGATATATTTCTCGCTCACCGACCACGCCGACCCTTCTATGTATATCTTGTACCTTCATGCATCCAATCACACACATTCATTATTAAAGACATCGTAATTTTTGGAGTCCGAATAAAAAGAATAATTCTATGCATACCTAAATTATACCTAAATATCACAAAAAGTAGGCCCCACACACAATAAAATAATCGGATCCCTACTTTTTGCTGTGTTTTAGGTGTGTAAAAAGGTCAAATAATATATTTTATTGTGTATTGGGCCCACTTTTTGTGATTTTTAGGTATGAATTAGGTATGTGTAGTTCTGTCCGAATAAAAAAAGGAGTTGTTAAAGACATGGTAATTTTCGGCTAGTCACACCGCACTTTTTTTTAATGATTAAAGACACTCATACTTATTAATTGCACCGCAGTTTTGTTAAAGACATTGCTTTTAGTGGAGATAGAAGGTTGAGTTCTTCTTGTTCCTCTTAATAACTCACTGCATCAACAAATCAATCGGGCTCGCACACAGGGTGTTTGTGGAAATGCTCCATCAACCGATCCGATGCGTGCTCATAAAAATCTCTTTCATTTCCAAGGGTGTTCAAAGAATCCCTGCTGGTCATTACCCAGAATCTGAAACAAAATTCCTACAACAAATAGTGGGTACTTTTAAGAATCAAATAGTGGGCCCCATTAGTCCCTAATTGTGCCACGTGTAGACACGCTATTTAAAACGAATGATATAAACTCTGTGTTGCTGCTTCAAGAAATGAGGATGACAATGAAAGCGAAATAAGAAAGAAGGGGATGACAATGAAAGCGAAATAAGAAAAAAGTTAGGATTTCATTGAGAGAGAAAGGGACATAGGCTCCGTTTGGGAGGACTTATTTTCACCGGTCAAGCGGTTACGACCGCATGAACCGGACCTTATAAGGTCCGGTTCATGCGGTCGTAACCGCTTGACCGGTGAAAATAAGTCCTCCCAAACAGAGTCATAAACTCTGTGTTGCTGCTTCAAGAAAATACTTAGGGTTTGGACATCTTAAATGTCCTTTCAGATATCCTATAAGCCTTTTAAGACATCTTAGATGTCTTCTAAGATGTATGATATTTCTTTTGAGACATCTGAGATGCCACTTGATATATCCCAAATATCATCTCAAATATTTCAATTGACATCTGAGGAGGAGCTTTGTTAAATGAAATCACCTAAGGCTTCGTTTGGGGGGACTTATTTTCACCGGTTAAGCGGTCACAACCGCATGAATCAGACCTTAATTAAGATTCGGTTCATGCGGTCGTAACCGCTTGACCGGTGAAAATAAGTTCCCCCAAACGAAGCCTAAGTGTCAAGAGTCACGGTCAGCTTTTTTTGTCTTCAATCTGCTTGCAATTCCCATATCCTATTTCGATATCCTATTGCTGGTCGCTGCATCGTGCAGGCTTGAGACTGCAGCGGGTTGCGGCAAGGGGAAGGAGGCGATCTGTGCCGAGGCAGTGAGGTGAGTGGATGCAGTGGTGGGGAGGATGATGCAGATAGGGAATGAGAGGAAAGGTGGCTATGAGCTTGCTGTGGAGCGTGTGCTGCACTGGCGGCGGAGATCTGCGGGCTAGGGAGGTGGCGGCCAGTAGCAATTTTGTTTGTCCGCATAATTGGTTTGCCCCTATCCAAAGTCAGTTTGCACATAATAATCACCTATTTTATTTAATATAGCGCCGCACGTTGTAAATTCGTAAACCCCAAAGCCTATTTTCTAACCGGAGGGCTTACCCAAAAATTTCTAACTAAATAGAGGCTCGGGCATAAATGATCTCCAGGAAGAGTAACGGTGGTCTCCTGCGTTTCAAAATAGTATTCACATAATTACATGTGACAGGATCACAACCGTCCAATTTCTTGATTTTGGGGACAGTTCTTAGAGCCCGGCCCCTTTTTGAGGGGAAATTATTTGGTGCGCATGACACATCTATTTTCGGCCTTACGAGATTATTTTCGGCCGTACGAGATTAATTTTGCACAAAAATATGACCGTATTTTTGCGGATCTGATCGGACGGCCATATGTTCACCCATATAGTGTGTTACACACTTACTTGCACGTGCCAAATTTGGAGACTTTTTTTGAGAGAGAGAGAGCAGGTAAAATCACCTGTGTGCACATTGACTGGACAAGTTTGAATCTTTGTAGCCATTATGAATCTCACTTCGCCAATCCTGTTTATGCATGCAATTATCAACATTATTATTATTATTATTATTATTATTATTATTATTATAAGAGGAAGAAAATATATGAATCGATTAAAATGAATAATAAATTATACCTGGGCGTAAATACGAGCGTTCCAGTCGCCGACTTGGGAGACGTTGCACCGGAGAAGATCCCGGCGCGCGGCGGAGACGGCGGGATTTCCCTTCCAGTATGCGTACGGCTCTCTTTCTATCCACTTCGTTTCTTTGTTGGCCTCCCAGAGCTCACTCTGCAGCTTCTCCCACGGCTTTATGTTTATCTCCGGCCTTCATTAATGACGTTTTTTAGAACCTATATTTCTACTAAGTATTAACAATAAATTAAATTAATGGTTTTCTAAAAAATCATCAAATAAATATATACCATTATACCTTTTAATTTCAACTTCTCTTAATAAATTGCAAGATTTTTTTAATACAATTTTGGACAAATTTTTTTTAAAAAATTATATATATCAAAATTTGACAAACTCTTTTAACGGCCAACTCAACCCTCTCCGTAGACCGGATTAAACTTAGCTGTTTTTGCTCGTGGAGCGGTCGAGCGTGCACACAGTCACAGAATAAGCAGAAACATACAATGCAATTTTAACGTGGAATAACCTCTTAAATGGGTAAGAAATCACATGACCGGAACAGTGTCGGTCAAACTTCACTATTGTCGGTTGTTTACAGAGTGTTAGAGAACCGAGGGCGACAGACCGCTGCTCGTTACAATTTTGAGAGGAGATATTGTAGAGTGTTCGGTGGGCGATAGGCCGCCTCACTCGAAGCTGATTTCTTTCTTACGCTCGGATGAAGATGAGCATTCTCAGACGTTGCTTGGCGAACAGACTTCATGGCGGAGCGCGTCGAGATGCGTTGACGGTGATTTGGGTAGCGTCGCGCACGTAGGAAGCTCTCTAGAGTCGCGCACAGAGCGCCTTCTTCAGAATGTCGTGGACTTAGACGAATATTCTGGTGGTCTAGCTGGTGGAGGAGGCTAGTAGGAGAATTCCGGCAGAGCTCCGATCTGAGAAAGAATGAGGCTGGGAGAAGAAAAGTAAAAAAATAAAAGGGGTCTTGAGGCCTTTTTATAGGCTGGAGGTGGTGGTTACAATATATACGGTGGTTACGTGGTTATCCGCACACGGTAACCACCCACAATCACTATTTGTAGATCATATCTAATATAGGTTTGGGTGGATATTATGCGTATAATTTATATTAATTGCAGACGTTTTAATTACTGATAACCCCCCACTAATCATGACAGTTAGTGAGTAGTTATCCACGAAATGGACGGGGGCGATCGCAGCGGAATGATCTGACGGTGGGAAAGGCCTCCTACAAAAGGGCAACCATGTCACCGACGGACGGTGGCAGACGAGGGGATGTTGAAATTATGAAGTGAAAGTGGGGGTTGATCATACAAACCGCGCGGCATGGGCGGACTGTCCTGCGGACTGATAGTGCGGCCTAAGCGGTCTGATGTTGCGGCCTGGTGATGGCGACCAGCCAGTTCGACTAGCTGTTCTGCAGTTAGTCAGTTCCCTGGAGTAACCGTGCAGATAGGTGGTGTATCCGCAGGAGGGGCGGACTCATTCTGAGTGCGCGGAGTCCGCTTGATGCAAACTGCTTTTGGATACCGGAAGATCAGTTTTGGCATGTGCCCTTGCTCTGGTGGTGCGTTTAGGAGGTAACCACAGAGTTCGCGGTTAGGCGAGCTGTTTTTGAGCTGGCGGACTGGGTGGTCAGTTGTTCTTGTCCGCAGAGCTCGCACCAGAGGTTCTCCGATCTGGAACTTGGTCATCTGTGACAAGTTCGGCTTTTGATCGCAGAGTAAGCAATATCCGCTGGTTGACCGGACGGCTTGTGCCTTTGGTCGTGGACTTTGTTTATTGCGGGTTGGTGCGGTGTCCGTTGGTATGCGGACTGGCTTCTTGTCCGACCTCCTTTGATAGCAGGCAGGTAGGCTAGTGTCCGGCATTGTCCATGCGGACTGGGCGGACTGCTCTGTGCTAGCTGTGGGATGAGGTGGTGTCTTTATCTACTAGAGCGATGACCACACTCCTCTCCGCGTCTATAAATAGGACCCCCCTGTGACATCATAACTAACTGAATGAACATTAAGTTGAACGTGAGTTAATAGCTGCATCCTCAGATTTTCAGTCCGCACGGTTTGAGAAGGTTAACTGGTTTGTTGTTTGCAGGTTGTGCGGCTAGCACTGAGAAACCATACTTTTGGTGCCGACTGCGGTCAGGGATCAGTGGAGCTTGCGGTTTACAATCAGCGGTTTTGTAGCAGGTCGCATTTGCGGCTAGCCGGTCTTCTCTCCAGCTTTCCAGTTCAATAACTTGTCCACCGATTTCGGCGGTCTGTTCCTTCAGTTCGGCAGCGGCTCTTGTTCGCGGACTTTGGCAGCTAGGCTACCTCTACAGTTAGGCGGCTTGTAGAGAGCAAACAAGGTGTTCAGCAGAATAACAGGTAGTCCGCGTGACCTCGCTATCTCAGCGGACTTCACTGTTCAGTTCGGCAAGGGCGGCGGTCTCGGCGGTCTCGGTAGTCTTAGCTTCTGTCCGCCCGACTTGTTTTTTGTTTTTTCTTGCTTCCTTGTTCTACTTGGCGGAATCATGTCTCGTCATGTATACCTCTTGATGTAATGAAAATTGTTAATACTTGACCTGCTTGTTGCTTTCTTTGCTTCTGGTTTATTGAGCTCGGTTTTTAGTTGGAGTGTTCCTGTGCCTGGTTCCCGCTTTCTGCTTGATCATGTTGTCATCTTAATAGCTCCTGGTCATCTTGAGAAATTTTAATATGATATCAGAGGGAACAGAGGTTTGAGCAGTGCTTAACCATCAGTTGTGCTTGGTGCTTCTGGAAGCTAATAGATCAGCGGTTGTTGCAATGAAAGGTGGTTTCGCAAGGGGTCTTGGTATTGAGCTTCTTACACCAACCAACTTTAAAAAGTGGAAGTCGTGTATGAAGAGCTATCTTCTGGATGAGGAGTTGTGAGAAGTCGCCGGTGGTGACGGCATACAAGAAGTTACTGCTGCAACTGGTACTGCTGAACATGTGAGAGCTTGGAGAAAGACCAATGTGAAAGCAAAGTTTGCTCTCATGCGGGCTATTTCACCTGAACTCTTTGATCACATCTTATGATATGAGTCTGCTGAGATTTGGGCATCCCTCGATGGACTATTCAACAGGAAGAATGTAGCAAGCTATAATTCCTGGAAAATTAGTTGGCTAGAGCAACTCACGGAGATCTGCTCATCTCAAAGTTTTTCTTAAGATGAAGAACCTGTGCGCTGAGATCTCAGCGCTGGACCCTAATGAGCCCATTTCTGAAGTCAAGCTGAATAGACACATAATCTGCAGTTTGCAGAATAAATATGTGGCCTTCGTGACTTCTGTTCAAGACTGGGCTACTAAGCCACCCTTACTGGAGCTGGAGAACATGCTGGCTTCGCAGAAGAGCCTGGCTAAAAATGGCTGGGGTCACTATCTCTGAAGGAGGTAGTGAGGCTCTCTTCACAGGTAAGAAGAAGAAGAGATGGGAGAAGAAGAAGAAGACTATTGCTGAGGATGGGCCTTCAACTTCCTATCAGCAAGAGAGGAGTGTTGCCCCTAAGAAGAGCTGGAAGAAGGAGTTGAAGTGCTACAGTTGCAATTAGCCAGGTGACTTCAAACAAGACTACAAGGTCAAGCTGCAGCCTGGGCATGTTGTAGATAAGGAGAGAGCTGGTTCCAGTACTGAGGAAGCCGGGTGGGGAGGAGCTTTTCTGACGGGCACGTCTGTCCGTGCTCTTTCCACCGTCGACTACCAAGATGACTGGATAGTTGACTCAGGGTGTGTTCATCACCTCACTAGAGACGAGTCAAAGTTCTCATCGCTGCAAACTTTCTCAGGTAATGAAGCTATCATAACCGCTGATGATACTGTTTATACTGTAGAGAAGGAGGGTGTAGTGTCTTTGGGTAGTGCTCAGGGTCCACTCACATTAAGGAGTGTTTATCATGTACCTGACATGAAGAAGAACCTCTTCTCTATGACCAATGCGGTTGACGAAGGCTATCACGTTCTGTTCAGTTCAACAGAAGTGAAATTTCTCTACAACGTATCAGTGGTAAACGTTGATGTTGCTCATGTAGGGAGAAGAGTCAGAGACTTATTTGTTTTATCAACAAGTTCTTATGTTGATCGGATGAGGGCCAATGATAGCGTTGATATATGACATGAAAGACTAGGACACGTAGGGATGGATAAGATAAAAGTTATGACAGATAAAAGTCTTATAAGAGGCTTGCCTAAGTTGTTATCCGTCGGCGATAGCCACGTTTGCGTGGGGTGTCAGTATGGAAAGGCTCATCGCCTTCCGTTTGACAAGTCACAAATAAGGAGTAAAGCACCATTGGAGCGTATCCATGGTGATTTGATGGGGTCAACTGTCACAGCTAGTCTTGGAGGCAGCAGATACATGCTGGTGCTGACTGATGACTATTCAAGATACACTTGAGTGTATTTCATGAATGAGAAGTGATGCAACCTGCGGCGCCTCGCTTTTATTATTGTAACGCACGTTTTCGCTTTTTTTTTTGAATTATTGTGTAGCGTAGAGTTGTATCGCGCACGTTATTAGCGCTTTTGTGTAATTTTGTTTCGCGCATGTTGTTCGCGCAAATTTGGTTTGACGCGTTGATGTGACCGACCAACGTGACCCTAAATACAAAGGCTCAGTATTTTAGGGGATAGGTTGATTAGGGCAAGCCTATTTTAATTAACTTTTCAATATGTAATGTTTTCCCCCTAAGCCTATCGTGAAGCCCACCTCCAAAGCCCAAAGCCCATTTTCTTAACTCCCAACCCTAATTCCCTTTTATAAAAGCAATCCCCCCTTTCCCGTTCGATGGCTCGAAGAATTGAATGAACCGTGTGGTTTCATTCGATTCTTCTCCAGCGCCGCCATCATCCTCACTGTTCCTGCTCGACGGAAGCCGACACTGCCCGTTCCCGCTCGCCATCCAGCATCGCCGACTCTTGAAGCTCCATTAAGGCCAGACGACGACGACGACTCCTCAGTCCGATTCTTAGAGGATCGGCAACTTCTCGACGGAAATCTTCCAGAAGCTCCGCCGCCCCCAGTGCACGACTCCTCCGGCACCGACGAACTCGCCAGACCCTTTCCTGGGCTCTGGCGACCTCGTCTGCTTCCCCTTTCGCTAGGATCTGTGAAGCCCGCACCCGGCCCTGCTGCCTGAGGCCCGATGACCTCCAGTTCTGCTGCCCGACCCCTTTCAGGGCACATCCAGATCCCCCTCCACACTCCCACCAGTCAGCCATCAAGCTTCAAGCCACCATCCCCTTGCTCCTTCCACTGCTTGGTGAAATCATGCCCGAACCCGAGCCCTGTGGTATACCTTTAATATTCCTCACTTGCAATCTTTAGTAAATTTTTTGCTTACATGTTTAAATGAATAGTTGTTATTATGAGCTTGCCCTAACTAATCATACCTCCTATTTATCGTTATTTTCATACCCGCATTAGCTCTCTGTTGGATAGGTTACCTGTGGAATGGAGATTCATGACGTTAATGAGATCGTGCGGTAGCCTTGTGTTCGCGAGCGACGTCTTGGTCGTCTTATTTCGTTAGAGAATAGCCCGCCAAAGTCTCCCGAGCTATTAATTTTAAAAGATCGTAATATTTTATTTTCAAAACTACAGCCCTACGTTTTAAATCACATCAAGAAGTCAGATGTTTTTTGATTGTTTGTGGAATTCAAGGAGCTGGTGGAGGGCCGACTTGACCTGCGGATCAAGAAGTTTAGAACGGACAACGGAGGTGAGTTCGTTTCATCCGAGTTCTCTAACTTCTATAGGAAGCACGAGATCCATAGAGAGCTCACTTGTGCTCATACTCCACAACAAAATGGAGTAGCAGAACGAAAGATCCATCATCTGACGGAAACCTGCAAGTGTTGGGTTCATGCGAAAGGCATTCCTAGGTCCTTCTGAGCTGAGGGAATGTTGTGCGCATCTTATGTCATCAATCGGATGCCTCTGAGTCCGATCAACATGAAGTATCCCGTTGAGATGATTTTCTAGGAGAAGCCTAGCGTGGAATACCTTCAGGTGTTTGGCTCAACCTGCTACGTACACGTCCCGAATGCTCTCATGACTAAGATGGATGTGAAGGCAATGAAGCTTGTCTTTGTGGGCTATGACGAGCGGAAGAAGGGATGGAAGTGTATGGATCCAGTGACGAGGATGTTCGTCGTCTCCAGATACGTGGTCTTCGATGAGCTAACGTCATATGGAGGTAGATCATCTGTGGAGCTATCAGAGAGCAGGTTGGATGAAGGGCAGAAGGAGGCTGCTGAAGATCATCAAGTGGAGTTGTCTGTGTCACCATGAGCTCCAGGTGTTTCAAGCTCTAAGACAGAGGCTTCTAGTTCAGGAAGCAGGGGGAGCGACGCTCCAAATGTGCTCGGGAATGGAGCTGATTCTGAAGAAGCAGCGGAGGTGGTGAGCAAGGGTCAGACTCTTCGGAGATCGGAGAGGACCATCAACCTACCAGCTTGGTATAGCGAAGGAAACACGGTGAGTTTTGTCTCCTGTTTCTTTGCAGGCCCTATAGATGAGCGAGAGCCTTCCAGTTTTAATGAAGTCACTAGAGTCAAGGAGTGGGAAGATGTCATGGATAAGGAGATGACTGCTCTCAAGAAGAATGATACCTGAAACCTTGTGCCCAAGGTTGATGGCGTTACTCCTGTGGCTTGCAAGTGGGTATATAAGCTGAAGAAGAAGGCGGATGGAAGCATCGAGCGGTACAAGGCTCGCCTTGTAGCTCGAGGTTTTTCACAACAGTACGACGAAAACTATGAAGAGATGTTTAGTCCTGTGGCAAATATGACTTCAGTTCGGGTGGTGATGACCTTGGAGGCTTGCCAGGTTTGGAAAATGTGGCAGCAAGACGAAAAGAATGCCTTTTTTACGAGAAAATCGACAAAGACATCTTCATGGATCAGCCACTGGGATACATATCTGAAGAACATCCGGACTATGTCTGCAAGCACCGGAAAACCCTCTATGGTTTGAAGCAGGCTTCTCGAGCTTGGTATGGGAAGATCGCAGAATACCTCCAGTTCTGCGGTTACCTTGTTTCTAATTCAGACTCGAGCTTGTTCATTAAGAAGAAGGGGGTGCTTCTGGTCTTGGTGTTGTTGTACGTGGATGATTTGATCATCACGGGTAACTCCAAGGAGGAGGTAGTTAGGCTCAGGGCAGAGCTAGCTATAAGATTCGAGATGAAGGACTTGGGTGAGCTCCACCACTTCCTTATACTCGAGATGGAGAGGAAAGAGAGCGGCATACTCGTTTCCAAAAAGGGCTATGCAGAACGGATAGTTCAGCGATTCAGCATGCGGGAGGGGAAGAGCAGTTCTACTATATTTGACTCTAGCATCAAACTTCAGCGAGATGAGGGGAGGATTCTTCCAGATCCTCTTGTGTTCCGGGCTCTGGTTGGGAGCCTTATTTACTTGACGATTACAAGGCCAAACATTACTTATGCAGTTGGCCGAGTAAGTCGGTATATGGCAGAACCTAGGAAGTCTCATCTGATGGAGGCAAGGAACATTCTGAAATATGTGAAGTCCACTTCTGATATGGGTCTCCTTTATGGGAGAGACACGGGTTTTACTCTTCAAGGATACTCGGATGCTGATTATGAAGGAGATTCAGATGATCGGAAGTCAACATCCGGTTATGTCTTCACGTGTGGATCATCCAGTATCTCTTGGTGTAGCAAAATGCAAGACTCGGTGTCTGTCTCTACTACGGAAGCTGAGTACACGGCTTCGATTTTGGCAGCTCGGGAAGCCATCTGGCTTAGGGGGCTAGTAGAGGACGTCTATGAAGATGTGCGCGGTCCAACTCTGCTTCGCGGTGATAATGAGAGTGCCCTGAAACTAGTTAATAATCTAGTTTGTCACGCGCGGACCAAACATATAGAGATTGAACACCACTTTATTCGAGAGAAGGTGTTGGAGGGATCTCTTATGGTTGAGCACGTGCGGTAGAGATTGAACACCACTTTATTCGAGAGAAGGTGTTGGAGGGATCTCTTATGGTTGAGCACGTGCGGAGTGAGGATAACATCGCAGACATCTTCACAAAGCCGTTGCCGAAGGGGCCATTTACTCGGTTACGGGGACTGTTGGGTTTGGTCACCACTTCTCACTTCAAGGGGGAGTGTTGAAATTATGAAATGAAAGTGGGGGTTGATCAGACAGACCGCGCGGCCTGGGCGGACAGTCCTGCGGACTGATGGTGCGGCCTGGGCAGTCTGATGTTGCGGCCTGGTGATGCCGACCAGCCAGTTCGGCTAGCTGTTCTATAGTTGGTCAGTTCCCTAGAGTAACCGTGCAAATAGGTGGTGTATTCGCAGGAGGGGCAGACTCATTCTGAGTTCGCAGAGTCCGCTTGATGTGGACTGCTTTTGGAGATCGGGAGATCAGCTTTGGCATGTGCCCTTGCTCTGGTGGTGCAGTTAGGAGGTAACCGTAGAGTTCGCAGTTAAGAGAACTGTTTTGGAGCTGGCGGACTGGGTAGTCAGTTGTTCTTGTCCGCAGAGCTCGCACCAGAGGTTCTCGGATCTGGAACTTGGTCATCTGTGACAAGTTCGGCTTTTAATCGCAAAGTCCACAATGTCCGCTGGTTGACCGGGCGGCTTCTGCCTTTGGTCGTGGACTTTGTTTATTGCGGGCTGGTGCGGTGTCCGCTGGTATGCGAACTGGCTTCCTGTCCGACCTCCTTTGATAGTTGGCAGATAGGCTGGTGTCTGGCTTTGTCCATGCGGACTGGGCGGACTGCTCTGTGCTAGCTGCGGGCTGGGGTGGTGTCTCTATCTACTAGGGTGGTGACCACACTCCTCTCTGTGCATATAAATAGGACTCCCCTGGGACATCATAACTAACTAAATGAAAAGTAAGTTGAACGTGGGTTAATAGCTACGGCCTCGGATTTTCAGTCCGCACGATTTGAGAAAGTTAACCGGTTTGCTGTGTGCAGGTTATGCGGCTAGCACTGAGAAGCCAGGTTTTTGGTGCTGACTGCGGTCAGGGATCAGTGGAGCTTGCAGTTTACAATCAGCGGTTTTGCAGCAGGTCGCATTTGCGGCTAGCCTGTCTTCTCTCCAGGTTTCCAGTTCAATAACTTGTCCGCCGATTTCGGCGGTCTGTTCTTCAGTTCGGCAGCGGCTCTTGTTCACGGACTCTAGCAGCTAGACAACCTCTGCGGTTAGGCGGCTTGCAGAGAGCAGACAATGTGTTCAGCAGAATAATGAGTAGTCCGTGCGACCTCACGGTGTCATCGGACTTTGCTGTTCAGTTCGGCAAGGGCGGCGGTCTCAGCTTCTGTCCGCCCGGCTTGTTTTTTGTTGTTTCTTGCTTTCTTGTTCTACTTGGCGAAATCATGTCTCGTCATGTATACCTCTTGTTGTAATAAAGATTGTTAATACTTGACCTGCATGTTATTTTCCTTGCTTCTGGTTTATTGAGCTCGGTTTTTGGTTGGAGTGTTCCTGCGCCTAGTTCCCGCTTTTCGCTTGATCAAGTTGTCATCTTGATAGCTTTGAAAGTTTTACTTGGTATCAGAGCTATCTCCTAGTCATCTTGAGAAATTTTAACAGGGGAGAGGAGCCGCGACCGATGGGGTGGTAGGCCGCAGCGAGAGAAGCCGCGGGGAGGAGCGGTTTTGCGTGGCCGCCCATTAAAGGCGGCGCCCCGCGACCGAGGGAGGCAGCAGTGGGGAGGGGCGGTCAGGCGCGGCCGCCCCTTACAGGTGTCGCCCCGCGGCCACGGGAGGCGGCCGCGGGGAGGGGCGGCCGGGCGCGGCCGCCCCTTGAGGGCGGCGCCCCGCGGTCGCGGGAGGCAGCCACGGGGAGGAGTGGCCGCGGCGCGTCACCGGCTGGTCACGGGCCGCTCGGCGCCGGCGATGTCAGCGCCGACAGCCGGTTGTGGCGGAGGATCGCACAGTGCACGTATATCGCGTGTGTGATGGTCAAACTCATGATTCCACTAAGTTAGTGAGAATCATGAGGAGGAGCTATTAACACCCCAAATTCTCTACAAATTTAGGAGAGCCTCATCAATCACACTTTAAAAAAAAACTATTTTAGGCAATGAAAATATTCTATTATAGAAAAGAGGTAATTAACATTTTGCATCAAATCATGTTTTTGGCAATCACATGAAAATTGGCTTCAAAGTTCTTTAAATTGGCTTTACAGTTTAAATTTGACATTTTGCATGCTATGATATTTTTGAGGGGAATTTTGTTCGGTAATTTATACATCCACGATTAAACTTAGCCTACGAATCCATCATAATTTAATTTACTAAGAAATGTTCTACAACATCTCCAACTTCGACAAAATCGTCGACGACCCATCAGCCTCAATTTACTCGAAAAATAAGAAGAAGAAGCAAATACCAAGAACACATTCTTTAAGAGTCTGTTCGTTTGCACGGAATTGGAATTCGATATTGGAATTGAATATTGGTAAATATTGTAAAATTAAATATTGGTGACTAATTTCAATTCCAGTGTTCGCCTAATAAAGATGCGCGCCCGTGCGACAACATGCACTTCCGGGGAAAAATGCGCGCCTCCGCGAAAAATACGCCCCTGTGCGACAACATGCGCTCCCGGGCGAATCCGCTTAGCTTAAAAATGTGTCTCGACCGGAATTATTCAATTTTTATATAAATCGAAAAGAATTGTCTTTAGTTCAAAATAAATTCCATGGAATTCATTAAAATTCAAATTCCAACGTCAAACGAGCAAGCGAATGACGAAATTGGAATTCGACCTTCAATTCCAATTTCATGAGCTCAATTCCGTGCAAACAAACGGACCCTAAGAGACCTTGAAAGGTTGACCTATGTTCTCTCTGAGCTTGAAGTAAGAAGGGAGAAAATCACGGTGAGTACCCAAGCTCGGACGATAGCCATGGTCCACCTCATGCACTCCAACTCCCAAGTTTGGACCCTAATCACCTCCCCACCTTGAGGAGAATGTAGGTGGCAACAACAACAAAGTCGTCTCCATCGGCGCCTCCCAGTGGCCTCGCCAAAGAAGCCTGTGGTGGCAGCGACGAAATCACGATCACTACAAAAGTATGCCTTTTTTGTCGCGGATCAAAATACCCCCAAATTCAATCTACTGTCCAAAATATCAACTTAAAACCATTTCCAAAATTGTTAATTGAAGAATTATAAATTGTTAATTAAGATTATTTATAGTCATTTTAAGATCTTATTTTAATATAAAAAATATTTTTTTTTAAAAAATCCGACCAGGTATTGCGCCTTTTAAAATTCGACCGATTATCATTTTCTATTTTTTTTAAAATCGTGAATTTCGCCGGAGCTCTAATATCACAAAACCAAATCTCACCTGGACTTTCCTTTTAGGCTCCGTTGGCACGGCAGTGCCAGTCATGATCACGAGAGATTAAGGGTCTGTTTGGCACTCCGGCGGTGCCCCATTCCAGACAGAACGGGCCGGAGAAAAGCTTCCGAAAGCTGTTTGGCGCGCTCCGGCTGAGGACGGCCGTTCTGAAAGGGTGCAGGCCTGGGATTTTTAGGCTGGTGAGAGGAGTGCCAGTCACCGTTCAAAACGGGCGTTCTTCTCTCTCCTCCCCGGCCGTCCGCCGGACTGGAATGCCAAACAGACCCTAAATTGTCATTCGTTAGCGTCCACCTAAAAATCTTCAACCACTTTTATGTTCCAAGTGGATGATGTTTGTTAGGTGACACTTAAAGAATGACAGTTTAATCCATGCATTGACTTGTTGTAATGAGAGTTTTTTTTTAAAAAAAAGTTGCAGCAGAAAGTATTAATTTTGCAGTTAATTGACGAATTACCAACCCCAGAAGGACCAATCCGGGAAGACGATGTCGAGTGTGGAATCATCCCCACAGTACCGAAACAGAGGCGGCGGCGCCGAAGCATTCCACCGGCGATAATCAGCGGCCTTGACGACCGGCCAATCGACGGTGTCGAACATGAGTTCCAAGTCCGGCAGCCGGCCCGGATACCGGCGGAGAAGCTGCACCACGCCCCACAGCGTGAACACATCCCGTGTCTGAAACGATGGCCGGATGTGCTGCACGAAGGCCCGGCCGCCGCGCAGAATCAACCGGAAATTGGCGGTCAGGCCGGCCCGCTCCACCATTTCCCTCGTGATTCCAGTGCGCCGCCACGGCCGGAGGTCCTCGTGGATCCAGCGAAAGTACTCCGGGCAATTTGGGGATGCCTCCGGCGAAAGGAGAGAGATTTCTGGGGACTGCGTCGATGGGATTGCTCTGCAAATGCGGGCATTGGTCTGGTTTGTTGCAGGGCAAGAGAAGGGTATTATGGCCGGCGGTGGTGCTTTTTCCGGCGAGTTTTTAAAATTTTCGACTTGGGTCCGATTGAGTTGAATAGAAGAAGAATTGACGCCGGCGATGATAAACTTTTTCGCTGTGTTGATGTCGGGCGGGCTTCCAATTGTGGCGCTGATGATGAACTGCAGGGGGGCCATGGACTGTGAGTTTCTGTTGTGAAATCGGATCGAGTTAAGCCGCGGTAGCGCAACGGAATTTCACGAATGAGCAAGAACCAATATCGCGCAAAAAAAATACAGAACGAGATTCAAGCATACACAGACGACACAAAAGATTACGTGGTTCGGAGTTGGGCTCCTACGTCCACGGGGAGAGCGCGCCAAAAAGATCCACTAAAACAGATGAGGTTACAAGATACAACAAGAGAAAACTGAAAACACTGTCTATCTTCCCCGCTGGAATCACCGCCTGCTTCCGCCGCCTGATGCCGATCCCGCCTGGATCAGCCGCCTGAAGCCGCCGAACGCCTGGAGTCAACTTCTGGAGGCCGGCCGGATGTCGCCTCGCCTGAGGTGACCGGATGCGCCGCCTCCGTTAGCTCCGCCTGTGTCGCCGCCTCTGCGCCTGCTGCCGCCGTCGCCGCGCCTGATTCCGCCGAACCTCTGGGGCCTACTGCAGACGGCCGGCCGGATGTCGCCTCGCCTGAGGTGACCGGATGCGCCGCAACCTTGCGCGCCAGATGCCGCCGCCTGCTGCCGCCGTTCGCCGGAAGAACCGCCTGAAAAGCTCAAAGCTCTCTCTCTCTGAATTCTCACTAGTGTTGTATAATACTGAACCATCATATGGCTAAAGGAAGCTGACTCCTATTTATAATAGGATCAAGAGTCATCAAAATATGGAGATGAACACATATGGAGGGGGTTGCCAAAACAGGGCTCAATCCAAATAGGAAGAACATCCCCTAGATTATATTCCCCCCATAAAGCATTTCCATGTTTAGGACTCCCCCAAAACAGGAATAAAGAGGGCACACGGATCGGTGAGGTGGCACAATCTCAACAAACTCCACCTTGACACCTCACGCGATGAACTCCACCTTGAAGCCTAACGAACGTAACTCTACCTCCAACCTGGATCTCCCCAACCGGCGACTACAAGCCCCCTCTCCCTGGGGTCCGACCGCGATCAACGCGCATCAGAATGAGTCAAGTCAAGACCGCTCTTGAACTTGACTCCAGTCACTGGACTTCCTCGCAAGTCCGTACTAATATCCCTCCAGGATATCTCCCGCAACTTCCTGCCTCTACCTCTACCGAACTCCCTCAACTCCCGGTGGCGCACCCCGACGTGCTTCGCCCTTGCCCTATAGACCGAGTCTTTTGCAAGACGACTCGCACTCAACCTCTCATTGTGCGACTCCACCTTCTCCTGAGTGATCATGAATTCCCTGGTGGCACTCCTGAGCCAGATGGCTCCCCTTGCGGTGTCTGGGCACTTCTGAGATGACACTCTGCCCTTCTTCTCCACGGCTGCGAAGATTTTGTCTTCGCCAAGGCCCTTTCTCTGCGCGAACTCGACCACCGCTTTGATCCGTTTTTGCCACAGACCAAAATCAATTTTGTCGTCGTATTTTGGAATCTCGAATTTTGCCGACATTGTCTTGCTCGCAGAGCTACCGGGCGATCAAGATGATATTCGCGGAGCCGATCTAGGAAGATAGGGAGCGGACCAATGTCGTCACCTACCGTTGACCCAGATCTAGAACCCGAACGTCCAGACGATCACCCCCGCGGAACCTCCCTCTGATACCAATTGTTGTGCAATCGGATCGAGTACCGCGGTAGCGCAACGGAATTCAAATCTGAGCAAAACGATCGCGCAAAATAAGAAATGACAGAACAAGATTCCAAACACACAGACGACAAAAAAGATTTTTACGTGGTTCGGAGAGAAGCTCCTACTCCACGGGGAGAGCGCGCCGGAGAAGATCCACTAAAAAATCACGGAGGTTACAATATTACAAAAGATCAGAAATTGGAAGATCAAAAACAATTCCTGGAGTTGTCGCCGGAGCTGTCGCCGGCGATATCGCCGGGCGATATCGCGTCTGCACCAAAGCCGACCCTGTTGCTGCCGCCTGACTCCCTGCTGGCGCCGCCGCCGCTGCCTCGCCTATCCCGCCTGATGTCACCTCTGGACAACCGCACGCCGCCGCTTGCCACCGGGACCAAGTCCCGCCGCCGCCGTGTGCCTGGATCGCCGGCCAAAGCCGCCTTTGCAGCCTGACGCCGCTCGGACGGGAGCAAGCCCGCTGCCGCCTCCTGGGACCAAGCCCCGCTGAAGCCACCTGCTGGAGCTCGCCGCCGCTGCCGCCGGGACCAGGTCCCGCTGCTTGTCGCCTGAACGGAAGCAAGTCCGCCGCTTACTCCTCCTGCTGTCGCCGGAGCCTTGCCGCCACCTGGGAAGGACTCTCTCTGGCTGTCGCCGCTGCTGGGAGGTGGCCACTGGCTGCCTTTCGGGTGGTATCCTGGCTGAAGCTTTTGCCCCTCCCCTTTATAGAAATTGCTGGCCTCCTCTAATTAGGAGTAAAATCCAATTTTAGGAAGAAATAGAACCTTAAAAGCAGCCACAAATTATCTTCCTGCCACAAATTATCTTCCTAAAATGGGATTTCAGAATTTAAACGGCCTCAATAGCTTTCTAAACATAGCTATCCCGGATTTGGAATGTAGCCTCCCACGGATTGGTGACTTGGCGCAATCATGACGCTCCGGGAATGTGAGGTGTCATAATCCTAACAAGTTTCATCTTCAAAGGAGGGTTTTTTTTAAGAACATATAAAATGTTTTAGGCTAATTCAATAATTAATTATTTCTATGCTAATGGTGGAGTATGCTCGGGGATTGCGATTTGCGAATGGCAGGAGAGCCCTCACGTTGGAACAATTTGGTGGCCCAGTATTGCTGCGTGGGGCACTAAGGGAAATTTTTTTTTGTACGTACACGAGGAATATATCCGATCTTACTCTCACTGATTTCAACGGCTGAGATCTTTCGCGATTAGATATGATCATATTACGAGCTACGTGCGTTGAACATGCATTTTTAGGAAAAGTGTTCAACACAAAAGTTGTAGATCTCGACCGTCGTGATCTACAACTTTTGTGTTGAACAGGTTTTCTAAAACTGCATGTACAAGACGTATTTTCAAAAGACACAAAAAATAAGGAGAAAGTGCGGTGCGCCTTGCCAAAACTGTGGTGCCCGTAACAACTTCCCAAAATATTTCTCGTCTCATACATTGTCGTGATCGGAACATTGTCACGATTGATCATAGACGCAGAGCCAAGGTACTCACTAGTTTTCTAAAAATAACTTTAAATTTATACTTTTTCATAAACATGTTTTATTTTTAAATAAATGTATTTCTATATTTATTGCTCTTTTCTATGTTTATGAAAAAGTTTTCTTCTGCATCTACATTTGTAATCGTGAAATACGGGAAAAAAACAAATGTGGCCATGAAATAGTGGTACATAAAAGAGCGGATCGGACCGGTTAGGAACCAGTTCCGGTTAGGACTGGTCTAGTCCCATGGGTTTTAAAGGGTCCCCTTTTGTATTAAAGACAGGTCTTGGATCGGGACCAGTAAAAGATTAATTTTTCTCCTCATATTTTAATTAATTATAGAATAGATAGTTTATTTTTTAAATAAAAATAAATAAAAAGAAGACAGATTTAAGCGGAACCGACCAGAAACGACTTGTAGGCCAAAGGACCGGTCCTAATGTGAAGTATACTTCAAATATCACAAGGACTTAAATAGCTTATAAAATAGCTTAAATACCCTAAAAAAAGTTAAAATAGCTTAAATATATGTTTAATTAAGTCTAGGTATGCTCCTTCCCAAGGAAAATGGGACGCGTTGGAGGATGTTAACATGCAGAGGACACTTGGCATCACTTTCTTTTGGAATTCGAGCTATTTTTTTTGTTCTTTGTTGGGATTATATAATCTTGAGCTAAAGTTCGTTGAAAGAAAAATAATTATTAAAGATAATTCAATAAATAAAAATTTTAAACTATTTAGGCATGAAAATATATATATATATAAGTATAACAATGGTATAATTGATAGGCTAATTTATAATGGTTTTTTTGGCACTTCTTAATTATTGATTTTTGACATTTTGTATTTAAGATTAAAATTTTTTTGAAGTATTTAGGTCCGAGTATCATCAAAAATATTCATTTTGACACTTTATAAATAGCCAAAATAAGGCAGTTCGAGGTGCAAAATGTCAAAATTAGCATTTTGAATGATGTCCGGACTTAAATAGCCCTTAAATTTCAGCATTGGGTGCAAGTGCTAAAACATTGTAATTAAGAGATACAAAATGCAAATTTTAAAAATTCAGAATACAAAATGTCAAAATAAAGTAATTCTGAGATACAATTAATTTTTTGGTTCAATTTTTAGGCCCTCATAAAATATAAATGACTTACAGAATTAATTATAAATCTTAGATAATAGCGTATATGTATAATGTAAAATACACCTTTTTTTTTGAAAATACACCATTATTATAAGGCATATTTATATAATGATTATTATATGAAAATACACCATTTTTTGCAACCCCAAATTCATATTTTGCCGACAGTGATTCCACATAAATATAATAAACAAATTGGAGTTGGTGGCGAAGATAAGGTCAGCGGTAGGCTTACATAGCTGTTGATCAACGGAACCGAGACGGCGGCGGCGGCGATGGAGACGACGAGAGATAAAAGGATCACTACCCGGATTGATGGCAGGGCGCCGGCGAGTCTCTGGCCCTTACCCAGAGCCTTCAAGTGCCGGAAAATCTTCCATTCCTCCGGCGGCGGCGGCGGCGGAGGAGGAGGAGGAGGATTGCTCTTCCCTCTGAGCATGCCTCTCTTCTTCTCAGGCTTGCTCCGAGACTCGTCGAAGGAATAGATCTACCCTTTTTTTCTACTAAAAGTAGTAGCTTTTTGTTGGTAATGATTTTCTCCACCAACTTTATAATGCAACAGTCACGAGGCGATCAAATTAATTAATATTGCTAACGAATCTCGCGATATCGAATTTAACACAGCATAGCACTCCTCGCCACGTGGACAAAAGTACCACTTGGCATGATAACAGGTTAAAACGCGAGTCTGATTATTTGGGGTGATTGTTATCCGCACTGCAGTTTTGGTTATTCGCAAATATTTTTTTCCTAATTTTTCGTGCCTTTTAGAAATATGTCTTGTACATGCATTTTCAGGAAAAGTGTTCAACACGAAAGTTGTAGATCTCATCGAGATCTACAACTTTCTTGTTGAACACTTTTCCTGAAAATGCATGTACAAGACGTACTTTGGAAATACACCCAGATTTCGCGCCTTTTAGAAATACGTCTTGTACATGCATTTTCAGGAAAAGTGTTTAACACGAAAGTTGTAGATCTCGATGAGATCTACAACTTTGATGTTGAACACTTTTCGTAAAAATGCATGTACAAGACGTATTTCTAAAAGGCGCGAAAAATTGGGAAAAAAAAAGTGTGGATAACCAAAACTGTAGTTCGGATAACACTCACCTTATTTGGTATGAGTAACACACCTCCCATGACCCACCTAGCTCGATAAGTGCGAGATGTGCATTTGCCGTAAGTTCTTGATTTTAACGACCAGATCTAGGGAAAATTTTTTGAACAGGACCTCGGACGTTCCCCTTCATCAGGATTTAAATACCTCTATTGCGGTGGGCCCCATTCAAACCCTTTCTGGACATTTGCGAGCTTTCTCTTCCGCCTGTGAAAATCGCCGCTTCCGGAGTCGTGCGGGTCTCGTCTTCCTCAGCTCCGGCGACAGAGACGTACCTGCGTCGGTGAGAAGAAATCAACACTCTCGTCTTCCGGAGCCGTGCTGTACCTTCTTCTTTGGTATGACATCGTTTAGGGTTAGATTCTCAGGAAGATAGATCGTGTAGGGTTTAGGGTTATGCTTTTTAAAAAACTGAGATTTCAGTCGGTTTTTAGTTTCACAGACGCAATTAAACTTAAATTTCAGTCGCTTTTACGTGTATTTGCAGTTATTTGTTAAAATACTTAGATTTTAGTCGCTTTTAATGTATTTTTTCAGTTGTTTTTAACAAACTTCGATTTCAGTCGCTTTTTAGTACATAGATGCAGTTTAATTTTATAGTTGGTATATTTTGAGTAGATTTCTTGAATATTTTGGGTAGATTTTTTGAATTCTTATCCATAATGTTTGTTGTTGCTAACTAATTTTTGTGATTTCATAACCTAATAGTTCTGATTAATATGAAATTAATGGAAAACCTTGCTTGCAGTCGCTTTTTTATATGTTTTTAATGTCGTTTTCTAAAAAACTTAGATGCAGTTGAATCTAATACATAGATTACAGTCGGTTTTTAGTTTCATAGACGCAATTAAACTTAGATTTCAGTCGCTTTTATGTGTATTTGCAGTTGTCTGTTAAAATACTTATATTTCAGTCGCTTTTTATGTGTTTTTGCAGTTGTTTTTAACAAACTTAGATTTCAGTCGCTTTTTAGTACATAGGCGCAGTTTCATTTTATAGCTGGTATATTTTGAGTAGATTTCTTGAATATTTTGGGTAGATTTTTTGAATTCTGGTCCATAATATTTGTTGTTGCTAACTAATTTTTATGATTTCATAACCTAATAGTTCTGATTAATATGAAATTAATGGAAAACTTTGCTTGCAGTCGCGTTTTTATATGTTTTTAAAGTCGTTTTCTAAAAAACTTAGATGCAGTTGAATCTAGTACATAGATTTCAGTCCGTTTTGTTATGTAAGGTAGAACTCAGATTCTTTTTTAGTACATAGATGTAGTTCAATTTAGTGAACCCAAATTGTCCAAACTAGCAAGTTATGAAATCATGGTTTTAAAGTGGTTTTCTAAATGTCCAAACAGTTAGTCTAGCTTTTCAGCATTTCAGAACTATCAGGTAGTACATGGTTTTTACAGCTATTTTTAAGTGCATTATGAATTTACAGGTAAACCATGCTCGGGAGCAAGTACTTAACATGTAGATGCGCTCCTAACACATTCATAGCAAATGTGACACCTCTATTGAGTAGGTTGTCTGAGGAATCCATTGTATCACTTAGGGATGCCCGTCTCCTTCCCCTATTTCAAATGCCAACCTACCCCCAAAACATTCTGATGTTGTACATTCATTTGAGGTTATACAACAGGGATAGGGAAGCCTTCAAGCTCGGGAATTACCATGTGAAGATGTCAGTCAACGAAGTGGCCCTTATACTAGGTCTCCCAAATGCGGGTCGTCGTTTTATTTTTTCAAGAACACCCCTCCTCGACATAACCCACAAGAGCTTAACTGAAGAATTTCATGAAGCTGCAGCTGAGGATATGTCTCCCACAGTCGAGGGAGTCGAGGATAGAAGGATATGTTTGCTAATAAAATATTTATTAGCTATGTTTTTTTTTTCCGTTGAAGAGCTTGAAGGTTCCATCATGTATTACCAAGATAACATGTGTTCGAGAGTTCGTGAAATATAACTGGCCGCTTGCTATCCATGAGTTTCTTCATGTACAGTTTGATCAATTAAGCCGTGTCAGTGATATCCGAAGTGCAGGGATCAACATTGGTTCTTTGGAGGGTTGTGCTTCATTATTGCTGGTAGTTGATGTTCTAACCCACATTATATTTATTGTATTATGTTTAGTATTTATAGCTCTAATAAGATTTTATATTTGCAGGTGTGGATATACGAACATACAAGAGTACATCCTCCGGTGCACGAACTAGCACGCCCAAGAATAAGTCGTTGGTCCCCCCTACTTCGGTACAGTGCAAAATTCTGCACTAAAATGCAGGAGAACTTGTTTCTCAAGAATTTTGTATGTCCTCAAAAACATAATATAATTATTTGCATGTACAAGTGCAATTGCTATTTTTCTTTTAATTGTCAATTATTCTCTGTAGGTTAAATGTAAGTTTATGGATGTATTAAATGATGAGAAGACCCTTCTTATTGAGGAGGACTATTCTTGATGGCGTGACCCCTCCTCCACCATTTGAAGATGATGCTGAAGATGCTGATGATGATCCGGTTGATAAGGCAATACAACTCAAGGACGTGAGGCGGCACGATGATGCTAACGGAAGGCGACGTTACAACCTCCGCCCGCGCCGTGCTCGAACCGCCATGAAAATTCACTACAAGAAAAATCATAATTAGCAAGGGGCAGAATACCTTGCTAATCATTTAAATTCGTTGCTAATTTTAATTAGCAACGAATTTAGAAACAAAAAAATTTCGTAGCTAATATGCTCCTAGCTAATTTTAGCAACGAAATTTTTTCTTTCTATATAGCAAGGATTTTTTAGCAAGGTATTTTATCCTTTCTAAATTAGGAAGGAATTCTATTTTTGTTGCTAAAAAATATATTTGTTTAATTGTATATGCTAGGTTTTGAACACACAACCTACTCCAAACAACCAACCATTCTTACCAACTACTCTAACTTAATTATTTGTTTATAAGTGACGATATTATTTATATATAACATATACATAATTCATAAAATTATATACTCAAATATAAATATATAATATATAAATTTCTTTATATATAACATATATATTCCTTTATATAATATATATTTATATTATATAATATATTTATATATATTAATTATAAATATAATATATATTTATTATATATATAATGATATGTTTTTTGTTATATATATGTGTGTTGCTATATAATAATTGAATAACGTTATAATATATAACTATATGTATAGTTATTTATATTATATATTGTTCATATAATTTATATTTATTATAATTATAGTTAATTTGTTAAATACTAATCATCTTTATTAATTTATAAATTTATATATACGATTTTAAATAATATATACAAATATAAAATTATATAAATAATTACATATATTATATATTAATTATTTTGTTGAATACAAATAATTTACACTATTTATAAATATATTAAACAACAATTATGTTTTATGCCAAAGGATAATTTTGTAAGATAGAGTCATGTCATTTTCTGGAAAAAAAAATTCATCAATAAATATTTTGCAAAAAAAAAAAAATTATGCAAAAAATTGGTTTGCAATAAATATTTTCCAAATTCGATTTGCACATAACATTTGCCATATTTTAATGCAAAAATTTTAGCATGAAATTTTTGAAAGGAAAAATTTCGTTGCAATTTAGCAACAAGTATTTAGCAACAAAATAATTCGTTGCTATTTTTGCAACAAAAAATTTTGTTGCTATTTTTGTAGCTAAAAATAAATATTATATGCGTTGCTAAATTCGTTCCTAATTAGCAACAAACTAATAAGCCTTTCTAATTTTCGTTGCTAATTCATGTTTTTCTTGTAGTGATTTCGCTTTAATAATCTTATTTCATGAACTCTATTTCTATATTTTTAGAATATAAAATTATCCAATGTTTAAGTGATAATTTTATATTCATAGCATGTTTTTATTTCTTTATTTAAACAATTTTATTTTTGGTGTGCACTTAGCCATTCGGGTGGATGAGATTACATCTCCATCATGAATGGTTAAGGTTTGTTTGTAACTCCTATATAAGGAGGTCTTCTTATGAAATAATTAGAGAAAGATTTTAACCCTAATCCCCTTGAGGAATTCGGCCAAGAGGAGGAGCCTCCAAGCCGCCGCCCCCTCTTGCTTGTGGTGTGAAGCCGCCGGCCTCCTTTGCTCCCTCCATCCGTTCGGTGCGACTCCGGCGCGGCTTCCTTGGTGCGACTCCGGGAAGAAGGTTGCAAACCCTTCGGTGTGATGCCGGTGGATCCGTGGAGAGAGTGAATCTCCCACCCTATCTTTGTGTGAAACGTTCATCCCGGTTGGGTAATCTCTTTCCTCTTCCTTGTGTGATTCTCTTCTTTAGTTGTGGTGGTTTCGCGCTCGTTTTCTCCGGATCTTTAATTTAATCGCTACAAGTTTTGAATCGAGATCGCCATTGCAAGGCTTTTTAATTTCGGATCGGGTGGATCCTATTTGCTTGAGCGGATCTTGGCCTATAGCCTTGGTCTTGCTCTCTAAAAGGAGTGGCAACCTTTGTGTTTTCTTGGGGAATACTCCGACTCAAATTTCCGATCGTTGTTTTCGAGTCGACCATTCCTCCTTTGTTATTTGCGATGCGTTCTTGCGACGAAGACTATTGTGAGCGATAAGTGCTGTGTAGGTGCGATAGATCTACGACGTGTAGTGCCTAGGAAGCGTTGTTTTCGTGGAGATCTCCGACTCGAGACGTACCCTACATCAATTTGGTATCAGAGGCGGTCGTTTCAACTCCCAAGTTGCAAACATCCTCTCTGCGTTCTTCGTTGGTTGATATGAACTTTCAAAAATCTGAAATTTTCGGTTTGGTCTGCATTTAGTAAATCCTTCGGAATTTTAAAACTTGTCAAAAAAATCTGAAAAAATTTCTGTAGCTTCCTAACCTTATTTCCAGCAACATTAAAACAGAAAATTTTTCGATTCGTCCTCGTTAGGTCAGCCTGCAAATTGGAAACGTCGTAATTCTGTCTAGTTGGTCTGCAAATAGCGGGCTGAAATCTTTATTTTTCAGCGAAATTTCAAAAAAAAAAAAATTCAAATCTCAAAATTAAAATTTCAAATTTCAAATTTCAAATTTAAAAATTTCAAATTTCAAATTTAAAATTTTCAAATTTTCAAATTTCAAATTTTAAAATTCAAATTTCGAATTTTAAATTTCAAATTTTCAAAATTAAAATTTCAAATTTTAAAATTCATATCTGAAACTGAATTTCAAATTTCATATTTCAACTTTCAAATTTCAAAATTCAAAATTCAAAATTCAAATTTCAAATTTCAAAATTCAAAATTCAAAATTTAAAATTCAAATTTCAAATTTCAAATTTCAAAATTTCAAATTCCAAATTTAAAAATTCAAAATTCAAAATTCAAAATTCAAATTCCAACATTTCAAATTTATCTCAAAATTACAAAAAAAAATAATAGTGGTCTGCAAATAGCGGCCTAAAAATGTTATTTTTTTTTCTCAAAATCTAAACTTTCAAATTTCTGGTATTTCTCCATCTAATTATTAGTAAGAAAACAAAAAAAATTTTATTTTTCAGTCAGTAATTATTTTTATTAATTAATTTGAAAATTTAGTATTTGGTGTGCCAATAACAGGCTAAATTTTTATTTTTTCTGCGATAAAAAAAATCTTAAAAAATTTAATTAATAATCCTTATAATTTTCTTGCTCAGAAAATAAAAAAATATGCATATATTATTTTTTGAAATTAGCGGGAACAATTAAATCTTTGAGATTTAATTATAGCCAGTTTACTTTTCTCTGCATGTGCACAAGTATCGGATCGAGTTTCCTCTCCGGTTATCACTAAATGACATATGACGTATATGCTTCTCGGTTAGACTATTCCTATGCTAAGGATATGACTAAGCACACCCCTAGGGTACACCATATTTATCCTACTTATGACGGTTTAGAGTATCCCCAAATTTTTAGAGACTGACTTAAGGGATTAGAATAATATTTTAATTATCACTTATGGGATGACTATGAAAAGGTTAGCTTTGCCCGAGAGCGATTAGTAGGTCGGGCCCGATTATTTTGGTTAAACGAAGAGCGTCGTGTTGGTAGCTATCGTTATGCTTGGCCGCACATGCGTAACCTCCTCTCGGATCAATTTGATCCCGCCTACCTGCGCACTAATAGCACCACACCCGTTAGTAAGAATAGTTACAGCACTAGACCCGTATCCGCTTATAGGAGTGACCCTACGCCTCAGGATATATCCTAACCCCAGAGAGGTAGTATTACCCAGAGTGTGCCTAGTCCCACCTATAGAAAACATAAGCCATTCCGACCCAAAAATTTGAACTCGAAAGAGGTTACTATTAGGGTGCTTGCTTCCTTAGCCTTGACATCTAAGCCCTCTGATATAGTGACTGATACCTCTGAGGATGCTTACGTGGATATGGAATCTCTGGAAGATGAAATTAATCAGCCAGATGAGAGTCTTCCTTCACTTACGATAGTGCCCGACTCTCCTGTTGAACCTGAGGATATGATTAGGACTACGCCCGTCACTGAGGATGAGGCAAGTTTCACTAACGCTTTTAGTGACGTTGAGGAGATTGGTTACCCTAGTGACCTGGAAGAGGATTTCTCCCCTGAGGAATCATCTCCAATCCCCTTCGATGATAATTTAGTCATGGAATCTTCTGTTGACCCTGAGCCAGTAGACATTTCGGTTGAGTCGGTAGAGTCATCCGATGCTGAGAGCTTACATGTCACTGATTTAGGTGATGACTTGCTAGGATCCGATGTTATATTGGTTGACCCAGGATTATTAGAGGTTTCTACGGTATTGGTAGAGTCACCTTGGGATGGATGTTCAGTTTGGGATAAGCTTAGTGTGATACATCCGGGAGTTAGTCTTTTGACGTTATTATCGCCGCTTGGAACTCAAGCTAATTATTATACTCCCCTGGATTCGATTTGTCCATCCCCCTATTCTGACTTAGACGATGTCCCCACCTCATGGGAAGAATTATGTTTGGATGACGATAGCACTGAGGGCCCAACTGACTTTTCTTTGATGATAGCCCCTTCGCCTGAGGCCCAAGTTAGTTTGGAAATTTTATCGGATACGAATTTGCCTACTATTGAGACGATCACTGTTTCTGACTTAAGTAAAATTTCTAATGATTTGGTGGATTCATTCTGGGGCGAAACGTTAACTGAGGATGAGTTTTCAGTGAGGACGAATCCACTATTCGAGTTTACTTGTGATTTTAAAGGCTTGCAACCGGAGGCGTTCACTTGGACGCTTAATCCATGCTTTGACGTTGAGTGTGACTTGGTTCCCCCTACGGAGTCAACCCTATCGACTCTCCCTCCGGTTCCCTTAGCTCGAGTAGATGATGTAGTCATTTCTAGCCCTTCATATTTAGAGAAGTTTATTATTCCTGCCATCCCGTTAAACTTACTTAGAAGGACGTGGGCGAACGTAGTTGATGACGAACGTTTTCCGCTGACTATTTATTATGATATTTCTAAATCAAAATTTAATTTTAAATTTAAAACGAAAACGTTTGAACCCACTACGTTAATTTTTGAATTTAAAGCACATGTGCCACCGGACATAATTTCGTTATTTTATACCATTAATTCAAGTCATATGGCACATGGGTTCTCCCCTCATGGTTTTACTTTAATTAGGCGCATTTTTAATTTCTTGACCCTTCTAAATGCGTCCTTTAAATTACTTGCGAGGTTGTTTCGAATAGTCTTCCACCGTTATGTGAATGGTTTGGTTTTTGTTAATCGAAGCTTGGGCAGTCTTCTTAGATGTCTTGTGAGTGATCACAAGAGCACTTGGGATCTTCTCCTTCCCCATGCCCAATTAGCCTACAATAATTCCAAGAATAGGTCTACGGGTCTGTCGCCGAATGAGATTGTTCACGGATATAAGGCTCCTGTGCCGCTTGACTTGGTGCCGTTGCCACCAACGTATAAGGCAAGTCAGTTTGCCCAATCCTTCGCCCAGCACATCCATGATTTACATGCACGTATACGGGCCACTTTGACTACGCAGTACGACTCTTATCAAGCGCACGCTAATTTACATAGGAGAGTATCAAACTTTAAAATTGGCGATCTAGTTTTAGTCCGTTTGGTTCCCGAACGCTTGCCAACTGGCACCGTTAAAAAGTTAGCACCAAAGCACGCCGGCCCTTTTCGGATTGTTAAAAAGTTAGGTGACAACGCTTTCGTTTTGGACTTGCCTGCTGATTGGGGTATCTCCCCTATTTTTAACGTTTCGGATTTAACGATGTTTGTGTCACCACCACAAGAGTTGAATTCTTTGTCGTCTTCTTCTCCCACGCTAAATTCTCATGGATTGGGGAGTGGTAGCATGGATGATCTCTCTCTTTCGGTCCCCACAGGTATATCATCGGATGGTACGTTGCCTTCTTTTCTGCCTACTGCTAATATGTTCCCCAGGTTTCCACGGACGTTTTCCACTCCAGAGATGATACTTGATGCTGAGCCTGTTACCACTGCTGATGGCAACACCCACTGCTTTCTCATCCGTTGGCGAGGTCGACCCCCTTCGGATGACTCTTGGGTACTCGAGATGGAGCTGCAAAGTTTGGATTCCGCTCTCCTTCATCGCTATCGCTTGGACCACGCAACGGAGATGCGTGGATTTGAGCGGGGGAGGATTGATGGCGTGACCCCTCCTCCACCATTTGAAGATGATGCTGAAGATGCTGATGATGATCCGGTTGATAAGGCAATACAACTCAAGGACGTGAGGCGGCACGATGATGCTAACGGAAGGCGACGTTACAACCTCCGCCCGCGGCGTGCTCGAACCGCCATGGAAATTTAGCTTTAATAATCTTATTTCATGAACTTTATTTCTATATTTTTAGAATATAAAATTATCCAATGTTTAAGTGATAATTTTATATTCATAGCATGTTTTTATTTCTTTATTTAAACAATTTTATTTTTGGTGTGCACTTAGCCATTCGGGTGGATGAGATTACATCTCCATCATGAATGGTTAAGGTTTGTTTGTAACTCCTATATAAGGAGGTCTTCTTATGAAATAATTAGAGAAAGATTTTAACCCTAATCCCCTTGAGGAATTCGGCCAAGAGGAGGAGCCTCCAAGCCGCCGCCCCCCCTTGCTTGTGGTGTGAAGCCGCCGGCCTCCTTTGCTCCCTCCATCCGTTCGGTGCGACTCCGGCGCGGCTTCCTTGGTGCGACTCCGGGAAGAAGGTTGCAAACCCTTCGGTGTGACGCCAGTGGATCCGTGGAGAGAGTGAATCTCCCACCCTATCTTTGTGTGAAACGTTCATCCCAGTTGGGTAATCTCTTTCCTCTTCCTTGTGTGATTCTCTTCTTTAGTTGTGGTGGTTTCGCGCTCGTTTTCTCCGGATCTTTAATTTAATCGCTACAAGTTTTGAATCGAGATCGCCGTTGCAAGGCTTTTTAATTCCGGATCGGGTGGATCCTATTTGCTTGAGCGGATCTTGGCCTATAGCCTTGGTCTTGCTCTCTAAAAGGAGTGGCAACCTTTGTGTTTTCTTGGGGAATACTCCGACTCAAATTTCTGATCGTTATTTTCGAGTCGACCATTCCTCCTTTGTTATTTGCATTGCGTTCTTGCGACGAGGACTATTGTGAGCGATAGGTGCTGTGTAGGTGCGATAGATCTACGACGTATAGTGCCTAGGAAGCGTTGTTTTCGTGGAGATCTTCGACTCGAGACGTACCCTACATCAATTCTTCTGATTTTGAAAGTCCTCCGTCGAAGAAACATAAGAGAAATAGGCTAGACTTTGCCGCCTTGGACGAGAAGTTAGGTTATGAGAGTAGCATGAAGGAGAAGAGGAGTAGAGTGAAGCAGGAGAAAAGCCTGCTAAGAAGAGCCAATAAGCTTGAGGAGGGTTCGAGAGGTAATCATGAGGAGGGTTGGAGAGGGCTTGAAGATCGAATTAAGGCTTACATCAAATTAGAGGTTGATGGATTGAGGACCTTCTGCGAAGAATGTTTTAAGGCCATAGAAGCATAGTGTAAGCCTTCTAATTCAGCACCTTCAGCCCCGCTTTCACCGGAGCGCACTATTTTAACAAGCACAGAGCCGCCAAATACCACTTCTACTCCAAAGCACGTTAGTGTTCCAAAACCAAAAGGCTCATCTCCTAAGGTAATTAGAAGTAGCCCAAGGTTGGTCACAAAGGGTATTAAACGTGGACAGACTGTTAGCAGTTCTGATACACAACCCGACTATTCCGGTAGATTGCTTCTAACAGATAATGCTAGAAAGAGTGTTGATTTTGTCCTAAGCACATTTACAGATAGGTATTTTTTAATTATCGTTAATCGATGCTTATGATTTTGACTTTCAGTTTTTCTAGCCTTTTTAAAACAGAATTCCATTTCCTCATTAAACATTTAGTGGTAATTAAATGCTGATTTTATTCTTAGCAGGGATATGTTAATTTTTCAAAGAGGAAACATTTCCATGTCCCGAGAGAAGTTAGATATTCTGTTGGGTCAAGGATGGATTCAGGACAACCATTTAAACGCATACTCTGTTTTCCTTGGAGCTAGGAAAAAAAAAACCCCAAGAGTGTAAGAAATTTTCTCTATGTATCTTCCAATCACGAGGTATGTTACTTGAACACTAACACTTTTTTGTGAAATAATTCCAATCAAAACATTGTATTTTATTGTGCAGTATTATAGAAGATGTAATGCTAAGAACTACAACAGGCTTATTAGTCATATCACCCCCGACGCGATAATTTCTGCTGACATAATTCTGATGCCTTGCCATCTCCGAAACCATTGGGCATTACTAGTGTGCTGGTTAAAGATGAAACGTTGGGAGTACTATGATTCGTCGCCGAGTAGCCTTCATCGGGCTAGGGTCCGTGATAACGTACGTGCAAAGATTTGACACATGTTGAATATCGACCATTATGTTTGTTGCCGTTAATTAATTTTATTTTGTCACATGTACTGCAACTGAAGGCCCTGGTTGATGATGTCTCGACTATATTTCTAGAAGGTTTTGCTAAGTGGCCGCTAGAGGACGCGATTGGCTTGCCAACGCAGGAGAACACATGAGATTGTGGAGTCTTTGTTATAAAGTACATGGAAGCGGTTTCCTCCACCAAACAGATATCATGGGAAGATCATCAGGAGTGGCAGGCCGACATGCCTCGATTTCGCGCAGAGATCGCGGCCGATATCTGTAAAACATTCTCTAGTGCCACTTCAGAGATGATTTCGAAACTTAATAGCTCTCCGCACAAAGTAAAAGACAATGCTTGTTCCGACAATAGTTCCGACTTAATCATAACAGACGATGCATAGTTTTTTTTCATAATGGCAAAACTTTGGAGCTTGTTATGGTTAAACATGGTTATGCTTTAGAACCATCGCAATTCATTGAATATTTTCAGTTTTTTTTTTCTTATGTTATGACAATGTATATATTTATGCTTGCATAGTTGCTGGATTGCAGGACCTCACCTTGCAAAACACTTGATGTGGTTACTCTATTTGATTTCTAAATGATATCTAAGCTTGCATAGTGGCAATCTTGGGCTCAAATGATATCTTAATGATATCTAAGATTGCAGGACCAACCTTGGGCTCAATTGATTTTTTATTATTCATTTGGTTACTCCTGTAGCTTGTTATGCTTATTGACCCATATGAGAAGTCCACCGCATGCAATAATAACAACAGCAAACACTATGACGATCCTCCAGCAAAATCAAAACAGAGCATCAATACAATAATAAAAGTCATCATTAAACTCGCTTATCTCAGTTCATATATTATGACTTAAAAACATCAGGAATTCCAGGGAAATCAAAAGCTAGATTTACATAAAATTCATCATTAAACTCGCTTGGTGCATCAGTTGGCAATGGAGTTGCAGTATTTGTTTGTGTCGTACCCTGCTCTTCAGCTGAAGTGTCAAAAAAATTGAACTCCTGCAGAGTTTTTTCTACAATTATCTTCTTCTTGACTGTGGTTTTCCTCTCTGTTGAAAAAATAAATAAGTTAGTGTAAAATGGTAAATCTAGAGTACAAATAAAAGAAGAGCTTACTCTATTTCTTAGCTCCTAATTCCCAATGTCCCTTCAACCTTGCATTTGAAATTCCTTTGGGTTTCCTCTTTGTCGGGTCTTTTACCGATGAAGTATTCTTATCGTTCTCATCGCTAAAACCTCTCTTCCGCATTTCATCCGCCTCAACTATATCATCTGCTTGCTTTGCTAAAACATGCAAGCCTTCCAAAACATGTGTTTTTGCTTCCTTGCATTTGTCTACTCGGTATGCCATGTCATAAGAGAAACGCATTAAATGATTTCTAAATATCAAATTGGAATCGCAATCGACAATGTTTGGGGTATTTGGTAGGTATATGCCCCTTTTAGCATTATGACAGAACCGTTTTAGCAGATATTTGCTAGGAATTCCCCTTGCATTTTTCATATTATAGACCCTCAGAATATGTTTGCATAATATACCCCGAGTCTCAAAACCTCTACATGAACAGTCCGTGTCATTGGTCTCGGAATTATAGTTAACAAACCATCGTTTGTTATCCTCACTGCCATCACAGTGCTTTGTAATATATACGAACTGGTTTTCATCATGTCTTATTTCATCAACAATGCATACACCAACTGCACCCTCCATGAACACTTTTTCAAAATTACCAAACATTTTACGGGTGTAAAACTTAGATACATGTTTAAAGATCACACAAGATCTGTAATTTAAACTTACCTTTCCTTGTTTGCATCTAAAATCTTCGTCACGTTCTCCTCTTTGCCAAGACCCCACCAATTTCTCCAATCCCATAAAACACTCCACCAGTGAACTAGTCGCCTTTGAACAACCATGCAATCCATTATTTGCAGATTCACTTTGTTGTGTAGACAATATACCAAGGTCTAAAACATCTTTGTTAAAGGCTGTAGACCACTTCCTCCTAACTTTATGTAAGTCATCCAACCATCTATTTTCTTTCAAGTTTCCTGTACTAATCATCTCATGCCAATAATTGTCAAACTCAAACTCATTGTCGCACTTACTCAAGCATTTATAAAAAATACCGCGAACACTTTTCTTAAAATTGAAGCATGGGACTTTTGTAGGCGCTTTCTTGGAGATATGCCATTGACATAACCGGTGACGAGTCCTTGTAAAAACTCTTTCAATAGCGACGGACATGACTTGATCTTGGTCCGTGAATATAGTTTTTGGTTGTTTGCCCCCAACAAATTTTAGAAATGTGTTGAAAAGCCAACAAAATGTATCGATGGTCTCCTCAGAAATAAAAGCCCCCCCCTACAAAAACATTCTGCCAGTGATTGTTGACTGCAATGAATGGTGCACAAGCCAAGTTGTACTTATTCAATCTAAATGTTGTGTCAAAAATAATAACGTCGTCGTAGCAGTCATAATCAATCTTGTTGTGTCCGTCCATCCAAAAGAAGCTGGTCAATCTATTCAACTCATCGGTTTGAATATCAAATGAGAACATGTTGTCCTCTAACTGTTTCTCCTATAATATCTTCAACAAACTCAGAGCGTCACCACTTTCTATTAACGCCCTCTTTTCCCGGTGCACAAAGTTATAGGCATCTGTTTTAGTGAAACCAACATTCTCGATACCACCAACTTGGTGCGATAGAAAGTTGTACGCATGAACTGTCCTAACTCCGGCATCTGTTAGGTTCTTAATAAGGTCACCCTGCATTTTAGAAATGCTGCGATGAGATCTCAAAAGGTGTTGCTCATTCTCCATCGCTAACGGGTGATTGTGTTCCTCAATGAACTTTGTTGTTGTCCAATTCCTACCATCTTTATCAGTGGTAAAAAAAACACGGGCTGGACAACCCGTGCGTGTTTCTAATTTGCGATACTTTTTTGGGGAGGATCGCACCTTCCTCAATCCAGCTTTGGCACAGGTAAACTCTTGACATTTAATAATCTTTGTGTGTGTCCAGTAGCCCAAATATTCTTTCCTAACACTGAATCCCATGCTGTACGCATACTGACAATACATATGATACGCCTCGTCTTCTGAATGCACAATTGGGAAAACAACCGGCTGTCTGTCGACCTAATAAAACATAATGAAGAGTTAGTTCATTCAGAGACGGAAAAAGAACTGTAAATAAATGTCAAAAAACAGTTGCATTGAATTGCAGTTGTATTTCGAATTACAAATGCAGTTGAAAACATAAAAGGAAATCAATCTGCTCCTGTTGGGAGTACAAATATTAAGAAAAACATAAACTTGCAGCACAAGATCTAAAATACGTAAACAACATTACCACAGGATCATGTATGGATGAGTCTTCTGCATTTGTTGCTCCATTAACTTGCATTTCCGAGAAATTTCAAGATCTGAACAGGAGTGAAATGAGTTGCCCTAGGGTTTTCAAGATGCTAGGTTTCAGTCGCCGGAGAAGAAGGGGGACGGCGGGGAGGCGGCGAAGGTGAGTTAGGCGGGGATGCTAGAAAACCCTAGGGCAAAGGAAAGGCGGCGAAAGAACTTCTTGCGGAAGGGGGAAGCTCGCTGCCTTTGCAAATATTTAATCAGGGGGGCCCACCGCAATAAGGGTATTTAAATCCTGATGAAGGGGAACGTCCGAGGTCCTGTTCAGAAAATTTCCCCAGATCTAGGCCGTATCTTTTGCAGATACAACTGTATGTACCAGCAGATACAACCGAATTAGATACGGTCGGATCTGTGTCGTTGAAATCGAAATAGAAGACAAATAATCTTACGGCCGAATCTCCCCTTCTCTCACCTATTAATATATGTGTTGCTCTCACCAAAAAAATTCTTAAAACGCACACACACAATTAAGGAGAGAGGATTTTGTGTGAGCTAAGGGCACTATAAACATGATAGTAGGATTTTTTTTTTGCATAACTACAATGATAAAGCAATTTACAGTTGTAATGAATTATATTTTTTATGTTTAGTTTTTTAGATTTATTTTATCATAAAAATATATTTGTAAAATAGTTTAAAAACACATTTTTTATAATTGTATTTTGCAAGCTTTTAACAACAGGACCGGACCGGCCGGTCGGACCGCTGACCGGTCCCTCGGCCGGTCCGGTCTCGGTATTCTGGGGGTTGTTTCATTGGCCCGCTTCGGAACCGGGGAACCGACCGGTTTGACCGGGAAACCGGGAACCGTGGCCGATTTCCCAAATTCGGGCAGGAAAAATTTTGTCCCTCCGTTTTAATCTGATGGTCCAGAGATGAGAAAATGTAGGTTTTGTTCTTTTGGGCCTTCAATAGTTCAATTTCAATTTTCATTTTCACGTTTTGGCAAAAGCCAAAAAGTTTTGGTTGCAACTCTTTTTCTTCTTCCTCGGTAGAGCAAGAGCACCGGTAGTCTCCCGTCTCCACGCCTCTCCAGTTCGTTCTCCCTCGCCTTTATGGTTCTTCTTCTTAGTTCTTAACTTCTTTCTCTATTCAGCAGCTTCACCGTTGCCGGGAAAAGTAACAGTCCTCGCCTAGCCTCGCAATAAAAAGAAGCAGTCCCCTCCTTCTTAGTTCTGAACTTTTGATTACTGTTTTATGGTTTTGTTTTAACCCATGTTTTGTTGTATGGTTTAATTTTTATAAGCTTAATATAAGAATGTGTTTGGACAAGAACGCCACCGTCATAGTATGTGTTTAACTAGACAACACCACCATGAAAATATATTAGTCTTGATCATAAACGTGTATTTCTTATCTTCAATTCTATGTATGTTGCAATTTGCATTAGTTAGTTTATGCTGCAAACTTGGAAATAACTTTGATAATGAGGCATCAAGTATTTTAGTTATCTACTTTTTAGATTTTTCTCATTTTCTATTTGATAGTATGAGTCAGCCATCAAGTGATTCAAGTGTGCAGGAAAGGGGATTTATCATTTATGTGCAGGAAAGAAAAATGTGTGTGATTACCGATTAGTTATTTTAAATTATAAGGGGATTATTGTTATTTAGTTCAGTACTTATTTAGTTATTTACAATAGAAATTACTTAATTAGTTTTGTTGATTAGTTCAATTTAGTTTACTAATATTAATTGTACATCACTTGCTATAGGCTGCAACCTACAACCTACAACCACCAAGGAAAGTTGGAGACAGATTTCTCGTTTCTATTTATACGGGCATACGGCTCATCTCCAACTACAGATTGTAGCTTAGGTATTATTTTCTTCTTACTTGTTTTTATTTATATACATGCATTCTAAATTTTAGGCTGGGTGCTTTGAGGTATTAGTCAAGTAGTGGCTAAGCAAAGCATGTAGTCTCTGTGAATCTGTGATGATTGCTTGTAGGACTGCTCCGTAGTATTGGCTGGTAAATGGTCAAGTGGAGTAAATAGATCTGTGATGATTACTTGTTATTGTGTTGTCGTTCTTTACACCAATTTTTTATTGATTTATTGTCGTTCTTTAAATCAAATTTTTATTAGATTTGATAAAATGAAAGGTGGTGATTCTTCAAATGTTTCTACATAAGCTATTCGTCACAAAAATGATCCAGGATGGACTCATTTTAGTTTAACAAAAGATGTGAATGAAAAAATAAATTTAGATGTTTGTATTGTGGAACTGTTTATAGCGGTGGGGGGATTAATAGGATGAAACAACATTTAGCCGGTGTTAAAGGAAATATAGCGGCTTGTAAAAAAGTTTCTCTTGATGTTCGTCACCAAATGCAAGAGAACCTTAAAGGGATTTCAGGAAAAAAAAATAAGAGATTCAAGAAGCAAGAGAGAATGTAGGCATATATGATCAACATGCAACTGAGAAGTTAGCATCAGCAAGATCACAACCGTCTAGAAATTTGATTACAGAAGATAAAGGTAAAAGGAAGATTGACGAAATTGATAATTTCTTCGCTCCTAGAATATCAGCAGGATCACAACCGTCTATTAAAAGTATTTTGGTGTCAAAGCAACTTGTACATTGTGCTAATATGGCTGTGGCTAGGTGGTTTTATGATAGTTGCATACCAATGAATGCTTTAAACTGACCTTTTGCACAAAAGGCTATTGTTGCAATCACTGTCATTGGTCCTGAATATAAATTACCTACATATCATATGATGCTAGTAAATCTATTAAAATATTGTAGGGAGGAATGCAAACTACTAGTGGAAGCTTATAGTAGTAGTTTGAAGGAGACCGGATGCACAATTATGGTTGATAGCTGGACTGATGTGAGGAGTAGAACATTAATAAACTTCTTAGTTTATTGCCCTCGCGGTTTATCTTTTCTGAAGTCTGTTGATGCTTCTGATATTAAGAAGGATGCAGAAACATTGTGCGAGTTATTTTCTGAAGTAGTTGAATGGTTGGAGTTAACAATATTGTTCAAATAGTGACTGATAATACGACAAATTATAAAAAGGCGGGTGCTTTGCTCTATGAGAAGTATGCTAATATTTATTGGTCTCTTTGTGCTGCTCATTGCTTGAATCTTATTTTAAAAGAAATTTATTCTATGATTCATGTCAAAGATCTTGCTAACAAAGCTTCCAAAGTAACTATACTTGTGTATAATCATATTTTCTTACTATCGTAGCTAAGAAAAAGAGAAGGATGGAAGGAGATTGTGCGTCCTGGGGCAACACGATTTGCAACTACTTTCATTACCTTAAAAAGTGTGCATGATCATAAGCATGATTTATAAGCTTTGATAACAAGTAAATATTTCTCTGATTCCAAGTTATCTAAAACAGTTAAAGGAAAAGTGGCAACTTCAATTATTTTGGACAATAAGTTTTGGATTTCTTGCTTGATAATGACAAAGATATCATGTCCTATCATAAGGTCATTACGTATTGTTGATGCAGATGAGAAATCATTACTTGGATATGTTTATGATAGATTATACATGGTAAGGAAAGCAATCAAAAATTTGTTCAAAAATAACAAAAGATTGTAAAAGTCATACACAAGTATTATCAAGAGCAGATGAGATAGTCAGTTTCGTCAAGGGTTACATTCTGTCGCATATTTTCTAAATCCAATATTTCAATATGATAAAGATAATTACAAGCATGAAGTGATGCAAGGATTGGTTGAGTTAATTGGAAATAAAGATGTATGTATCAAATCAAAAGAAACAATGATGGAGGTTAGACTCTTTCGTGATCAGTTAGAAAGTTTTGGAAAGCTCATTACTATCAAATTAGCGATGGAAATGTAGTCCAGTGAGAACACAAATTGATTTTGTATATTTAATTTGTCAATCTATTGTTTGGATTTTCAATTATCATAATCTAATAATTATCTTTCTATTATTTTTTTATCTAGATGAATGGTGAAGAATGTTTGGATCTAGTGCTCCTCAATTGCAAAAATTAGTAATTTGTATTCTTAGTCAAACATCATCTTCATCGGGTTGTGAAAGAAATTGGAGTGTTTTTGAAAAAATTCACACCAAAAGAAGAAATCGTTTGGAGCAGCAAAGATTAAATGATCTTGTATATGTCCAATATAATCTAAATATGAGAAATCGGTATGACCTTCATTTACTCTCTTTTAAGTTTTATTTTTTAATAGTATTGATGGGTTCCACCATCATTTATAGGAGAGAAAGCCCCCCCCCATGATCTCCACCCAAAGAGGATCATAGGTGGCCCATTCGCCCCATGATCTCTCATGATGAGAATTATGGGGGGCGGGACCCGCTCCCTCTCCTCGGGGAGGAGGGCCGCCACCGTCGGGAAGACCGGCGCCGTCGGACGGTCTGACCGCCGCAAGCGGCTGGCCCTCCCGGGCTTTGCCGCGGCCGGACCACCGGCCTCGCCGTCAGGGAAGCCGCGGCAGGCTGCAGCAGGCCGCGGCAGGCCAAGGCCGGCCTCGCCGCGGCCGGCCAAGGACAGCCTCGCCGCGGCCGGCCAAGGCCGGCCTAGCTACGGCCGGCCACTGCCGGCCAAGCCGTGGCCAAGCCCAGCCGTGGCCAAGCCCAGCCGTGGCAGGCCACCGTCTTGGCCGCGGCCGGCCTAGCCACGGCCTCCTTACGGCAGCCCGGCCTCACCACGGCCAGGCCGCGGCCAGGCCATGGTCGGCCTTACCGCGGCCGGCAACGGCCGCCCTAGCCACGACCAACCGCGGCTGGCCGTCTAGTCGTCGGCGGACCGACCACGGTAGGCCGCTGGTCGATCCATGGTAGTCCATTGGCCTAGCCACGGCGGGTCGCCGGCCTAGCCAAAGCCGGCCACCGGCAGGCCGCCGGCGTTGGCCGCTAGGCCGGCCGCCCCCGCCGCCGGCCGCCGGCCACCACCGCCACCGTGGCGGCCCGTCACCATGGGAGGCCTCCTTACCGTCCGATCAAGGGGAGGCTCTCCTCGCCATTTAATCAAGAGGGTAACCACCCACTAACCCACCACTTTAGTTGTGTGTACCGTCATGATCCTCCCTTGGAGGCTATAAAAGGGACCCCAGGGCCTCTTCATTCTGGACATTTTCTATTCTCCGGGTTGTCTTCTTCTTCCTCAGGGGAGAACTCTCCTGCCTACTCCACCGAGTCGGCCACCGCTCGCTGTGAACCACCAGCAACCACCATCGTCCATCAGCGGCCACCAGTGACCACCAGCCACTACCAGCGACTATAAGCACCCCACCAGCGCGTTGATAGAAAAAGGATGCCCATGACCTCGAGGAAGATGAAGGAAGAAGCCATCCGAAGCCAGCAAGCGCGTGCCGCCCCGAGCATAAGCGCCAGAAGCATCCCACGCATTTTCACGTCTAATTCACTTCCGCGGTGCAGCCTGTTGCCCGTAGGAAGCTATAGTCTCTCTCTCTCTACTCAAGTTGTAATGAGAGCGGCATGTCGCCCCGATTCACCAAGCGTGCTGTAATCACCGAAATCTAATGGAATTTGACCGGCATAGACCCGGTCATGTGGTTTTTTACCCATTTAGAGGGTTTTTTCACGTCATCAAGACTTGTGTCTACTATTCATCTTCATTGACTGTGTGCGAGCTCGACCGCTCCGTGAGCTAAGATGGTTCAAGTTAATCCGGACCGACCGGGGCTTCGAGTTAGTCCGCAATAGTTTGGCACCGTCTGTGGGAATCATTCCCAACATCCTTCAGAAGACAAGTCCCTCATCTTCATCGCTTCAGAAGCCCAGATTCGATGGCAAAGAGAAGTACCCGCACCGTTGATGGCTCCACCCTTGGAGGACAACCCGAGCCCGCACGTTCACACTCTCTAGTGGACGTGCCACTGACTGCTGAGGTTGCGTTAGCACCTGACACCACCCTGGAAGGACGCATCCGCTAGATGGAAGAACAACAAGTCAAATTGCTCACCCTGCTCCGAAACTTGGGAGCACTAGTCATTCCCCAGCCTCCATCAACTCACGTCCCAACGCAATAATTTCAGCAGAAAGAAGGACAAACCCTCAGGGGACAGGAAGAATCACGTCAAGATGTTCCCCGCCAGTGTAACCTTCAACGACCAGGGGGCAACACCAGCTCCAAGAATACTTCCCTCTGAGTATCACCCGCGCTAACGCAATGCATGCAATGCGAAGTGACCCAAAATTTCTTCAGCCAAGGAATCCTCAGCCCTTCGAGCAAGCTGATTTGTTGCCACCAGAAGAACTTTTTCCTCCAACGACACATTGCAGGCACAAGGAATACGACATAGAGAAGGAATTCTCGAGCACAAGCAGCTCCCCCGCACCCGCCGAATCACTTCGAGAAATGTACGATCATCACCTTGCATGTCCACATTATGAGGAGAGGGCTGGAAACATGGCAAGCCCTGATGCCTCGGCCACAGAGCAAAGACTAAACGAAGATCAGCCTTACTACAACTCACCAAACTCTTGGGTAGCCCCAGGCTCGGAGGATGACATTGAAATCCGTAGCTTCAGCGGAACAGGCAACCCACTGGCACACCTAGAATATTTCGAAACTATCATACACGCCCGTAACGCTTCAGATCAACTTATGGTCCAGGCATTTCCAACAACATTAAAAGGGAGAGATCGAGCCTGGCTTCATTTCCTACAAGGAGAAAAGATTGATAGCTACCTCGAACTCGCCGCCCTCTACATCAGAAGATTCATGACAGTCAGAAAGCCCTCGTCGGAAAATCCAGGACCAAGTAGAAGCCAGAAAAGGAAGATAGAGAACAGTGTATGTCCTAAGCACAAGAGAAACTGTGATCAACGCGCGAGCACTCACAAGGGGCAAGAGTTACGTCTGTCCGCAGCACTCAACACCCCACCAGGCAGGATCTTCGAAGCAATTCGTGACCATCCGGCCTTAAGCAGGCCCAGGCGCTCACCCCCGGTCGGGGAGATCTATCAAAATACTGCGAGTATCACCGGGGTCATGGCCACATCACCAATGAATGCAATCGACTAAAGGAAGAAATCCAACGACTTTCCAGCCTAGGAGCGGTTGATCAATTCCTATCAAGAAAAAGTTGGCCCACCAGTCAGAGTATAAGATGTACAACAGTCAAAATGGGCGAACCGTCTACCGAGTTGAGATAAGTCCTAGTCGACAAAGAAATTAACATCAATATACTATTTTTATCAACACTTCTTCAACTCAAGCTAACCACCGGCCACCTTAAGCTAATGTCTTCTAACGCACGCGTTTCGGGGAATAACCCAGTTCCAGTCATCGACATCATCACTCTCCCAGTCACTCTCGAAGAAGCACACAAGCAGACATCCTATGACGTGCAGTTCGTCGTCCTCCAAGTTGATTCCGACTACCCAGCAATACTCCAACAATCACTCATGCATGTCTTCCAATCCCGCTCTCGCCACCTCCATCCTTAAGCAGTTTCCTTTATTCGTTCATTTTGTTTATTGAATATTATAAAAATCACAAGCCTAGGCTTGTGAAGACTATCTTTTCATCGTTTACCTTGGCATTATGTAAATCAAGAAATGGCTTTTCCAGACTAGGTCGTGCAACCAGATCAAACACATGGCGTTAATCATACCGCAAGCAACCCCCGCGCAACACCGTGTGGGCCTTCCCCCCTCACGAAGAAGCTGCGAGCATCCCTCGTGTAAAGTAAGCCGCGAGCATCTCTCGCGCAACACCGTGTGGGCCTCCCCCCCTCACGAAGAAGTCGCGAGCATCCCTCGTGCGAAGTAAGCCGCGAGCAACCCTCGCGCAACACCGCGTGGGCCTGCCCCCCTTACGAAGAAGCTGCAAGCATCTCTCGTGCAAAGTAAGCCGCGAGCAACCATCGTGCAACACCGTGTGAGCCTGCCCCCCTCACGAAGAAGCCGCGAGCATCCCTCATGCAAAGTAAGTCGCGAGCAACCCTCGCGCAACACCATGTGGGTCTGCTCCCCTCACGAAGAAGCCGCGAGCATCCCTCGTGCGAAGTTAGTCGCGAGCAACCCTCGCGCAACACCGTGTGGGCCTGCCCCCCTCACGAAGAAGCCGCGAGCATCCCTCGTGCGAAGTAGGCCGCGAGCAACCATCGCGCAACACCGTGTGGGCCTGCCGCCCTCACGAAGAAGTGGCGAGCATCCCTCGTGCAAAGTAAGCCGCGAGCAACCCTCGCACAACACCGTGCGTGCCTGCCCCCTCACAAAGAAGCCACGAGCATCCCTCATGCGAAGTAAGCCGCGAGCAACCCTCGCGCAACACCGTGTGGGCCTGCCCACCTCACGAAGAAGCCGCGAGCATCCCTCGTGCTAACAAAGCGAAAGGCCTTCGAAACACCACGTCGGAGCGCTAGCTCGCGTATGTCGTCCTTCTGAGGCTCCACCTCCTTGGGCCAGATATCATCACGAACCTCCTCTGCAATCAAACTGCGGTCCCGCATGTAGTCCAGCGACTCCAAGTACTCCGCAAGCCCCGCGGCCTTCAGCTCTGACGCATGGTCGTCAGAGGACAGCATCTCCACACGCGCTTTCGCCGCCCGAAGTTGAGTCTCAAGGCCTGAGACCTCATCTCGTGCCGCCTATAGCTGGGTCCCTAAGCCAGAAGTCTCCTCCTTCGAATGCTTCAAAATCTGGGTGGTCCTCTCCACCAGAGTCTTCTCCACGTCCAAGGTCGCACGTGTAGCTCAGACTTCAGCTCTGAACTGATCCGATGGAACCGCACAATGTCCCAATCATGTTCCTCCTTCAAGGATGCAAGCGAACTCATTGTCGACCGAAGATTCTCCTGAAGAGCAAGATACCCGTCCTTCAGGCTCACATAATGATCATTCCAGGTCACCGCAATCTGCGCCTGGGTCTCTATCTGCAAAAGGAAAAGACAGAATCAGCCTCTATCAACAAGAAAAAGCAAGAGAAAAAGAAAAAGTCAAACCCTTATCGCATCGCTCATCGCCCTCAAGGAAGAGGATATCCGCGGAGCCGCTGTACCAACAGACACCTGAGGAACTGGGGAAGCAGGTATCTGCACCTCTGGAATGGAATCATCAGAAGCTACCACCACCACATCAAGGTCGCCAGGAGGGGTCGTCACCGCTTTCCTCTTACGACTCCCTCCTTGAGAAGTCTCTGCCGCCCGAACTGTGTCCGTTTAGATACCACATCGCAGCAGCCGCTTTTCGTCCACGTAGACATAAATATTGAAGAGACGGTTGGCCAGCTCACGAGGCTCAGAAAATCCAAGCATCGGGGAAAAATCCCGCTCCTTCCCTCTCACACGGCGGAAGTGGTCGGGAAGCATATCCCATACCTCAGGAAGACCCCAAGAATTCTTGACACATCGAAACAAAGTTTTGTCATGACGACGATCTTTACGAGCTTCAAACTCCAACCAAACCGTGTTGCTGCGCACCTTCATTCGCTCGCCACCATCAGAGCGTACATCGCACATATCTCGGAGCTGTTCTAAAGAAAACAGGCTCCCATACTCGTGGAAGAAGATGACTAAGCCCATAATTCGGGCAATCCCAGCCGGAACAAACTGAGAGATAGGCACTCCGCAAAATTTCAAGATCTCAATTACCTCCTCGCAGGGCGGAAAGCGGAAGCCGGACCTCAGGGAGACTTCGCAGATCGTCAACCAAACACGAGGAGGATTCTGAACCCGCTCCTCGGGACACGGGATCCTCACTTCCAAATAAGCAAGAAGCTCGTACTTCACCCTCCAGATATAACCACCATCATCAGTCAAAGAAGAGCACAGGCACATCGCGCCAGAAGAGCGCTTCGAAACCTGTGCACAGCAAAAAAAAAAGTTCAGCCCAAAAATAAGGAGCCACATGTCCAAACACCTGGAGCACAAGTGAAACACAGAAGAGGACATCCGCACAAGCATGCGCATAGCAAGGGGATGCGCGATCGCGCAGCACGGACCGCACCCACGCACGACCTACGTGCCCGCGCGGTTTTCTCGCGCGCGCACACAGCCTGTGCGTGCGGCCTGCTCGCGCACGCGGCCTATGCATAGGAAGCCCGCGCGCACTCGCAGCCTGCGCGCATGGCTTGCTCGTGTGCGCGTGCGGCCCGCGCGCGCGACGTGCTCGCGCGCGCGGCCTGCGCGCAGGCAGCACGCGCGTCCTGCGCGCGCGGCCTGCGCGCAGGCAGCACGCGCGTCCTGCGCGCGCGGTCTGCGCATGTGGCCTGCCCGCCTGGCCGCGGTATGCGCGCGCACGGCCAGCGCACAGGCCGACTAATGCGCCCCCGACCGGCCTGCGTGCGCGCGGGGTCCGCGCACCCCGCCGGCACGCGTAGCCTCCGTGGTCACATCATCAGGTATTGTCCACGTGGTGACTCAAGGTAAATGGCTTATCGACTCTGGTACAACTAATCACATGACGGGCAATCCTTAGTGCTTCTCTCTCCTCGAACAACATGATCGGTTACCTCCTGTCCTCGTTGCAGACGGTTCTCCCTCCCCGGTTCATGGATCGGGAGTCGTTCATGTTACTCCGTCTCTTCGCCTAGCGGACACTCTTTATGTGCCCAAGTTTCCGTGCAATTTATTATCGGTTACTTCTTTATGCAAGCAGCTTCAGTGCTCTGTGACGTTCACTCCTACTTCTTGTTCTTTTCAGGATCCGAGCTCCCACCGGACGATTGCTACTGGGACTGAGAGTGGCAGCCTCTACTTCCTCGATAATGTTTCCGCCTTATCCGCCTTATCCGCCTTCTCTTCCTCTTGTACGGATCTTCTCCAGTGACATCTCCGCCTCGGTCATCCTCCTCCACGGCTTCTACACCAGCTTCTGCCCCACCTCCTGTAAGACCCCCCTCCCGGAACACAAGACACGGCACGAGAGGGGTCTTATGCCCAGAATAGCCGCCTTGCGGTAATACTAGCACTCAGGCTAGCCTGTACCACAAGACGCCTATTCTGCCGGCTACCAATAATATCAACAGATAAATGCCAACCCAATCATAATAATATGAAAGTCAAATCCACATCAAGCATATGTCCATAATATCATAAATAAAGAAGCTACAGCAAGCTTCTAATATCAGAGTACGTAAACAGAATTGCCCCGAAGGGTTACAACAAAATCTCTCTTTCACTCACATCTGTAACTGACGATAGCGACGGTACCGTCCCTTCAGGCCCTGTCATCTTGGCCTGGCTGTCCGTCTGCATAGCCTACTGCTCCACCTGCGGGGTTTTCTCCCAAAAAGGAAGACGTAGCAACCGTTAGTCAAAAAGACTAAGTGGTTTCACATCCGCTCCCCCGGCGACTCCTCGGCACCGGGCGGAGAAAGGAACAGGTACAATATATAAATAACAGTAGTACAATAGGTGAAGTGAGTATACATATTATAAGCAGCAACATCAGTAGTGTATAATAAACAAGCTCTTATTTCAAATCTACGAACTACAACAGCAAGAGAGTATATAACTAGAACAGTAAGTAACTCAACTTATATGGATGCCCATACAAGCATATAAGTTGAGGGTCGTTCAGCAGAAAGTAACTCATCGTATAGGAGTGCCCATACAAACTTATACGATGAGGGTCTTGTGTATATAATGAAGTGCAATGCTATGTATGCAATGCAATGACACACCCATGCTCAAGCACATGCAATCGCTATGTCGACACAGACTTATAGTTCCCATTATTCGAGCAGGTAGCTAACCTCTCAGGCATCAACCGTCGTGGCCAAACGGTGACAGTAGAGTGGGCATCTCCACTACTAGGCTGGTCTCCACACTACCTGGCCTAGGCCTTCGTACGCCTCAACGCTAAGAACACAACAGCGGAGCTCACATGCGTACTACGGCTCAGCGGGTTCTCTCGGGTAAATATGCATCAAGATCCTAGCCCCTGACAGGCCTATGGTATGATACGGAAGGAGCCTCGAAAATGAGCACAAGGACCAAGCCCAACCGTTCACTTGGCACGGAAGGAGCCTCGGGACGTGAACACCGAGGACCAAGCCCAACCGCCCAAGGTCTAACTGTCAACTCCCATCGGTGTGACGATTGGCGAGCCCGTAGACCTGTCACACTATCCTTAACCCGGGATTACGACACCGCGTGTCGACTCACACCACATGCAATTCCACAATTCCGTGGCATGGAAGGAGACTCGGAGAAAGCTCGAGGACCAAGCCCAACCATCCATCAAATACGGAAGGAGCCTCGGGACGTGAACACCGAGGACCAAGCCCAACCGTCTGATTTTATCCAACTCAACCTCATTCCCATTAGTGACGGTCAACACCGCACTTGTTAACTTTCACAATGCTACCCGTGAGGAGACGACACTCTAAGCATTGGACTATCCATTCCCTTCCATCAATCCATTACACATCCTGGCCATAGTTTTAACCATTTACAAATCCTTCCAAATGAATTCAACATATTATAGATAATGCACATAATGGTGATCTAACAAATATAACAAAGCCTTTCATTCACTTAGGCTTGATTCACATCTCGGCATAGGGATTCAAGTCCTCAAACATCAATCTTCACATTACCTCGGTGATTAACACAAAAGAATTCACCCAACCTCGAGATGAATTGCAACATCTATTCCATCGAATCCAAGTTCATATTATAATCACCTAGAATTGTATGTAATCTGGTCAGCAACTTTGACTGAGGATTCCCGTGGCTACAGGTATCGCCCGAAAACGTGCCACCACTCGTTGGAAAGGTAATTTCAAGTGCTACAACTTTCGTGTTTAGTCGAAAGCCCAGATCCGCCCCCTTCTTGCTTAAAAATATCCAAGAAGGTCGCTGCGCGCAGAATACAGATTCTGCACGCATCTTGAAGCGAAGTGAACGACATCCGTTCATCTTCCTCCTAAGAGATTTTCCCCAAATCGCAACCAGAAGTTCCTCCACCCTTATTCTCCCTCTTGAGGCCATTTCCTCTTCACGAGACCACCCCTATCATCACTTTGAAGCGAGGGGAGGTTGAAGACGACTAAGCTTTAGAGCACAAGCTCTAGCATGGCCTTCCTAGAAAGCTTCATCTCACACATCAAGACTCGTTTGAGTCGATGTCTCGCCTAAGAATAACTATAGATCTAGCACCAAGGGAGAGGGGAGGAAACTCACATCATTTCCGGCGTTTCCTCCGTTGCCGGCCATGGATCGCGTTATTCTTCGTGGCGGCATCCTTGGTTTCGTTAGCAGTGTTCTTCCACGGAAATGGCGGAGCTTTTCCTCCGGAATCCGGATCCAGCGACCCGCGATATCTCCTCTTCCGCTCCCGTCGGTTTGCACGGTGACGGCTCGGCAAGAAGGATCGAATGCGATGGTTAGGGTTTGGTTTACTTCCTTTTTATATTATGTATTAGGCTAAATCCCTTCCGCCACGTGTCACTCTCTAATTGGACCGCCCAAATTAGGTTTCATTTGAAGTGATCGGTCCAAGGATCACTCAGCACGAATCCCGAGGTCCAGTTCGGTTCGCCTGTACAAGCCGGTGGATCGGCCTGGGCGCAGAAAATGCCCAAGTCAAATTCGGTGGGAATCAGCCAGTGATTCCCGTCGATCGGCGAGTATTGGCGGGTCATTCTCGACGAATCCGTCGAGTATCAACAATGATACTCGACGATTTTCCCTTGTTGATACTCGACGGTCGGTGGGTATCACCGGGTATTCTCGGCGATCGGTGAGAATCGTCAGGCATTCTCGACGATTTTCCCTTAGCCTACTGCAGTTCTGAGTCCGGCGGGTATCGGCCACCGATACCCGTCGAATCAGCGAGAATCAGTCCTCCATTCTCGACGATCGACGAGCATCAACTTCCATTCTCGATGACTTTTACTTAGCCGAGTTCCCTCATCTCGGCTACTGGTTGGGGTATCCTTGAACCCAACCCTACACTTATTCTATGCACCTGACACCTCGCATCGGTGCACCCCGAGCCCGAGTTGAGTCTCTTGACTCAGAATACGTGCGAGGGGCCTAGCGCGAATTGGGACGTTATAAATCCTATAAACAAAATAAAAAGATTTTGTCCCCGAAATCAGGCTGAGGTCGTGGGGAGTAAAGCATACCGAAAAACAAAATATGCTTTTAAATAAAATTACCTGAAGCAAACAACTCTGGGTAGCGTATTTGCATCAAATCCATTGGCTCCCATGTGAATTCTTCCTTCCCATGATTAGACCATAGCACTTTTACCAAGGGGACACTTTTGCGGCGCAAGGTTATTATCTCATTATCAACGATCCGCACCGACTCTAGTCGCACAGATCTGTCAGACGCCACAGTACCATCAGTTGTGGGGATGTATTGTTCGGGCCGCAACAGCGCCTTCCGAAGCGACGATACATGGAACACATCGTGGAGATTCTCTAGCTCGGGCGGTAGCTCCAGCCGGTAGGCCAAAGGGCCAACCCTTTCCAATATGACATAGGGCCCAACATACCGTGGACTGAGCTTCTTCACTCCTCGCACTCGTGACACTCCATGCATCGGCCGAATTTTTAGAAACACCTTATCACCCACTTGAAATTCCACCATACAGTGCCTTGCGTTGTAATACTTCGCCTGCTGACTTTGAGCCTCCAACATGCGATCTCTTATTAGCCTAACCACCGCATCAGTATCACCTATGTACTCAATTCCCAAAGTCTTCGGGTCTTCATCTTGCACCCAAGACAAGGGGGTCCTACACCTCCTTCCATATAGGGCTTCATGGGGCGCCATGCCAATACTAGCTTGATGGCTATTATTATAGGAGAATTCCACCAAGGGCAAGAGTCTTTCCCATGGCTCTCCCCTATCTATCACACACAACCTCAACAGATCTTCCAATGTTCGGATGGTCCGCTCAGAGTGTCCGTCCGTCTGAGGATGAAATGCGGTACTGAAGGTAAGACGTGAGCCCAAATACGTCTGTACCGCCTTCCATTCCTTGGAGGTGAAACGACCATCACGATCCGAAACTATCGTCTTAGGTACGCCGTGATACCGTACAAATTATTCCACAAACAGGCGTACCAAGACATCCACGTGAGCCTCCTTCTTCATAGGAATGAACCGGGCAACCTTCGTCAGGCGATCAACGATCACCCATACTGAATCATTCCCTGAGCGGGAGCGAGGTAGCCCATGTACGAAGTCTATGGATATATCCTTGAACTTCCATTTGGGGATTGGCAACGACTACAACAGGCCACCAGGGCTCCTACATTCCGCCTTCACTCTTTGGCAGGCTTCACAATGCGTGACAAAGTACCGGACATCTTTCTTCATCCCTGGCCAACACATCGTCTTTCGTAAGCTGGCGTACATCTTTGAAATTCCTGGGTGCACGGAATATTAAGAGCAATGTGCTTCTCTCATAATATCCTCCCGGATTCTGCCACCTTTGGGAATGTAGAGTAGGCCGCGAAAGTAAACGAGGCCGTACTTTAGTGTGTATTCGTCGGTAGTCCCGTCTTCAATTAACTTTATTGTCGGGGCCAAAGCCGCATCTAATCCTTGCTCCACTCGGAGCCGGTCCCGGATATCACAAACTATGCTCATGCTGGACAGGTACTCCGTATATTCCGAAGAAGCCTTAAATATTAAGGTGATGTCCATCTCCTCGATCATCCGTGCCAACTCCATGCTCATCAATCGAGATTCTGGGCTCGAGCCGGGTACTTTCCTACTCAACGCATCGGCTACCGAGTTTGCTTTTCTGGGGTGGTAGTTCAAGGTGAACTCATAGTCGCATAGAAACTCTTACCACCGCCGTTGTCTTAAGTTCAATTCCTTCTGGGTATGGACGTACTTCAAATTTTTATGATCCGAGAAGATTTCGCAGTGGACGCCGTATAGATAATGCCTCCATACCTTCAAGGCGAACACCACCGCTCCTAGCTCCAAATCATGCACCGGGTAATTGATTTCATGCTTCTTCAATTATCTTGAAGCATAAGCAATTACGTGCTCGTGCTGCACCAACACCGCTCCCAACCCCTGATAAGACGCATCCGTATAAACTTGAAATCCTTCCTTCCCAGACGGAAGGACAAGGATGGGGGCGGAGGTAAGTCTATCCTTCAATTCCTGGAATGCCGCTTCACACTGGGGTGTCCACTCAAATGGCACTCCTTTCTTTGTCAAGGAAGTAAGCGGGAGGGAAATCTTGGAGAATCCTTTTACGAACTTGCGGTAGTATCCGGCAAGTCCAAGAAAACTCCTCACATCGGCTGCCGACTTCAAAGGTGACCACTCCTTCACAGCGCGCACCTTGGCTGGATCCACAGCTAGTCCTGCCCCACTGATTACATGGCCCAAGAAAGCAACTTCTTTAAGCCAGAATTCACATTTGCTAAACTTGGCGAACAGGGCGTGCTCTTTTAGTTTCTCTAGAACTAAGGTCAAATGTCCGGCATGTTCTTCCTCCATCTTCGAGTAGACAAGAATTTCGTCAATAAACACAATGACGAAGACATCTAGATAGGCCTCAAACACTTTATTCATCAAGCTCATGAAAGCCGATGGGGCATTTGTGAGTCCAAATGGCATCACTGTGAACTCATATAAGCCGTACCTGGAGCTGAAAGCCGTTTTCTGTATATCATCCTCCTGTATTCTCAATTGGTAGTACCCCGAGCGCAAGTCTAACTTGGAGAACCAATGCGCTCCCACCAGTTGGTCGAACAACTCATCGATCCGAGGTAACGGGTAGGTGTTCCGTACTGTCAGTCGGTTGAGTTCCCGATAGTCTATACATAAACGCAGGGTTCCATCCTTCTTCTTGACGAATAGAACAGGGGCTCCCCAAGGCGACGAGCTGGGGCGAACAAACCCTGATTCTACCAACTCCTGCAATTGCACTCTAAACTCCGCAAGTTCTTTTGGGGCCATCCGATAAGGGGTCCTGGAGGCAGGCTTAGCTCCTGGTACAAGCTTAATTTGAAAATCCACTTCTCTATGCGGGGGTAACCCTGGCAGTTTCTCGGGAAATACCTCAGGGAAATCCCGTGCTACCCGCACATCCTTCACATCTAACTTCATCTCTTTTAGTTCGAATCGTATCATGTAGACTTCATCCCCTCTCATATGAGCTTTTAAGGTCTGGATTGAGGATAACAAGATTCGTGGTGCGAAATTTATATCTTGGAAGACTACATCAGTATCCCCATGTCTCAAATAGATATGCTTCTCCGCACAGTCGATTCTCGCATGGTGCCAATCTAGCCACGCCATACCCAGGATGAGGTCGAACTCTGGTATTCTCAAAATTGTGGTAGGGGTATCAAAGGTCTTTCCCCCAATGGCTATCTCTAACTCACACTTTGCGTTTGCCGTCATCTCAGATCCGTCTAGGAGGCGTACTCTTCGAGCAATACCAGTGAAATATTGCACTCCGTGTATATCTTTGATGAAGTCTTCAGACACGAATGAATGTGAGGCACCGGTATCAAATAACGTATGAGCCGGTTTCCCGCCGACCATCACGGTGCCTAAGTGTCATTAATAATACTCAAGCTAGATGTCTAGGATATCTCAAGCAACTAGAGGATATTAATGAAAGCAAAATGACCAATTCGAATCGTACCTGCAATCATCTCTTGAGGGTTCCGCTCTTGAGTCATGTCCAGGGCATACATCTGATCTCGAGCGGGTCTGGGGTTTCTTCCTCGTGGTCCTCGTCCTCGACCACGCACATATCCCCGCCCCCGAGGGGCTGCTGGAGGGAAAGCAAGAGGCGCATCACCAAACAGTTGTGGGCAGTAGCATCAAATGTGGCTCAGTTAGTTGCATTCGAAGCACACCCGTTCCTGCCTTCCGCCATATTGCTGGAACTGTGGAGGAGGAGGTAATGCTGGCGGTTGTGGAACCGGGCGCTCCTCTCCAAAGTTCTGGGGAAAACGCCCGCCACCCCTCCGATATCCTCTTCCTCTTTTATTATCAAACCTCCTTTTGTTGCTGGGGCTGGCTTCCATCACGCCCTCTGCTGGTCTCTTACCACTTCTCAAGTGGTCTGCTTCCAATCTCTTCGCCATATCAATAATCTCCGTCAGACTAGAGTCCGCTATAAACAAAAGGGCTTGCCTTAGGGGGTCTCGCAAGCCTTTGTAGAATCTTTTGGCGTACCCTCTAACATCCAGCTCATAGGAGTCAGTGAATCTAGCCAGGTGCTGAAACTCCCGTTGGTACTCCGTCACCGACATGGACCCTTGCTTAAGTTGCAAAAATCTCTCTTCCAGGCCATCCCGAGCGGCCGAGGGGATGAAATGCTCTAAGAAGGCTTCGGAGAATTCGCTCCAACTAATGTCCGTGTACACTCTTCCACGAAAAGTGGAGCCCATGAGGGACTTCCACCACCTTTTGGCGTGCAGCTCTAAGAGTGTCACCACAAGGGTCACCGCCATGTTGTTTGGACATCTTATTCCTGCCAACAACTCTTGTATAGTGTCGAGCCACTCTTCCGTACGCACTGCTGACTCTGTCCTAACATAAGCGGGAGGGGAGAGAGCTCGGAAAACGCTTAACCAACTAGATCCCGGACCCTTTTGTTGTACAGGTGTCTGCTGAGATTGGGACCTAAAGGCGTCCAGAATAGCAGTGAGCGTCTGCCCCAGCTCTGATTGTTGGAATTGTGTAGGTACGGACGGGGCGGGGGTGCCCCTTACTGGCTCAACAAGTGCTGGGATCTACACATAAGGTACAAACTTAGGGTTAGGTTGGCTAATCTAAGGTTAAAGATGGACAACTTAGTGTGAATTACATATGGGCACACCACTGCTTCCGCTAAGTCAGCTTGTCCCCAAACTGACCAATCAAACGGGGGTGGTACCATTGTTAAGTGACTTTCGCCTTGGAGGATCGTAGCAAGCTGATACCATTTGTAATACCCCCCTCCCGGAACACAAGACACGGCACGAGAGGGGTCTTATGCCCAGAACAGCCGCCTTGCGGTAACACTAGCACTCAGGCTAGCCTGTACCACAAGACGCCTATTCTGCCGGCTACCAACAATATCAACAGATAAATGCCAACCCAACCATAATAATATGAAAGTCAAATCCACATCAAGCATATGTCCATAATATCATAAATAAAGAAGCTACAGCAAGCTTCTAATATCAGAGTACGTAAACAGAATTGCCCCGAAAGGTTACAACAAAATCTCTCTCTCACTCACATCTGTAACCGACGGTAGCGACGGTACCATCCCTTCAGGCCCTGTCACCCTGGCCTGGTTGTCCGTCTGCATAGCCTGCTGCTCCACCTGCGGGGTTTCCTCCTAAAAAGGAAGACGTAGCAACCGTTAGTCAAAAATACTAAGTGGTTTCACATCCGCTCCCCCGGCGACTCCTCGACACCGGGCGGAGAAAGGAACAGGTACAATATATAAAAAACAGTAGTACAACAGGTGAAGTGAGTATACATATTATAAGCAGCAACATCAGTAGTGTATAATAAACAAGCTCTTATTTCAAATCTACGAACTACAGTAGCAAGAGAGTATATAACTAGAACAGTAAGTAACTCAACTTATATGGATGCTCATACAAGCATATAAGTTGAGGGTCGTTCAGCAGAAAGTAACTCATCGTATAGGAGTGCCCATACAAACTTATACGATGAGGGTCTTGTGTATATAATGAAGTGCAATGCTATGTATGCAATGCAATGACACACCCATGCTTAAGCACATGCAATCGCTATGTCGACACAGACTTATAGTTCCCATTATTCGAGCAGGTAGCTAACCTCTCAGGCATCAACCGTCGTGGCCAAACAGTGACAGTAGAGCGGGCATCTCCACTACTAGGCTGGTCTCCACACTACCTGGCCTAGGCCTTCGTACGCCTCAACGCTAAGAACACAACAGCGGAGCTCACATACGTACTACGGCTCAGCGGGTTCTCTCGGGTAAATATGCACCAAGATCCTAGCCCCTGACTGGCCTATGGTATGACACGGAAGGAGCCTCGGAAATGAGCACGAGGACCAAGCCCAACTGTTCACTTGGCACGGAAGGAGCCTCGGGACGTGAACACCGAGGACCAAGCCCAACCGCCCAAGGTCTAACTGTCAACTCCCATCAGTGTGACGATTGGCGAGCCCGTAGACCTGCCACACTATCCTTAACCCGGGATTACGACATCGCGTGTCGACTCACACCACATGCAATTCCACAATTCCATGGCATGGAAGGAGCCTCGGAGAAAGCTCGAGGACCAAGCCCAACCATTCATCAACTACGGAAGGAGCCTCGGGACGTGAACACCGAGGACCAAGCCCAACCGTCCGATTTTATCCAACTCAACCTCATTCCCATTAGTGACGGTCAACACCGCACTTGTTAACTTTCACAATGCTACCCGTGGGGAGAGGACACTCTAAGCATTGGACTATCCATTCCCTTCCATCAATCCATTATACATCCTGGCCATAGTTTTAACCATTTACAAATCCTTCCAAATGAATTCAATATATTATAGATAATGTGCATAATGGTGATTTAACAAATATAACAAAGTCTTTCATTGACTTAGGCTTGATTCACATCTCGACATAGGGATTCAAGTCCTCAAACATCAATCTTCACATTACCTCGGTGATTAACACAAAAGAATTCACCCAACCTCGAGATGAATTGCAACATCTATTCCATCGAATCCAAGTTCATATTATAATCACCTAGAATTGTATGTAATCTGGTCAGCAACTTTGACTGAGGATTCCCGTGGCTACAGGTATCGCCCGAAAACGTGCCACCACTCGTTGGAAAGGTAATTTCAAGTGCTACAACTTTCGTGTTTAGTCAAAAGCCCAGATCTGGTCACATCATACCAGAAATGCAACTCGAAGTCTGCTGCGTACAGGATACAGAATTCCTGGGCATTAACTTCCAACCGCAGCAGATTCAAACGGACTTTCCTGTGGCTACAAGTATCGCATGGAAACGTGCAACCACTCGTTGGAAAGGTAATTTCAAGTGCTACAACTTTCGTGTTTAGTCGAAAGCCCAGATCCACCGCCTTCTTGCTTAAAAATAGTCAAGAAGGTCGCTGCGCGCAGAATACAGATTCTGCACGCATCTTGAAGCGAAGTGAACGGCATCCGTTCATCTTCCTCCTTAAGCGATTTTCCCCAAATCGCAACCAGAAGTTCCTCCACCCTTATTCTCCCTCTTGAGGCCATTTTCTCTTCACGAGACCACCCCTATCATCACTTTGAAGCGAGGGGAGGTTGAAGACGACTAAGCTTTAGAGCACAAGCTCTAGCATGGCCTTCCTAGAAAGCTTCATCTCACACATCAAGACTCGTTTGAGTCGATGTCTCGCCTAAGAATAACTATAGATCTAGCACCAAGGGAGAGGGGAGGAAACTCACATCATTTCCGGCATTTCCTCTGTTGCCGGCCATGGATCGCGTTATTCTTCGTGGCGGCATCCTTGGCTTTGTTAGCAGTGTTCTTCCACGGAAACGGCGGAGCTTTTCCTCCGAAATCTGGCTCCGGCGACCCGCGATATCTCCTCTTCCGCTCCCGTCGGTTTGCACGGTGACGGTTCGGCAAGAAGGATCGGATGCGATGGTTAGGGTTTGGTTTACTTCCTTTTTATATTATGTATTAGGCTAAATCCCTTCCGCCACGTGTCACTCTCTAATTGGACCGCCCAAATTAGGTTTCATTTGAAGTGACCGGTCCAAGGATCACTCAGCAAGAATCCTGAGGTCCAGTTCGGTTCGCCTGTACAAGCCGGTGGATCGGCCTGGGCGCAGAAAATGCCCAAGTCAAATTCGGCGGGAATCAGCCAGTGATTCCCGTCGATCGGCGAGTATTGGCGGGTCATTCTCGACGAATCCGTCGAGTATCAACAATGATACTCGATGATTTTCCCTTGTTGATACTCGATGGTCGGTGGGTATCACCGGGTATTCTCGGCGATCGGTGAGAATCGTCAGGCATTCTCGACGATTTTCCCTTAGCCTACTGCAGTTCTGAGTCCGGCGGGTATCGGCCACCGATACCCGTCGAATCAGCGAGAATCAGTCCTCCATTCTCGACGATCGACGAGCATCAACTTCCATTCTCGACGACTTTTACTTAGCCGAGTTCCCTCATCTCGGCTACTGGTTTGGGTATCCTTGAACCCAACCCTACACTTATTCTATGCACCTGACACCTCGCGTCGGTGCACCCCGAGCCCGAGTTGAGTCTCTTGACTCAGAACACGTGCGAGGGGCCTAGCGCGAATTGGGACGTTACACCTCCCTCCTTTCATTACTCCTCTCAACTGCGATGCTTGTCAGCTTGGCAAGCATCACCATTCCTCCTTCCCGCCGAAGCAAGGTCGGGGCTCTTCCCGTCCGTTTGATCTAGTCCACTCCGATGTCTGGGGACCTGCTCCTACCCTCACCATTGGTTGGGGTAGTTCTTATTTTGTAACCTTTATTGATGATTTTTCTAGATGTACTTGGGTGTATCTCTTACGAGATCGCTCTGAACTTTTGGATGTATGAATCTCCTTTTATCAGTTAATTAAAACTCAGTTTAATGTTTGTATTAAAACTTTTCGCTCCGACAATGCAAAAGAATATTTGAGTCATGCGTTCACCTCTTTTTGTGTGCAGCATGACATTATTCATCAGACTAGCTGTGTTTATACCTCCCAATAAAATGGGGTGACGGAACGCAAAAACCGGCATCTCCTCGATGTCGCTCGTACTTTAATGACCCAGATGCATGTCCCTCGCTCCTATTGGGGCTATGATGTTCTCCTTGCCTGTTACCTCATCAATCGCATTCCATCCACCGTTCTCCACGGGAAAACCCCATTTTCCATTCTGTATCCAGGCAAGGAGCCTTTCCCTCTCCCTCTCCGAATCTTTGGGTGCACTGTCTTCATGCATGCCCCATCTGCCACCCGGGATAAGCTCTCCCCTCGCTCCACCAAATGTGTCTTTCTGGGTTACTCTCCTACTCAGAAAGGCTACTGTTGCTTTGACCCCATTCTTCGTAAGCAGTTCGTCTCTGCTGACGTCACCTTCTTCGAAAAAGCCTCATACTTCTCGGATGACTCATCTACTTCTCTCCCCCCAACTTCTGATACTCATGTTGTTCTCTTCGTCCCCTCGTCTCCTACTGCGATCTCCACCCCCACTCCGTCTATGTCTGCTCCTCTCCCTCCACCTCTCTCTCCCTCCCCTCCGCCACCATCTCCCTCATCTCCGTCGTCGTCGCTCTCTACTCCCGGGTCAGCTCTCTCTGCCACGGATGCTCCAGATGCCGAGGGACCCGCCGACCTGGATCTTCCAGTAGCTCTTCGTAAAGGGGTGCGGACCTGTACTCTACACCCCATTGCTACTGTTGTTTCATATGATCGCCTTACCTCTTCTCGCAGGGCCTTTGCACTGGCTATCTCAGCCACTGCCACTCCCCGTTCCTACTAGGAGGCCCTTGATATCCCTCATTGGAAGATGGTCGGGGATGAGGAAATGACAACCCTCACTGAGCGGGGTACCTGGACTCTTGTTCCTCCTCCCTTCGGTACTGATGTTGTTGGCTGTCATTGGGTCTTTGTGGTCAAATTTGGCCCAGACGACACTGTCGATCGTTATAAGGTCCGCCTTGTTGCTAAGGGCTTTACTCAGACATATGGGGTTGATTACTCTGACACCTTCTCTCCCGTGGCTCGTCTTAGTACTATCTGAGTCCTTCTATTTGTGGCTGTCAATAGAGATTGGCAGATTTCTCAGCTGGATGTCAAGAATGCCTTCCTTTATGGTGATCTTCAGGAGGCCATCTACATGGAGCAACCTCCTGAGTATGTTGCTCAGGGGGAGACACGGGTATGCCGGCTGAAGAAGGCAATCTATGGCCTCAAACAGAGCCCTCGAGCTTGGTTTGACAAGTTCAGCGGCATCGTGGAGGCCATTGGGTTTACGCGAAGCTCTACCGATCACTTGTTATTCATTCGCAAAACCTCCTCGGGTCTGGTGGTTCTTGCTGTGTACGTTGATGATATTCTTCTCACTAGCGATGATTAGGAAGGGGTAGCCTTGACAAAGCGGCATCTTCGTCAACATCTGGTCACGAAAGATATGGGCTCTCCGAAGTACTTTCTGGGGATTGAAATTTCTCGAAAGCCCAACTCCTTAGTCCTCTCCCAACGTAAGTATGCTCTTGATCTATTAAAAGAGGCAGGATTGACTGGAGCAAAACCTGCCCGATGCCCCATGACAACTGGAGAAGACAAAACCTGGACAGATGATTCACCTCCTCTTTCAGATGTTACGCGGTATAGGCGTCTGGTTGGTAAGCTCATATATCTCACAGTGACCAGGCCCGACATTTCCTATGCTGTGGGCAAGGTGAGTCAATTCATGCAAGCATCTAGGGAGTGCCATCTACAGTCAGCCTCGCGGATCTTGGAGTATGTCAAAGCATACTCAGATGCGAGTTACGTTGATGATAAAGGGGATCGCAAGTCAACCTCGGGTTTTTGCACCTTTGTTGGGGGAAATCTGGTGAGCTGGAAGAGCAAGAAGCAGTCTGTTGTTTCCAAGTCCAGTGCAGAAGCAGAGTATCGAAGTATGACATCGACCACTTGTGAGTTAAAATAGTTACGAGCGCTCATGATGGATTTAGGAGAGGTCTACAACCATCCTCTACCTATGTTCTGTGATAACAAGGCTGTCATATACATCTCCAAAAATCCAGTATTTCATGAAAGAACGAAACACATTGAGGTCGACTGTCATTTCATTCGTGAGGATATTTTGAAAGAACAAATTTGCACTTCCTTCGTCACGTCTGATAAAGAGTTGACTGACATCTTCACCAAGCCAGTGTCCGCCTCGTTTCTTCATATTTGTGACAAGCTGGGCATGATCGATATATATGCTCCAGCTTGAGGGGGAGTGTTGATGTTAGTGACCAGACGGTCTGGCGGCCTGTCTTGGCGGATTAAAGGCCGCGCGGTCTAGTGGTTTGTCTCTGGCGGCTTGGAGACCGGGCGGCCTAGCGGTCTCCCCTGACGGCTTCCCTCTCTCTGGTGGTAGCCGAGCAGTTAGCCCTTCTCATCTAACCGCGCAGCTTGTGCGGTTTGGTTTGTGTGTAGACCGCTTGTCCTGTAAATTTTTAGTTACACATCTCTTATTTGTATTCTCTCTTCTCTCCTCCATTCTATAAAAGGGAGACCATACCTTTGTAATAGATACCTTTTTCAGATAATAAAATTTCTGTTAAACCTCTCCGGTTTGTTTTTTGTTCGTTTCTTACACTACTCAAGTTGTAACGAGAGCGGCCTGTCGCCCCGATTCACCAAGCGTGCTGTAATCACCGAAATCTAGTGGAATTTGACCGGCACAGACCCGGTCACGTGGTTTTTTACTCATTTAGGGGGGTTTTTCACGTCATCAAAACTTGTGTCTACTGTTCATCTTCATTGACTGTGTGCGCGCTCGACCGCTCCGTGAGCTAAGACGGTTCAAGTTAATCCGAACCGACCAGAGCATCGAGTTAGTCCGCAACAAGTTTTATATTTTGTATCTTTTTAATAACATTTTACATTTCTATATTCTATCATTTTACATTTATTTTAGGTTTACATGTACGAAAATGAGTTACGATTTTTTAGATTACGCATGTATTGATTTGGTGTACTTTTTGGTGGTAGAGGAGGCACCAGTGTCGGAGCTCACATAAAATGATCTAGAAAATGAAATTTATAATAAAGATGTTATCCCAATAGGTGGAGAGCAAAGCCTTAATACTACATTACCAACTCAAAGTAAGTGTATATCTACATGCCAATTTTTATGCATAATTGTATGATTAAAATATAAGTTGTTTCATAATTTAAATATATATATATTGAATTTGCAGATGATGAACAAATTGGTATTACTGAGCCATTTGTTGAGCACACCGACTTGGAGAATTTTGGCGACGAGGGTATTGCGAATTTTGATGGTGTTGACAATGACTTTGGTGGAGGATTTTAGTTTGACTTATTACAATATGATTTGAATTTGTGAATTGTGATAATGTCATAAAACGTTATTATCTATTAGTAGATCATTACTATTTTGAGACAATCATTTTATAATTGTTATGCGACAAATGTCACAAAAACATTATTATCTAATATTGTGTTTCATCTTTCAAGATATGTAAATATGTAATATGTTTTTATATTTTGTTACTTGTTTTACAATTTTACATATTTAAATGTATTAATATAATATTATAAATGTATATTACAACATAACGGTTCAATCCCGGTCCGACCCCGGTCCGACCGGTCAGACCTTGAACCTTGATCTCACCGGTTCGATCTCCGGTCCGGTTCTCAAAAGCTTGGTATTTTGACACATTTTTATTTCTAAAGCATATAGATATGAATATTTAAAATGACAGAAAAAATTATATAGATTAATATTTTGTTAATTTTTTATTTTAAAATAATAATAATAAAAAGAAGTAGATTCATTTTTTTCAAAAAAATAATTTTTTGCTTACCATCCTCCATATGCGCTCACGCATAGAATTTTTTCCTCCATTAAGAACTTTAAAATGCACCCTACCAGATTTTTTTGTGAGTGATGTTAATTGTAGATCAATGAACAACAACAATGAGAACACTCTAAGTCTTTGGCTCCATTTATTTTGGCAGTGGCGTTTTGAAGTGTTGAAAATGAGAGAGGCGATTGAGCCATGAGACAATGATCGGCCCTTGGTCGCCATCCGGTGATATTCGTCAAGTTAGTGTCCCCATCGTACCATGCTCGGTCATTCTTAGTTGTGGAGGGGAAACTTTTCTAAGCATCTGGGTGTGTGGTTGGACCTTCCTGCCGCAGCACCTGGGGTCTTCTTAGTTCATGTTCCCTCTACTTTTTGTGTCCTTGTCAAGTCCAATCAATGGACCAATAACCTTAGGATGCATTGATCCAAACTTTGAAGTAGAGAGTTTTTTCGGCTTCAACACTATGTATCGCGTCTTTATCTACGTACACTTCCATCTTTTGAACTATCAATCTCAGATATTTAAAGCATTCACTGCAAGAAATATCTTAGCCATCAAACTTAAAAATGGAGTCATTCATTCTTCTTATACTACTAAATGTAAGCTTTATATATATAACCCATTTTTGTCGTGCTCAACTTAAAACCTTTCTTTTTTTAAAGTGTCTCGTCAAAATTAATTCAAGTTTTGTGTTTACACCCTCGCACGTCTTATTGTCCAAAGCAATATCATCTCCAAAACATAAACATCGAGATATTGCTTGTTGGATATGTCTGATGAGCTCATCTAAGATAAGGGTAAAGAGATTAAGGTTTAGAGCTGACCTTTGATGTAATACAATATTTGTAAGAAATTCTTGTGTTAATCTTACAGAGGCCCTCACCCTCCACACAGAATTTGTAAACATATCTTTGATTACATCAATATATGATATATTTATACTTTTCTTTTCTAAGACTCTCTACAAGACATCTCTTGGAATCCTAACCATAAGCCTAGCTTCTTAAGATTGATAAATTAAAACATAAGCAAATCTTTTTTTTTCTCTTATAGTTGTCAATGAGTCTTCTCAAGAGGTATTAACTTTCATGGTCGACCACCCTATCATAAATCTAATCAACTCTCCGAGATGTTAGTCTCTATTCATGCTCTTCTTTTTATTATTCGTTCTCATAGTTTTATGGCATGACTCATTAATTTAATTCTCATGTAATTAATATATTTTTGTATATCTCATCTGTTTTTATATAAATGTACTAAGATATTTTCTCTCCATTGGTCTAACATTCAATTTATCTTCAGTATCTTATTGAAAAAATATGTAAGCCAAGAAATTCCTAAATATTTCCCTAAACATTTCCATATATACTTTGATTGATATATCGTTTGGCTTAAATGTCTTTCCATTTTTCATTCTTTTTAGAACATCATTTATTTGTAGCAGATCAATGAATGACAAAATAAATTTTAAAACTCAAACCTATCTAAATTATCCTCTCCTATATGCGGAGGCTAACCCGACTCATTCTCGCGATCCTTCGGTTTCTCTTCTAACAAGGGCGAAGAATAACGTCTTAAAAGTTCTCCTTTTTTGAGAAGGCTGACCCCTAGAACGCTTCTTCATCAAAGTAATTAGATTTTTGTTCCTGAAGTTCACCATATATTACTCCGTCAACAATAAAGACAGTGGACGAGTTTTTGCAATCATTAAAAGTGTGTCTAAACAAGTTTGTAATTTGAAGCAAGAAAAATAGTATTTGCAATCATTCTTTGCAATCCCTAGTATGAATAAGTTGTGTATATACTAGTTAAACAACTTAACATAACACTATATATATATATATATATATATATATATATATATATATATATATATATATATATATATATATATATATACACGAGCATCTTTGCACGGGTTACGCTCGTGCTCGATGTTCTCGGGCGGTCTTCGGCCGCATCCGGGCGAGCTTCACTGCGGGTTGTGCACGCACCCGAAATCTTTTTTTTTTCAAAAACATATACATATGAGTACTTAAAAGTTAAAATGACCGCAAAAAAATATGAAGTACTATTCATATTTTTATTTTATACAATTTTGCAAATTTTAATCTATAAAAATTAATTAATCTCTCTCTCTCTCTATCACTCTCCCCTCTCTCTCTCTCTCTCCTTCTCCCTCCACTCTCTCTCCCAAATCTCCCCCCTCTCATGCTCTCTCTCATGATCCAATGGCCAATATGCAATCTATGGTGTGCCTCCAAATATCTATATTCCTTATATATATAAGATATATATATATATATATATATATATATATATATTGAATTATAAAGACAATGAGAAAAAACTTCATTATTAGTAGTACAATATAAAAGCTATAATCAAACATGAGTGAGACCAAGGCTCTATTTGGGGAGGTGCTAGGCGATGCGAAAAGCTTTATTTTCACCTCCACCGTCCTTTTTAAGTTGTTTGAAGAGTTTTTTTAAAGAAAGGTGTTTTGGTGCTTTTTGAGTAGCCTATCCAACATGGCTTTATAGAAACCATTTTGTCTGGCTTAAATTTTTTCCTTTTATTCAAGGGCTTTTGAAAATGACTTCAATAGATATTTTTCAAACATTCTCCAACTTCTTAAAAACACCTGCACTATAATCATTGGTAAGTTAATGATGATGAACAAATATATATATATATATATTTATAAAATAAACTTCATTGTGTTTTCCGTCCAGGTCGTCGGTCACGCAGCTCCTAACTCCGTCAGCTCCTGCTGCAGCCGCTTAGAGAAAGTTTCCATTTGCCGTCCGCTCTCTCCGTCCTGTCGTCGGTCACGCCAACGGCGTCTTCCGCTTAGAGAAAGTTTCCATTTTCCGTCCGCTCTCTCCGTCCTGTCGTCGGTCACGCCAACGGCGTCTTCCGCTGCTTCAAGAAACTGCCGCTACTTCGCTACGTCGCCGACAGCAACGATCCGCCGTGTGGATATCGTTGCTCTGACAACGACAGTTGTGCTGCCATACGTTCAACCCCGCGTGTCCCCCTCCGTCGCCCTCCACCGCTTCCTGATTTGCGCAAACGACAGTCTGCCTTTGCTTCCTTGCCGAGTTGCGACGTGTCCTTGCCCGTCGCCCTGTACGCCGCTGCTCGCGCCGCGTGCCGCCCCGCCGTCTGTATGCAGTTATGCGCAAACGACAGTCTGCCTTTGCTTCCTCGCCGAGCTGCGACGTGTCGTTGCCCGTCGCCCTGTACGCCGCTGCTCGCGTCGCGTGCTGCCCCGCCGTCTGTATGCAGATATATACTCCTACTCACCGCCTCTCGCTCACACCGCTCTCTCATATTTCTGCCCTGCCTCTGTTTCTCCTCCCTTCTGCTCGGTTATCCTGCTCAATCCGCCGCCTTTCATCGCCGTTGGTGGACTCGGCGCCCTCACACCTCTCCTGCACGCTCTTGTCGGTGAGTATATTTGTGCTTTGTTGTTTTGATTCTTCGGCTGTATGCTCTCATCTACTCCTACTCACCGCCTCTCGCTCACAATGCTCTCTCAGGTTTCTGCCCTACCCCTGTTTCTCCTCCCTTCTGCTCTGTTATTCTGCTCAGGCCGCCGTCCTTCCTCGCCGTCGTTGTACTCGGCGACCGCACAGCTCTCCTGCACGCTCTTGCTGGTGAGCAACTTGCTGATTTTTGCTTTTCGTTCTTCTACTGTGTGCACTCATTTCACCTTTTTCCTCTTACGGTGGCTCTACGGTTTCGATAAGGCCAGTGATTTTGATGCGCTATTTGCTACTTATGCTGGAATAAACAGCAGTACGTCCCTTCTGCTGGCATGAATTCCAGCTGGATTTAATTTTTTTCGTCTTACGATCACTCCACGATTTCTGAAAGCTTATGTGACTAAATGACTACAAATAAAATCTTACGACTGTGAAACCGATGGAGCAAATACTCATTATTTGTATTCTTCTGTTGATGAACCTATCGATTATGACAAGTACTGTTCCGGTGAGGGATCTAATTTGACCATGAGGTCAAAAAGGCAATCATATAGATCTTGACAATCGTAAACCAAGCAAGTTGTGTAAGCCTGTTGAAGACAACTCACATAGATCTTGCAAGTGCTGCAGCATCAATGACAGATCTTGCAAGGCCATTGATGGCTTCTATGATGCAGGGCGTCACTGACCCTTCAAGTCATTGCAAGATTATGAACGTAGTGTTTGCACTGACTCACGTGAGATTATTCTTCTTGACAGATTTGTTTTTTCATGCTTCTCATTACATATACTTTGTTTAGATCGAATACCAACCAATTACTAACTATTTAACTTCATTACCTTCGCATGAACATGACCAATTTCAGACTTTGTTTTACATCAGCGAAAATGATGAAGAGTTGGAAGCCATTGCATAAATGAAATGGCAATGGACGGTAGAATATTTAGCACACACAAAAATATTTGTACAATAGCATGTAGCTCTCCTTATTCTGTTTAAAACTCTTTAGTACACACTTGGACAGTTATAATTAACACTCAATCCTGTGATTGTGACAAACTCAACATTAAAATAAGCCACGCTTTATTTCATTTTTCAGTCCTAACATATGCAAAACTTCTTTAACTCATCTGATTTATTGCATATCTTTGACAATTCCAACATTACTTAGGAAGTGATTCTCTTCATTCTAAATACAAGGAACCAATCACAAGCTTGACTGGTTACCGGGACTATACTGCCTCCAATCAGGTATGCCTTCTCTCTTTCTTTGTTTCTCTTCATGTTGTATTTTTTTTCTATTAATCTTTAACAAGTCACTTAAGTTATGTTACACACCGTCTCACTGCCGTTTTTTGTTGATTTATTGCATGAATGTAGAAATCAAACAGAACTTTAGGTTTTTCAAGGGAAATATATTTTAGGTCAAATCTTTATCAATTTTCTTAACATTATCTTCCATTATGCACATGGAATATGTTGGGGCTGCGGTCCGGAATCGCCCCCGCGCTGCGGTGCTATGCGGTAATGGCTTAACTGGCTGCCCCGTGGATCCGCCCGAGGACCTTTGATATAAAGATTAGTGGCGCCGTCCTCCAACAGTCCGGGCTTTTGGTGCGAGTGGTTGCGCTAAGTCCTCTCAATTGGTATCAGAGGGGGTCGCGGGTTCGAAACCCCGGGATCGTTTCCGGGGGGGGGGGGGGGGATTGTTGGGGCTGCGGTCCGGAATCGCCCCCGCGCTGCGGTGCTATGCGGTAATGGCTTAACTGGCTGCCCCGTGGATCCGCCCGAGGACCTTTGATATAAAGATTAGTGGCGCCGTCCTCCAACAGTCCGGACTTTTGGTGCGAGTGGTTGCGCTAAGTCCTCTCAGAATATATTTCATTTAATTAATGTTAGACACCATGTATGTTATTTTGTGTCAATATAGTTTATGATTTAATAAAATGTATCTTATTCGTTATGCATATGAAACTTATACCTGATTTAATTTGTGTAAAATCATTTATGATTTTTTACATGATTTATTAAAATGTACTTCTCTTCGTTTAAATTGTTTGTATTACTGAGGCTACGCGAGGAGGTAATGTTATCTATTTATGTGGAATATTGGGGATTTTTTTTTTGCAATGTACTGTTTTACTCATCCATATGCAACAGCTTTTAAACATAAAGATACCAAATCAATTTCCAAAGAACAAACTACAAAAAATTTGGGTACACAGTAATGAGCTCAACATAAATATGCTTTATATAGATTGATCATAAATAATTTAATTATAGACTTCATGATAATTAGTTGTGAAATACTGCAAGGCAGTGAAACAATAGGAATATAATAACCTTAGAACTTTAAGGGTAACTGCCTCCCAAGTGAAGTCATCTTCACAGCCTCTCGCGCACACTGCTCGCTCAGGTTTCTGCCGTACCTCTGTTTCTCCTCCCTTCTGCTCGGTTATCCTGCTCAAGCCGATCTCCTTCCTCGGCGTCACTGTACTCGGCAACCGTACAGCTCTCATGCACGCTCTTGTCGTTGATTGAGATTTTTCTCTCAATTTCCAGTGGGTTTTCCCTTATTCTCTGGCTCAATTTCCTATGATCGTAGAGGCAACAACGACAGTAATACCGGAGAGCTGCTGCGGCGAGCAAAGAGGAAGAACTGTGCGTTTGTTTTGCGATCGCACACCAGTCTATAAATGTTTATCAGTTTTTCATTTACATATCACAGTGCACATTGTCGTCGGTGCCTTCCTCCGTTCATCGCCTGGCCATCTTCGTCTTCACCGGCTCCGGTTTCCTGCGCAGGACCCGTCTGTTCCAAATCGTCGAGCACGGTCAGGCATATAGAAATGTTAACTTTTGAAATCACCAGTATCACATACATCTACGTAACTGAAATACCAAAAAACAGCTTCAACTTTCTTCAGTCAATGCTTTCTTGACTTGATACATGACCTGTTAGTAAATTAGAGAACCGATGTTACTTCCGTAAACAAAAATAAATCTAATTTCGCAAAGACACAATGATACGTGCTTCTGTATTTTTTTCGCTATGTCGTTCTGGCAATTGTGATGTTCCTTTCATTTTTCAAATAATTCATCGTTGTGCTCGCCGCTTGCACAGGGCTTAGCCTGCCGCGTTGCCCTGCCACCGCTGATGCTGCCGCTATTTCTACGGCATAACTTTTCACCAATCTTCGCATATCCTCCTCACTCTTCGATTCTCCTCACTCATTCTCCTCACGCCACCAACATCCGTACATTCTTTCAGTGACCGCAACGACCTCACACCACGAACTTGCTCTCCGACCAATTACCAAACTCTGTCTTTCAGCGAACCCCGTTCCCCGCTGCCAATGAAGCAATTTGCCTTTTCCTCTTCCCTCAATAGCTAACACCGCGACCCCTTCTACAAATCGACGCATTTCCGTCTGACTTTGGCATCAACATCTCATCTACAATTCTGACATATCCTTCTACCCACTATCACCCTCCTCCGCTTTCTCTTTAGAGGTTCATGCCACCAAATGCCACCATCGCGCTCCTTATACTGCCATGGTCTGAAGGTTTTTGCTCCATTGTTTCGATGGAATACCTTGAGCCCCAACCCGCTCAAACCCTCTCACTCTGCATTCGTCCCATTGCGATCAACTTTCTCGAGCAAGCATCCTCATTGTGTCATTTTTTTGTTCTCAAGAACATATGTGCGCATTTTATGTACAGAAAATTGTTATGCAAACTACAATTGTATTTTCCTGCTTTCTGTTACATTGTACGAGAAAATACAAATACACACCAAATGATATCACACTTTTACGGTTTCGCAATGTTCTCAGCAGACTTCTACACTTTTCATACAACATCTCCTATTCTCACTACACTTCTACTCTTAGTACTTTTCACATATGCATAGAAATAACTCATATTTACACGTGTGTTACGGTGTGTTATGTAATGACATCACTTTAAAGTGCTTATACAGTGACCGTTGACATTTGCCACCGCCACTTTGTTGCCTTGCTGCTCCGCAATTGTGCTTCAATCAAAAAATATTTGAAATGTCTGGGTCAGCATCTTCGTCATCGATTACACAGAAAGAAGACCCCCTCTTCACAAGCAATGATCTCCACTACAGCAACGATGTCCCCCCAGAGATGCGTGAAAACTACTACTTCTCCCTTTTAATTAGCAACCTTAACCTTTGTACAACTACTGCAGTTTTGAAGTGCGTCTTTGGATGTCTTCCAGGATACATTCACGCCAGTGTATGATTCCAACAACTTTATCATGCATTATATGCTTGAACCATTTTCTATGTATAGTTCAATGCTACTATATAATTTCTCATGAAGGCTGACATTGACACAAAGGGACAGCCACTTGGCACGTGTGAGGTCATCTTTGCGGATGAGACAACATTGAGAGATGCTGCAATAAATATGGAGAACCACATCATTGACGGACATAAGATTTCAGTTCGTGAGCTGACGCTCTTTGATGTCAAAGCAGAGTTCTTTCAGGGACCAGCCTGAACTACCTATCTCATCTCTTCTGTTTAAAATCTCCTGAGTTAATAATGATATATAATAGTCTGTAGTTGTAAATATTAAATAATGTTTTGCGTTGCTCATGTACAATACCCACATTTACGAATAGCATATATATCTTACTATTTTCATCATGTGAAAATAGAAAAAATATCACTCTTCAAAAGAACTTACTCCCGAATTTTATAATACTCATATTTATCTGACAAACTCAATACAGAACTACGCAACCAATATAGTTATTAAAATTTTTTTCAATTATACATTTGTGTACATACCAAGTTGTCAAACCGAAAGAGTTCGGTACCGTTTGTAATGAATATTAAGCAAATATGTGTTGCTCTTGATGCTGAAATTATATACCTACTGATGAGGACTTACATGGATACAAAGGACGATCCACTTCGCACTGGTGAAATAATCTTCGCATTTCCGTGTGACTTTGCCATCAACATCTCCTCTGCAATTGCTACAGATTCTTCTACCCGCTATCACCCTCCTCCGCTTTCTCTTTAGAGGTTCGTGCCAGCAAATACCATCATCGCGCTCCGTATACTGCCATGTTCTGGAGTTCTTTGCTCCATTGTTCCCATGGAATACCTTGAGCCCCAACCCGCTCAAACCGTCTCACTCCGCATTCGTCCCATCGCGATCAACTTTCTCCAACAAGCATCCTCATTGCCTCATTTTTTTTCGAGAACATATGTGCGCATTGTACGTACATAAAATTATTACGCAAAATACAATTGTATTTTCCTACTTCCGGTTACAATTTACGAGACAATGCAAATATACAGCAAATGATATCACACTTTTACGTTCTCGAAATGTTCTCAGCAGACTTTTACACTTTTCATACAACAGCTCCTATTCTCACTACACTTTTACTCTTACTACTTTTGACATATGCATAGAACTAACTTATATTCACAAGTGTATTACAGTGTTTTCTGTGATGACATCACTTTAAAGTGCTTATACAGTGACCGTTGACATTTGCCACCGCCACTTTGTTTCCTTTCTGCTCCGCAATTGTACTTCATTCTAAAACTACTTGAAATGTATGTGTCAACATCTTCGTCATCGATGACACACAAAGAAGACCCCCTCTTTACAAGCAATGAGCTCCACTACAGCAATGATGTCGCCCCAGAGATGCGTGAAAATTACTAATTCTCCCTTTTAAATAACAACCTTAACCTTTGTATAAGTACTGAATATTTTAAGTGCGTCTTTGGATGCCTTTCGGGATACATTCACGCCATTGTATAAATCCAACAACTTTATCATGCAGTATATGTTTGAACTCTTCTCTATGGATAGTTCAATGCTATTATATAACTCCTCATGAATGCTGACATGGACACAAAGTGAGAGCCACTTGGCACGGCTTAGGTCATCTTCGTGGATGAGACAACACTGAGTGATTCTGCAATAAAGATGCAGAACCACATCATTGACTGACACCATTTTTCAGTTCGTGAGCTGACGCTCTTTGATGTCAGAGCAGAGTTCTTTGAGGCACCATCCTGAACTACCTATCTCATCTATTTTGTCTAAAATCTCCTGAGTTAATAATGATATATAAGAGTTTGTAGTTGTAAATATTAAATACTGTTTTGCGTTACTCATGTACAATACCCACATTTACGAATATCATATATATCTTATAATTTTCGTCATGTTAAAATAGCAAAAATATAACGATTCAAATGAACTGAGTACTCCCGATTTTTATAATACTCATACTTATCTTACAAACTCAATATAGAACTGAGCAACAAATATAATCATTAAAATTGGTTTCAATTATACATTTGTGTAAATACCAATTTATCAAACGGAAACAGTTCTGTACCATTTTTAATTACTATTAAGCAAATATGTGTTGATCTTTATGCTGAAAATTATATACCTACTGATGATGACTTACATGGATACAAAACACCATCCACTTCGCACTGGTGAAATCATCTTCGCGTATGGGACAACATTGAGTGACACCGCAATAAAGATGGAGAACCACATCATTGATGGACAAGATTTCAGTTCGTGAGCTGATGATCTTTGATGTCATAGCACAGCTCTTTCAGCGCTTTTCCTGAACTACCTATCTCATCTCTTTTGTCTAAAATATCATGAATTAATCATGATATACAGGAGTGTATAGTTGTAAATATTACATAATGTTTTGAGTCACTTATGTATAATACCCACATTTAATAATATCATATAGATCGTACTATTTTCGTACAAGCATCATATACATCACTCTTTTTTCGTGAGCTTACAGTCGCAAAAACATAATTAACCAAATGATCTCACTACTCTCAACTGAGATAATAAATATAATTACCTTACAAATTTGATATAGGCCTGAGCAGCGAATATCATTATTAATATTGTATTAAACACAACTATTTGGTAAATACCTGTTTGTCAAATAGAAAAGTTACAGTAAACTTTTTATTTAATATACAACGAATATATGTTAATGCCTCTGCTGAAAACTAATCAACACTTTGACATCTCTACACAATACATCAACTTCAACGTCAGAAGAACAAATTTAACAATACACAGATACATGTCATGCATACGGTGATGATATTTTAGTTGGTTACGTTAATATATTTGATGTGCTCAATTTTGTAGGTATGGACCGTAATGAGAGTATACTGAATCTACATAATAATGTTGAACCTCATGTTCGATGTCTATCTGTGCCTGATGAACGCCTTGAACTTCATGTCCGCGACGGAAGTCTCGCTGTGCCTGAGCATATTCCGGAATCATTACGTGCTGCTCAACGAGCTTCGAATCGAGCACGTTCGCAGAGAAGAAGATCCCTGATGTCTACCGAACAACGTGCGTCTGAACGAGCATACAATCGCTCTTACCAAAGAACGAGGCGAGCACATATGACAGAGGCCCAACAAACACATGAACGAGAGATGAGGCGTGCTGCTGCGCAAAGACGGCGGGATCTCTTACCCCGGCAAGGTGCCATATTGCCACAACATGGCTCTACGGTCCACTTCGCTGCAACAAACCTAACGCAAACAACTACAGCTGCACCAACTGTCCACACCCACGGTGCACATGTAAACATGACTTGGGTTAACAACGTTCTTTTGTAAATTGCCATCATTATATTATTTCAAATACATTTTCATCATTTAACACCAATATGATTTTGTATTTCAAAGCTACAAATGCAGATAATGCTGTTGTCCATAGATATTCATTGACATCTATACCATATTTGTCATCATTCCATTCCAATCAACAATTTCAAATTGGAGAACCATCGACAATGCAACAAATTATTGCACCCCTGCGTCATTGCAGCACCTCATTCCTCTCTTCCCACTCAGCTACACACATTACTGCAACTGCTACTGAGCCAACATCATTGCATCCAGATGCTGCGCCTACATCAACTGTAAACATACCGCAATCTGCATGTCATCTACTTCAACCAAATATTGTACACCTAATGCATCCAGAAGGTATGTTTTCGTCAGTTATACTCCACATTTATGTATCACAGACACATATGTTGTTGTTACCATATATATCGTATATTATTATAATATGACTTTTGCTTCAGAAAGTTCACCATCCGTTGCGTCACAACATGAGAATACAGACGACAGTTCCTCAGATGTTACTGTTCATGTGAGACACCGACGTGGTCGAAATCACAACGTCGCACGCATCTGTAATTCAATGCAGCAAATTGTATACCTACAACTACAACATCCCCACTTCTGTAATAAATGCAATGCAAAACTTTTTGATGGTGAAACCCCAACAATGTGTTGCTGCAACGGAAGCGTACAGATTCCAACTATACCTGTTCCACTAGAGCTCTATAATTTATTTATTACTGATTCTGCTAAAAGTCGTCACTTCAGAAGATATATTCGTTCATATAACCACGTATTCTCTTTTACTTCAATGGGTGTGGTTTTAGATGAGACTTTGGGAGCTGATCAACATGCGATATACACATTTCGTGCTCATGGATCAATATATCACCGAATTGGTTCTCTTTTACCTTCTCCAAACTCACGTCCGAGATACCTTCAACTTTATATATATGATACAGAACATGAGCTTGATAATCGTTTGCAAGCAAATTCAGAGTTGGATCGTACATTGCTAGCAAAAGTAGGGACAATTTTGGATACATATAATCCATTTGTATCAATGTTCCGACAAATATCTCAGCATCAGCATATGCACAGATGCAGACTTATAATAAAGGACATGCCTGCTTTTGGACAGCAATATGCATTACCATCTGCATCACAGGTCGCTGCTATAATTGTTGGTTCCGAGGAGTACCTTGAATCAAATGAGCGACATATAATTGTTGAATCTATCGAAGGTTATTTGGTTAATATTCAGGAATACGCTGGTTTCTACGACCCACTTCAATATCCATTACTCCTCCCATATGGTACATATGGTTGGTTAGCTGAATACAAAGGCTTAAATAATCGACATGTTAGTTGTTGCGACTACTACTCATACATACTTCAGGTTATATGTAAACACATTTTACTGTGTCCATGCGTACTACTTCTACTAATATGTTATTTAACCTGATAATCTTACTGTAGGATCGTCAACCACCTCTATCACTCCCACTATATGGATGTCGCCTACTACAACAATATGTTGTTGATAATTACATTAAAATTGAAACTCAAAAACTTCGTTGGATAAAAAATAATCAAAAAACAATTCGTTCTGAACTTTACAGCGGCCTACAAGACTGTCTCAATGTTGGAAAACATAGCGGAGGTTGATACAGATTTCATTTCCAGTTTATATTATTTTCCTTTTTCCTATGTTTACTTTGCTAAATCTATACAATATGTGCATCCATTATAACGAATATTGGTCAGCGCGTCATCTTGCCGTCATCTTTTATTGGAAGCCCTCGCGACATGTATCAGTGGTACCAGGACGCAATGGCCGTTGTGCAGCAGTATGGAAGACCAGATTTGTTCCTAACAATGACATGTAACGCTTCGTGGCAAGAAATAACTGATGCTCTGTATGCGGGACAAACAGCCCAAGACCGTCCAGATGTAGTCGCTCGAATATTCCATGCAAAATATGAAAAGTTAAAACAAGATATTTTCCATAAAAATGTATTAGGCCAGACCGTTAGTCATGTCCATGTAATCGAATTCCAAAAAAGAGGTTTGCCTCATGTTCATATGCTGGTAATTTTTGTTGCGCGTGATAAAGTTAATACTCCAGATGACTATGACAAGATTGTTAGAGCAGAACTTCCTCATATTACAGATGAACCTGAATTATACAATGCTGTTGTGCGTCATATGATTCATGACCCATGCGCACACATAAACCCTCATGCACAATGCATGAAACATGGTGTCTGTAAAAAAGGGTACCCAAAAAACTTTGCTGAGACAACATTGCAAGGTGCAGACTCCTACCCAATCTATAGACGTCGTAATAATGGCCAATCATTTATACTCTATCGAGCAGAAAACTTTGTTATTGACAATCGATGGGTTGTTCCGTATAACCCATGGCTTCTGTTGAAATATGACTGGCATATTAACGTTGAGATCTGCAGTAGTATTAAAAGCATAAAATATCTATATAAGTACATTCATAAAGGCCCAGATTCTGTTGCATTTCAGATTCAGCCGTTTTCAGATCATAATGAGGTTGCCAGTACGTAAATGGTCGATGGATATGTCCACGTGAAGCCTTTTGGAAGATATTTAAGTTCTCTATGTACAAAACATATCCATTTGTTATTCGCTTGCAAATTCATTTACCTAATAAACATCAGGTGCATTTTCGCACCACTGATTCAGTAGACAATGTTTTGGCAAACGAAAGAAATTCACGCACAATGTTGACTGAATATTTCCACATTTACGCCATGGAACAAGAACGTCACAAATATCTGTACATAGAGTTTCCGAAACATTACACATGGAATCTTACATCGAAAAGATGGGCCATACGAAGACGTCGTCAGAAAGTTATTGGTCGAATGTACTCAGTACATCCGTCGGAAGGTGAAAGATTTTATTTACGAATTTTGTTGAGTCATATTCGAGCTCCAAAATCCTTTGAACATCTGATGACAGTTAATAACATTACATACTCCACATTTAAGGAATCTGCTGAACATTATGGTCTGCTCGAACGAGACAACAGTCTACAGAATTGTATGCGTGAAGCACGAGAATTCCAACTACCGCAAGCACTACGAAATTTATTTACAACAATTCTACTTTATTGTACTCCAACTGAGGTTAGACAATTATGGAATGATAACTACAGTGCAATGAGTGAAGATTACGTCTCATCTACTTTGATTAGTGATGTATATGTCATGAACAAACTCCTTCATGATATAGATTATACTCTACACCAACATAGCAAAAGTATTGCACAGTTTGATATTCCTCAAATTTCGTCAAACTTCAGAAATCTTAGCAACATATCGAGCTTAATTGAAGATGAACTGTCCATACCAATCTCAGATACAGCTCTTGCCTCTGTTTCATTATTAAATCCTGCTCAATGTTATGTTTTTCATAGTATTATGGAAGCTATTAGACAACGTAATGGAGGTATTTTCTTCATAGATGGTCCCGGAGGCAGTGGAAAAACTTTCTTATATAATGCGATACTTGCCCGTTTGCGTCATGATGGTCATATTGTACTTGCGACCGCGTCGTCAGGAATTGCTGCAACTCTTCTGCCAGGTGGAACTACAGCACATTTACGATTTAAAATTCCAATTCCTGTGGAAGCAGGCTCATTTTGCAAATTTGGCAAACTATCTGAGATGCATAAACTTATACAACATTGCTCTGCTATTTTGTGGGATGAAGCTCCGATGTCGCACAAACATGTCTTCGAAGCCGTTGATCGATCATTTCGAGATGTTCTAAACAGCACAGAACCTTTCGGTGGTAAGGTTGTAATTATGGGAGGAGATTTTCGACAAGTTCCACCAGTTGTAGTTAATGGCACAAAGTTTCAAATTATCAATGCCAGCATTGTTGGCTCACCTTTGTGGTCAACTGTACAATTACTGTCACTAACTAAAAATATGTGTGCTGTTGGTGATCAACAATTCTCAAAATTTCTGCTTCGATTAGGAAATGGCGAGGAGTACATATATGATGATGATATGATTCAAATCCCCACTTCAATAATTATTCCCTGGGAAGGAGAACATTCAGTCAATGTGCTTATTAACAGTGTATTCTCCGATATTAAGTCCAGTGCTACAAACTGTGAATATTGGGAAGAAAGAGCATTGTTGAATCCATTAAATGATGATGTTTCTTTACTAAATGAAAAATGTCTGAAATTGCTCTCTGGCGATGATATTACGTACTATTCCTTCGACTCTGTTGATGACGATGGATTTAATTTATACCCGCAAGAGTTTCTGAATAGCATATCAGCAGGCACTCTCCCACCGCATAAATTATCTTTGAAAAAAGGCACTCCAGTCATGCTTTTGCGTAATTTAAATCCGCGAATTGGCTTATGCAATGGTTCGCGACTGCTTTGTCGTCATTTCTCAAGAAATAATATTGAAGCCGAAATACCTACAGGACAACATAAAGGGAAGTCTGTCTTTCTTCCCCGCATACCACTAAAAAATGCGGGAGATTTCAATATGCCATTTGAGTTAACTCGAAAGCAATTTCCAATTCGTTTAAGCTTTGCAATTACGATAAACAAGTCTCAGGGTCAAACAATTAGGCAGATTGGCCTTTACCTTCCCTCTCCTGTTTTCACTCATGGTCAGCTTTATGTGGCTTTATCAAGAGGAGTCAGTGCAACAAATACCAAAGTTTTAGTAAGAGATGAGTTCATACCAGGACATCCGGGTACTTATACCAAAAATGTTGTATTCAAGGAACTACTGTCCAAAGTAATTGTCCAGGTACATTCTCTATTTCTCATCTCCAATTTCTTCTTTAAGTGTTTATGATACAAATATTTTTATTGCTGAATATATTGCTCTCGCTACACAGTCTCATCAACTGTAGTCACCTGCAATGACTGCAAGGAAAAATATTCGTCCACAAACACGTGTGCTCTATCATCGGTACGCATTTGCTCTATAACTTCTGCCCATTTACTCAAACCTATCTGATGATTGCATACGTATGAAAATCATATAAATAGATAACATAATACAAAATTGCTTTACTAAATACCTTATCGTTACATTAGGCTTTTATAATAATTCATATAAATGACAAATACTAATATAAATATTATGTATTACATACTTTATACCTACATTACTACTTTATAATAATATTTTATAAATAAATATAGTCAAACACATTGCACTTTCAACATAAATTGAAATACATTTTTGCGCAAATAACATAGAATATCACTGTACAATATGCATTCAATACACAAGAGATTGTTTTCTCACAAATTTTTATTACAAGTTATACGTTGAGTTTGATTTAGCTCAAATTACATGTACGATAAAATGACTAATATAAACCTATTATATCAGCTACACACATCCATGTTAACATAACCATTCTAAACTCCACTGTCTACAAAACAGACAACTTTACCCAAAATTAGCTTAACACAACATCTGCTTACTCAAACTAAACGTACATTCGTATCTACTGCCGTACCCAGCCATGTTTACAGAATCACATGAACATTCGTATAAAGGTAAAACATATCCATATTATGTGCTCAAACTTGAACAACAGAATCATTATCTTCATCACGAACTCTTACCACAATATCCCTAAGATCTATGATTATAATGTTTTGTTTCGTCATCATCTACATACATCTATCATTACTGGATAATATTATATTTCATTTCTTACAACTCTACTGCACTGCCACACAATTTGGTCGTCATGTACTTACGACTTTCAGGTTTATAAAATAACAAACAATATTTACATATCTTTCTGTGTAAAGTTATTTTGTTATACAGTACAAAAGTATTATCGTCATAATACATATATGCTATAAAATACTGCCACATTTGGCATACATTGAATATTTCTGTATGAATGTCAAAAATGTGCAGATGGCAAACGATCATTCATCAGATAAACCACGACAACTACATACTCATTCTACCACTCAACCCAGTAAGTCATTCATACTGTGCATATCTACTTTTGTACTACCATAACAAGTTGCAAACTAAACTGTAGAAATTTTTTGTCAGATAACCCTGTCAACAACAACACTGTGGCTGACTCTGATTACAACTACTATGATGACCTTTACCCGCCAACCACAACCAGGTGGTCAGATCTGCCACAAAACGAGATTCCGGGGTTCAGACTACGTATTCCAGCTGTGCCACCTGCTCTAACGCCACAGGAAGAGTGGAACTACGTTTTCACAATGATTAGAAGGTAACACATAACAAATAATATTCGCTACATGACAAGCACTACTACTGTAACTCAATCAATAGTTCTTACTAACTGATATCACTGTACATCTTCCACCAATGCAGAATCTCCCACGGCCACTGAATAAAATATGTCATGAATCACTGCTGTTACTGCTCACAGCTTCCAACTACACATCCACCTCTGCTTGGACGCTCCTTAGTTAAAGAAGCTCTGCAAAAGGAATTGACATTTCAGATACTTTGACCTGCATTCGCAATGATATTCCTCTGTTCTGCATTTACTGTGATTTTTTGCACAAAACCTTGAAAATGTCGAGGTAACTTCATCCACTTTTACGTTCAAAGGAATGATGTTTGCTGTTGATTCTTAACGACTGACGGTTTAGCTCATGAGTTTATGACCGCCACCACCGTTCCAACCGGAGCATCCGTCTATAAAAAAACAATGGTTTTTCTAATATTTTAAATTATTTTTCTCTTAAATTAGCATTTTGGTATGAAAACAATATCGCCCTTGATACTAGATTTCAAGGCATTCATAATTTTTGTGTATTAAATTGTAAATAATAAGTTCATTATTTATGTAATTTCAGGATGAACATGATGTCATGACCTGGTGAGTTTTGGAAAATGCATAACAATTTTGTAGTATAATAATAGTTCGAATATGACATTCGCGCACAGTATTATTGTATTATCGCATTGTTTATATGTATAATTATATATTGAATATGTAAAACCAAAGTATTTCATGTGATTTTGTGCACATAACCTTGAAATTGTTTTTTAGATTGAAAAAATAATAAAGATTTATACTGAGAAATCTCAGATATACATGAAATAATAATAAATATTCATAGTGCACAGGGGTTTGCGATAACTCAATGCCAAAATCTTGGCTTTGAGAGGTTCGATCACGGGCGTAGCCCGTGCGAATATTTGCCCACTTCTATGCAGCCGAAAGAGCATCATGCACGTGCGAAACCCGTGCGCAGGCGGGCCTGCCCCGAGAGCTTCGACCACTAAAATGAGCGTGCTCGCAAATATGTGATTTAATGATTTTTTGGTTCTCTTATTCATTCCCTCTAATTCAAAATATGTTTTCAGAATACGAGCATCTTCGCACGGGCTACGCCCGTGCTCGATGCTCTGCGCATCAACAGTACCTCAGCTGCGACTGTACCTCCGCCTAAACTCGGCCGCCTCCAGGCGGGCTTCGCCCGTGCTCGATCAATTGACTTGGCACGGGAAGCCCCCGTGGCGTACGTGACAGTACCCCCGCCTCGGCAGTGTCCCGGCGCGGCGGCGCTTCTGCAACTCGCAAACCCCCGTGCACACGACCCCTGTGTCTGGTGCTCTCCAACATACCTACTTTATCGCGTGCAATCTTCTCCTCTCGCTAGCGTTGCTTGATTGCAATTACTGTTATTTTTGTAGGAATATTTCTTTATTTTTGTCTACATAAAAAATTTAAGTCATTTGTAAGTTTTTTGGTTATACAGATGATATAAATTAGAATGTTTTTGTGATATTATCCTATGATGTGTATGTAAATATTTGGATGTCTCAGTACAGTCAAGAATGATTAAACTGGTAGATACTGATGTTCATGCCTTGTTGTTTCAATGTTATTTGGATACGAGCATCTTCGCATGGGCTACGTCCGTTCTCGATGTTCTTCGTATCGATAGTGCCCCAGCTGCGACGGTACCTCCGCCCAAACTCGGCCCCTCTACGACACTCGATCAATTGACAGGGCGCAGAGATCCCCCGTGCCCTACGTGTTAGTAGCCCCGCCTCGACAGTGTCCCAGCGCGGCGGCGCTAATGCAGCTCGCAAACCCCCGTGCACAAGAGAAAATAGGTACAGCAAGAGCACCAAGGATAGGGGTCGTGTGCACGAGGAAGACATTTCCGTAAATGCTCATTGCCAACTTCGTTAAAAAAAACTTTAGCATTACCCAAACAAAAATTTTATGTAAAGCTGCGGATGAGCAGCGCCGCTTATCATCCGCCGCTTTAAGGTTAATATAAACTAGGAAAGAGTGGGAGGGCTGTGAGAGGGACAAAGGGGGAGAGAGGGAGAGAGGCAGTGGGGAAGAGAGAGTGGGAGAAGAGAGAGAGAGGGGAAATAGATTTAGAGAGCTCCACGTTCCTGCGGCATCATGCGACAAGCCACCAGGACCAGCGACGAAGGAAAAGAGAAGGCATTCGCTGGATCTCAACCTCCCCACTCTTCTCTGTCGCCCTCTCTGGCAGCTCCCTTCTCCGGCGTCACAACTCCTTCGGCAAAGCTCAAACCCCTCTTCCTCTGACGCACCACCCCGTCGACAGCCCTCCAACTTTCTCCGACGTTGTTCGTCACGGCGACCAAGTCCGACCAAAGCACGCCTACCTCCCAGATCCCCTCCACTTAATTATTCTTGCCGTTTTAATTAAAAAAAATTCGGGCCGCAAGGGTGTGCTCGTTGATGATTGTATAACCTCTGTAAACAATTCTGGTAGATGTTTGTTGATGCTCCCATGCATTAGCATTTGTTGAAGTGATGTTCGGGTCGCAAGGGTGTAGATGTTCGTTGATGCTCCCTAAGAGAGGAATTTCTGACCTGTTTCCTGCAGTTGCTGTGATTAATGCCCGTGAACAGATAAACAATATTATTGAATATTTACGTTAAAGAATTTTTTTTTTGTTCGCTTTGGTTAATTGGAAATAGAACCTTTGCTGTTTTTTGCTTCTCTTGACGTGAGAATGAGTAGAGAAATTAGTTAGTGTATTGTTATACGAGCATCTTCGCACGGGCTACGCCCGTGCTCGATGCACTTCGCATCGACAGTACCCCAGCTGCGACAGTACCTCCACCCAAACTCGCCCCCTCTACGACACTCGATGCTCTCGGGCGTCCTTCTGCCGCATTCAGGCGGGCTTCGCCCACCAGCGCACAAACTTCAGCCGTGCTGGATGCTTCCGGCGGTCTTAGGGCTCATCGAAACGGGCTTCACCCGCTTCCACGTAAATCACCATCTCGACCCCGTACCCGTCACTCGCGTCCCCCGGAGGACATATGAAAAATCTGCCCCTCTACGTCAATCGATCAATTGCCATGACACAGGAAGCCCCCGTGCCCTACACGATAGTAACCCCGCCTTGACAGTGTCCCGGCGCAGCGACGCTTATGCATCTCGCAAACCCCGGTGCAGACGACCTGTCCCTGCTGCTCCTCCCGTACCTACTTTATCGTGTGTACGGGGTTTGCGAGCTGCATAACCGTCGCTGCGCCGGGACACTGTCAATGCGGGGCTACTATCGCGTACGGCACGGGGGCTCCCTGTGCCATGGCAATTGATCGATTGGCGTAGAGGGGCAGATTTTTCATATGTCCTCCGTGGGACGCGAGTGACGGGTACGGGGTCGAGATTGTGATTTACGTGGAAGCGGGTGAAGCCCGCTTCGATGAGCCCTAAGACCGCCTGAAGCATCCAGCACGGCTGAAGTTTGTGCGCTGGTGGGCGAAGCCCGCCTGAATGCGGCAGAAGGACGCCCGAGAGCATCGAGTGTCGTAGAGGGAGCGAGTTTGGGTGGAGGTACCGTCGCAGCTGGGGTACTGTCGATGCGAAGAGCATCGAGCACGGGCGTAGCCCGTGCGAAGATGCTCGTATATATATATATATATATATATATATATATATATATATATATATATATATATATATATATATATATCAATATTAGCACAATAACTTATACTCTTTTCTTGTTAAATAATGAACCAACATATCTATTTTCTATACTATATTAAAAGATAAAATATTCTTTGGTTAAACATTCATTTTCCGATTTTCTCTCTATTTAAAAAATTCAAGTTTTTTTATTTATGTATTTTTTATCTTCTATTTAAAAAAATACGTCCTCATATAAAAAAAATCCTTTGTCTATAATAAAAATTTGTTCTCCTTGTACCTCACAAACTCATGTGCACACCACAAAAAATGTGCAACAAGTCATGTACAACATTTAGGGGTTTGCGAGCGTCGGGAAAATGTCGTGACCGAAATAATGTCGCGCGGGACACCGCGATCCCCCACGTCTATCACAGTTGAGATACTGTCGTGATTAAACGCATGCAGGAGCGGAGCCCCGTGCCTATCACTCCTATACTTATACCCTAAAATAAAATATAGAAGAAGAAGAAGAAAAAAAGAAAGACGAGCACGACGACCAAGTCAGTCCTCATTCATCCCCAAAAACAATAGAATGAAAGGCTATAAACGTGGAAAGCATAATCCAATCTTCATCGTGGAATCCTCCTATATTTCCCCACAAACACAGCTTTATTTGCTCCATTAATATCTCCCCTCCCCACGTTTTCTTCCTCTCAAAATTAACAAACACACCTCCCCCAAGCTTCTCTTTATCAATCCCTTCCTCTCCTCCCGTTCTCTTCCCCCCCTTCTCCCTACTTCTCCCTTCCATCTCTCTCAATCCACAGGGGGCCTCCATCCTTGTCTTCTCAGCCATGGTAAGTTAATATATATATATTGCCCGCATATATTTTTCTGTAGGTACGTACACACATGCAATTCACCCCCTTTCCGCATGCATGGCATCCATCACGTACGCACAAAAAAGATTAGATCTTGTTAATTTGGGGGATCATGATTCAGGCGAACTCGGCGTCGGGATTCGCGGTGGACGACGAGTGCAAGCTCAAATTCCTGGAGCTGAAGACGAAGCGCAGCTTCCGCTTCATCGTGTTCAAGATCGAGGAGAAGGCGCTGCGGATAACGGTGGATCGGCTCGGCCGGCCGGAGGAGAGCTACGACGACTTCTCCGCCAGCCTGCCGCCGGACGAGTGCCGCTACGCCGTCTACGATTTTGACTTCGTCACCGACGAGAATTGCTACAAAAGCAAGATCTTCTTCATTTCCTGGTATGCCCCCAATTACATCTTTTCTTTCTTATAATATGTGCACACATTAATGTTATTTATTTATTTGTTTAAGGATTATATATAATTATATTTATGGTAAAGTATTGGTGGCACCTTTATATTATGGAAGAGAGACATTTGACCCCTGAAAATTTAAAAGGGACTACTAATCCTTAATTTTTTATGATCAAGACATTTGATTCCCTACAAATTCTTTCGACAGGGGATCAAATATATCGGTTATGAACAATTATGCGCTAGAACAGTTCTCTTGAAAATTTCAGAGTCAAATGCATTTCCTTTATAATATAAGACTACTTAGCGTGTACTTCACCCATATATATATATATATATATATATATATATATATATATTTTCAAGATGGTGCAGCATTCTTTGCCGCTAGCCAATGTATTTTGTTTTGTTTATATATATATATTTTATCTTTACTTAAAAATTAGAGGTTTTTACCTCCCCTCTAAATTTTCATAATTTACAAAAATGTCCCTTCAGTTAGAAATATGGATGAAAAAGGATGTAATTAGCCGAATTATTTTGTGATATTTCAATTTATCATTTTATTTTGATTCTAGAATAATTAGAAAGGATAAAATATAATGCACTTTTTTCAATATAGAGTTTTTACTAAGACAAAATTGGAATATCGTAAAATATTATGACATATTTGATCACTTTTCATCTATTTATAAAAAAAAGTCATATGTTTCAATGTAGAGTTATTATAAGGGTAAAATTGAATATCATAAAATAATTTTGTCAATTTTATCATTTTCCATTCATATTTCTAACATAACGGGCATTTTTGTAAACTGTGAAGACTTAGATGGAGGGAAGCTGATAAATGTAATTTCGAAATATAGGTGATGCAAGTTGTAATTATGCAAAATCTCAGGAAGGTCATGATAATTAACCCATATGGCCATATATACCCAAAATCAATTGGTTATTAGTGAAAATATGCATAATTTATATGAAGTGCACAAAGATACACGAGTTAACTTCACAATCCGATGACTTTATTTCCAACATGTGTGTCGTGTGGGGCATATATATTTGCCCCTAAATAATACGCAAATTTCTATTAATTATTTAGGTGACTTAAAATGAGCTATTGAGCCTAGCTAGCCTCTCTATGCATCAAGCCAAATCTAATTCCTTATATGTGTAATGTGGAGAAGCCCATAATAATTTATATTATGTGCACAAAACTATATGAGTTAATTTTGACTATATTTTAGACACGGTGCTTCACATATATTATTTTTGCCCCTAACACGTTGACTTCTTATATCTAGGTGACTTGAGAATAAGTCATTCAACCTAACTAGCCTCTTTATGCATCAACTCAAAATCAATAATATATATTAGGGCCATTTACCGGGACCTTCCCTCTAATTTTGCTAAATTACTGACAGCACCTCTCTTATTTTTGAAATTACAAAAACTTCTCCTAAAGTTTTCATTTCATTACAAAAATCTCCCCTAGAGTTTTAATTTCATAACATCCATACACAAAAACACATCCCTCGATGAATAGTGTCCAAGAGGATATTTTTTTTCATGGATGCAATGAAATGAAAAGACCAGGAGAGATTTTGGTAATGAAATGAAAACTTAAAGGGAGTTTTTTGTAATTTCAAAAAATAAGAGGGGTGCTCTCACTAATTATGCTAGTTTAGAGGGGAGGTTTGGGTAATTATTTCTATATATTAAGTGGGCAAAGCAATTAGATTTAGGCTCTCCATTTGGTGCTTCATTTTTTGCTCTCTGGCGAGTTTGAACAAAAAACGGCACCGTCATAGAATGTATGTTTGGAATTACAACAGTACGGTTATGACCGCCACCAAGAAAAGAAATTTAGTTTTGAACTTAGGTGTGGTCGGGCATTCACGAACGACGGTTCACAATCACTACGTTAACGATAGCCACTGTCGTTGCAAACGGAGCCTTCATTTCTCGATCTGCCCACTACATTCTCAACACCCACCTCACTACTAATGTGTGAACCTCCTTTATATCATGTTAGAACAAATACATAATGATTATGATTAGAACCTTCTCTATATTATTGAGTATAACCTTAAGATTAAGACTCCGTTTGGGGGGGCTTATTTTCACCGGTCAAGCGGTCACGACCGCATGAACCGGACCTTAATTAAGTCCCAATTCATCCGGCCGTGACCGCTTGACCGGTTAAAATAAGTCCTCCCAAACTGAGCCTAAGACTATAATAACAATTTTGTATTAAGATTAATTATGAGTATAACCTTGTCTATATTATTGAGTATAACCTTCTCTATATCATGTTAGAACCTTCTCTATATCATTTTGGCTTAACAGAAACCATCAAATCTGCATTAAGCATTCCCAAGACTACACGAGTTTCTGATGTCAGAGTATATGCATGCATTCCTCATTTGTTATAACATATGCTATGTTAACCTCCTCTTTAAAGCTCCGTTTGGAGGGGTTTTTTTCATTCTTTTCATTTTCTAAAAAACAATACCGTTCATAATATTGTGTTCGTTTAAGGAACAAGTGATTTTCTAAAAAGACAAAATAACTCCAGTTGGATAAGCAGTGTTTACCGATTGAGAAAACAAACACAATATAATAGAAGGTGACATTTTTCAGAAAACAAAAAAATAGGAAAAAAGCTCTCCCAAACGGAGCTTAAGTTCGCAAAATTACAACTGGTTACATCTATCTATCTTTCAAAATTTCATAAACTCCCTAGAGAAAAGCATTAGTGGAAGATTTTGCGCATGCGAAATGTAATGTACAAGAAAGATTTTTGTAATTTCAAAAGATAAGAGGGGTGTAACCTGTAATTATGGTAACTCCCAAGGAATGTTTAATTGGATAATTAATAATACATATATATGCAAGACTAGATGAGTTTTTCATATTCTCAACAATATATCATGTATAAATAAAGAAATAGCAAAAAAAAATTTGTTACATTTTATTCATGCTTGCAAGCTTCAATAAACATTATTATTATTATTATTATTATTATAGGTCTCCTGATGTTTCAAAGGTGAGGAGCAAGATGTTGTATGCCAGCTCAAAGGATAGGTTCAAGAGAGAGCTCGACGGCATCCAGGTGGAGTTGCAGGCCACTGATCCCAGTGAGATGAGTCTCGACATCGTCAAATCCCGAGCCCTCTAATCTAACTAACCATCGCCGGAGAACAATTTTTCTTTTGCTGAATTTCCTCGTGCGCGGGGGAGAAGATGGCCGGATTAATCACCGTCCACCGCACATCTTAACGTCGAGATTAGGAGGCGGCGGATCCATCCTTCTCCTTCCCTCGCACGCGAGGACTCCCCAATAGAAACTTTGTTCATTGAGATCGAATAGACTTTTTCTCCATCTTTTCTTTGAAAAGATTTTCTTTATTCACACTATTTATTTTCTATGGAGGGATATGTTGCTAGATCTATGTATGCTTAATCTTGGATGTTGAGTGATTTTTACATTATCATGTTATTTGTTTGTTACTCTAAAAGTTTAAATTGATGATTATTTTGTGGGTATTTATTGGTTGCATACATTATTTTTAGCTTTTTTTTCATGACACTGCAGCGTGACTATATTTCTAATTGGTGCATATCAGTCTTGGGACCCTTGGGCTCTGAGTGGCTCTGAAACAGCGATGAGAGAAGCAATGATGAAAAAATATACTGTTTTGTAGAGTGGCAAGAAAATTAATGATGTTTGAAATAATAACATAAAACTTGAGTATAATTTGTTTAATAATTTAATTTTTAATAAAATTGTTATAGTAAAAGAACATATATAATTTAAATAAAAATATATATTATTTATAAACTAATTATATAAAAAAATAGTCAAGATATGTAATTATGTATAGTAATAATTTTTATAATAAGCCAAAAATACATAATTATGTATTTTTACAGCTAAATTTATAGGAACGACTGCGATTTTGGGTGCCCAATTTGTGTTTGTTGCGACTTCTGAGGCTGTAGTGGTGGCATGCAACTCTCAAAAAAAAGTGTCAAACAGAGCCTTAGTGATTCATGTTATCGCAACACTCGAGTTGCATTCTAAGCAAATATAAGTAAAACTGTGGCGATGAGGTGGTGGTACTACCATGGTCTCACACGAGTTGAAGCTCGGCAAAGGCATCGATGATCTTGTCCTCGATAGTTTCGTGATAGCCTAGAAAAGGTCGTGTCAATCATGCTAGATGAAGTCAAACCAATCATGCAAGATGAAGTCAAACTTTTCTTTATATTCATTTGCGATTGATCGCTCCCATACAAGATTGTGATTTAGGCGCTCTTTGCCGCAGCGGTGCCGGTCGTCACGGCGGTAGTTATGAGACCTCCCCTGACAAACTTCAACTTTTATATTCAAAAATAGTTTTCATGCAAGCTTAGACTACTAATAGTTGATAAACATAAGGGCACAATTACTCTTTAAATAGAGGATTAATCTCAAATTGCTATAAAAAAATGGATTGTGTCTAAATAATTTCACACAAACAAAACTAAATTTCTAACTTTCAATCTATTGAAATTAATAAACATGAATACCATGCCTTATGTGAGTGGCTTAAAAGAGAAGATCATGGCAATTTTATTCACATCAAACAAAATTTACAACTTTGGGTCCCTTCTTTTTCTTCTCCTTTGCATCTCCGCTAGCGCTTCCTTGCGTTCTTTTTCCGTCGCTATTGTCATCTTCAATCACAAAATCATCCTCCAGATCGTCTCCACTACAAAAGACTTTACGCTTGCCGTGCCAATTTTCGCTGGACCTACCACCTGAGAGTCAACGAGATACTGTTAGCAGCTAAAAGAAATGTGCATGCGCATGTTCGGCGGGATGACTACGCTTGCATGTGGACCCATAAAAGGGTTATATCATAGGGTTTATATTTTGAAAATCTGTTGCCAGCTTGTTGGAGGAATCACTACAAGAAAAACATCATTTAGCAACAAAAATTAGAAAGGCTAAAAATTTGTTGCTAATTACCATCGAATTTAGCTAGGTATGTAATATTTTTTTTACCTACAAAAATTGCAATGAAAATTTTCGTTGCAAAATTAGCAACGAATTGTTTTGTTGCAAAATACTTGTTGGTAAATAGAAACGAAAAATTTCCTTTCAAAATTTTCATACTAAATATTTTAGATTAAAATATTTATGAAAGGAAAGATTAACTCTCTCCAAATATTTTTATCTCACTTTTAATAAAAAAATGTATTTGTAAGTTCTTAAAAAAAAAGAATCCTTCGCTACCCCAATCCCATTCCGATATTTGCTCTCTGCCATGATCGTCACTCTCCTGCACGATTTTTTGCCCCGCCAAGCTCGTCACTCTCCCGCGCAATCTCTCCGCCCTGCTTTTGCGAAAAATAAATAAATATATACATATAAAATATGTTAATAATATATATACAAAAAAAAATAAAATAAATATGTATATCTTTACTACTATAATAGAAATATAAACACATTGAATTATCAACTCATTGAACAAATTGAGGCCCTTGGATTTGCAATGATAATTCAACAGCCGTTCCTTTTTTTTCAAATATAAAATTGAAAATCTCTAGCTACCCTAATGCTATTGCAGGTGAAGGATGGGACACAAAGAGAGTGAGGGGGAGAGAGAAAGCAAAGAGAAAGAAAGGTAGGGGAGAGAGAGAAGGAATGGCGGCTGAGTTGGGGGGCTGTGAGTATATAATTGATATTATATATTATATAATATAGAGAGATAGAGAGATGGCGGGGTGGGTATAGAGAGATAGAGAGATGGCGGGGATGGGTATATTATTATATATATAATAAATATATATTATAAGAGAGAGAGAGAGCGGTAGAGAGAGAGAGCGGGAGAGAGAGAAAGCGGGAGAGAGAGAAAGCGGGAGAGAGAGAGCTGTGAGTTTACCCTTTATTTATATATATATAATTATATTATATTTTATATAATAGAGAGAGGGAGAGAGAAGAAAGAAAGAGAGATGAAAACATTTTTACTCACAAACGCATATTTTTTTACAAAAATTACAATGATAGTATTGATGTAAATTTTTTTGCGGTCATTTTGAGCACTCATATGTATATGCCCGCAGTGACCCGTCGGGGCGGGCGGGCGAAGCCCGCCAGTTGCTGGAGAAGCCCGTTTCTATGCAGTCAAAGACAACATGAAGCATCAAGTACGGGCGAAGCCCGTGAGCAGGCGGGCGAAGCCCGCCTGATGCGGCCGAAGGCCGCCCGAGAGCATCGAGCACGGGCGTAGCCCGTGCGAAGATGCTCGTAATATATACAAAAATATATAAATATATATATATATAATATACAAAAAAATATATGCAGAAGTATATATATATATATATATATATATATAATATATACAAATATATATATATAATATACGAAATATAAAAATATATATATAAATTATATACAGAAATATATATATTTATAAATATCTATATATGTATATATAAATATAGTACCGTTTAGATAAAACATAAAAGTAAATTGGTGGAGTGGATAAATATTGTGAGTTATCAAAGTAAGGTCAGCGGTTCAAATCCTCACTATCCCAAAATTTTTAATTTAATTTTTTATTATATATGCAATTTTTTTTAATTTAACATAAAAAATTAAAAAAACTATAAAAAATAATCACAAATGAAATACCTTGTAAATTAGAAAGGATAAATTACCTTGCTAAAAATATTCTGCAAAATAGAAACGAAATTTTTCCTTCCTAAAATTAGCTAGAAAAAAAATTTGTTGCTAAATTCCTTGCTAATTAAAATTAGCAAGGATTTTATTGAACTAGCAAGGAATTTAACTCCTTGCTAATTTAAGTTTTTCTTGTAATGAATCTAGGGAGAAATTTTAGGAGATGAGATGGAGGTTTATTAAGAATTTTGTGTTTGAGTATGACTAATTACATGAAAATTAGCCTGAGTTAGGCTGGAATCAATTGGTTTGAATGGGAAATAAAGTCTTTGCTGCTAAAAATACTAGAGTAATGAAGGTTAGAAAAGGATTCACCGCCTTAACAAAATGTGCTTTCAAGGTAGCAATATTGAGGATAGAAACAACAACACTCAAGCTTTTATCCCACTATAGTGGGGTCGGCTATATGGATCCTTTGTCGCCATAGTGCCCTATCTTTAGTCATAATCTCAATAATGTCCAAGTACATCATGTCTTTCCTTGTAGCTTCATTCCAAGTCTTTATTAGTCTACCCCTCCTCAGTTTAGCATGCCTAGTGACTAAACTCTCACAACACCTAACATGTGCCTCTAATGGACTCCTTTGTACATCTCCAAACCAAATAATAATAAAAAAAAAATTAACATCGATGTTGTAGCGCAGCTACTTTTGGATACAAAGAGCACAAATGCTTGACATCAAGCGAGCATTCAGAGAGAGAATCTTGAGTTGGGAGAGATATTGGGTCGGGCATTCAGAGAGAAAATTTTGAGTTGGGAGAGAGAAATTGGGTCGAGAGACCGGGAAGAACTAAGAGATAAGCTATTCATTACACAAAGACTATTACCCCCACGAAAAAAATAATAGCAAATTGCTAACAAACTACTAATAGGTTGCTAATAAAGCACTAATAAACAACTAACTAATTCCTAAAAAGCTTTTAGTAAAAGAAAGATGACAGACTTGAGGTCTGTTTGGGAAGGTGGAGTTGGAGATGGAGATAGAACGGTGTTTCTAATCATGGTCTTCTCCATATCACCCAAATTAGGCATAAAATGAATTTTTGGGAGATTTGCGACTCCAAGTGGAGGTTACCCAAATGGGATAAAAAAAGTAGTATTTTTTTTTTTCAAAATCTCAATGGAGAAAAAAAGCTCCAGCAAACATGTAGAAGATATTTCAACATTGGAGAAAGAACAAAAACACTTGAAAGATAAACTGCAGATAACAGAGCAGAACCATCTGAGGGAGATGCCTTACCTGCCCCAGATGAAAGAAGAGGTTTCTCGGCTTTCTTTGGACAATGCTTGGCCAAGTGAGTCACCTCGCCGCAAACTATACATGAACCGCCCTAAGGAAAATGAAAATTAAATTTAAAATGAGAGGTCAAGAACTTCTTGAAATTATAAAAACAGATTAATCATCATCGATTTACATATCAATTCTGTTTTTTGTCAGGCAGATGAGTTTGTTGTAAGAAAAAATATTCCAGATATTTACAAGCATAGAAACAGCAATGAACAAGGACATGAATTCCTTTAATATAACTCCTTGTGTTACAATTTGAGATCAAGGACAGAGGCTAAAAGATAAGCTAAAGATTTATTCATTGCTGCATTGCCATTGGTTACTGAATTGGCCTGTTTGGGAGAGCGTTCGGAGGGTTGTGGCGGTGGTTGTGAACACAACTATGAAAATACAGGTTGTGCTTGGGTTGGGTGTCATGAATATTATTTTCTCAAAACAACATTTTAGGCCAAAATGATACCATAATCATGCATATGTGATCAGGAATCGGCAATGGTGAATGCTCAAACCCCCAAAAGTGCAATTTGGGCCAAGAGAATTGTCATGCATGTTCTAAATTCAGTTGAAGTGATGTGTTACGGGTTTCACCCTGTTATTATGTTGTCTTTAATGAGTCCATGTATTTGTGGTTATATGGGCATCCTTATCTAACTAAAGTCGATGTTTACATAACAAGTCTTGAGAAGCCTCAAATTCGACGTCCAGGCACAGTTATTCGCGAAGCCCGGCTTTAAAGATGGTGACCTGCATTTTTGGGGGCATCGTGGCGTCAGCTAGAATAATCTGAAACAATTTCATATACGCATTAACCGACTCTGTATGGCGTAAAGTCGCGTGGGCGTCGAGGGGGCTACTGCGGATCGGATGACCAAATCACATGTTGCAGACCCTTTTAAAGTCGCACCAGAACATCCCCGAATTGTCAGCCTGTAAACGTGCAAACCATAGTTGAGCGACATCAAGCATGTGGAAGGATGTCAAACTTATGCATTTTGTTACTAGTGTCTAGTTGTCAACTGATGGATATAAAATTGTCCGCACCAGGTGAGATATCCCAAGGGATCGTCCTTCCCATCATAAGTTGGGAATGTCAACTTGGTGTTAACAGGGCACGGTGTTGACTTCAGGTTGTATCATGGCTAGGGATCAGGGCGAAGAAGCAACGGTGGAGGTGCCTGACTGTTGCTACCTTGCTCATGTGCGAAAATGGTGGTGATTGGCAGAGCAGATATAAGATCATTGAGCCGCTTGGAGAGGCCAGCAAAAATCTCCTAATGACATGCCTCGACTTTTGTATGGCGTAGGTTTGTTGTAATTTGATTGGTCATAAGGGTTTGCATCATGGTCATAAGCTGGCTCAGTTGATCTGATGAATCTCCTATGTTGTGAGAGGAGCAAGAAACGGAGTAAGTTACGGGTCAACTTAATTCTGGCAAAACGAGCAGGGCTAACGTGCTTAAACTTGGTGCACCACTTGAACTGATGTGCTTCCCTATATTGACGCTAAAGCCCCCAAATCTGATGGTCCCTTGAATTAATTAATCCTACCACTGATGGTCCCTTGAATTAATTAATCCTACCAGATTTAACTATTAAGCAAAAATCAACACTGTAGTAGGCTCAATCACAAAAATTGATGTCTTAAGCTGTAGGCGGAGTGCACAAGGCTATAAATAATAAAGTCGTGGGGTAGCTGGCATATGCGTCTCCTTCCAACATGAGAAGCAGCTCCATTAATCAACAATATTAAAGTCCGTGCATGACTGCTCTTGGTAGAGAATGGACTCCACCCGTCAGTGAAAACTTCAAGCGCGCACCCAAAATAACGGCCACGGGCTCCCGCTCATGCGACTAATTTGAAAAGGATGAAAAAAACTATTTTGCAACATTATTTTAAAGATAAAAAATGAGTAAAAAATCCTAAAATAAAAATCACCCTCACTCGGTCACTCCTCTTTCCCCTAGGCTCTAGTTATTTGAGTAAATTTAAGATGTTTAGGAAAAAAATCCTCTCTCACCTTCTCTTTCTCTTCCTCCTCTCTCGTGTAAAGAGGAAGGCCCAGATGCAATTGATGCTCGAGGACGATGAACCCTTTTAAAGAATTTACTTTTATATATATGGGCATTTACCGGGACATCCCCCTATAAGTTTGAAAAATTACATATTGCACCATTCTTATTATTGAAATTACAAAAACCGTCCCTGAATGTTACAAAACATAACATTTACCTCCCCTGAAGTACATATTTCATAACATCAATGCACAAAAAAACCTCCCTCGGAGTACATTTTCAGGGAGGGCATTTTGTGCATGGATGTTATGAAATGTGAACATCAAGGGAGGTAAATGTTATGTTTTGTAATATTCATGGGAGATTTTTGTAATTTCAATAATAAGAGGGGTGCAATTTGTAATTATGCTAACTTCCAGGGGAAGTTTTGGTAATTATCTGTGTGTCTATATATATATATATAAATGAGTGACAGTGCACGGGCCCCAGTGCCCCACGTGATAGTACCTGCTCGCCCCCGCAGCTTGTTAATATTTATATTTTTGTTTATTATTTAAAATTTTAAAAATATTATATTTATTTTTATTTAAAAATATGTTTTTTTATATTTTTTTGTTATTAAAAATATGTTTTCTAATATAATTAAAATTTTAAATTATTGAAATTAAGTAATATAAGTTAATTTCTAATATATATATCTGTGCTCTTATATGTTGGAAAGCTTTCATGCCATAGTGGATACAGTGTTTTACTTCTGAACCGATGATAGCCGGTTCGAGTCGCGGTAGACGTGGTTTTAATCTGTTTTTATTATTATTCAATCTTTCAATTTTTTGTCTCACGCCGTTTGTTTACCATGCTTATTCCAATTTAAATAATAGGAGAGTAGGTCATTTGAAAGCTTAAGTAGAGTGGGCAGGTTACCCAAAGCATGCTGGGCAAGATCCGTCGGTCCTTATAGTTCAAGCATGCGGAATTTGATGGGCCGGAACAGAAGGGTTTATCTGGGCCCTTTTTATCAAATTTAAAGGGTAAAATGGTACATGCACATTGTAGGGGAGTAGGACCTATTAAAATTATAGGTTTAGGACCTCCTACTATCATAGGTGTAGGAGTCCTATACAAAAGTAGACGGTCGGTCCTGATTGATCTGATGGTATGACATAATCCAACGCTGAGATGTTATGATCATCCAGACCGGATGGTCCAGATTGATCCAATGGGATGCCGGGTTACATGGTATGGCTTCAAAGTACTTTATATATAGTGGAGATATATATGAGTGACAGGCACCGCGCCCCTACAACCAACCACGACAGTATCTCGATCGTGACAATGCACGGGGACCTCAGGTGCCCCACACGATAATACTCCAGCCACGACATTGCCCCGACGCGATGACGCTCCCGCCGCTCGCAAACCCCGAGCGCCCGCCTGTTGCTCATTTTTTCCTTGTGCATCGGGGTTAGCGAGCGGTTTGGAGAGCATATTTTTTATTGTAGGTAAGAGAATTTATCTATATGAGAGCATATTTTTAAAATTAAAGAAAAACATATAAATTTTAAAAATTAGAAATTTGGTAATAAACAGGGGTATAATCGGAAAGTCTAATGTTTAACCAAATGATGTTTTCCCTTTTAATATAGTATAGATATATATACATATACATATATGTGTGTGCGTGCACGCATGTGAATCCAAGTACACGGTGCGCGGGGGACCCCGTGCGGCCAAAGACAGTACCCCGGCCGCGACAGTCCCCAGCAAGACGACACTCCTACCACTTGCAGTCGCCTGAGTGCACGATTACAGTCCCCTGAGCACACAATTGTAGTCCCAAGAGTATCGTGAGGAGGGAGGGATTTTTATTTAATGAAATAAAAAATAAAGAGAAAAGGATGATTGAATGGAGGGGTAGGATTGCTTTGATAGTTCACACTATTACACTATTACACCATAAGGAGATATCTTTATATATTATATTGCTTCAAAGTGGTACATATCCCCAAAAGAAAATTCATCTAAAGCTATTATCCACTTTTTGACTTGTATATTAGTTAATGTCTTATACGACTAGGATCCTGAAAGCGAAGAATGAAAGCAAAGGGTATGCTAAAGCTCCCCTGATCATGCAAATTTAGTCTCACAAATCCGCGTTGCGTCTAGGAGAAGATGAGAGGGTCCTAGAAGAAGTAAAGGGGCATATCGCGAATATATAAACTCTTATATAAGGAGTCGTGGGAGAAAGTTGGTGCATCTTTTGATCATCTCACTTATCTTGTATGAGTTAGGCGCAAGCCTACGTTAGAAGCTTTATAGTTGTATGTTCTTCATCATGCAATGAGATGACCCTAGTTTACTTTGAGATCGTACCACTACCTCCCAATCTTCACGCCCTGTGTCATTTCCATCCAAACACCTCCCCAACACTTTAATGTTCTTCTTCCACCATTGCAATTAATTCCCCCAGAGAAACTCAACTAATATATTGAGGTGACTGTACCAAAAAATTGATGCCGCCTAGCAGTGCTCCTCAATTGATCTGCCTTTGGTATTACTTTCCCTTCTCTCCCAGTCAACTATCACTAAATATAAGTTTCTCTCCAAAGCCCTTTCCACCAACCCAACACCTAAAATTAGACACACAATCTAATCTCTCCTCTACCAAATAACGCCGGAATTTGTAACTCCATTTTCTCTTATAAACCAAACTCAAAATCAAATCTAAGCTCAAATCAGCCTTGTATGTATCCTGTGTATCCTCAAAAACTAGCCGAAAAGGTTGATTCAAGTTCTAGCAACCCTTGGCTCAAGTTTTAGATTTTAACTCAACGCCACTCATCCACATCCAATCTCACTAAATCACAGGATTCTTCTTGCTTTTCGTTTACATTATAAGTATCACATAAACACGTATTATTTTGACTTAGCTTTGCTTCATGTCATAAGTAGGACTTTACAAAGTTCACAGAATCAAGTCATTGGGCCATTAATAATTGAATATTTTTTTATTAATTTGGCATAAAGAAGACATTCAAAGGTAATAAAAGTAAAAATATTCTATCACTAAACACACAAATCATATGCTGTATTCAGCCATTAACACATTACATCCAACAAACATATTTTAAATATGGTCAGGTCTCAAGTACAAATTTTATTATTTGATGCAGGCTCAATATGGCATGATAATCTCAAACTCGCATAGAAAAAATCCATACCTTGGGATAAATTCCATGAACATTCTTAGGACAATATTTGCTCAAGTGTCCACGCTCATTACAGACAAAACAGCTTGCAAACTTTGTACCTCCTGCATTCACAAAGTAAAAGTGAACTACGGTACCAATCACTATCAATCAACCTCAAAAATTCATAAACAACAATTAGCTGCTAAGGACCAAGTTCTGAATCAAATAAAGTTGCATTTAGGGATCATGGCTATTAGTTCAAATGTTGTATTTAGGGATCAGTACAGAACAACAAATACATATGATAACCCATAAATTATGTGCAAACCTTAGATATTATTCTAGACCAAAAAAACCTAGATTTCTTCACATCTATAATCCTACCGTTCCTATTGATACGAACTAGAATTGAAAAATTGTACTATAATTAAAAAGCGAGATATAAACTCGAAAAAAGCTTCTGCCTTCACTCTTGAGGATTGGTTCCTGTTATGGGCCCATGTGTTATGTGTCAACAACGGGCGAAGCCGCACGCACTGAGCGACCCTTCTAGCATTGCCACTAGTTTCTGTGCACTATGAAATTTTTACTCACTTTTTGTTAAGCCGTTGTGCTTCACCCTACTTGAGGGCAATTTTGCTAAAATGAAAAGGGAATAAAATCAGTTTCTAAAACTCTCTCCCCCTTTTTCTTACGCTGGTGCTCCAGCTGAACCCCTTTAGGGTTCAATCAATCGGCTCCTAGCCCCTCCGCACGCTCAGCTCAGGCTGATTGCAGGTCATGCACGATGTCTTCTACGCCACTACCGCCATATGTCCTCCAGTGTCTAGAAAGGAGAACTCCAATTTCCTCCACGATTTCTCCCTGGCTAGACTATATATGAGATCTCAATCGGGGGTCTGTAGCGTGGTATCAGAGCCAAACACAGCCTCCGAGCTGCCTACTCAAGGTTCCTACCCTTTGCCGCCATGTTGCTTCACCCGAGCAAACAACCGGCGAGCGCACGCTTCCAGCCTCGAGCCCGATCGATTGGCCCACTGTTCAGTTGCTAGGCTCCATATCCCTTTGATGCACAATTACTTTGCAACAATGAAAGACTCTTTTCAGCGCCCGAAGTTCATCCTCAAACAACCGCCACTAACCGTTGGAGGAAGAAGGCACTACCTTAGCCCAAATGATTTATAGAACATGGTGGCTTTGAACACCGATGCACTCGAGGCCCTTGCGGCTCTCCTCGACGCCATTGCTCCACAGCAAGACCTCTTCAACTCCTCTCACAACAGCTTGCATGTGCCGCAGTGAGTCAACACCTTCGGCCATTGTTCGGAAGGGAGCAGCATTCCCCGTTATGTGAAGATGGGCTTTCCCCTCTTCGATAGCCGCAAAGATCCCTTGACTTGGCCTCGTAATGTGAACAATTATTCCCCAACCAAAGCACACCATGAGAAGTATGGATCAACGTAGCATCCTTCCACCTCATAGGCTCTACACAGCTTAAATTTGCACCGTTGCAGAGGGCAATCACATTTGACCTGGGAGGATTTCAAGGTCAACTGCAACTTGTGGTTTAGACCGCCTCTACGTGGGTGTTCAAAGCTGTGTAGAGCCCAAGCACCAAGTGCCCATTTTCAACCAGGGACTCCATGACCGTCTTCAGATGGATATGGAATTTGATATGCCTACAAATCTCTTCTCCACCATGAGGCTCGTATGAGTATACGAGAAGTACTTGCTTATGGACCAACCCTACAGTGGTCATCGAAGAGGTGATTGGGCCGCATATGGGCTCCAGTGTGCCCCATACGTCGTCCAGTAGTGCCCTTGCTAAGAGGAAGGAGGCCGAGGTCCACCATCTGTCTGTCGTCTCTTAACTCTTGAGATGACCAAGCACTGCACCAAAGGGTTATACCACAACTGCGATGAACTGTATCTAGGTGGGCACAAATGAAACATCTTTTCTATCTTAAAGTCAACGATCCCTCGGATGCCTACGATCCCTCGGATGCCTACGATACCTTAGATGAGGGCAAAGAGGAGGATGACCAAGGGGCCCCCGAGATTTAACTCTATGTCATGATGGAACCGCAACTGGGATACACCATCCAGATATTGATTACCATGGCAGTTCATTTGATCCTAGCTCTTAGGACTCGAGGAGCGGATATAGTTTCATCAGTGAGAACATCGCTTAGCGTCTACAACTCACCGTGACTCGCCGCACCATATCAAGGTAGCAGTGGCCAACGACAGCAAGATGGATTGCCTGGGAATTTGTCAAGTGGTTCACATAGTGGTGGAGGGACACCACACATCCGTTGACTTCCGCGTCGTTGCTTTTTTGGGGGTTCGAGGCAGTTTTGGGAATTTTGCGCACATTGGAACCCATGATGAGGGATTTCAGTCGTCTCACTAAAAAGGTGCAGCAGGGCGTCGATAAGGTCGAGTGGCAGGGATGCACACCAATGTCTCTATCAGGGTCACTTTAAATGAACACAAAGGACCAAGATCCCCAATTCTAGAGCAACTATTGTAGGAGTTCGGTGATATTCTCCTCCCATTGCGGAGACTTCCCCCAACTGTGCCATCGGGACCATCGCATTCGCCGTCTTTCAGGCTTTGCAATGTTGACTGTTAGGCCTTACAACTACCCCTTCATTTAAAAGGATGAGATTAAATGTCAGCATAGCGTTATGTTACAGCAGAGGATCATCCAAAATTGCATCTCTTTATTTTCCTCCCTAGTCGTCTTGGTGCATAAGGGCACTTGACAGTCATGTGTAGACTACTACGAGTTGAAACAATCAAGGCCAAATTTCTCATCCATGTGGTAGAGGAACTTCTGGACAATCTTTGTGGCGCTCGCTTCATCTCCATGTTGGATCTATACTCGGGCTACCATTAGATATGCATGGACCATATTGACATGGAGAAGATCGCCTTTAGGACCCATCATAAGCATTATGAGGTCTTGGTGATGCCTTTTTGGCTCATCAACGCCCCCTCCACTTTCCAAGTGCTAAAGAATGAAGTATTTCAGGACCTTTTACATCATTCTATACTTGTGTTTTTGACGATATTTTGGCATATAGACAAACATAGGAGGCACACTTTGAGCATATATGTATCATGTTTCAACTCATCATACATCATCAACTATTTCTTAAGTAAGTAAAATACACCTTGGGATAGATCGGGTGCATACCGGGGACTCATGCGTAGAACAAGGGTTTCAATAGACCTGAGAAGCTCTGTGGTTTCCTCAGACACACAAACAGCTACCACCGCTTCATTTATCGTATTGTGGATTCCTTGGTCGCCCAATTGAAGAGATCGTTTGTATGGGGAGAAGTGGTAAAGGGAGCCTTCATGGCCCTTCAGCACGTCATGATCATCGCCATTTGTTCACCACATGCTCGATTTCACTCAAGAGCTCTATGTTGAGTGTGATCTTTTGGGAAGGGATTTAGTGCAGTACTACAGCAGGGGGCATTTGATCGCTTACAATCAGAAGACGATCACTAACCACTAGAAGCTTTCAGCTTATGAGCAAGAGACGATAGATATGGCTAAAGTCGTACAACAATGGAGACAATACCTCTGGGGTGTACTTTCTTGATTCGGACCAACCATTTCAGTTTGAAGAACCTCCTCGAGCAACACCCCGCCACCTTTCCTCAGCAGCGATGGATCAACAAACTCCTGTATTTTGAATTCCCGATGAGTACAAGGTCAGTGCCTTGAACCACGCAATGGATGCCCTATTAAGAATAAATCATCGGGGTGAGGCACTCTTCACTATTTTTTAGCCCACCTCGAATCTTCGCATTCAACTTCCCTGAGAGATGCAGGGGTCACCCACACTCTTGAAGCTACACAGTCGCATTGATGATCTCACATGTCCGTTCTGCTCGCTCCGCCTGAATCAAGCCGACCTGTAACTTGCTCCATTATTGCTCCTCACGCAACATGGGTGACTCGTCGGATCAGCTGAGCCAGCTTCTGACCAGGATGCAAGTCCTCGTGGCACAGCAAACTAGCATCGAGGCACGTCATCAGAAGACCATTGTTTCCCTTTCCAAGCGCTTCAATGACCACACAATCGTCGTCAGCCTCCACTACTCGCACACATGTGCAAGCTTGCAGTAGCCATGCGCCTCCACCGCTACTTCTTTGACCCGATCCCCCGACCATGGTACCACCTAAAATCAACATCGTTCCCAGTTACGCAAAGTTGGCATTCCCAACTTATGATGGGAAGGGCGTTCCTTTAGGCTGACTCACCAGATGCAAACAATTTTTAGCCATCAGAGACACCATTACAGAATGGATAAGTCTGGCCACCTTCCACAAGCTTGATATCACTCAACTATGGTTCGTCCGTTTGCAGGCCACAATCCTGGAATGATCCAGCACGGCTTTAAGCAAGTCTAAAACCTGCACTTTGGCCCCCCGATTCACAGCAACCCCCTTGGTGCCCTCACGATATTACGTCAAACAGGATATCTAGAACAATTTCAAATTCTTTTGGCTCACGTCACAATACCCCCTAGATGCAGGACACCATCTTTACAGTCGAGCTTCGCGATCGACTTTGCTTGAACGTCGAATTCGAGGCTCACTAGGACTTGGTGGATGTTATGAGTTTAGCTAGATTGTGCGGCCGTCGATTTTAGCTGGATCAGGAGACCTGCAACACCACAAACACAGGGAATCGGGAGGGACGTATCAAGGATACCCAAACCCCACAGATCAGTCGACTGTCTCGTGCAAAAATGTCTGACTAGAACGCGCAAGGGTTATATTATAGTTGCAGTGAGCAGTATACTCGCAGACATCGGTGCAAGAGAATTTTTATCTGCGCGTGGGGGACTCTGATGAGGAGGGAATCGGGTGAAGTTGGCAATGTCGTTGATCTCCTTTGAGCTTGACGTTAGGCTCTTTTTGCACAGCAGGAGAGATGTCATGGACTTTGTGCCCAATTATTATATTGTGAGTTTAAGGATTTATTATGTCGTCTTTTATTAGATTTTATTGTCGTTTATGTTGTAGTCCACGTGTTAGGAGCAGAATTATGTTTATACCTTCTGTATTCCTTATTTAAATCTCCCTTGGGCTAGTGGAATATCATCCAAGAAGTAAATATCTTTCCTTGTCTATGTTATGAGATATTGGTAATTATCTCACTCTGAGCACGCCTCGCCTAAACAGTCACGGTTTCAACTCCACAGTATACTCAACCTTTGTCTTTTCCGCCTCCGGCCATCCTTTGAGACTCTACCAATGTTACGAGTTAGGTCCATAACACTCTTCCACCTCTGCATCAACAAGCTCATCTTCTCTACTTACCATCCTAGTCGAACGGTAGACTGATTTGGTGAACCATATGTTCGGGATGTACTTTTTATGCATCATGGGGGATTGTTCTAAGGATTGGGCTAACTGGTTCCTTGAATGGAGTGTTGCTACAATACCTCCTACCACGCCTCTCTGAGATCACTCCTTTTCACCTTATATATGGGACGGATCCACCTCGCCTATTGACCTACGGATGCGACAATGCTCTCATAGAGGTTGTGGACCGTGACCTCCAAACTCGCGACCAGTTCCTCACTTTGGCGAGGAAACGCCTTCTTTAAGCCCATGCACGCATGGAGACTACTTACAATTGTAGGAACCACAAACTTTTCTTCGCGCCCGAGGTGTTGATGTCGCTAAAGCCCCACCCATATCACCAAACATCCGCGGTAAAGGGCCCATACCACAAGCTGAGCGTCAAATACTACAAACCATTCTAGGTGTTGCATTGCATTGGTGATGAGGCTTACCAACTCACGCTTCAAATTGAGGCCCGGGTCTACGACATCTTCCATGTGTCATAGTGGAAGTTGTTTGTTGGCCCACATCCAACGACACCCTCGAGGGACCTGTCATCGCAGCTAGATGACAAGCTTGATCTCGACATGGGAGATGTTATGTGCCACGTTAGGCCTCTACGCACCAACGACGGGTAAATTCGTGCACGGATTGAGCACCGTTCTAGAACGCTGCTACGTTTAATTATTTTTTTATTTTTGTGCACTATGAATATTTTACTAACTTTTTGTTAAGCCTTACTGAGGAAGAATTCAAACATTTAGTACGAATGTGGTATCAACCTATTTGGGGGCAATTTGGCTGAAAGGAAAAGGGCAAGAAATTAGTATCAAACTCTCTTTTCTCGTGCCCATGCTCCAGTTGAACCCATTTAGGGTTCGAACAATTGGCCCACAACACATGCACGTTCAGCTCACGCAAATAGATGTTCATCCCCAATGTCTTCTCCGAAAATCACTACCGCCATAATCCTTCAAGGTCTAGAAAAAGTAACTCCAATTTCCTCCATGATTTCTCCCTAGCTTGACTGCATATGAGATCCCAATCGAGGGTCTGTAACAGTTCCCTCTAGGAGCGAGCTTCTATCCTAATGTTAGTCGGTCATTCAACAGAATCAGCTTCAGTAGAATCTATTCCAACCCTAAAAGTCAACTATAAGGAGTAAGATCAAAGTAATGAGACGGGTTTTAGATCATCAACTTAGCTCTACTCATGCTTTGGATGACCTACCCTAATGTTTGGGCAAATATTCATATATAATTTCTTGATTTTTAAATGCAATATGCTAAAAGTAGTTTAGTGCTTGACATGCTTTTTATTCTCTTTGAATATGTTAATGGATTTGGTTCAGCGGGACTCGTGTTGTGTGGGACCGACTTTGGTGGAACCCGACTTGACTTGATGTCCTCAGACTTCCCCCTTCAGATTATCCCCGTGGTCCCGTAGTTGGTTGGATGGATGGATTAGTCTCACATCGCCTGTAACGGGCGATCCTTTGTGTTTATGTATCACCACCCCCTTCATCTCAACACCAAGATTTTGAGATTATAATGGGGCATGAGTGGTTTCAACATGGTATTAGAGTGAGGTTGTCCCACTGCGGGAGAGTGTTAGCGGATCTGGTAAAGCGGGACTCATGTTATATGGGACCAACTTTAGTGGGACCCGACTTGACTTGATGTCCTCAGACTTTCCCCCTTCGTATTATCCTCATGGTCCCGTGGTTGGTTGGATGGATTAGTCACACACCGCCTGTAGCGGGTGATCTTTTGTGCTTATGTATCTCCACCCCCTTCATCTCAACACCAAGGTTTTGAGATCATAATGTGGCGTGGGTGGTTTCAACAGAATATTCATTAAATATGGATCCCCAACAATGAACAATGATTGGATTATTATGAAATCATGAAAGGTTTGGGCATCCTTGCATCTTGAAAAGTGTACTCCCTTCATTTTTCTCTAAATTGTGTACAAGGATACCTCCAAGTTGTGTGCGCCAAGTTCCTTCTTACTTCCTCTTTCCCAGTTCTCCAGGTTCAAAAGATATATTCTAGATTTTGAGTTAATTAATTTTTATTTTTCTCTGCAAGTTAAATCAAATGTTGTAGTAAATTTCTCTTCATAGATCTAGTATCAAACTTCAACTCCAACAAATTCCACAACTGAGAAAAAACGAGGAAACCAAAAAGAAAATGATGTCAATCTTGGATGTGTTGATTCGCTGAAAAGGGAGGAACTCATGTAAAGGAATAACCTGGAAAGTGAATAAAAGGAAGAGGCTCACAACTATACGGGAAAAAAGAGAGGAATTGCTCCCCATTCACAAGCACATGCTATTAAGGAACCATGCCAACATACAAAGCTTTATCTTTAGTTGTACCCCATTCCAATCATAATCATTGCATTTATTGCACTTACACATTTTGTTACAGAAGGGATATTTAGGGCAAGGGGATAAGCAGGTTGTATTCCCCTTCAAATTCATTAACTCCAAGATAAGATAATACAAGCATAAGTCCAACCTATGGAATCTCCTCATACATATAGGAGGCCCGATGCAAAGGGCGTAATAGGAATAAAGGAAATAACAAAAACATAATGTCGTCCGTCCCGTCCTCAAGCCGCGCCCATATTCCGTGGGCGTCTCATATATACCCGTGCATAACGCTTGCCGATGATGAGGTCTTCTGCACTCGTATCAACACCTCAAATTCCACAACGACCTTGTCCTCAAGATCAAAATCCAAAAACTATCTTGATCTCCTCTACTTAGTTTCACATGGCCTCCTCGACTGGTTGATCCTTCCACTGGATGAGAATTTGTCGCACTGGGCGCCCTTATATGTCTTCAATCCATGAACTCAAAATCGTAGTTGGTTTCATACTGAGGGATTGAATCAACCAATAACCCGTCGGGTAATGTGGCTTGGAGGGGATGATCCCCCAATGCCTTTTTCTCGGCTGGGAGACATGGAAAACGTGGTGAACACGACTGTCGGAGGGTAGTTGTAGTTGGTAGGTCAGGTGCCCAATTTTCTAAGATCAGGAAGATACCAAAATATTGGAACGAGAGTTTGGGATGTAGACGTCTGACCAAGGAGCTCTGTCTATGTGGTCGCAGTTTGACGAACACCTTCTCGTCCGGTGAGAGTAGGGGTGTGCAAAAATAACTAAAGGACCGAGAACTGGATTGGAATTGAACCGAACCGAATAGTTGTCGGTTCCAAATAGGTTCGGTTCGGGTTCGGGTCTGGTTCCCATAATACTAGAACTGACAATTTGGTTTGGTTCCTGGTTCCAAGGGGTTCCAAGGGTTGGGTGCCCAGAACCGACCATAGAACCGAATAGCAATGCTAAAAAAATATTTTGAGACAATAGTTATAGTTGTATGACTAAATATGCAAAAATAATTGAGAATATAGTCATATGACTAAAAAAAATATTTATTGTACTCACGTAGTTGTATGACTTCAATATTATAGAGATTCGTAATTCAATTATTTTGAGACATTGGTACTTATATCACAAAGAATAATGAGTTGGAAGAGCCATACAACAACACTCCTTTATCCCACTATAGTGGGGTCGGCTATATGGATCCTTTGTCGTCATTGTGCCCTATCTTTTGTCAAAGAATCATGAGTTGGGAGAGGCATATTTTAATTACTTTGAGACGGGTAGAAACAAGGTTGCAGATGTCAGATGTCAGACTCATGTCGGTTTGAGTTTTTTATGTCGGATTGCGGGGGGTATATCGGGGACATTTCAAAATGTCGGATTGTATTGTCATATATATATATATATGTGTGTGTGTGTGTGTGTGTGTGTGTTTCATAATATTTTAAATTATTAATTAGATGGTAATTATTTTATCTGATTAAATGTAAACTAAAATTCATTAGAGAAAATTAAACTACTAACAAGTGTTTAATCGTATTTGATTGGTGTCATTTGGAGTCATCTTTTCACCAAATGCCCAACATAGATCTCTACATGCTATGGAAGAAGCACTAGGTATCAAGCTAAAACCTTCTGATGAATTAATTCTATAAAAAAATATAATTTTTTTGAACAAAAAAAACACAATATTGGGCAAACATTAGCCGACATTTTCCGCAATATTGGGCCGACATGTCCGACATGTCGGTCGCAATACTAGAAAACGCCAGAATTTTCATATGTGGTGATAACGCGTCGTTTCCCCCTCAAAACCGACATGTCGGACATGTCGCCCGCAATCTACAAGCTTGGGTAGAACTGAGAACCGAACATAAGCAAATGGTTCAGATCTAGTTATTATATAGATTAGGACTGTGGGTCGGTTCCGGTTCCAAAAGTTTAGAACCGAACTTATATGGGTCGGTTCTTGTTTTGGGTGGAATCGAGACGAACCAATCCGAGTTGCACCCCTAGGTGACAATTGGCCTGCTGGATCATGCGTTGTTGGGCACGTGCAATTGTACTTGGCATTCTCCAGGTACGTCGCACGGTATCGGTGGTGGTGGTCGTCCATAGACCGTCTGGAAGGGGTGATGCCCGTGGCAGACTAATAAGACGTGTTGTACCATAGTTTGGCCCAAGTGATCAACTGGGTCCACTATCGAGGTCGCTCAATTGCAAAACAACACAGATACGTGCCCACGCAACAATTGAGGATCTCCGCTTGCCCGTCTGTCTGGGAGAGGTATGCAATGTTAAATCGCAATTTGGTGTCCTATAGACAGAACAATTCCTGCCAAAAGGAGCTCATGAATACTGAATTGCAATGGCTAACGATGGAGCGGGAAAATCCGTGAAGGCGAACCACCTCCCCAATGAAGATCCTTGAAGCTGAGTTTGTGGTGTAAGGATGTAGAATAGGTATGAAATGCCCGTACTTGGCAAGCGGTTCACCACAACGAGAAGAAAATTATAGCCCTGAGAACAAGGCAAGAGAGTGATGAAGTCCTTGTTGATATCTTTCCAGACCAGATAGGGCACGGGTAGGGGCTGGAGCAGGTCGGCCGGTGCGAGCTCCTGACAGTTGGCCTTCTGGCACGTTGGGCAGTTGGTCACAAACTTTGCACGGTCTGCACCATGCCTCGCCAGTACAAGGTGGCAGTAAGACGCCGGTATGTCAGATAGGCGCCGGAATGTCCTGCTGTCGATGTGGCATGAAACTCGCAGAGCAGGTGGGGGATCCAAGATGACGAGTCTGCAACCATCAGGCGGTCATGGTAGTAGAGTTGATCTCTAACCAGACGGAAAGGGGGGGTGATGTCGGATCTCCCCGTAAATCTCTTATCATGGCGGAACAGTGGGGTCCCCCGTAGGTCTGCCTGAAGGGCACCCGCATCCTGCCAACGAGCATGGGAGACCAACGCCAAGGTCCTGACGTGCTTTTTACGGAGCAAGGCGTCTGATGCGGCGTTTGTGTTCCCCGTCTTGTACTCGATGGAGAACTGGTATCCAAGGAGTTTGGCAATCCAGAGTTGTTGTGCGGGGATCGTGACCTTCTGACTTCATAAATGGCGCAAGTTGATCTGTGCCCGCCACGAAGGCCCGACCAAGAATATAGGGTCGTCAGTATTGAACGGCGAGAACAAGGGCCCGGAGCTCGATGTCATGGGAGGATGTCGCCTCCCGCTGCCAGTCGGTGGTGAAGGCCTTGCTAAAATAGGCGATGGGACGTCCCCCTTGCATGAGGACCGCGTCAATCCCCTTCCCGAAGGCAGCACACTCAACGACAAATGGCTCGGAAAAATCCGGCATTTCGAGGACCGGGGAAGAGATGAGAGTGTGCTGCAAACAGTGGAAAGCCTCCTTGGTCATCGGGATCTAAGCAAACAACACCCCCTTCTTGAGGTCGGTCAATGGCAGTGACAACCCCCCATAATTACGGATGAAGCGGCGATAGTATCCTGTGAGACCCAAAAATCTGCGCACTGCTCTAATGCTCGTCAGAGACGACCATAGTAGGACAACATCATCCTTGGCGGGGTCCATGGCCAGCTCCGCGGCAGAGATAATGTGTCCCAAATACTCAATCTCGTCTGACCGAATAAGCTCTTCTTGTAGTGGGACACAAACTGTGATCCGCGAGCAGTTGAAACACGGTGGTCAGGTGGTCCAAGTGGAGTTGCCAAGAAGTGTTGTAGACCAATATCTCGTCAAAAACGCCAAAACAAACTTACGCAAGTGTGTCTGAAAGGCATCATTCACAATGGACTGGAAGGTGGCCGGGGCATTGGTTGGGTCGAAAGGCATGACGAGGAACTCATAGTGTCCTTCGTGGGTGTGGAACGCCGTTTTCGGCACATCCTCGGCCCGGACCGAATCTAATGCTAGCTCGAGCGTAGATGCAATTTCGAGAAGTTGCACCTTGTAGCTCACCCAACAACTGTAGGATGAGGGGAATCGGGTACTTGTCGGGAATTGTGAGCTTTCAGCTCCCGATGGTCCACACAGAATCTTCAGCTGTCATCCTTCTTTCGAACCAAGAGCACCGGACCAGAGAAAGGATTCGAACTCGGCTAAATGATGCTCACCTTAAGCATCTCGGCAAGTATGGCCTCCATAGAGGTCTTCTGATCATGGTTGTAACGATACGGGTGGACGGAGACCGCGGATACCCCTGGTTATAAAACAATGGAGTGATCCAGGGGCCAATCTGGGGGAAGCCCGTGTGGCTTGGAAAAGAGGGGGCCATGTCTGTCCAAGAGCCGATGGATGTCTGCATGCGGAGGGGGCTGCATCGGAAGGGCCATCACCGTCATCTTCTACGGGAGGATGAGGAAGTCGGGGTCGGCAGTCCGCAGAATAGAGCGCAGGCCAGCGGGAGAGCAGACCAAGGAGGGGTCCCCTTACATCTGGTAGGTGGCACCAGATGTCTCGAAAACTATGGTGATGCGACCCCAATTGTGCAGGATGTCACCTAACATGCGCAGCCAAGCCACGCCAAGAATGGCGTCAAGGCCCTCAAGTACGAAAATGTAGAAATCTGTCGTTCGAGAGTAACACCCGATCGTGAGGGACAGCCCCACGCATCGGCCAGCTGTTTGAGCACGGCGTTCGTTGGCTGTCACCGAGGAAAACATGGAAACCCGGGGCTGGCGTCACCGAAAGTTGATTCTCTGTCACAGGAGATGGGAGATAAAGTTGGGGCTTGCCTCACAGTCGATCATAAGGACCACGAAGTTGTCGTGAAGGGAAGCCGCCAACTTCATGGTACAGGGCCCAGTCAACTCCTGCACTGAATAGTAGGAGACCTCCAGGCGGTGGAGTAGAGCCGGAGGGTAGCCTCAAAGTCATCCTCGTCTAACTCCAGTGCCTCAAAGTCGGTCATGCCGATGTCGTCATCTTCGTCCCCAAGGAGCATTTTGAAATCCTTGTTCGGGCAGTCATAAGTGGAGTAAGGCCCTTTGCAGCGAAAACAAATACCCTTACTGCGGAGGCTCAATGAGGTGCAGAAGGAGGTCGGGCAAGGGCCGACCCGAAGCAGTGGGGGGTTCGGCAGGAGGACAAAGCAGAGCTGGTTGAGGCTTGAAAACACTCGAGCAGAGGGTCGACGAGGTGTTGGCGGAGCGGTGGGCCGAATCAGAGAGGAAGGTTGCAAAATCCTCTTTTACATAACGAGCTTGCTCCATAGCTCGAGTTAGTGTAGTCGGGTCGTGCACCCGCAGATGTGCCCGAATATGCGGTCATAGACCGGCAAGGAAAGTGTCAAAGTAGTGATCATCTAACAAACCCAGAACATGTGTGGCCACTTCGATGAAATCATCTATGTGGGAATTAACTAATTCCGTCTAACAAACATTGCTCAAACGCTCAAACGGTTTTCGAAATGATGTATGTCGTAACGCCAAAGTAGCTTGTCTTTGAGGGCCACCCATGATAGGGTAGGAGTGGATTGGCACAACCAAAGAATCCAATAGAGGGTCGATCCCTCCATGTAGATGGTCGCAAGGGGCGCCTTTTGGACACAGGGAGTCCCCTATAGGTCAAAGTACTACTTCGTGCGGACCAACCAGCCCATGGGGTTGGTTCCATCGAACACGGGAATGTCAAGTCGGCGAAGAAGGGGCGCTGATGGGTCATCTGGAGTCGGAGGAAACCCAATCGGACTCGGCGCACTACTGGTGGAGGCGGTAGAGGGGGCCGAGTGGGCTGGTGGATTAGTCGGCCGACTGAAGAGCAAGTGGATCTCCCGAACGACGATCTGAAGGTCAGAGAGGGTTGTCTCGACTTGATCAATGCGGTCGGAGAGACCCACAACCGAGGGTGGAGCGTCCTTGTCACGAGCCATGTGGCACGTCATGGGCATACGCTAGGAGAACAGTGACGGGGGAGGATCTGTCGACGAGGTAAACAGAGGATGCGCAGAGCAGTTAACGCGATAAAAGGGTTGATGGATGCGCGGAGCAGCGACAACAAGGAGAGGTGAGGGGCGGAAGGACGCACAGAGCTGTCGACGTGCTGGAAAAGATGGACGGATCCGTGAAGCAGTGACAACAAGGACCCGCGAGGGCCGCAAGCACGCAGAGGCAAAGAGGGGTCGCGCGGACGAGCGAGGAAGAAGACGCGCGGCGCGCGAAGGGCAAGTGGACCAAGAGTTACGGATCAGATGGTTAGTGCAAAGGGATACTCAGGTTCGTATTCCCCTCCAAATTCATTAACTCCAAGATAAGATAATACAAGCATACGTTCAACTTACAGCACTTCCTCATATATATAGGAGGCCCGGTACAAAGGGCGTAATATAAAATAAGAAAATAACAAAGTCATAAGATCGTTCATCCGGTCCTCAAGTCGTGCTCATATCCCATGCGTGTCTAGTGTACACCCGTTCATAACGCTTGTCGATGATGGGGTCTTCCGCACTCGTATCATATTTACTAATATTTCATTGAAGGATAAATCAAGGGGAACACCTCCCATAATATAAATAGACTGCCTTATTATGTCAAAAGACAAGATTCAACATTAATATTCTAGACAAAACTCATATCCTCATAAGTTAGAAACAAAGAATGCAGCCTAGGCTGCAAGCATCAAGAGAAAGATATGCATAACAGCTTATCCATTTTGATTGTTGTTTGTGGGCATGTGTGTTAACTATATGTCCTTCTTATTTAGTGACACTTTGTCAGACTTAATAATATTAATTATTAAAAATGATAATCGAAACTCTTACATACAATGAAAGTGAGGGGTGGATATTAAACAATTAAATCTCTAAGAAAAATCAATTTCAAATCATCATCAGGGAGTTCAAGATTCAATTTTGAGGTAAAAAATGCACTAAACATGCAACAATTCAAAAATATACAAATTGGATAATTATCAAAATAGCGCTCATCACATGTTACTACCATCCTGAATAGGCTGAGTACACTTTGAGAGCGAATGACCAACTTCTCCACAATTGTAACAAAACTTCTGTTCAGTAGCACCTTTCTTTTCTGGGCAATTCTTGAGACTATGTCCACGATGGCGACACAGCAGGCAAATCTGGGAAGTTAAACTTTGAATGATTATGCTATAGGTTATAGATGGATAGACAAAAAGGTATACAAAAGCAGGCCTCATATAAAATGATACTCGTGGCAATCTTTGTCATTCTCAAGGCACAAACCACTAGCTCCTTGTGATTGCAAACAAAAGGCAAATATTTTAATAATTTAATTATTCGTCATTGTTAAATTTGTTAGTGCATCGCATTCTAACCAATATTTTTGCTAATCGGTGTGAATTAGGCTTGTGTTACGAACTGCTAGTTCATAATTTAATTAGAAAGTGATGAACTGTCGGTTCAAAAATCTCTCGGTTCAAATTATGATCATAATCAATCAAGTTTATTCATCAAAACTGGCACATCTTAGGCTAGTTCATTACTTGTTCAAGGCATATATTTGTACACTCAATAGAAGAAAGGCAGAGTGAATCTAGAAAATATAGATGGCTGGGTCATGTAGAGGCTTCTAACGTAATGCATACTAGTCCAGAGTGGAATCTAGAGAGTTATAAGCAATTCAAGTGTGGAGAATACTAAAATAGTGTGGATGACCAGTAAATTGACGCGCGACAAATTTATAGATGATGGACATGTGATGCCCCAATATGCAACGCAAGCAACCACGACAAACCCTAAAATGAGGATGCAGATGAATGCATGTAGGCAATCAAAACGCATTCCAATGAACAAAAGGCTTACGACATAACCCTAACACGATGAAAATGCCAAAATGATTCAATCATGCAAGTATTTCAGACGTGCAATTAATTAAACAATATTAGTTTTAAAATCTCGTGCAAGTGTCGCAATTGATCACAAATATTGCAATGTAAGCAAGCAATAATTACAGATTAATTGAGATTATGCTGAAATTAAATGCAGGTGAATAAGTAATTCACAATTAAAAGAGTAACAAATCAACTCAATACGAGCAAAAAAAATCAAGAAATACAAGTGGCACCCATATAATGCAAAGGAAATGAAACTAAGATGCAAACTTACCGAGTAATTGGTGTCGGTGGTGGTGGGAAAAATTTGGTGGTGGTAGTGGCCGTCTGTAAGGAGGAATGTTGTTGTATAGGGTCAGTCAAGGGGGGGGGAGTTTTGAGGTGGCCATGATAGATAGCTTGGGGTGGCAGTTGGAGGGGTAGAAGAGATTTGTCAACTGTTGGAGGATCGTGAGAGGGCTGGAAGGGCTTGGGGAATGGAATCGTAGGTTTTAGAGGTGTTTTGAGGGGCTATGGGAGGATGTAGGAGGTGGAGGCGGAGCTTCCCGTGGTTGGGAGGGGGCTGTGGTTGGCCGTAGGGATGAAGGAAAGTGGGGGAATGTGGAGTCGAAAGCTGCAGGGGTGCTAGAAGCCAAGGAAGGCGGCGAAGGGGGAGGTTGAAGCTAGGGATGGTGGCGGCGGCTAGGGATGGCGGCGGCGGCTTGAAATGGAGGGTCCAGTGTAAGCGGCACCACCGGAGGGAGGTATGACCACCAGAGAGAGATGGGGATACCGGCGGGGGTCTTCGGCTTCACACCGAGGAGCAACAACCGAGCAGATTTGATTTTTTTGGAAGCCAAATTTCTTGATGCCCTAAAATCAAAAGAGGCGCATACACATAGGAGTGAGTTAGGTTAAAAGGGTTTGACGGCTCAGTTGTCCGATCGGACAACCTAAACTAGCTCTCACAATAGAGCTCCGAAAAAATAGGAAAAATCAAGTCGATCGCAATCGCAGGCTTTGATTGTCCATCCGTCGGTCCACAAATGAAGACAAAGACAAATATCTCAATGTAGCGTGATCGATCCCATCATAACTCTTACAAAAAGACTTGGATAATATGTAGAAGATTCTAGAAAGTCATTTTTATAGTTCAAGAAAGAAAAGAGTTTCTAAAGAGTTATTCAGCGCTCTCTTTCATCTCCCTCTTAAGTATTTGGTTGTGTGGGACGCTGAAGGATGGCTTGGGCACAGTGAATCCCAAGGACCATGGGCAAACTATTTACAGGCACGCCCAAACACGTGCAGTGGTTCAATTTTTGAGGAGGGGTGGAATATAGATTTTAAGCTCATACGAACATAAAAAACTTCAAGTGTTGATTTCTCCTCAACCGCTCAACAACATTCTAATCTGAAAGCGGTGTTAAACTCGACTAAAAAATACTAGATGGACTCTTCAACATAAGACTTTAACGGAGTTTGAAGGGAGTCCAATTTCTTCCAAACTGTCCTTTTAGAGCTAATTGTAAGAAACCTGGAGATCAGATCGAAGAATCATTGTTGCCATCAGAATCATGGAGAATAGATGAAGATTCAATAAAAATTTTGTCTCAATCAAAAAAATTTCCCTTTTTCAACATGACAGACACCGCCATAGCCGCCCTTCTCCAACCATACCGGCCCACTATAATTATATGTGATATTTCCAGACCACCCTTCAACAACTTTATAAAATGAGGTTTTGTTGTCAATATTTTCATCTAGAGGTGCCGACAAATTTCTTAGTCTAAGGATTTTGATAGCGAAGCAGAGGCGGCGAATATGAACACGTTCAAAATCTTGGTAAAAATTTATAGGGTCTCCAATTAACTTGACGAGTTTTGCAGCCATGTAAAAATTCGAGACTATTAAAAATTTGGTACATTGAGGAATTTTGCAATAGAATCAACAAGTCAACTTTAGATAGAATTTATTTGAGGCCTTAGAATTGGCAAAATTTTCTAACGCAATGGAGCTTACGACTTGGCCTTACGTTTGGCAAAAATTTTGGACATGCCTACAACTCAAGAGATTGTTAGGTGTGTTTCTCCCACCTAGTATCACGGTGCTCGCGCACATCAAACCGTTGGGTCCTGCAAAAACAACATAATTGATCGAAGTATTGTCGTATTTGACAACATTGACAGTATCTTTAGAATATTGCAGTATTCCGCGAAAACAACTTTGTCGTAGGATACCCGATCATACGGTTGTATTTAATCTCACACCTAAAACAAGGTGGGCGAAACGCACCTATAAAATTTCTCCTACAACTCAGCCTCATACTTGGCAGAATTTTCCTGTGTGATGAAGCTCATAGCATGGTCCCATATTTGGCAAAATTTCTTGATGTTCCTGCTCTGCAGCTTGGCCCCATATTTGGACAAATTTCTTGGTGGAACAGCCCTACAACTAGGTCATAGACTCGACGAAATCTCACAGCATCATGAAGCACATAGATGATAGCTCATCCTCTAACTTGATGGAAAATTACTGCTTAATGGAACGTACATTCATGGCTGAATAACTCGATATAATGAAACTTGTGCCTCAGCAACGGACTTGGCCACTTTCAACTCAAACTCTCTCCCTAAGATCATAACCGACGGAGTACAAATTTTCTAACTACACAAAATGAGAACCATGCTATTTTTGATTGTTTTGTGCTCAGGCTATAAGATCGATGAAAATTGGGACCCCTACTGATATATATGTATTTATATACGCTTGATCGGTAGTCCATTTGATTTTTTTTACCTTCTAATTCTTTTACATCAAAATTATTGTTCTCATCTCTCTTTTGATTGTGTGTGCACACAATGGGGATGGAATCTAGTAGGACGAGTTTCATATTGAGGTGTGTTAGGATTGAATGTCAAGGTATGTAAATGCTTGGAGAGGGAGGAAGCTTTTGAGGCCATGATAAAGGCTTTGTACCATGAGGTGAAAGAGCTCAAGGTAGAATTTGGCGCAATACTCAAAAACAAGTGAGTGAAGAGATCACTATGTCTACTAGTCCACAATTAGATATCCCCAAGTCAAAAGAGCAAGGGAGACCGGGGAACTGAACAACTTGTCCCACATGGGGCGGTATTTCCTCGCAATGGGAAACATGGATGGTGCGCTAAGGGTAACCACAATTTTCATGTGCCTTTTATATACAACATTATTATGGTCATGGCAAAGATATGATGTCTAAAATCGGTTCAATATGAAAGCTTGGGAGGAGTTTTAAGTACAATTCCTCCAGCAGTTCTACCCCGAGCATGCATAGGATGAAGCTCGAGTGAAATTTTATCGCTTGAAGCAAATGAGTGTCCTGGACAAAAAATATGTGAAAGAATTCTCAAATTTGTTGCTTAAAATTCTTTGGATGAGCATAGGGCACACACGAGGCGCACTCCGAGGCGCACATGAGGCGTGTCTGAGGTGCCCGGGGAACCACACCCACCTCTGCCTTGCAGATACAAGGCCCGGTGTGCCTGGTGCGCCCGACGCCTTTCATAACACAAGCTACAATAAAGAGGCGTGCATGGATTGTTGAAACCCATGTAGATACTTGAATCTTTTATCAAGTTCACTTCCTCAAGCCCAATTACAAAAGCAGTGGTAGGGAAAATTATGAGGAGTGCGACAATCAGAGTGGTGAGAATACATCAATCCTAAACTATAGAAAGAAAACAGGTGACTAGTGTGTGCACTACGAATAAAGGTAACTCTTAAAGTGCTATTTTGGTGAGAGACAACAGTGGACACAATTTTCAAATAAGGAAAAATTGGTATCTCTCATCCACTGTGATGAAGAACAGAAGAAACATATGAGAAGCGATTTGGTTAGTTGCAAATCTACAGCTTAATGAATAAGGTGAAGCATCCTAGTAAGAATAAGACTGAACCAGCAAAAGAGGATCAATTAGATAGTCATCTTGAAGGTGAACCGAAGATGAAACGGCTTGGTTCCTTGAAATCCCTCGGTCCAATTGTTAAAGTTGAAGAGCTCAATAGTGGCAAAGATGAAGTACCCAAGGAAGCTCATTCAAAAAACCGGGAAATAGATGTGATAAGCCCAAACACAACTCAGGGAAAGTATAAGAGTTACCGTATGATGAAATGGAGAGAATAGGAGATCATGAAGTAGATGGTTCGCATTGTACTAAGAATGAGCTACCAGGAAATACCTATACGCACACAAGTTTCCTAGGAGTGGCAAGGACGAACATATTTGGCACCATCATGATTGTGCAATTCCTATCAAACATAGGCATTGAGGCACTTAGGTGTATGACTGCCAAAGGTAGGGGAAAGTTGCAACCCAAAAAATTCCAAGAGTTGGTTGAGAAAGTTTCATGCTCAAGATGCGATAAGTACATCATTGGGATAGGTAGGGAAGAATGGCATAGACAATAAGTTCATGGCTTGTTTGCGAGATATTTTTGGTCACCGGAGGAAAGAAATCTCCAAGAAGGTCGAGAGAATGCTAAAGAGATGTAGATGAAGTCATGCAGAAATTTCTAGAGCAATTTAGATAACTTTAGCGCCACAAGCTTTTATAATATGATTATGGGTAATTAACAGGATGCACCCTCGAATTACAGGGTTTTGGCAAAATGCACCACAAACTGTTAAATTTGGCAAAATGCATCCCCAATTAGAAAAACTCTGGCAAAATGCACCCCCACCACCTCCCACTAGGGTGCAAAGTTTCAGCCTTTTTTCTAATTGGGGGTACATTTTGCCAGATTCAACAATTTGGGATGCATTTTGCCAAAACTCTACACATTTTGGGGGTGCATTTTGCCAAAACCCTACACAGTTTGGGGGTGCATTTTGTCATTTCACCTATGATTGATAATCTAGTCCACATTAAGATTCAAAGAGTTGTATGTTCTAGTGTAGAAAATATTCTAGAACAGTGTGGATTACTCGTAAGTCTTGTAAATAAACATAGAGAATGTATAGAAGATTCTAGGAAAGTAGTATAAATGAACTATTTTGAAGTCTTCCATTCTTTGGAGAAAATAGTCTATGAGGTCTACAAAAGGGAATTACTTATTTCATTTGTAATCACCGAGTTTTGAAGTTCAAACAAAAAGTAGCTCTTGAGTGTCTTCTATTCCTCTAAGTGTAGGAGAGTGAACACTGAGTTTGGAGGAGTAAATTGCAATTCCACACCGATCAGGAGCATGTGAAAACAATAATCCCAACAGGGGCGCCCCCCCCCCCCCCGACAACCACATGTGAAGACTCCATCAATCTCCCTTTTTGTCATCCTTACTGACCGCACGAAGAAGAGTGGCGCCTGCTCTCTCCTCACGAGATCCTTGATGATCGAATCCGCTCATTCACTCATGTGTGTCGTCCTTACTGACCGCACGGAGAAGAGCGGCCTTGTGCGAGCCCCGGTCCATCTGCCCTCGGCACGCCTGCAGTTTCTTCTCGAGTCATCCACTGCTCGTTCCATCGAGCCCAACCCCGTTTGGGAAATCATGTGGACCCACCAGAGGCCCGTAGTTCTCTCCCTTGGCCGCACCACCGTCGTGACCCGTCATAACTCCATGGACCCCTATTCTACCCGTCTTGCCGATCATCTTTCCACCTCTTTTGCCTAGCCCCTGTTAAAATTTCTTGATCCGCCCCTGAATCCCTGGACACTTTCATGTGTGCAAGCATTTAAACTATATTCATTACAGTATAAATTCCTTATGGGCCTCCAACGTTTGAGAAAATAAATAACTTTAGAGGAGAAGAGATTGTCGACCTTGTTCTTCTCCCAGCTGGCCTTTTCAGGACAGAGCTTGGCAACATGTTCCTTAGATTTGCATATGAAGCATCCATCCCCGGGTCTCATTCCAGGAAGTCTGAGCGGATGCTTCTTCAGATGACTGACACCCTTTCTCTTTTCTATTTTAGCCCTTATTGATGTCTGTCTCTTCTTCATCTTCTCCTTCTTCTTTTGTTTCTTCGCGCTTGGATCCTTGGGCGGCTCGGGCTTCGGGAAGAGATCAGGGTTCGCTGCGCGGAATCGCTTCCGCGCAGCTCTCTGCCTCTCACTCACCATCTTGATCAGATAACCGGCGGCCTTGTCCACTCGCTGGCCAAACCCTAATGATTATTTTCTTTACCCTGGTGAGGAGGTGAGGAAGAAGTTAAGGATAGAACTAACGGCGGCGACCTGAAGACCGTCGGCGGCGATAAAGATGATTTCTTCGAATCGTGTGGTGAGTTCCCGGGAGGATTTTAGGTATAGAGGCCCCCATTTATCGGGTTGATTTATACGGCGAAATGCGATAAACGCTCGAAAATCGTTTTTATTTGATTTCAAACTCCAAATGAAAAAATCGAATCAAAATTTGACCCGAAATTAATTTTGAGTCGATTTCAAGCAAAATATAAATCGCTGGATTATTGATTTGAGTTAACTCGGTTTAAAATTTTATTAAAAAATATAAATTTTTAAATTTCTAAAGAATTCAAAGCAGGCTCGGGACTGTATGGCTGTCACATTCCGCACGGCGCTGTGTATTCCGTCAAATTCTCGGCCACGGGAGTAGGAGATACTCCTTTAGGCCCTCACTCTCCGCCTTTCTCATGGCTCACGCAAAACGCGGGTAGTCATCTTGCCGTTCAAGAGAATAATTTTGGGGGGAATGCTACTCGCTTCAAGAGAATGAGCGCGGGTAGTCATCTTGCCGTTCAATTAGACTTCAAATTTTGTGTTTTTTTTTGACGAGATCATCGATGTTGGATATACGAGATCAACGGCTTAAATTTCACCCGCTCTGAGAGGAAGCAATGCTACCCGTACCCAATTATTATTCCTCCAATCCAGGGCTCCAGGCTTTCCCGAATCCCGCCGCTCGGCGAGAAGAACCAGGAACTGGAAGGGAGATCGCGCGACAGAACGAGAAGGTTTCTGGCATCCTGATCACACTCATTGTCGCCTCCTCATTTCTCTTGCAAGGTGTGTTTTTTGTCACGACCCGTCGGATAACATTTATCAGAGTACGCTACTGGCGGATCGTGATGCTGCAGGCATGGACAAAAGGAACTTCCGTGTCTGCTAGGCAGGAGCTTGAAATATGATATTAATTTTAAAATAGTTTTTTGGAAAGAGAAAGTTTAATTGTTTGCATATATATGTGCGGAAGCATTTTAAACATGTCAATGAATGGTTGATGTGCATGCATTTTAAACAATGCAATCAAAGTCACACACAGTGATGAAGAAAAATGTAACTGTAATAGACAGTAGTAGTAAACATGTCACAAATAAAATGATCTAGTACATCAATGGAAATCCTATCAGTTGTCCACGATACAAGAGAAAATAACTAACAATAACTAGTATACGATAACAGATCTGACTAGGGGTGTAAGCCGAAACCAACCAAACCGCCTAACCAAACCACACCAAACCAAACCGCATGGTTCGGTTCGGTTTTAGTAGCCCGCGGTTCGGTCACGGTTCCAATTTTTGAAAAACCGTATGGTTCGGTTCGGTTCACAGTTCGGAGTGTCAAACCGAACCGAGTCGAACCGAATCATATTAGCTTTAATTATATTTTATTTTATTAATGATACTTTATTTCATAAGCTCTAAGCCTAATTTATTAAAAATAAACAATATAATTATTAACTTTTACTGTTTTATGCTGAGTATAATATATTAATTAAGTCATGTCAGCACAACTATTTTTAACAATAAATTTTTTTCATTTGTTTTTAACTTCAACATTTTTCATTGTATGATAGATTCATGATTCAGTGTCACTTTCTTTTTATAGTACGGTTAAAGAGAGAAACAATCATTGATTACCTACACAAGTTCTATACATATGTCGGGATAGAAAAATCAGTTGGTGATTTTTTTTTTCATTATGACGATAACTTCGACAATGTCTTGGTCTAACATTAATACCATCATCAATACCCTCATCAATATTAGTATTGTCTTGTCAGTTCTCAGTAGCAAATTTCTTTTCTTTTAAGTATTGAACCACTCAAACCGAACCGAACCAAATCGAACGGTTCGGTTTGGTTCCAATGGTGTTCGTGGTTCGGTTCAGTTTCAAAATTTTAAAACCACGCGTGGCTGGTTCGGTTAGCGGTTTTGATCAAAAACCGAACCAAATCAAACTGTTACAGCCCTAGATCTGACGATAAAAGAGAACAAACACATAGAACCTGATGTAACAAGTACAAAAGAGAAAACCTCTGAGCAAGCGGTAGCTGAACGAAGAGCAGCTCAGGGAGCAGGCGGCGCTGTCATGAACTCTAAGACAAAAAACAAACAGAAGGAAAATGGCTCAGAACATAAAAACTAAAAGTAAACATATAATATTCTTATGTTTAAGTAGAGGAAACAAGCGAAAGAAAAGCAACTAACTGATGTTTAATTGTACTCTAGCCTACTTCGGAGTTAGCTTAAATTCCATTCACACAATGACATAAGCGATACAATGAAAAGGGTTCGCGTCTCAATTTGATGTACATGATTTTAAAAAAAGTTTAATTGCAAGGTTTATCAGCGCGGTGCTTGCAATGACCATCTACTGGTTTCCGTTATCAGTTTGGTGGGAGCTCGATTCAAAGCGTCACATCAAATCGACACCTCCTTTCAATGTTTGCCCATGACGAATAGTGAATTAGGGATTCATGTCTTGGAGATTCCTATCACAGCTAAACAGGTCATAAAACGCACGACACCGATCTATAAGGGTATACATTTCATAATATAAGAGCAATAATAAATAAATTTCACGTTTGTAAGCGAGAGAGATTTCTCTACTTGTCTTTCAGGTGAAACTGAATGGCTGGCGGCGGCTAGACGGTGCTAGCAAAAACTTAGGAGCCTTAGAACGACCTTCTTAAGATCACGCAACCAAAATGACCTAAAAAATTTTCTACGCTTGCATAGACATTATAAAAATTTTAGAGATGCACATAAGAGTTTTCTTAGAAGTTTACCTCCCTTAGGAGCAAGGGGAGAGGAGTTACCACGAAGGATCGGGAACTCGGTGGCGCTCGGGTGACGGAAACCCTAAATCGGAGAGGGCTTCTTCACAAACCGCCAATCAGAGCGACGAACGGTACAAGAAAAAACACAATTACGGCAAGGGTTAGTCGATTGCACGACGAACACGAGTTGATCGACGCTAATAATTTTGTTGAAAAGCGAACACTAACAACCACATCAAAGTAAATTCAGAAAAGAGGGAAAAAGAGGGATTCCTTATCCCAAGAGATCGAAAACGGACTCAGAAATCCGAGGAGAGGAGGGTCCGAGAAAAACTTTAGGAGATCCCCTTGCAAATCACCGACCACAACGCAGTGGGAGAGGGATGGAAGGTTGCCTTCACTTGGAGGGGAAGGAGGAAGAACTGTTGTGGTCGGCCCCAGGAGGAGGAAAAACTGTCGGCCCTTAAGGAGGTGGTTGCCGACTCCAAGGAGAAGCGGGAGAGCAAGACGGGGCGACAGAAGCAAGAGGAAGGGGCGCCGATACTAGAGAAGGAGGTTTCTTGCCACTAGGAGACGGATCGGGACACCCAGAGGCGAGATCGAGAGCAGCGAGTCGAGGGTTTGGTGGAGACGGGTTGCGGCTGCTGGAGAAATTGGATCGGGATAAGAAGCGGGGTATCGGGTGGCTCACAGGTTTAAGAGGGAAGGAATAGGGTTTCTTTTTTTCATTATAAATATAATTATAATAATTATTATTATTATGAGTTGTTACATTCTCCCATACTTAGGAAGTTTCGTCCCGAAACTTTTCTAAGAATTCTCTGAATGAGGCCAAAGCGACAAAGATTCGAACGACATATACTCCAAGCACAAACTTGCAATTCAATGCATGAGAACTAACTATTGAAAAATACTGAAATAATAAGAAAGTCGGGCGCAGAGACTTACCAAAAATCAAGAGAAGAGTTGTGGATACTTGCTGTGCATGTCAGATTCGAGTTCCCAAGTGTACTCCTCAGCCCTGCCATGCACCCAAAGTACCTTCACCATAGGAATAGTTCTCTTGTGAAGCTTGCGTTCTTGATACTCGACGATTTTAGCGGGCTCGACCGGATAGGAAAGATTGGCTTCAAAAATCACTGGAACTTCTTCAATGACTCGGGTAGGATCACGAAAGTACTTCCGAAGCTGGCTAACATAGAAGACATTGGTAAACACCGGCCAAAGATGCGGGCAACTCCAGACGATAAGCAGATCCTCTAACACACTCTGAAATAGCATACGACCCCACGAACCTTGGGCTAAGCTTGTGATGGCGGCCAAACCGCTTCACCCCAGGGGAAGGGGAAACCTTCAGGAATACTTGATCACCCACGGAAAATTCTAACGGACGGCGATGCTGGTTTGCATACTTCCTCTGTCTTTCAATGAAATGACTAAGCTGAAGACGAGTCTTCCTCGTGGCTTCTTCCATTTCCTGAAGCAACTCAGGCCCCAAAACAACTTTCTCACCAACTTTTGACAAATAGAGCGGGGTCCTACAACGACGACCGTATAACACTTAGAAGGGGGCCATCTTAAGACTCTCTTGATAGCTATTGTTGTAGGTGAACTCGACCAAAGGTAGGTTCTCATCCCAAACTCCTTTTAAGTCCAAAATATAACACCGAATCATGTCTTCAAGAATCTGATTAACCCTTTCGGTCTGACCATCGGTTGTTGGATGATAAGCAATGCTCGGGTTGAGCTCGGTGCCCAAAGCTTGCTGAAAGCCCTTCCAGAAGTGCGATACAAATCTCGAGTCACGATCAGATACAATCCGCAGAGGAATCCCATTGAGTCTGACAATCTCTACAACATAAATTCGAGCCAACTTATTGGTGGAATGACCTTCCTTGTACAGGATAAAGTGAGCCACTTTAGTCATGCGATCCACTATGACCCAAATCGTGTCATGCCCTCTCGGAGTGCGGGGCAAACCCGTGATGAAGTCTATAGAGATATCTTCCCACTTCCATTCAGGGATAGACAGTGGCTGCAAAAGGCCACCAGGGCGCTGACGCTGGGCTTTCACCTTCTAGCACGTCAGACATCGAGAGATGAAGCGAGCGATATAACTCTTCATATTAGGCCACCACACGATTTGTTTCAAGTCATGATACATTTTATTATTTTCTGGATGCCCAGAGTTGCGGGATTCATGAGCTTCTCGACAAATACTATCAAGCAATTCAGGAACATCGAGAATACATAGGCGATCTCGGAAACACAGAACATCATCAGAGATGGAGAAATATAGGAGAGTTCCAAGTTCAGCACTTTTGCGAATGCGCTGGAGTGCGGGATCAGATGGCTGTAAATCTTTCACCTGCTCTACCCATAATGGACTCAAAACCTCTTCATGACCCTCAGGTGCATGGATATGCTCATCCGATCGAGGTCATCAATCAAGGCTATAAGAATACCTGACATGAGCACACAGGCGGCAATAGAAACATGTTGTCTCAATGCATCTGCCACTGAGTTGGCTTTACCAGGAACATACGTGAGCTCCAAATCATAATCCGCTATGAATTCTAGCCAATGCCTCTGACGAAGATTGAGATCTTTCTGAACGAAAATGTACTTCAAACTCTGATGGTCGGTGAAGAAGTGATAATTCACGCCATAGAGATAATGACGCCAATGCTTCAAGGCAAACACCACCGCAGCAAACTCCAGATTATGAGTGGGGTAGTTGCGTTCATGAGTCTTCAACTGCCTCGACCCATAGGCAATAACATGATCCTCTTGCATCAGTACACATCCCAAGCCAACTCTAAAAGCATCAGTATAAACTGAAAAGTCTAACCCCTTTGACGGAAGAGCCAAAACTGGCGCTGAATACATCCCAAGCCAAAGTTTAACCAATCAAGGGGATGATCACTGCCTCGCACGGCTAGAAGTCCAAACAAAGTTCTAGTCGAGATCTTTTGCGAGATTCTGAAGTTTATATTCTCATACCCTTATGGTCTTATTTATAGGAAAACCAAGGGGTGGGGAGGTCTTATTGATAGCCAGACTCCTATCGGCAACTTGGATACCTCTGGGGAACTCGCCCGACTTGGGAGAGTATTTGGCCTAGTCGCCCACCTAGCAAGTATGCAAGTAGAGCTCATCATACTCGCTCAGGCCTTCAACAGTCTTGAATGCTGACTCTGATCTCTGTCTTGATCAGCTGACTTTGAATTCTTTCTGACCTGGCTCTGAGTGGGTCCACCCTCGACGAATATGGGTTGTACACAATCCCCGCTCTTTGTGAGCAACGTAGGAACTCAGAAAGAAACATCCAACGCTTATTCTACGAGCTGCTTCTGGCTAGTATCTGAACTACTCGCGACCTATGGATGTCTACAGAACCCTATAAATAGGGGGTGACTCATCTTTGAGACACACTTTCTGAACTCGCACTCCATGTCGAAATTTGCTGAGCAAGTGTACAATTCGAGTATTGTCGCTCTGACGGGCTACTTCAATCCTAAGAAGCCGAAGAGGCCGTGAGATGGCGATGATGTCGCCGACCTCACTCCGCCAAAGAAAAGAAATTGAAGAAGATTAAGAAGAAGTCGCTAGCTTCCAAAGAAGACCATCCTCTTCCCGGTACTGAGGACGTCGTCACTCCTGGCAACAATCCAAAGATCCTCACTAACACTCAACTGTTGTGTGAGGAACTTGGCCTGGGCGACCCTCCAGAATAGCCTGTGCTTGAATCTTCTCATCCTCCTCCGCCGACTTCTCCCCCTGACTTGGACCTCATCGGGTCCCAAGCCCATCTATAGTCGATCCTCGCTGCTTCGCAAGGTTAGCACCTCACTGATGGTTGCTTTTGAGTCACAATATATTTCTTACTTGTCGATATACTGCTGTCTTTCTGATACTCGTAGCCCCATCGACGTCGACCGGAGCTTTCGACGAACATCAATCCATTAATCCTCTACGATCATTCCCTCTAGTCGCGCTTGAAGCCCAGCAAAGGTCACGACCAAGTCACTCAGTCCGGATCAACCTCAGCTCCAAGAGACTTCCAAAAAAACAAATCCCCGAGGCGAGAAATAAGGACCCTTATGCGGAGAAGGCCTCACAACCTGGAGAGAGCAAGGCCCATGATCCTACGACAGGCTCGTCCCAGCCGATGACAATCACTCCTCTGTCGGCATCGCCTCCTCCTTTGCCTTTGACTTCCGTTGCTCGTCCTGAATGTACAACCCCGTATTCGCAGAGTGGGGTCCCTTCGACAAGCGTAGAGCCAATTTTAAGTTTTTAAGCTTTTTTAGAGATTTTGGACTCTTGGTGGCCAATTTTGGCTTGGCCTTGGAAATATACTATTAGGGGGAGGAAAAATCTGCATCTCCCCCCGGGCTTGCTATCCGCGAGGTAGGAGCGGTACTCCGGACGGAGGCCAATGCCTCACCCCCCAGCACCCCTGCCCCTTGGGCGAGCTCGGCCGGCGGCCTGGAGCTCTCCCGGGCGCCCTGCCCCTTGGGCGAGCTCGGTCGGCGGCCTGGAGCTCGCCCGGGCGCCCTGCCCCTTGGGCGAGCTCGGCCGGCGGCCTGGAGCTCGCCCGGGCGCCCTGCCCCTTGGGCGAGCTCGGCCGGCGGCCTCGAGCTCGCCCGGGCGCCCTGCCCCTTGGGCGAGCTCGGCCGGCGGCCTGGAGCTCGCCCGGGCGCCCTGCCCCTTGGGCGAGCTCGGTCGGCGGCCTGGAGCTCGCCCGGGCGCCCTGCCCCTTGGGCGAGCTCGGCCGGCGGCCTGGAGCTCGCCCGGGCGCCCTGCCCCTTGGGCGAGCTCGGTCGGCGGCCTGGAGCTCGCCCGAGCGCCCTTCCCCTTGGGCGAGCTCGGCCGGCGGCCTGGAGCTCGCCCGGGCGCCCTACCCCTTGGGCGAGCTCGGCCGGCGGCCTGGAGCTCGCCCGGGCGCCCTGCCCCTTGGGCGAGCTCGTCTCGAGTGTCCAAGGTGGGGGTAAGGGGGAGGAGCACGGTTCGGCCTCCACCTCCCCCCTGGACCTCTTGTTGCCATGTTTACCATCGTACCCCCGGGGTAGAAATTATCTCTCTACCCCCCGATGTGGAGGTTTGTTATTGGCTCGAGGCTTTTTGTCCTAAGGGCATTTTGGACATTTTCCCCCCAAGGCTTGGAAAAACTATAAATAGACCCCCTTGGGTACCTTTGGAGAGGCATTGGTTTTTGGCTTCCTCCTCCCTAGTTCTCTTCTTGGTAGAGTTGAGAGAACTCTCTAAGGTACTCATCTCTGCCATCGGTAAGGGAGGGTAAGGGAGGGGAAGTGTTCTTGTGACCTTCCGGATGTGTGGTGGGACCTCCACGCAAGAGCCGAGGGTCTGTTCCTAGTTTCCCAAGTCTTTGGTCCGTGACGTTCCTCCGAGTGTAGTAGGTGTGAGGTCACCCCTTCCTCAAGGGTCGAACTCCATAGAGACCAAGTTTTTGGTTTCAACATTTTGGTGCGGTGAGCGTGGAGAGTGACCAGCACAGAAGATCTTGGGAGAGTGTCATGACTGGAGATCAGGGAGGTGGTGACGATCTCGGCGAGCTCCCCAACCCTGGACCCTTCGTGGGAAGGGAAGAGTTCATGACATCCATCCAAGGCATCATGGGGATGCTCCGAAGTTTGGCTCCTCGGGGTGGTAGCTCCACTCCAACCCCTCAGGATCTAGCTCCTCCTCCCTCGATGAGTCAACTCCCAGGGGGCAAGGAGAGATCACCCCAGCAGGGGGAGAAGGAAGTGCCCCAGGAAGGCGACCAGGGAAGGAAAGGATGTGAGAGGGGGTCAAGCGAGACCTCCTCGGCTGGGAGTTGTTCCCCAGCCCGGCGAGTGCTAGCCCTCCAGGCGAGCAGGTCGCGCGAGTAGAGGTTGCGAGAGCACCCCTCAGGGGGTCACCTTTCAGCGAGCTGATCATCTCTGCTCCCGTTCCTGAGGGGTTCAGAGAGCCAGATATGGCTTACTATACCGGGAAGGATGACCCCGTCCAGCACCTGCAGTGGTTTGAGGATGTCATCTCCATCAGGCCGATGACGGATGCCTTCAAGTGTCGTCTCTTTGCGATCACGTTGAAGGAGAAGGCGAGGGACTGGTTCCATCAACTCCCTCCAAGGTCCATCTTCGGGTTCGAAGACTTCAGTCGGAGCTTTCAGCTTCGCTTCTCCACCTCCAAGAAGAGGAAGAAAGGTCCTGAGTCCCTCTTCCTGATAAAGCAAAGGGCCGAGGAGTCGCTGGCCCACTACGTTGACAGGTTCTAGGAGGAGGTCCTTGACATCCAGGAGGTGCCAGGGTATGCTCTCCAGATGGCCTTCACCGTCGGGCTGAAGGAGGTCTTCTTCAAGATGAGCTTGACTCGGAAGGCCCCCCTTTCCTTCGAGAAGCTGATGGAGAGGGCGGCAGAGGAGATAGCTATGGAGGAAGCCAAACCGGCCTTTGTGAAGAAGTTGGCAAAGTTGACAGAGGTGGAGTCAAAAGAGCAAGGTGGCTCAAGGCACCAGGAAGGAAGACGGAGAGAGGAGCAGAGAGCTCAGGGGTTCCAGGGACAGGAGGGTCCGGAGCCAGGCTGGAGGCAGCATAGAGGACCTGCCCATGGTCCAGGAAGAGCTCTCGTCCAGGATGGGGGGAACTTTCATGGGGGCCAAGGGAGGTTTAACTTCTAGAGGCAAGCCCCAAGACAGCTCCTTCCCCTACCCCAGCAAGCAATGGCGATTGGTCGGAGGGAGAGGAGGAATCGCAGGGGGAAAGGGGGAGGCAGAGTAGAATTACCATACTGCGACTTCCACCAGTTAGAGGGTCACACTACAGCTACCTGCCCCGAGTTCCTGGAAGTGAGGAGGACGAGAGCTCCAGCCCAGCAGCAGTCGGAGCGGATCGAAGCTCTGCCCCAAGGAGGTGGAGAGGAAGACATATGTGAGGATCGGGTCGACGAAGGACACCGAGGAGGAATAGCAGTGATCCACGGTGGAGTGGGGATCGAGGCCACTCGGAAGGCGAGCCTCCATGTTATGTACCAACGGAGCGTCACTTCGACATCCCAGACCCCGCCCCCGGAAGAGAAGATCACCTTCTCGGTGAAGGACCTGTCGGACCATGAAGATCCGTTCTGCGATGCGCTGGTCATAAAGACAGCCATCGAAGGCTTCACCGTCTCTAGGATCTTGGTTGATAACGGAAGCTCGGTCAACATCATTTTCAAGAAGGCGTTCGAAGGGATGAAGGTGGAGCCAAGGAGGATAGTGACGTCGGATGGGCCTCTGTTTGGATTCTCAGGGGAGAGGAAGGAGGTGGAAGGTGGAGTCGGACTCCAGGTGAAGTTAGGAGGGACCTCAAGGAACTGCAGGTTCGTCATTGTTGACGCTCCAAGCAGCTACAATGCCATCTTCGGAAGGCCCCTCATCAGCGCCTTCCGGTGTGTGCCTTCATCCTTCCACCAGTGCCTCAAGTTAAACTCAGATGGGATCCAGGGAGACTCCAGGATGGCAAGGCAGTGCTACGTCACGGCAGTCAACACCATCTCTTGGTTGGCTAAGGCGGAGGAGATGGAGAAGATCATGGAGAGCCTGAGCAGGATGGAGGTGTCCAGTGGGCGAGAACCTGAAGGTGACTACCATGCTCGAACCCCCTGAAGAAGCCTCGCCTCGGCGGAGTCATGTATCTTGTTTTTCTTTATGTTGTAATGAGTCCAGCCTCCGACCGGTAGAGTCGGGAGGGTCATGTAACCCAACTTGTTTCCCCTTTTGAGGATGTTGAATTTTGGCAGAGTCCAGGTGACATGCCCCGTCCCCAAGTCCCTTAGCTCCGAGATGATTCCGCTGTCAGGCTCTCACTAGCTGGCGGGGCAGGTTGATCTCTCGTGGAGCCCAAGTCCCTTAGCTCCGAGATGATTCCGCTGTAAGGCTCTCACTAGCTGGTAGGGAAGGTTGATCTCTCGTGGAGGCTAAGTCCTTTTAGCTCCGGGATGATTCCGCTGACCAGGCTCCCACTAGCTGGCAGGGCAGGTTGTTCTCTCGTGGAGGCTAAGTTCTTTTAGCTCCGGGATGATTCCGCTGTCAGGCTCTCACTAGCTGTCAGGGCAGGTTGATCTCTCGTGGAGACTAAGTCCTTTTAGCTCTAGGATGATTCCGCTGCCAGGCTCTCACTAGCTGGCAGGGCAGGTTGATCTCTCGTGGAGACTAAGTTCTTTTAGCTCCGGGATGATTCCGCTGCCAGGCTCCCACTAACTGGCAGGGTAGGTTGATCTCTCGTGGAAGCTAAGTCTTTTAGCTCCGGGATGATTCCGCTGTCAGGCTCTCACTAGCTGGCAGGGCAGGTTGATCTCTCGTGGAGGCTAAATCCTTTTAGCTCTGGGATGATTCCGCTGCTAGGCTCTCACTAGTTGGCAGGGCAGGTTGATCTCTCGTGGAGGTTAAGTCCTTTTAGCTTCGGGATGATTCTGCTGACCAGGCTCTCACTAGCTGGCAGGGAAGGTTGATCTCTCGTGGAAGCTAAGTCTTTTAGCTCCGGGATGATTCCGCTGCTAGGCTCTCACTAGCTGGCAGGGCAGGTTGATCTCTCGTGGAGGCTAAGTCCTTTTAGCTCTGGGATGATTCCGCTGACCAGGCTTCCACTAGCTGGAAGGGCAGGTTGATCTCTCGTGGAAGCTAAGTCTTTTAGCTCCAGGATAATTCCGCTACCAGGCTCTCACTAGTTGGCAGGGCAGGTTGATCTCTCGTGGAGGCTAAGTCCTTTTAGCTCCGGGATGATTCCGCTGTCAGGCTCTCACTAGCTGGCAGGGCAGGTTGATCTCTCGAGGAGCCTAAGTCCTTTTAGCTCCGGGATGATTCCGCTAACCAGACTCTCACTAGCTGGCAGGGCAGGTTGATCTCTCGTGGAGGCTAAGTCCTTTTAGCTCCGGGATGATTCCGCTGACCAGGCTCCCACTAGTTGGAAGGGCAGGTTGATCTCTCATGGAGGCTAAGTTCTTTTAGCTCCGGGATGATTCCGCTGACCAGGATCCTACTAGTTGGCAGGGCAGGTTGATCTCTCGTGGAGCCTAAGTCCTTTTAGCTCCGGGATGATTCCGCTGACCAGGCTCCCACTAGCTGGCAGGGCAGGTTGATCTCTCGTAGAACCTAAGTCCTTTTAGCTCCGGGATGATTCCGCTGACCAGACTCCCACTAGCTGGTCGGGCAGGTTGACCCCTCGGGAGGCTAAGTATTTTCACCTCGAGGCTGTCTCGTCACCCAGGCTCCCATTAGCTGGCATGACAGGTTGACCCCTCGGGAGGCTAAGTGTTTTCACCCCGAGACTGTCTCGTCACCCAGGCTCCCATTAGCTGGCATGACAGGTTGACCCCTCGGGAGGCTAAGTGTTTTCACCCCGAGGCTGTCTCGTCACCCAGGCTCCCATTAGCTGGCATGATAGGTTGACCCCTCAGAGGGGCCTTAAAACCTTTCAAACCGCGAGAACGAACTACACTCAGTGAATACGTTGGGTTGGATGTTTCTTTCCGAGCTTGTACCAACCTCGAAAAGAGCGGGGATTGTGTACAACCCCGTATTCACAGAGTGGGGTCCCTTCGACAAGCGTAGAGCCAATTTTAAGTTTTTAAGCTTTTTAGAGATTTTGGACTCTTAGTTGCCAATTTTGGCTTGGCCTTAGAAATATACTAGTAGGGGGAGGAAAAATCTGCATCTCCCCCCGGGCTTGCTATCCGCGAGGTAGGAGCGGTACTCCGGACGAAAGCCAAGGCCTCACCCCCCCAGCACCCCTGCCCCTTGGGCGAGCTCGGTCGGCGACCTGGAGCTCGCCCGGGCACCCTGCCCCTTGGGCGAGCTCGGCAGGCGGCCTGGAGCTTGCCCGGGCGCCCTGCCCTTTGGGCGAGCTCGGCCGGCGGCCTGGAGCTCGCCCGGGCGCCCTGCCCCTTGGGCGAGCTCGGCCGGCAGCCTGGATCTCGCCCGGGCGCCCTGCCCCTTGGGCGAGCTCGGCCGGCGGCCTGGAGCTCTCCCGGGCGCCTGCCCCTTGGGCGAGCTCGGCCGGCGGCCTGGAGCTCTCCCGGGCGCCCTGCCCCTTGGGCGAGCTCGGTCGGCGTCCTAGAGCTCACCCGGGCGCCCTGCCCCTTGGGCGAGCTCGTCTCGAGTGTCCAAGGTGGGGGTAAGGGGAGGAGCACGATTCGGCCTCCACCTCCCCCCTGGACCTCTTGTTGTCATGTTTACCATCGTACCCCCGGGGTAGAAATTATCTCTCTACCCCCCGGTGTGGAGGTTTGTTATTGGCTCGAGGCTTTTTGTCCTAAGGGCATTTTGGACATTTTCCCCTCAAGGCTTGGAAAAACTATAAATAGACCCCCTTGGGTACCTTTGGAGAGGCATTGGTTTTTGGCTTCCTCCTCCCTAGTTCTCTTCTTGGTAGAGTTGAGAGAACTCTCCAAGGTACTCATCTCTTCCATCGGTAAGGGAGGGGAAGTGTTCTTGTGACCTTCCGGGTGTGTGGTGGGACCTCCACGCAAGAGCCGAGGGTCTGTTCCTAGTTTCCCAAGTCTTTGGTCCGTGACGTTTCCCCGAGTGTAGTAGGTGTGAGGTCACCTGTCACAACCCGCATTTTCCCAACATTTAAAATGCTATCAGAGTAGGGAAAGCTACGCGTTGCGATGCCACGTCACGTAGGGGGCGTCTACTGACGTTAAGGCAATTCATCCTTCTCCGCAGTTCAAGAAATATTATCATTAACTCAAGAGATTCAAGTAAAATTTATGCAGAAAAAATTAACAAGCCGCGTCCCTCGGCTTGGTGGATCAACTAGTCCACGCTTTTAAAAATATAGTTTTACGCAGCGGAAAAATACTTGATTTAACTACTTAGTGGCCTAAGTGAACATGAAGACTTAGTGAGGTGCACCATGCCAGATCGAACGTGTGGATTTACCATATATAAGAAATAGATTTATCACGCGTAGAAAATAGTGAGATTAACATTTCAAAACATATTATGCAATGCAACAATTGCCTTAACATATCTAACAAGGGGGAGTCATAAATCCCACCAATATCCAACCATTCCAGAACAAGCGTTCAAAAGTGAACCATAAGTAACAGCAGCAGTTGAAGCAAAAAAAAACTAACTAATCGACTCCACGGGCGTCAACACCTGACACGAACCCATGGGCCGACAAGTCCACAGAAACTCTACCTCAAAGAGTCAGAAGACAGCAACTAAAACAGCTCTGCACTAACACCTGCTACTGTCCAGAACCTGAGGCATTCAAAGAAAGAACACCTCAGAAACAAGTACAAGTGGTGCAGAAAAAGAAAGTAAGCAAACCTCCGCGAGACCGGAGGGAAACAGGAGCTGCAAGGGTCAGTCATGACAAGCTAGCAGCAAGAAATCGACAAGAAATGAAATAACAGGAGTATCTAATCAGTAAAAATAAGCTCACCAAACAAAGGAGAGAACACAGGCGATGACAAAACTCGCCATAAGCAAAAGAAAAGCCATCCGTTTTCAAATTATTAATCATATTACTCTTGTTCAGAATTATAGAGACTGATCAGCTCATCAAAAAAAAAGGAACGCGTGCGGGGATATTCCATCTCACATCGTCACGAGTTTCCAACAGATATAACATTTTAAATGAGAGCGTGCGGGGATATTTCATCTCGCATCGTCACGACTCTCCAAACAAATTCATATTTTAAAAGGGGCATCGCACCGGTGGCACCGCCAACATCGTGTACGATCCCCAACATATTTATCATTTCCCAAGCAAAGGGGCAAGACCCATCAGAACATAACATAACCTTTCAAATAACAAGGTGAGGAAGAGAAAATTTTATTAAGCAAAGGGCTAAGCAGACAATGAAACTAGCATAACCGAAATTAATGGAGCAAAAGAGAAAAAAGGAGGGGTAATATGTCACAGTTAAATCAAAGCACCGGCTTAGAGCGGTTATATGGAAAAGGGAAAGAGCAAGGGCAAGAACACCACTTGCCTTAGGTTTTGCTGGAAAAACTCTCTGAATCGCTCCCCGTTGTAGATCGGGTTAAGAGAAGACGAGAGGAGTCAAGATCTACAAGAGATCGGGCTAAAAGAGGTTAGGGCACAAAAGACCTAACAAAAAAGTTTCACGAAACGGACAACGCTTACCACGAAAACGAAGCTCTCTTCGAGAGCTTTCCAGATCTATCCTCAAACTGAGAAACCGAGCACTGGAGCTCCGTCGGCGGTCACCGGAAGCCTTACGGACAAGAAAACTCACGCTCTCGCTTTTCTCTCTGGTTCGGCTGAAACTGGGAAAGGAGGAGGAAATTTGGTTATCTCAACCTATTTATTCTCAGCCAAGGTCATTATAAATTGCATAATAGGGCATTACCTAGGATATATAAATTGTTTTGAAGTTTTAAAACGAAAGGGGCAGTTTTCGAAATTCCTACGCGCAGCCACACGAGAACGACAAATAGAGGGTCAAGATGGCTTTATTTTGAAAAGTCGCCAACATGAAAGTTGTAGATCTCGTCGAGACGAACAACTTTGATGTTCAACACTTTTTAATTAGGAGTCGTTTTGACCCCCAAATCGTCGACCGAAAAGTCAGTACGCACAGGACCCAAATCGTCGACCGAAAGTTGCAGATCTCTGAGCTCCGCTCAGAGATCTCTGAGCTCCGCTCAGAGATAAAAAATATAGGCTATAAAATTTATATCTCTGAGCGGAGCTCAGAGATAAAATTTAGGCTATAAAATTTATATCTCTGAGCTCCGCTCAGAGATAAAATTTAGGCTATAAAATTTATATCTCTGAGCTCCGCTCAGAGATAAAATTTAGGCTATAAAATTTATATTTCACATGCTATTACGAAGGCCCAAACGAGTGCCGAAACGGACGAAATTCGCGCTGTAGGCGAATGTCGACGCTACAAACCTAACGGCGAAGTCGGAATCAAAATCCGACGCACCGATCTTGAGTTATAGCCTAACGAAGTTAGGATAATTTATAAATTATTTAAAACTTCAAACGCGCGCCGAGCCTCCAAAAATGCTCGGATCGTGACGAAACTTGACGAGCAAATCAGAAATTATATAACTTAGCTTCCCGATGTAAAAAAATTTTGGTTCCGACGCATAAACCTAAAATATAGCTGGTCAAACCCAACAGACGCAAAAACGCACAAACGACGTCGCACCGTCAACTCACGGACACGTAACGCCCTTCCGTCATTATGACATCAGCAGGCAAAAGAATAATACCAGAAAAAATCGGGGGCGTTACAGTCACTCCTCCTAACAGAAAGTTTCGTCCCGAAACTTGACATACGAACGGAAACCGCTTCAGATCTTATGAAAACCACTGGAATACAACATTTGATAGTAAATAATGAAAGTAAGAATACAAAGACAAGGAAGAAGAGACTCACCGAGACGATCAGCTGAAGAGGTGCGGGTGAGATTCCCGCATGACTGATTCTAGCTCCCAAGTCGCGCTCTCGACGTCATGATTTCGCCATAAGACTTTGACCATGGGAATAGATTTCCTCCGCAACACTCGCTCTTGAGTCTCCAAGATTCGGACGGGTTTTTCAACATAAGACAGATTGGGTTGAATCTGGGGCACCGAATCGAGTACATGACGGTCATCGCGAACACACTTTCTTAACTGGCTCACATGGAATACATCATGGATGCCAGGAAAGGTAGCAGGCAAATTCAACTTGTAGGCAGATACTCCGATGCGCTCAACGACCTGAAAAGGCCCAACATATCTGGGATCCAACTTGTGATTCTTCCCAAATCGTTTAACGCCCGGCATCGGAGAGACCTTCAAGAAAATACTGTCCCCAACCGCAAACTCCAGATCCGCCCTTCTTTGATTGGCGTACTTTTCATACCGCTCCTGAGCAACCCGGAGCTTCTCCCGGATATTAGTCACCGCCTCTTCCATCTCCATCAAAGCTTCCGGACCTAGCAACGGTCTCTCACCGACTTCGGCCCAAAACAAGGGTGTCCTGCAGCGCCTCCCATACAGCGCTTCAAAAGGGGCCATCTGCAGACTTTCTTGAAAACTATTATTATAAGCAACTCCATGAGTCTGAGGCGCTCGTCCCAAGCTCCACCATGCTCCAAAATGTAGCACCTAATCATGTCTTCCACGATCTGATTAACTCGCTCCGTTTGTCCATTGGTCTGCGGATGGTATGCGGTCGAAAACCTGAGGTCGGTGCCCAAAGCTCCTTGTAAGCTCTGCCAGAATCGCGACGTAAACCTGGAGTCTCGATCTGACACGATACTCACTGGCACTCCATGCAAACGGATGACCTCATCCAAATATAACTCTGCTATCTTCTTCATAGAATAACCTATCTTGAAGGGAACGAAGTGAGCACACTTCGTCAATCGATCAACTATAACCCAAACTGAATCATGTCCACGAGGAGACCTGGGCAATCCTGTAATAAAATCCATCGATATGCTTTCCCATTTCCACATGGGAATCTCCAAAGGGGTCAGTTTTCCTCCAGGCCTGCCATGATCGGCCTTCACTCGTTTGCACGTGAAGCACTCCGATACAAATTTGGCGATGTCGTTCTTCATGCCCGACCACCACACGATTTGCTTCAGATCTCTGTACATCTTGGTGGAACCCGGGTGGTAGGCCACACTAGATCCGTGAGCCTCCCTACAAATCATAACTCGAATATTTTCCACCGCCGGGATACAGAATCTACCTCTATACAAGAGGGTGCCAAGCTCATCGATGGAGAAATCAGATAATTCTCCTTTCTCGGTCCTTCCTCGGAGATGCTGAAGATCTGGGTCTTCTTTCTGATGTAACCTGGTGAGGGTGATCCACGAAGGCTCTTCTGCCTCCAACCGAGAGCGCTCGCCACAGCTCACCGCCGAAATATCCATCAAAAGAAACTCCTCAACTAAGGCTTGAACAGATAAATTGAAGATCTGAGCCGCCTTCCTACTCAAAGCATCGGCCACCACATTGGCCTTACCAGGATGATAAAGGATGTCCACTTCATAATCAGCAACATACTCCAACCACCGGCGTTGGCGCAAATTCAGCTCTTTTTGTGTAAATACATACTTCAAGCTTTTATGGTCGGTATAAATCTTGCACACAGCGCCATAAAGTAAGTGTCTCCACAGCTTCAAGGCATAGATCACCGCCGCAAACTCCAAATCATGAGTAGGGTAATTTTTCTCATGAACCTTCAGTTGTCTAGATCCATAGGCGATCACCTTCCCCTCTTGCATCAGAACGCATCCAAGCCCGATGTGGGAAGCATCAACATACACCGCAAACTCCACTCCCTCAATAGGCAGAATGAGAATTGGAGCCGAACACAACCTTCTCTTCAGCTCTTGGAAAGCCTCCTCACACTTATCACTCCAAATGAAGGCGGCATTCTTCTGCGTAAGCCGGGTCATCGGAGCGGACAACGTGGAGAAACCCTCCACAAATCTCCTATAGTATCCGGCCAAACCCAAGAAACTCCTGATCTCTTTCGGAGTAGAAGGTCTCTTCCAATCCATCACCGCTGAAATCTTGGTGGGATCAACAGAGATTCCATCCTTGCTAACCACATGTCCTAAGAAGGACACCTGAGGCAGCCAAAACTCGCACTTGCTTAGCTTAGCATACAACTTATGCTCTCTCAAGACAGACAGAACCAGACGCAAATGATAGGCATGCTCCTCATCATTGCGGGAATAGATAAGAACGTCGTCGACGAAGACGACAACAAAACGGTCAAGAAAATCCTTGAATACCCGGTTCATCAGATCCATGAACGCAGAAGGCGCGTTGGTCAAACCAAAGGACAACACGAGGAATTCAAAATGTCCGTACCGGGATCTAAAAGCAGTCAGGGGAATGTCTGACTCACGAACCCTCAGCTGGTGGTAGCCTGAACGAAGATCAATCTTCGAGAATTTGGTGCACCCACGCAACTGATCGAACAAATCATCAATCCGCGGCAACGGATATCTATTCTTGATCGTCACCTTGTTCAACTCTCGATAATCAATACACAGCCTCATGGAACCGTCCTTCTTCTTCACAAAGAGAACAGGAGCAGCCCATGGAGAAGTACTCGGTCTGATGAAACCACACTCCAGAAGCTCATCCAACTGGACACGCAATTCTTCTAATTCACGAGGCGCCATGCGGTACGGTGCCTTGGCAATGGGCCGGGTGCCTGGTTCGAGGTCTATGGAAAACTCCACCTCTCTTTCGGGAGGGAGAGCGGAAAGCTTGCCAGGAAAAACATCAGGAAACTCTCGCACCACTGGGATACTCTCCACAGTTGGCTCCACACGAGAAGCATCCACCGCACAGATAGAAACTAGAAAGCCCTCGCAACCAGAAGCTAAAGCTCGGCAGGCACGTACCGCAGAAATAATCGAGGAACTCTCCCGAGGGAGACCATAAACGCTCAATGGACTTCCATCGCCCAACTTGAAATCTAGCCGCTTCTCCTTGCACTTGATCACGGCATCATACTTTGACAACCAGTCCATCCCAAGAATCACATCAAAATCTGCCAAATCTAGCATCTTCAAATCTGCCAGAACCTGGACACCACCCAAGGAAATGGGGCACTCCCGGATACCCCGATCTGACATAACCTGATCTCCAGACGGAAACTTAACGGACAAGGCATCATCCAACCGGTCAATAGACCATCGGTGCCTATCAACAAAGCTCCTAGCAACGAAAGAGTGAGACGCTCCCGAATCAAACAGGACACGCGCCCATTTATTCTTCACCTTGAATTCACCTAAATAAGCGTGCGTCACTAGACAACTAGTAAGCTAAATTTAGAAGAAAAGAGAACAAGTTTGGAGGAAAGAAACTAACCAGATATCACGTGTGCTGAGGTTTGAGCCTCCTCTCTGGTCAGCACATTAAGCTTTCCTTTAGCCTTGCTCACGAACTGCGGGGGCGGCGGCAAGGTCTGCAGGGGAACCGCCGAAGTCACGGTCTGAAAGTATGGGCAGTCGGCCTTACGATGCCCTTTTTGTCCACACTGGAAACAACAACCAGCCTTCTTGTAACAACGGGCCGCCTCATGCCCGGGCTTAGAACAGAAAGAGCACACTGGGATCGCCTTAGGTGCGTCCTGAATTGCACTAACCTTTAACGGCTCCAACGCCTCGAGCCTCTTGAAACACCTCTCGAACGGATGGCCTCGCTTGCCACAGAAGCTACAGTGCCCCACACCCCTCTTCTTCGAGTCCGAGTGTGACGCCTTAGAAATCTCCCGCTCATCAGATTTCCTCTTATCACTCTTGGTCTGCTGTCCACGAATCTTTGTCTTCTCAATAGATTCGGCCTTCAATGCGGCCTCCACCGCTTCAGCATAAGTCCTTGACCCATAGGCGCTAGCCCATTGCTGGACGTCGCCAGTGAGACCACCCAAAAACCGCTTCACCCTTCCTTCCTCCGAGGCCACCAACTCAGGGGCGAATCTACTCAACTTGCTGAACTCGATCTCGTACTCACTGACGGTGAGCTGCCTCTGCTTCAGATGCAGAAAGTTGTTCATCAATCGGTCGCGCTCCACTGAAGGGAGGAACTTCTTAAGCAACAACTTCTTAAATGTCTCCCAAGAGCACCCCTCGGTGAGACCTTCCTTCTCCCTAGTCCACCAACCTTTCGCCAAACCCTTCAGTTGATAAGCAGCCACCATCACCTTTGAAGCCTCCGAGATACCTGAATAGGAGAACATCTCCTCCATGCTGATCACCCAATCATCCAGGGCCATGAAGTCTGCCCTACCATCATAGGTAGGAGGTCCCAAACGCTGGAAGTGAGAAATGAAGTTCATCTCCGGTGGCAATGCCACTGGAGGCACTAGGGGAGCAGGAACGGCTTGGCTCACCACCGGTTCTTGCACAACAGGCTGCTGCGCCGAGGCAGCAGACACCAAGGACTGAATCTGAGTCTGCATTGCAACCAACTGTCTCGTCAAGGCCTCGTTGCTCTGTCGCAGACCTTCGATAACGGACTCACTCTGACCACCAGAAGACTCTCCCTCAGGTAGGGGAGTCGATCGCGTCACTCTCCTACGAGACATGTCTACAAGATAGAGGCACATTAAATCAGAAATAGGCTTAAAATGCTTAAGCCAAACAGATTCGGAAATACTCCGGATTAATTCGGAACAGGAAAGAAGACAACCTGCTATTGCTGTTACCTTGTTCTGGAATTTCATGAAATGATGAAATGATTAAACTTAGGATGATGCACCATCATCCTATTGACTCTTGTGCTATGACATGAGTGCATGAACATTTAAATTTCTTTTCAAATCATGTATGTACATATGTCATCTGTTATGTGTTTAACTTGGCACGCGTGCTTATGCGATGATATGAATGTATGCAGTGCTATGCATTCTAGAAAGAGGCCTTGATGCATGTGATGAGCGGCGTACACATGTAATGTTATGCATCCCATACTACATAACATTACATGTAACGAAAAAGAAAACGTGCTAATGGGCATCCATGTAATGGTGGTTATGCATCTCATACTACATAACCGTCACATGTTGCCACCTATGGTGGATCCATATACAAACACATATTATGCATCCCATACTACATAATATGCCCCGTATACTTCTTATCATGCTATGAGTGTAGTGACTATGCTTCGGTCAAGACATATTGATGACATATCGGTGTGTGGATACAATGAAATGATCTAATGAGGTTCTGCTTAGGATAGCGGTCGTTTGGCTCACACGCCAAACCACCAACTACCTTTTTCACAGAACCTCCCTCTGATACCAACTGTCACAACCCGCATTTTCCCAACATTTAAAATGCTATCAGAGTAGGGAAAGCTACGCGTTGCGATGCCACGTCACGTAGGGGGCGTCTACTGACGTTAAGGCAATTCATCCTTCTTCGCAGTTCAAGAAATATTATCATTAACTCAAGAGATTCAAGTAAAATTTATGCAGAAAAAATTAACAAGCCGCGTCCCTCGGCTTGGTGGATCAACTAGTCCACGCTTTTAAAAATATAGTTTTACGCAGCGGAAAAATACTTGATTTAACTACTTAGTGGCCTAAGTGAACATGAAGACTTAGTGAGGTGCACCATGCCAGATCGAACGTGTGGATTTACCATATATAAGAAATAGATTTATCACGCGTAGAAAATAGTGAGATTAGCATTTCAAAACATATTATGCAATGCAACAATTGCCTTAACATATCTAACAAGGGGGAGTCATAAATCCCACCAATATCCAACCATTCCAGAACAAGCGTTCAAAAGTGAACCATAAGTAACAGCAGCAGTTGAAGCAAAAAAAAAACTAACTAATCGACTCCACGGGCGTCAACACCTGACACGAACCCATGGGCCGACAAGTCCACAGAAACTCTACCTCAAAGAGTCAGAAGACAGCAACTAAAACAGCTCTGCACTAACACCTGCTACTGTCCAGAACCTGAGGCATTCAAAGAAAGAACACCTCAGAAACAAGTACAAGTGGTGCAGAAAAAGAAAGTAAGCAAACCTCCGCGAGACCGGAGGGAAACAGGAGCTGCAAGGGTCAGTCATGACAAGCTAGCAGCAAGAAATCGACAAGAAATGAAATAACAGGAGTATCTAATCAGTAAAAATAAGCTCACCAAACAAAGGAGAGAACACAGGCGATGACAAAACTCGCCATAAGCAAAAGAAAAGCCATCCGTTTTCAAATTATTAATCATATTACTCTTGTTCAGAATTATAGAGACTGATCAGCTCATCAAAAAAAAAGGAACGCGTGCGGGGATATTCCATCTCACATCGTCACGAGTTTCCAACAGATATAACATTTTAAATGAGAGCGTGCGGGGATATTTCATCTCGCATCGTCACGACTCTCCAAACAAATTCATATTTTAAAAGGGGCATCGCACCGGTGGCACCGCCAACATCGTGTACGATCCCCAACATATTTATCATTTCCCAAGCAAAGGGGCAAGACCCATCAGAACATAACATAACCTTTCAAATAACAAGGTGAGGAAGAGAAAATTTTATTAAGCAAAGGGCTAAGCAGACAATGAAACTAGCATAACCGAAATTAATGGAGCAAAAGAGAAAAAAGGAGGGGTAATATGACACAGTTAAATCAAAGCACCGGCTTAGAGCGGTTATATGGAAAAGGGAAAGAGCAAGGGCAAGAACACCACTTGCCTTAGGTTTTGCTGGAAAAACTCTCTGAATCGCTCCCCGTTGTAGATCGGGTTAAGAGAAGACGAGAGGAGTCAAGATCTACAAGAGATCGGGCTAAAAGAGGTTAGGGCACAAAAGACCTAACAAAAAAGTTTCACGAAACGGACAACGCTTACCACGAAAACGAAGCTCTCTTCGAGAGCTTTCCAGATCTATCCTCAAACTGAGAAACCGAGCACTGGAGCTCCGTCGGCGGTCACCGGAAGCCTTACGGACAAGAAAACTCACGCTCTCGCTTTTCTCTCTGGTTCGGCTGAAACTGGGAAAGGAGGAGGAAATTTGGTTATCTCAACCTATTTATTCTCAGCCAAGGTCATTATAAATTGCATAATAGGGCATTACCTAGGATATATAAATTGTTTTGAAGTTTTAAAACGAAAGGGGCAGTTTTCGAAATTCCTACGCGCAGCCACACGAGAACGACAAATAGAGGGTCAAGATGGCTTTATTTCGAAAAGTCGCCAACATGAAAGTTGTAGATCTCGTCGAGACGAACAACTTTGATGTTCAACACTTTTTAATTAGGAGTCGTTTTGACCCCCAAATCGTCGACCGAAAAGTCAGTACGCACAGGACCCAAATCGTCGACCGAAAGTTGCAGATCTCTGAGCTCCGCTCAGAGATCTCTGAGCTCCGCTCAGAGATAAAAAATATAGGCTATAAAATTTATATCTCTGAGCGGAGCTCAGAGATAAAATTTAGGCTATAAAATTTATATCTCTGAGCTCCGCTCAGAGATAAAATTTAGGCTATAAAATTTATATCTCTGAGCTCCGCTCAGAGATAAAATTTAGGCTATAAAATTTATATTTCACATGCTATTACGAAGGCCCAAACGAGTGCCGAAACGGACGAAATTCGCGCTGTAGGCGAATGTCGACGCTACAAACCTAACGGCGAAGTCGGAATCAAAATCCGACGCACCGATCTTGAGTTATAGCCTAACGAAGTTAGGATAATTTATAAATTATTTAAAACTTCAAACGCGCGCCGAGCCTCCAAAAATGCTCGGATCGTGACGAAACTTGACGAGCAAATCAGAAATTATATAACTTAGCTTCCCGATGTAAAAAATTTTTGGTTCCGACGCATAAACCTAAAATATAGCTGGTCAAACCCAACAGACGCAAAAACGCACAAACGACGTCGCACCGTCAACTCACGGACACGTAACGCCCTTCCGTCATTATGACATCAGCAGGCAAAAGAATAATACCAGAAAAAATCGGGGGCGTTACATCACCCCTTCCCCAAGGGTCGAACTCCATAGAGACCAAGTTTTTGGTTTCAACACTGAAGTCCGCCCTGAAAAGACTTCGGCTCCTTCGAGCGCCCCTGCGAACTCGTTGCAAGATCAGGACGGGAGGCGCCCAGACTACTTCCCGCCAAGGACCGAAGGGCGAGATTCTGGTGGTCGCGGCCAGGGGTAGGCTGTCGAGTGCTCAGGGGGCTCGTCATCGGGCCAGCGAGAATCAACTTGTCACAGCCCCTCCCATAGTTGATCTTTGTCTCCTCGACCTTGTAACTCGTTTGACGTCAAACTGGTTGATTGTTGATATACTGCGACTTTATCTGATTCAACGACTTTCTCTTTCCTTGACAGGTCGCCCTGCTACCCCTGAGGCTGCCTTCATCGATGCCCTTTGGCTCCCCGTCTATGAGTACGGCCAGGCCGCTGCCCGCTCGCATGTGGAGCTCGATGCAAAGTTCTATCACCTCGCCATCTGTGAACCACATCGTCGGATCTCTTTGTTGGAGGTTCGAATGCCGAAGATGGAGGATCTGCACGATAGGATTGTTGCTTACAAGTCCCATTTCCACATGATCAACAAGTTGGAGCGGCGACAATTAATGACTGAGCATCACCTACAATTTCACCACAATGAGTTGGCGGGGATGCGGGCGATCATGGGAATCGCAGGACGACTGATGAGGATGGAGGACCAGTTATGGCGTGGTGATGACACGATGGCCATGAAGAGCGAGTACTACAAGCGAGCTCGTGAGATGAGCTGGGCTGGATGACATCCACCTCTCCCTGAGCAGTGACCTCCTAGGACTTAGGAACTTTTTCCCTCTTTCTTTTTCTTTCCTCTCGCCATTTGGCGATAATGTACTGGATAATCTGCGAGATTTATTCTTTTAAATATAAGTTACGAGCTTAGATCTTGCGCTGGTTTCATGTCTGCCTTTCTGTGTTGATGTCTTCTTTCTGCGATTTCTGGGACTAACTTGTGCAGGTTCTAACGAGCTAGCGACCTTCTGATTGACTTTGCGCGAGATAAGATTATAGTGACTTTCTAGCCTTTAACTAATAGATGGCGACCTAGACTGATACTTGCGCTAGAAGCCGCCACCCCCTGGCCTATGCCTATAAATAGAGGGGGTAAGTATGCCTTAACTATGCTGTTGCGAAATCTCTGTCTCGCGAGTATCTCTGTTCTGTCTCTTTCTCGCTAACTATACTCATCTTCTCTCTTCTTGCTCTTATGATGCTCGTCTTATTTCTACTCGCTCTCAAGATGGTTGGTGACGACGCTAACACTCGCCGGCTGGCCCACGCGAGTAACTTTGTCAAGGCTGTCTTCAAGAAGTCCATTGCTGCCGAGTGGAATTTCGAGGACTTCAGAAAAAGGCTCCTGCCTGAGGGGTATTCGACCAGACTCCCTACTCTGACCAAACGATTAAATACAGTACTCGAAGGCGAGCTTGTCTTTCCTCTTCGCCATTTTGAAGTTGGCATGTGACTTCCCTTATGGTCAGAATACTGTCAGATACTTAGGTATTTTGGCATAGTCCCGACCCAGATCAACCCAAACGGAGTGGCAATGATCATGGGCTTCCTCTGCTTTCTACGATCAGAGAAAATCACTTTTTATCTATCTGTCTTCCGAATGATCTTCGCCTTTGCGGCAACTAATGAAGGGGTCATCTTCTTCAACAGCCATGTCTGCACCCTTGTCGGCATGGCAAACAAGGTCCATCGCTGGGACGTATACCTGATCATCGTTGCTGGCGACTTCGAGGGGGTTCTATACAGGTGGCACCAACCGGCGGAGGTCGCCTTCCTGCCGCCATTTTGGAGGGACCACGCGAGGAGCGGGTCGAGGCCTTCCGAGGCTGAAGGTTTGACGTCGTCTACTGACGATCGAATGTTAACGAGCTGGGCGAGATCTTTTCTAGCAAAGGTACATGCTTGGGCGAGCTTATTCATACTCGCTCTTTAGGCACTTATCAATCTCTGATCATGGTGATTCTAACTATCCTCTATCTTATTGCAACTACTCACACCCTGTTGCGAGAACCTCTTTCGCTAGCGACAGAGGCCGCTCCCTCGCGCCAAAGCTCCATCAACCCGCTTAATGACGTTGAAGAGATACCACCTCCTGCGGTTAAGGGTCGGTCGCGACCTGTCTAGAAAGAGGGCTCCTCGCAGGGGAAGCCGGACGAGTGGAAGGGAAATGCCAAGTCCCCGGAGCATTCGAGGAAGCGAGCAAAGGTAGCTGGCAAGTTCTTTAACAACAAGGAAGACCTTGTCAAGGTAGGCACACCCTACTTCCACCAAAACTACAACAAGGGGCGCGTCGGCAAGGATATCTACGACTGCCCGCTGGTAACCTAGGCCAAGCGTGAGTACAAGGTGATGTTGAGCACCAGTTTGCCCGCTTGGTCTAAAGAATGGGAGGACAAGGGCGAGGCGTTTGATGCCGCCTTCCCCCTTTATGGTCACGCGAACGCCGAGTTGCTGAAAGATATCGGCGATCAGGATCTTGCCAACCAAACCGCTCGCTCACTCCTGCGAGTTGTCGAGCTGGGTCATTACACGACAGAGAGGCTAGTTGAGTTCCAAGAGCAGCCCAAGGTCGTGTCGAAGAAGATGATTGAGTTAGGGCTCCAGGCCGCCTAATGCAAAGTGTGTGAGGTAGGCTTGTTTGTATAACATCACATTTCCAACTAAACCCCTAAAATAGTTTTTTCATGACTAGGTCATGAAAAAATCCTAGGAAGCCCAAGGAGACCAATTGAACCAAGGCATGAAGGGGAAAATCACCTTGGTCTCCAAATAACTCATTTCAAAGTATCACCCCTGGGGTTTGACTTTAGGGCTTCAACTTTACTCCAGGACCCCACCATAACACCCCTAGCCCTTTAGGAGGTCCATAGTGTCACTAAGGACCCATTGAAGTCAACCAAAGAGGTTAAGTTGACTAAGGTCAACCCTAAACCTAAAATGGTCAAAATGCCCTAATTAAGGGTCAAGTGACCTCCAAGGTGCCAACCCAACCATACCCAAGTATCCCTAGACCTTAGGAAAGTTCAATGGGTCACTAGGGACCCATTGTGGTCAACCCAAAAGGTCAAATTGACCAAAGTCAGCTCCGCCTCAATTTTAGGTCAAAATGACTTATTTTGACCTAATCAAGCCCAATCCACTTGGGCTAGGCCCGATTGGAGTGACCCACTAGTCTATGAGGCTGAGGGTTACACAATAGGCTATCCATTTTCTATAAATGGTGACTATGAGAGAGAACTCCATTTCCCTAAATTTTGAGGAGAGAGAAAGAGGAGAGAGAAGACCATTAATGGCCATGGGAGACCAAGAGCTCCTCTCCTCATCTCCAATGGATTTGAACATCCCCCCTCATTAGTTTTGAGGAGTTGAATAGTCATGGCCGGCCACCCAAGGGGGCTGATTCAATGAATTTAAGTTTTTGCCCAAAAGCTCTAATGGCCATTAATGGCATTGTGACATGACCACTCCCCTCCCCCCCATTTGATTATTTTAAGAGCTTCACCAGCCTGAGAGGAGCCGTTTCCACCCCTCCCCTGAAAAAATCGAAGCCCTTGGCTGTACTGTTGTAGAGCACCCTGTTGGAACACCCTATTACTAATTTGGGCAAGGATCACTATGTATTTAGGATATATGTTTGACCTAGTTGTATAGTTGAAAAGGTCAAGTTAGAATGTGTCTAGGGCTTAGAACTTAGGTTTGAAGCTGCCCCTAGGACCATTCAAGATCAGGAATCAAAGCTGAGACAAATGTTAAAAATAGTCGAGCTCAGGTCGACTATCGTCGAGCTTCAGTCAGACGATCGTCGAGCTTGGATCAGCGCCCGGCCTTCAGCTAGATCTTTGTTGTCAAGCTTAGATTGACGCTTTGCCGTCAAGCTTAGATCGACGCTCTGTTGCTGAGCTTAGATCGACGCTTTGTCGTCAAGCTTAGATCGACGCTTTGCCGTCAAGCTTAGATTGACGCTCTGTTGCTGAGCTTAGATCGACGCTTTGTCGTCAAGCTTAGATCGACGCTCTGTTGCTGAGCTTAGATCGACTCTTTGTCGTCAAGCTTAGGTCGACTATTTCTGCTAAGCTCAAGATCGACTATTTCTGATTTAGCAAGGTCGACGATTTCTGCCTTAGCCAGGTTGACGTTTTCTGGTGAGCTCAGGTCGACGCTTTTTCCCTGAGTTCAGATCGACGTTTTCTGTTGAAGCTAAGGTCGACGATTTATGTCCAAATCAGGTTGACGCTTTCTGTCTGTTGCTTATCTCCATTTTCTCCGAGCTCAGATCGACTATTTTTGTTCCAGTTCAATTTCATTAACTCTGAGCTCTGGTCGACCATAGTCGATCTCCGATCGACTATTTCTTGATGAGGTCGACGTTTTTTGCTATCAAGTCATCAGTTATGAAATTATTTCAAATTCTTTCAGAGTTAATTGCTGCATTAATGGCAAAAGATTTCCTAGCCGTTTCAAGCTATCTGATGCAATGTCAAGGAAGGTAAAAATGGAATATTGCTAATGGACTTTTCCTAGAGACAAATGATGTTTTTGGAAATCATTCAAGACTGTTTATTCATCCATTCAAGTCAAGAATTCATTATTATTCTCTCAGTTCTCTTGGAGATTTTAGAGCTGAAGAAAAGAGAGACACAAGAAGACAGATCATTCAACACCAACACCAAGTGACACAAGAATTGCATTACAGAAGAATAACAACAAGAATTCTCTAATCAAGTTTTCATCTTCTGTGACTAAAAGATCTGCTTCAAGTGCTAAAAGGCTTCATCATTCAAGTCTCCAGACAACTCACATTTCAGCCTTGCTGAAATCATCATTTGCTGGAGAAGTCTCATTGAAGGCCTATCACCCTGTGCAAAGCCTCTACTCCTGAACCTACTGCTAATCTCAGGGGGAGCTTTGACATCTTCATCATATCCACTAGTGCTTCTCTCATTTGATTTGAGAACAGAGAAGACAACATCAACCTCTTTACTTTTTACTTTCCTGTTGTAAAAGGGTTATCAAGACTCCCTTCAAAAGTTTTGAGTGTGGTTCTGAGAGCCTTGTCAAAACTCGGTGGTGGCAAGACACCTGATCAAAAAATCTAGTTTTGGTTTTGAGCACCTTATCAAAAGCTCTTTGGTGTCAGGACACCTGATCAACTCTTCCTGAGTGGATTCCTACCAAGGGTGGTAGAAGAGTGAACGTACCCAAGTTGTTGGGGAACCACTATAGCTCCTTGTGTCGTCTGGTTTGCTGTGTGTTTATCTTTGCTTTGTGCTGTGTGTTTCTTTAGTTTTTATTTTATCTTTATTTCATAGCAAGCACATATACACTTAAATATAAATTAAATATTAATCTGCCTTATTTCTTTTAAACTGAAAATTATTTTAAAATACTCTATTCACTCCCCCTCTAGAGTGAAGGTAGATCTCTCTTCCGCACTTTCAATTGGTATCAGAGCCAGATTGGTTGTCCAACAACTAAATCTTCACTAGATTGGTTGTACAGGCTAACACCTGAACCAAAAGATCTCTGAAAAAGATCAACCTTCTATAGAGGCTTGTTATTAGTTGTATTATATTTATTTTTATATAAAACCATGGCACAGAATAAAGACTATGCTAGCACCAGACCACCAGTGTGTAATCTTTCAAAGTTTGCACTCTGGAAGGCAAGGATTAAATTATACATGAATTCTATTGACGAAGATATTTTTAATTCTGTTTTGACAGTTTGTCTAAGTCCACCAGCAAGCTCAAGTACAAATGCTGTTCCACCTCCTTCTGGAACAGATGCAGATATAAAGAAGTGGAAGACTGCAGATGCCAAGGCTATGAACATCTTAGCCCAGACAATGTCTGATGAGATTTTTCAGAAGGTAGCTGAATGCAATTCAGCTAAGGAAATTTGGGACAAACTTTCAGATATTGTCTCAGGATCTGCTGACAAAAGAAAAGACAGAAGATCTCACCTCATAACCCAATATGAGAATTTTAAGAAAGGAGAGACTGAGTCAGTAGTAGCAGATATGTACAACAGATTGAGTCTGATTGTCAATGAGTTAAAGACCTTGGATAAAGACATCTCATTAACTAAGCTTAATGACAAGATCCTAATGTGCTTCCCCAGCACATGGGATTCAAGAATCTGGCCAATTAAAGATGCCAGAAGTCTAAGTGAAATTACTACTGAAGCTCTCCTAGGCAAGCTCAAATCATATGAGCTGCTCATCAGAAACAGAGAAGAAGAACAGAAGGCTGCCTCACCAGCCATAAAGAAAGAGAAGTCAATAGCTTTCAAAGCTATTGAGGACCTGCCTGAAGAAAAGCTCACAGGCAATGAGGAATTGGTTTGTCTATTGGCCAAAAGATTCTACAAACTGGCCAGGAAAGACTTCAGAAAAAGGCCATACAAAGGACATGATAAGCCAAGATATGATAAGACAAATAACAACAAAGAAATTATTTGCTTTGGCTGCAGGAAACCAGGCCACATTGTGCCTGATTGTCCAGAAAACAAGAACAAGGACAAAAAGGATAGAAGAGAAAGAAGAAAAGAGAAAGATTACAAGAAGAACAACTCAGACAAAGCCTACTCCAGCAAGAACAAGAACACAAGGAAAGGATTTGTTGCTGAGACATGGAGTGAAACTGAAGATGATTCTGAAACTTCATCCAGCTCCAGTGATGATGAGGATGATGCTGATGAAAAGGAATTCTGCATGATAGCTATCAATGCCTCTCAGCAAAACTCAGATGCAGAACCAGAAACTGATTCAGAAGCTGAAACTGAAACTGGAGCCAAAGAGGACCAGGTAATTAATTCTTTTGATTTCAATTCCGAGGACTTTAAAATTGAATTTAAGACATTGTGTTTAGATTTACTAAAATCTGAGAAAGAGATAATCTCTCTTAGAAATCAATTATCTGAATACAGTGTCCTAAACTCAAATAACCTCAAACTCTCTGAGGAGTTGGAATGCTGTAGGGAGGAGATAGCTTCACTAAAAAGTAAACTGTCAAAAGCCAAAAAGTTTGAAGAATCCCTCAATGGGAGAAGTATCAGACTGATGGACATCACAAGCACAGTGAACTCTAGACTTAATTGTACACTGGGCTTGGGTGCTTCATCCAGCCAACCTACAATATTAACAACTCCAATCAAATTTGTCTCTAACAAAGGGAAGGGAGTAGTAGAGGTAGCTAGGAAGAATGCTGATCTGCCAAAGAAAATCATGGTTTAGCAGAAAGCGTCGAGCAGAGGTCGACGAGCTTCGAACAGAGCTCGACAACATAAGGCTGAAACATCGAACTCAGCTCAACGCTTTCTGGACTCTGAAGTTCAGCACTGGCGATCTTCGAACGGAGCTCGACGATCCTACCCAGGAACGTCGACCTCAGCTCGACGATCTCCGAACGGAGCTCAGAGCCATGAACATGCTTTCAGAAGCAAATCTAAATTAAATCCTAGAAGTCCTGCATCCCAATGTTTCAACCCTTATACTGAATGGATAGTACCTCCTAGGAGATATCATCCTGAGGGTTATAAGAGTCAACCTGGGATGTCTTTCATTTCAGATTTTGAAGGCTATCAACCTAGGCCCAAGGTAAACTAGATCAAAAACAAATAAAATGTTTATGTGCAGGTGAAGACCTACCCAGTATCTAACCAATAATGGTATCTGGATAGTGGGTGCTCAAAGCACATGACAGGGAACAGGGAGAACCTATCATCCTTCATAACCAAACTTGGACCCAAAGTGATTTTTGGTGATTCAAATTTTGGCCAAACCAAAGGATATGGTGCTGTTCAGATAGGCTCAGTCACTTTCAAGAAAGTGGCATATGTTGAAGGACTGAAGCACAACCTGATAAGCATCAGTCAGCTATGTGATGAAGGATATAAAGTGACCATCAACAAATCCCTGTGCAAGATCAAGTCAGAAAATAACACAACTGTGTTAACAGGTAAAAGGAAAGGTAACATCTATCTAGTAAATTTTCTTTCAGCCCATACAGACATTTGTTTATTCAATTCAGTATGCAAACCAAATGATTTATGGCATAAAAGATTAGGACATTTAAACCTTAGAACCATTGCTAGGCTCTCCAAGGACAACCTTGTTAGAGGACTACCTTCTGGCCCCTACAAGAAGGAAGGACTCTGCAGGGCTTGTCAATTAGGCAAGCAAACTAAAATAGCTTTAAGTCACTTAATAAGAGTGATTCACCTAGGATTTTATATCTGTTACACATGGACCTTTTTGGACCCATTACAGTACAAAGCTTGGGAGGGAAATCTTATACTTTAGTGATTGTAGATGACTTCTCTAGATTCACTTGGGTATTCTTTCTGAGGAAGAAGTCTGATAACTTTAAGTGTTTGATAGAGTTTCTCAAATGCATACAGATTGAGTTCAACACTCACATTGCCCTGATCAGAAGTGATCATGGGACAGAGTTTGATTCTCTTCTTATGCAAGAGTTCTGTCAAAGTGAAGGGATCAGGCACACTTTCTCAGCTCCTATAACTCCTCAACAAAATGGGATAGCTGAAAGGAAAAATAGAACCCTAATTGAATCTGCTACTATATTGTTGACAGATGCTCACCTACCTCTATCCTTTTGGGCTGAGGCAGTGAACACCTCCAACTATGTGTTGAATAGAAGTTTAATACATAAACTGAAGGGTAAGACTCCCTATAAATTGCTCAAAGGGAAGAAACCTAAAGTAGATTATTTTAAAAATTTTGGCTGTACTTGTTATATTCATAATAATGACAAGAAGTATTTAGCAAAATTCCAAGCTAAAGCTGATGAAGGAGTGTTTCTGGGATACTCCATGATCAGCAAGGCTTATAGGGTATATAATAAATCTTCTTGTAAAATTGAAGAATCTGTTCATGTTACTTTTGATGAGACTAACATGTGTTATAAGGAGAAGTCTACTTCTACCATAGAACCTTTGCAGGTACACTCTATTTCAGAAAGTATGGACAGATTACAGGTTAAAGAAAAGGATACAGCCACTCAACCTATTCAGCAAAAGAATGAGAGCAGTGATGATGAAGAAGAAGTTCAACCTCTTGAAGAAAATCATCCTGAAGAGCCAGTTGTTATTCCACAAGAGGAAACAACAACACAGGTTGGTGAACAATCAACATCCCCTGTTGATCTAGTAACAACAAGAGATCATCCAATCTCCCAAGTGATTGGAGACATCTCAACTGGTGTGCAAACCTGAAATCAGGTCAACCAGAACCTGATGCACACTTGTTTTCTATCTCAAGTTGAGCCTCAATACATTCAAGATGCAGAGCAAGATCCACACTGGATCATTGCAATGCAAGAGGAGTTGCATCAATTTGAAAGGAATAAAGTTTGGGAACTAGTGCCTAAGCCAAAGGATCACTCCATTATTGGAACAAAGTGGGTGTTCAGAAACAAGCTGGATGATCAAGGAGTTATTATCAGAAATAAGGCAAGGCTAGTTGCTCAAGGCTACTCTCAACAAGAAGGAATAGACTATGACCAGACCTTTGCACCAGTTGCAAGGTTAGAGGCCATTAGAATATTCCTAGCTTATGCTGCTCACAAGGGATTCAAGGTCTACCAGATGGATGTGAAGAGTGCTTTTCTCAATGGAGACATCAAAGAGGAAGTCTATGTTAGAAAACCTCCAGGTTTTATCTCTTCAACTTATCTTGATCATGTTTTCAAATTGCATAAAGTATTATATGGTCTCAAGCAAGCTCCTAGAGCATGGTATGAGACCCTAGCATGCTTTCTTTTGGAAAATGATTTTATAAGAGGTAGAGTAGACCAAACTCTTTTTATTAGAACCCATAAATCCCATACCCTACTAGTACAAATTTATGTAGATGATATCATATTTGGATCTACTGATTCAAATTTGTGCATAAGGTTTTCCAACCTGATGCATTCCAAATTTGAAATGAGTAGCATGGGTGAGCTCTCCTTCTTCTTAGGATTGCAAGTAAAACAACATGCTGAAGGCATATTTATTTCCCAAACCAAGTATGCTAAAGAATTGGTTAAGAAATTTGGTATGTCTGAGGCATCCTGTATGAAAACACCCATGCCTACCAATGCTGTATTGGATGCTGATGAGCATGGCAAACATGTTGATCAGACAACATATAGAGCAATGATTGACTCTCTATTGTACCTTACAGCTAGTAGACCAGATATAATGTTTGCTACATGCATATGTGCTAGATTCCAAGTAAGCCCTAGAGAGTCACACCTAACTCTAATTAAAAGGATTCTTAGATATGTAAAAAGTTGTCCAAATCTAGGACTCTGGTATCCAAAAGACTCAGGATTTGAATTAACTGGATTTTCAGATGCTGATTATGCTGGATGCAGGGTAGACAGGAAAAGCACTAGTGGAACTTGTCAGTTCCTTGGTGACAGACTTGTCTCCTGGTTTTGTAAGAAGCAAACATCTGTGTCAACCTCAACTGCTGAAGCTGAATATATGGCTGCAGGCAGTTGTTGTTCACAAATATTTTGGATACAAAATCAGCTCATAGACTATGGCTATAACTTAGAGAAGTCTAAAATTTTTTGTGATAATACTAGTGCTATCTCTATAGCACAAAATCCAGTCCTCCATAGTAGGACAAAACATATAGAGATTAGACATCACTTTTTAAGGGATAATATAGAGAAAAATAAAATTGAACTTCAATATATCCCAACTGATTTGCAAAGGGGAGATATTTTCACCAAACCATTGGATGAAAAGAAGCATACCTTCTTCCTGAATCAGTTAGGAATGCTAGATGGAGGAAGTTTAAATTAATTCCCAAGATTTCAAAAGTTAAAAACAGACCAAAACTAGGCAAAAAAAATCATATTTTCTAGTGTCTGTAGGCTAGATTTTGTCTTTGAACTGCGCTCGACGTTTTTCCAAAAAACGTCGAACGGAGCTCGACGCTTTTCCCTAAAGCGTCGACCGGAGTTCAACGTTGTCCAAAAACGTTGACCGGAGTTCATCGCTTTCAGATAGCGCGTCTATCTATCTTCTGATTAGTCGCCGTCGAGCTGAGCTCGACGCTATTTAATAGCGTTGAACGGAGTTCAACGTCATTAAAGACTCTTCAGTTTCCCCGTCAGCCGAAAACTTCGAACGGAGTTTGACGGTTTTTCCTTTTCCGTGTCAAACCCTAATATAAAATCATTTTTCGGCCGACCGTTCGTCGCTTTCGCTTTCATTCTCTCTGCAAATTTTCTTCTTCCCTCCAAAACTCTCTACACTTGGTCTTGTTTGTTGAACTTTTGCAGATATAGATGGCAGCGACAGTCGCTATTCTCTCCAAAATGAAGTTCGATACAGGATTTGACATCGACATGAACTCTTTCGACGGCAGCGATCAGCACTTCAAGGACATTCTGAATCTTTGCCGCGACCAGCAGCTAGTGCGGTTGATGTCAACCAGAATTAAGATTGCAGCAAATGAGATTAAAGAATGGATGTTTTCAGCAACAGTTGAGAACGAGACTACTGTTGTCGGAACAATCAACGGAACGAAGGTACCGCTATCCCCAAATCTCCTGACGGAAGTGTTCGCTCTCAGTTCTGGAAATGATTCATTCGCTTTGTCTGGAGAGGAAGTTAATTCGTTGTTAGAACGAATGGGTTATTCTGCCGCGAACCCTAACAGGTTATTGAAGAAGGATTTTGTAACACCCCTATCCGTCACATAGCATATAGCAGTAGGTCCGGCCGGAGCCCGACGCCATATACTACGGACAGACCGGTTGGTTACGCGTTGAAACCACACAACCAATCAGAGCGTCCTACACAACACCTAGCGGAAGCAATTTAATTAAGTTGCAAAAAGATAAGAACCCTGCCACAGAGCATGAATGTCCACTACAACCCAGGAATGAGTACATACACAAAAGAGAAGAAATAGCCTTAAGGCTTTACAAGAGTTGCTTAAATACAAGTGTCTTCCAAACCTCGGCACGCAGGCCGGCCACACATGAGTACAAGAGGTAAAACACTCAAAACAAGGCCTTCGAGGGCCAGCACAGCAACTTGGGCTTTAGCCCGCTAATTACCTCTAAGCTCCGCAGCACCTGCAAGCAACAACCCACCGCACGGTGGTAAACAAAGGCAACGGCCAGCAATGCTGACCAAATTATAATGATTCCGCCCCCAAACCGGGGCGACAAAGCTTCTTCCCTACACTTGTTAGCAAAACACGCAACACAGCCAAACAAGCATCTCAACATAGGTGCACGCTCTCACGGCCGTACACCCCGTGCTCTCAGGGCACTTACTCGGCGAAGCCAGTCCGAACCTCGTCCGGTCCTCGACTCCACCACCACCCCCAGGATGGCAATCTTTGTGAGCATTTAGTCTTCTCAGCCGCAGCCTAGACTCGATCTCCAAATCTCAGTAAGTCCCACGTAAACTTTAGGTCGCTTTAACCGAGCAGGTGGAGCGGGTAGAGGGCTACTAGTCCGTTGCTCACTCCGCCACTGCCATTCGGCCCTTTGGCGCGGACTAAGCTTTCCCCAGTCCCAATTAACGATCAAACACGGTACATAGCCCCGCTAAGTACCCGGTTGGCTCCCAGGCCACCGTTATGACAGAACTACATTTCCGTCCAAGATTTCCGGGTACACCTCGGGTTTCATCCCCAAGGCTCCCTGCTGCAATCAAACATGATACATAGCCCCGCTATGTTCCCGGCTGGCACCCAGGCCACCGAGATGGCAGAACTTCGTTTCCGCCCAGATTTCCGGGTGCACCTCGGGGTTAATCCCCAAGATTCCCTGATGCATTCTACCGCATAGCAACCCGAAAACAACCACAATGCTCGGAGTCTTCTCCGGCTAAAATATGCATAGCAAAACATCACCGATCCGGAACACACGTCCGGGTAGGCTTCACACAACATGCCTATGTCCGTACTACGATTCCGGACTCTAACAAGGGGGACTTTACTTATCTACCCCAAGGAATACCACGATCTCGCCGCACACTCGCGGGAGAGGGGTTTTCCCATGCAAAGGAAGAAGAGCTTCACATGCTCAAGAAGAGAATCATTACACTCGAAGATTTCCGCGGCGCCATGAAAATGTAGTCGGATGGAAAGCTTCGCCTCGCCCTTGCCTTCGAGGATCCGGACTCGGATCGCGAATCGGGGCTCCGGAGCTCCTCCGGCGGCCGGATCTTGGGCTCCTCCTTCCACTTGCTCTCCCTTCTCTCTAAACACTTAGAGAGAGAGTGGACCAAAGAAAATGAGGATTCAAAACCCTAATCCCGGCTAATAACCCCCCAGGAGCAGCCCCCACCGTCGGATCCAGATCCAAGGGAACGGACGACCGAGATTAGATCAAAATCCCAAAAACTGGGCCGAACACGGCTTGACACACGGCCGTGTGTCTGGCCGTGTAGCTCATTCGCCGATCGACACGGCTCCTGACACGGCCGTGTGCCACGGGCCGTGTTACCTGGAGCTTCAGGACGATCGTCGGGCTTCCAGAACACGGCTTCAAACACGGCCGTGTTCGAGGCCGTGTGCCCCACACACGGCTTGAGACACGGCCGTGTGTCTCAGGCCGTGTACTGCTCTGACTCGAGACAGCACAAAAACACAATAAATCACTGAACACGGGTAGGCACACGGCCGTGTGCCTGGCCGTGTGCCCCTGTTCAGACCTCCAAAAGTGCCGTTTGATCGCCCCGCGATCATCTCCGAGGTTGGGGTCTTACAACTCCCTCCCCCTTAAGAGAATTTCGTCCCGAAATTAAGAACAGAGACTACACAAAACAAAAACATAACGAGTACCTGAGGGGAACAACTCGGGGTACTCCTCGCGCATTGTCTGCTCTCGCTCCCAAGAGAGCTCCTCGCGCCCGCAGTTATCCCAACGGACCTTCACCATTCTGATTTCTTTGTTCCGAAGCCGCTTGACTTCGAAATCCTCAATAGATATGGGCTTGACTTTCATTGTCAACCCTTCCTCAACCGGTACTTGATCAGCCGCGATCACCTGCGAAGGCTCTTGCACCGCCTTCCGCAACACAGAAATGTGGAACACATCATGTAATCCACTCAACTCCACTGATAGCTTCAAACGGTATGCAGCTTCGCCGACTCGCTCCAGGACCTCAAAAGGTCCAAGGTACCTTGGGCTCAGCTTCTTCAAGCGTCTCACCCGCGAAACCCCCTTGAACGGCTTCACTTTCAGGTATACCCAATCGCCTACCGCGAACTCCACGTTCCGGTGCTTGGCATTGTAATACTTCGCTTGCCGGTCCTAAGCGATCAACAAGCGCTCCCGAATGATCCGCACTAACGAGGTAGCACTCTCCACCTCCTGCTTCTTGTACAACCTTGCCTCACCCGTTTCAAGCCATGATAACGGCGTGCGACACTTCCTATCATATAGGGCCTCGAAGGGCGCCATTTGTATGCTCGCTTGGTAGCTGTTGTTGTACGCGAACTCCACCAAATAAAGGTGGTCTTCCCAATGCTTCCCGAAGTCTAGAACACACATGCGGAGCATGTCCTCCATCGTTCTATTAACCCTCTCGGTCTGCCCATCCGTCTGCGGATGGAAAGCTGTGCTGAACTTTAACTTTGTTCCCAACATCTGCTGCACTAACCTCCAATCATTTGACGTGAACCGCCCATCGCGATCACTCACAATGCTACGGGGCACTCCATGCAGCCTAACAATATTGTCAACGTACAACTTTGCCAATTTCTCGACTGGATCATCCTTCCTATGCGGAATGAAATGCGACACCTTAGTTAGCCGATCTACGATCACCCAGATGGCGTCGTTCCCCTTCTGTGACCTTGGCAACCCGTGCACAAAGTCCATGGATATGTCGTCGAATTTCCACTCCGGTATAGGCAAGGATTTCAGAAATCCTCCTGGCTTTTGGCACTCCGCCTTCACCAAGGCGCACATTTGGCATTTAGCCACGTATAACGCCACATCTTTCTTAAGCCCCGGCCACCAAAACAACTTCTTGAGATCGCGATACATCTTCGTGCTCCCTGGGTGGATTGAGTACTTGGTATGATGAGCCTCGTACATCAACTCCGCCCGGAGGTTACCCCCACTTGGGACGCACAAACGATGATCCTTCCTTAATAACCCGTCTTCTACCGAGAACTGGGAATTTGACCCATCCAAAGCGGCCTCCAAAAGCTCCTTCATGGAATCATCCAACTCCAACGCCTGCCGAACCCGGTCAGCCAGGTCGTACTGCACCTCTGTCCAGTTTAACATTGCTTTGGCGCTCGTCTGCTTGTCCACGCAACAGATCTCAAGCTCCTCCAACACCCGCACTAGCCGCTCATCATGCACCGACAACCAATTGGCTCGGGCGGGAGCCCTGCGGCTCAGCGCATCCGCAACTGCGTTGCCCTTCCCGGGTACATAATGTATCTTGAAGGTGTAGTCCCCCAGGAACTCCATCCACCTCCTCTGCCTCATATTAAGGTCCTTTTGATCCAACAAGTATTTTAGGCTCTTTTGATCGGTGTATATATCGACTCTTACGCCGTATAGGTAGTGCCTCCACAACTTGGGTGCAAAAATCACGGCCGCCAACTCCAAGTCGTGCACCGGATAATTCCTTTCATGCACTTTCAGCTGACGCGATCCATACGCGATCACACTTCCATGCTGCAACAACACGCAGCCCAAGCCACTACCCGAAGCATCGCTATACACCTCAAAGCCCTCGGTCCCACTCGGCGAACTAAGCACTGGCGCCGTGGTCAACCGCCTCTTCAGCTCCTCAAAAGCTTGCACACACTCTTGCGTCCACAAGAATTTCTGATCCTTCCTTGTCAACTTCGTGAGAGGTAACGCTACCCGCGAGAAGTTCTCTACGAAGCGCCTGTAATATCCGGCAAGCCCCAGCAACTCCGGACTTCCTCTACCAAAGACAACACATGCCACTCTCGTATCACAACAATCTACGCCGGATCCACCGCAACACCTTCCCCACTAACTACGTGACCAAGGAATGCCACTGAGGATAACCAAAACTCGCCTTTGGAGAACTTTACGTAGCTCGTTCCTCCTTAGCGTCTCCAAAACCAAACACAGGTGCTTGAGGCGATCTTCTTCGCACTGCGAGCACACCAATAGGTCGTCAATAAAGACGATCCCAACATGGTCTAAGTACTCCCTGAACGTTTTGTTCATCAAATCCATGAGTACCGATGGCGCATTAGTCAGCCCGAACGGCATGACCGTAAACTCGAAACGCCCATATCTTGTGTTGAACGCTATCTTTGGGATAACACTTCCCTTGATTCTCATCTGATAGTAACCAGACTTAAGTTCCAACTTTAAGTACACCGATGACCCACCCAAATGGTCAAACAGATCGCCAATTCTTGGGATTGGGTACTTGATCTCTTTTAACGACTTGCTCAGTTCTTCATAAACGATTCAGAGCCGCAAACTCCCGTCCTTCTTCTACACGAAGAGGGCCGGTGTGCTCCAAGACGACAAACTTGGACGCACAAAACCTTGATCCATACGCTCTTCAAATTGAACTTTCAGTTCTGCCAACTCATTAGGCGTTAGCCTATGAGGAGAGCATGACCCAGATTTGGCACCTGGCGCCAGCTCACTCGCGAAATCGATTGCTCGCTACGGAGGGCTCCAGAGGCCCATCAGGGAAACACATCGGGATATTCGGATACCCTCGAGCTACTACTCAATGTAGGCTTAGGCTTCAAAGCCTCCCATGGTGGCAGCAACGACGCTCGCACGTCGAATCCCTGACCCCTTAACTGTAACCTTGCTACACAGAATCTCTCTCCGCGCGCAAGAACATCCATTACGCCACAACGCCTCCACTTTGTCCTTTGCCATCGAAGAAGGTACTTCAATGTACGATATAAATCTTTTGGACAAAAGGAGCGCGAAGCTTCCGCATCGGACAATGCTCTCGCCGGATTGCCAAAAATCCAAACAAAGCCTAGAACTTCCAGTCCTAAGCTAACACACAAAAGGTAACAGGTATAAAAAGCTAATCTGCTATCAATAAAACCATACCTGCCTTCCCGACGATCGGCCACATGGCCTCCTGCTGGCCAAGGCCGCCCATTCTCAGTTGGGCCAGAGTAAACAGCGGTGCGGCGGACGCCACCGCCTTTCCCTTCTCCTCAGATAATGCCCCAGACTTCTTTTTGGACATTGGGCGTCCACTCCAACAATCGCGGGCATGCCCCGGCTTTCCACAAACAAAGCATACATCCGGGGTTTGAATTGTAGTCGCTCCGGATGTGCTAGAGGAAGGGACTAGACCCGACCTCCTAGCCTTCTTGTACCACCTACGGTACCCAGATTTTGAGGTTGTCAACTTGACCACCGAATCCTTTGTCACAGCATCTACGACTGCTCCTGCCAACACTTTCCTTGCCTTCTGAGCACTCTCCCAACACTCTCTGGCGAGGTGCCCTTTCTTGCCACAAGAATGACAATTTCTCTGTGTCTTTCGATAGGCAGTCCTTATAGGATCTGTAGGGTTTGGTACCCTATTCACTGGTACTCGGTGAGTTTTCCCCAACTCCACTTCCAATGCTCTGGCCGATTCCACCAAATCTCGGAATCCCAATAACTTTGGTGCTAGCAGTAAGATACGCAACTCGTAGCGCAGACCGTTATAAAATCTATCCACTATGGATTGCTCGCTTTCCCATTCAAAGCCTGGGTAGCGCCTTATCATTAGGAACGTCTGCAAATATGCGTCAACTGAATGTGCTCCCTGCACCACAGTCCTGCTCATCTGCTGCTCTAAATGACCCCCAAATGCCCTTTGCTCCAACATACCACCCGATGTTAGGGTCAACTCAGGGACAGATGGTTGCACATTACTCCCAAGTTGTGCGTTGGTCACAGCGAACACCGCTTCAACCACCCTTCTTATGGTTTCCAAAGACGTAGGGGTCTCCGGCGCGTCGCTGGGTGCAGTACTTTTCCCAGAAAGTGTGCATTCAGACTGCCACGCGCCACTCTCGGACACCTACAATCGCACAGAACACCAATAAGGGGACCGAACAAAATTGCAAAAAGCAATTATAGGAACATGCAAGTTCCCCAAACATGTGTATTTTCATTCCTAAGTGGACATTTATGGGTTCTTTTCATGTTATAACGATGACGCACATACATGTGCTCACCACCCCTTAAAGTGAATTCGTCCACGAATTCATTTAAGCTTGACCGAAACCAGTAGTCTGATACCAATTTGTAACACCCCTATCCGTCACATAGCATATAGCAGTAGGTCCGGCCGGGGCCCGACGCCATATACTACGGACAGACCGGTTGGTTACGCGTTGAAACCACACAACCAATCAGAGCGTCCTACACAACACCTAGCGGAAGCAATTTAATTAAGTTGCAAAAAGATAAGAACCCTGCCACAGAGCATGAATGTCCACTACAACCCAGGAATGAGTACATACACAAAAGAGAAGAAATAGCCTTAAGGCTTTACAAGAGTTGCTTAAATACAAGTGTCTTCCAAACCTCGGCACGCAGGCCGGCCACACATGAGTACAAGAGGTAAAACACTCAAAACAAGGCCTTCGAGGGCCAGCACAGCAACTTGGGCTTTAGCCCGCTAATTACCTCTCAGCTCCGCAGCACCTGCAAGCAACAACCCACCGCACGGTGGTAAACAAAGGCAACGGTCAGCAATGCTTACCAAATTATAACGATTCCGCCCCCAAACCGGGGCGGCAAAGCTTCTTCCCTGCACTTGTTAGCAAAACACGCAACACAGCCAAACAAGCATCTCAACATAGGTGCACGCTCTCACGGCCGTACACCCCGTGCTCTCAGGGCACTTACTCGGCGAAGCCAGTCCGAACCCCGTCCGGTCCTCGACTCCACCACCACCCCCAGGATGACAATCTTTGTGAGCATTTAGTCTTCTCAGCCGCAGCCTAGACTCGATCTCCAAATCTCAGTAAGTCCCACGTAAACTTTAGGTCGCTTTAACCGAGCAGGTGGAGCGGGTAGAGGGCTACTAGTCCGTTGCTCACTCCGCCACTGCCATTCGGCCCTTTGGCGCGGACTAAGCTTTCCCCAGTCCCAATTAACGATCAAACACGGTACATAGCCCCGCTAAGTACCCGGTTGGCTCCCAGGCCACCATTATGACAGAACTACATTTCCGTCCAAGATTTTCGGGTGCACCTCGGGTTTCATCCCCAAGGCTCCCTACTGCAATCAAACATGATACATAGCCCCGCTATGTTCCCGGCTGGCACCCAGGCCACCGAGATGGCAGAACTTCATTTCCGCCCAGATTTCCGGGTGCACCTCGGGGTTAATCCCCAAGATTCCCTGATGCATTCTACCGCATAGCAACCCGAAAACAACCACAACGCTCGGAGTCTTCTCCGGCTAAAATATGCATAGCAAAACATCACCGATCCGGAACACACGTCCGGGTAGGCTTCACACAACATGCCTATGTCCGTACTACGATTCCGGACTCTAACAAGGGGGACTTTACTTATCTACCCCAAGGAATACCACGATCTCGCCGCACACTCGCGGGAGAGGGGTTTTCCCATGCAAAGGAAGAAGAGCTTCACATGCTCAAGAAGAGAATCGTTACACTCGAAGATTTCCGCGGCGCCATGAAAATGTAGTCGGATGGAAAGCTTCGCCTCGCCCTTGCCTTCGAGGATCCGGACTCGGATCGCGAATCGGGGCTCCGGAGCTCCTCCGGCGGCCGGATCTTGGGCTCCTCCTTCCTCTTGCTCTCCCTTCTCTCTAAACACTTAGAGAGAGAGTGGACCAAAGAAAATGAGGATTCAAAACCCTAATCCCGGCTAATAACCCCCCAGGAGCAGCCCCCACCGTCGGATCCAGATCCAAGGGAACGGACGGCCGAGATTAGATCCAAAATCCCAAAAACTGGGCCGAACACGGCTTGACACACGGCCGTGTGTCTGGCCGTGTAGCTCATTCGCCGATCGACACGGCTCTTGACACGGCCGTGTGCCACGGGCCGTGTTACCTGGAGCTTCAGGACGATCGTCGGGCTTCCAGAACACGGCTTCGAACACGGCCGTGTTCGAGGCCGTGTGCCCCACACACGGCTTGAGACACGGCCGTGTGTCTCAGGCCGTGTACTGCTCTGACTCGAGACAGCACAAAAACACAATAAATCACTGAACACGGGTAGGCACACAGCCGTGTGCCTGGCCGTGTGCCCCTGTTCAGACCTCCAAAAGTGCCGTTTGATCGCCCCGCGATCATCTCCGAGGTTGGGGTCTTACAGATTTGGCTATTGAGTTTCAATTTCTCGCCGACATTACGGGAAAAGTCCTTTTGGCAAAGCACTCGGCGCATGATACAATCACGCAGTATCAGTTGAACTTGATGGGTGCAATTATTGACAGGAAGAAAGTGGATTGGGGAACAATCGTTTTTAACTCAATCAAGAAGAAGATTAGCAAGTCTTTTGTGAATTTTGGAAGGATTTTAGGAGTATTTCTGCAATCCAGGTGCCCAGAATTGCTGATTTCAACTGGGATGCACATAAATGCTTCAAAGAGGCTATCCTGTGCCCTATTCAGCAAGTGGGACAGGCAGATCCTCAGACCCAGCAGGGCAGCTGCTGTAACAATTGCTTCAGGCACAAGGACTTTATCAGTCTCTTCCCCTGCAGCATCTTTTGAGGGATTGCCTGCCTCCTCCTCTGCTCCTATTTCTCCTCCTCCCCTTGTCTCTTCATTGCTTTCCTCTTCTCCCATTCAGCCTGTCATCTCCTCCCCCATCACCACTTCATTACCTTCTTCATCTCCTCCAGCCACCATTTCAGAATCATTCCACCCTCTTTTCTATTATCCATCAATTGACTCTTCCATTCTGGATGATTCCTTCATGGATGATTCTCCCTCCTTCTCTCTTGATCCTCCATCCTCCTCCTCTTACCAACAATTGTTGTATGACATTTTGGATCAACCCTCTTTCTTACCATCCACCTCCATTCCTATACCATCCATATCCACCATCCCTATATCCCAGCCATCCATCCCTCCTTTCTCACCTTCAAGTCGTGCAGCCACTTCTTCAGTCCCAGCCACATCTTCATTCACCTCTACTCAAGTCTCTCTTGCGCAAGTGGATCTCTCGAGTCTGGCCGAAAGGCTATATGAGCTACTGGCTCCCAAGCTAGTGGCTTTGCTGGAGACCTCCTTGGCTCCACTCCAGAAGTCCATTCAGGAGCTATCCTCCAGACTCTCCGCTCTCTCTTCTTCGCAGGCCAATCCTTCATTTAGGTGCCTTGATCCAGCTCCGTCTGCATCAAGCTAGGGGGAGATGCCTTATGAAGCTATTGAAGCTGCTGCTGCTCCTCCAGCTATATTGCCTGCTGCTGATACTACTACTCCAGTGCTTTTATTTACAGTGGACCTCAGGTCGCTGCTGAGTAGTTTTGATTCTATCTACCATCAAATTGCACCAGTTCTTGTTCAGAAAGCTGAAGATTTTACTAAGGCCATTGTGCCTCTTTCAATATGTGATCCTAGTATAATTGAATCTTATGTCAATTCTCTTAAAGCTGTGGATGTTGGTGCTGCTGATGATGCTGCTGTTGTTTTGTCTGCTGAGATTTCTGCTGCTGATGATATGATTATTGATGTTTCTGCTCCTGCTGATACTGTTTGTTCTGTTACTGTACCTTCTCCTCCTGCTCCTGCTGTCTCTGAAAAGCTCAAAGATCAAGAAGATTATATCAGAAGGATCGACGATCTGTATGATTAACCTCAAAGTTCTGAAAGTGATCAGTTCCAAACAGAATCTGATGACTCTTATGGTACTATTGTAAGGAAAAGAAAAGCAAGAAGCAAAGCTCTGAAAAGAGTTCCTCTCGAAAAAGTCAAGGATTCAAATGATGTACCCTACTATATATTGCATGATTGCCAAATTACTGAGCCGTGGATGCAATACTTCAAAAATCAATTGAAGGCAATGAAGAAAAAGAGAAAATTTGACAGGTATGAGAAAGGCTCCTCTAAGTTTCAGCCTCCTCCTTCTCCTCCTCCAGATTCTGGATCAGGTGGAGGCTCAGCTTCTCTACCTTCGGCTCCAAAGCAAAGCCCTTCTCAACCATCTCAAAGATATCCTCCCAGAGGGCATTATCAAAGAGGCAATCAGTCCAGAAGAGGACAGTATAGAGGTAATCAAAGAGACTACAGAACTCAAAGGGAAGGACAAAGGCAACTTGACACATCTCAAGGTCCTTACCCATATAAGCTCAGAGAAACTGTTGAATCAAGAACTGATGCTGCTCCTGAAACCATTAACAGATATGAAGCTCCTATTCCTTTTGAGGATCCTGAAAATAATCCTATTTCCTGGGCTGCCAGGATGAAAGAACTTGCTAGCTTGGATCAGCTGAAGAAGGCAAGAGAGCAAGGCAAGGACACCTCAAACATCTCCACTCTGTCCGAGCAAAGAAAAGCAGAGTTGGAAAGGTATTCTTCAAGGAAATTCTTTGATCCTGTAGATTATATGAAGCTGCATCCTGAGGCTGTGGTTCCCAGAGCAAAAGCTCAAACCTCCTTAGGTGTAGAAGATGACAGGAGATCAAAGAAGGAATCCCTCAATCCCAACAGGGAAATTCTGTTCAAGAAAGGAAGTAAAAAGGAATGATTTTTGTATGCAGATGGCTCATTCATTTCTTAAATCTCTTGCTGAAGTTCTATCAGATTGCTGCTATGCTGTTTGTTGCTTTAATTTTTATTGCTTGATTGCATTTGATGATTGTATTTTATTCTAAGTCCTGTAAATAATAATCCTAATCCAAATAGGGGGAGATTGTTGGAACACCCTATTACTAATTTGGGCAAGGATCACTATGTATTTAGGATATCTGTTTGACCTAGTTGTATAGTTGAAAAGGTCAAGCTAGAATGTGTCTAGGGCTTAGAACTTAGGTTTGAAGCTGCTCCCAGGACCATTCAAGATCAGGAATCAAAGCTGAGACAAATGTTAAAAATAGTCGAGCTCAGGTCGACTATCGTCGAGCTTCAGTCAGACGATCGTCGAGCTTGGATCAGCGCCCGGCCTTCAGCTAGATATTTGTCGTCAAGCTTAGATCGACGCTTTGCCGTCAAGCTTAGATCGACGCTCTGTTGTTGAGCTTAGATCGACGCTTTGTCGTCAAGCTTAGATCGACGCTTTGCCGTCAAGCTTAGATCGACGCTCTGTTGCTGAGCTTAGATCGACGCTTTGTCGTCAAGCTTAGATCGACGCTTTATCGTCAAGCTTAGATCGACGCTCTGTTGCTGAGCTTAGATCGACGCTTTGTCGTCAAGCTTAGGTCGACTATTTCTGCTAAGCTCAAGATCGACTATTTCTGATTTAGCAAGGTCGACGATTTCTGCCTTAGCCAGGTCGACGTTTTCTGGTGAGCTCAGGTCGACGCTTTTTCCCTGAGTTCAGATCGACGTTTTCTGTTGAAGCTAAGGTTGACGATTTATGTCCAAATTAGGTCGACGCTTTCTGTCTGTTGCTTATCTCCATTTTCTCCGAGCTCAGATCGACTATTTCTGTTCCAGTTCAATTTCATTAACTCTGAGCTCTGGTCGACCATAGTCGATCTCTGATCGACTATTTCTTGATGAGGTCGACATTTTCTGCTATCAAGTCAATATCAGTTATGGAATTATTTCAAATTCTTTCAGAGTTAATTGCTGCATTAATGACAAAAGATTTCCTAGCCGTTTCAAGCTATCTGATGTAATGTCAAGGAAGGTAAAAATGGAATATTGCTAATGGACTTTCCCTAGAGACAAATGATGTTTTTGGAAATCATTCAAGACTGTTTATTCGGCCATTCAAGTCAAGAATTCATTATTATTCTCTCAGTTCTCTTGGAGATTTTAGAGCTGAAGAAAAGAGAGACACAAGAAGACAGATCATTCAACACCAACATCAAGAGACACAAGAATTGCATTACAGAAGAATAACAATAAGAATTCTCTAATCAAGTTTTCATCTTCTGTGACTAAAAGATCTGCTTCAAGTGCTAAAAGGCTTCATCATTCAAGTCTCCAGACAACTCACATTTTAGCCTTGCTGAAATCATCATTTGCTGGAGAAGTCTCATTGAAGGCCTATCACCCTGTGCAAAGCCTCTACTCCTGAACCTACTGCTAATCTCAGGGGGAGCTTTGACATCTTCATCATATCCACTAGTGCTTCTCTCATTTGATTTGAGAACAGAGAAGACAACATCAACCTCTTTACTTTTTACTTTCCTGCTGTAAAAGGGTTATCAAGACTCCCTTCAAAAGTTTTGAGTGTGGTTCTGAGAGCCTTGTCAAAACTCAGTGGTGGCAAGACACCTGATCAAAAAAATCTAGTTTTGGTTTTTGAACACCTTATCAAAAGCTCTTTAGTGTCAGGACACCTAATCAACTCTTCCTGAGTGGATTCCTACCAAGGGTGGTAGAAGAGTGGACGTACCCAAGTTGTTGGGGAACCACTATAGCTCCTTGTGTCGTCTGGTTTGCTGTGTGTTTATCTTTGCTTTGTGCTGTGTGTTTCTTTAGTTTTTATTTTATCTTTGTTTCATAGCAAGCACATATACACTTAAATATAAATTAAATCTTAATCTGCCTTATTTCTTTTAAACTGAAAATTATTTTAAAATACTCTATTCACCCCCCCCCCTCTAGAGTGAAGGTAGATCTCTCTTCCGCACTTTCACACCCGAAAGCTTCAATCCGACCATGGCATGGTGGTGGTCGGCTAGGTTTTCCTCCCCAAACAAGGTCCCATTCTCCTCCCCTCCCTCTGTGTTAGTATCCCCTTCTTCTGCTTTTTAAAATCCACAAGAAATGGTGAAACACCATTTCGGTTTTCATTGTTCCAAACTCCAAAAAATGAGTTTTACGGGAGAGCTACTCTGGCCATCTTCGACCGAGATCTCACCGTCGTTGGAGAGACAAACCTCGGCTGGAGGTGGTGGCTTGGGGGATTCGCCGGAGATGCCCTCAGGTGGCCGAAAAATGAGGGAGAAGTCAGCCCAGGAGGAGTAATTCTGGGCCGTCGGCTGAAGGAGGGAGACGAAATCACGTCCCTCTATTTTCTTGTAATTGATAATATTTAATATATTAAATATACATATAGAAAATGAATGATTTAAATACATATAAAACACACTTTTTGATTGTAAATTTTGAAGCCCTTAGGGGTTGTATCATGGAAAGTGATCAAAATAAAAGTTGTAGACCTTGAGGTCTACTTTATTTTAAAATTTATTTCAACTAATTTGGGTCAGTGGTCTGACTACAACACTCAAAATGGTGCAGTCTATACATAGGGCTACTCAGAGACTAAATTGAGTGCCCCACTAAACCACTTGTCCAAATGACTTGAAATTTGGATTTGGAGTCAGTCTTACCTGTACAATCCCGTATTCGCGGAGTGGGGGTCCCCGACGGGCGCAAGACTAGCTATGCATTTTTAAGCTTTTTGAGGGGTTTGACACTCTTGGTGGCCAATTTAGGCCCAACTTGTGTTTTATACTAGTAGGGGATAAAATATTTCTCCCCCGGCCCCCTCGGGGGGTCACCCAGCCTCGAGCTCGCCCAGCTCGCCAGGCCGCCTGCTCGCCAGGTTGGCATCTCACTCTCGCCAGGCCGCCATCCTCGAGTTCATCATGCCGCCAGCTCACCAGGCCGCCAACTCGCTAGGTCGTCGTCTCGCCTAGCCGCAAGCTCGCCATGCAACCAACTCGCCAGGCCTTCGTCTCGCCCAGCCGCCAGCTCGACAAGCCTCCAGCTTGCTAGGCCGTCGTCTCGCTAGCTCGCCAGGCCGCCATCACGCAAAGCCGCCGTCTCGCCAGTCCGCCAGGCCGCCAGGCCGCCGGGCCGCCGTCTCGCCAGGCCGCTAGCTCGCCAGGCCGCCAACTCTCTAGGCCGCCGTATCGCCAGGCCGCCAACTCGCCAGGCCGCCGTCTTGCCAGACCGCCAGCTCGCCAGGCCGCCGTCTCGCCAGGCCGCCAGCTCGTCAGGCCGTCGTTTCGCCAGGTCGCCGTCTCGCCCAGTCTTGAGGGGCTGCCCCTGGTGGACTGTTTTTAGCTATTTAGAACAACGGGATTTGATTGTTGACTGACCAATTTGGGGGCATTTCAGTAATTTTAGGGCATCATGATTTGTTTATTTGCAGGCCATTCCAAGAAAACTATAAATATACCCTTGAGGGTGCCTTGGAGAGGGGCACTTCTTCATCACTTCAATCTCCTTGCTTTCTTCCTCCAAGGCACCTAGCTCAGCATTGGCTAGAGAGGAGGAGACCTCAAAGGTCTTTCGGGTGTGAGGTGGGACCTCCACACTAGAGCCGAGGGTCTATTCCTAGTTTCTTGAGCTTTTGGCCCGTGACGTTCTCCGGAGTGTAGTAGGTGTGAGGTCACCCCTTTCTTGGGACCCCAAACTCTACGAGAGACCAAGTCTTTGGTTTCAACATTTTGGTGCGATGAGCGTGGAGAGTGACCAACACAGAAGATCTCGAGAGAGTGTCATGGCCGGTGATCAGGGAGGTAGTGATGATCTCGGCGAGCTCCCCAACCCGTCACCCTTCGTAGGAAGGGAGGAGTTCATGACGTCCATCCAAGGCATTATGGAGATACTGTGAAGTATTGCCCCTCGAGCTGACAGCTCAACCACCACCCCTCAGGGACTGGCTCCCAGGGGTCTCGGCGAGCTGACCCAGAGTGGTCTCGACGAGCTGCCACCCAGGGGAATATGCGAGATGACCCCAGCAGGGGGAGAAGGAAGTACACCAGGAAGAAGGACTGGGAAGGAGAGGATGGGAGAGGGGGTCGAGCGAGACCTCACAGGCCGGGAGTTGTTCTCCAGCCCGGCGAGTGATATCCCTCTAGGCGAGCAGGTCGCGCGAGTAGAGGTTGCGAGACCACCCCTTAGGGGGTCACCCTTCAGCAAGCTGATCATCTCGACTCCCGTTCCCGAGGGGTTCAGAGAGCCCGACATGGCCTACTATACCGGGAAGGACGACCCCATCCAGCACCTGTAGTGGTTCGAGGATGACGTCTCCATTAGGCCGATGACGGATGTCTTCAAGTGTCACCTATTCACGATCATGTTGAAGGACAAGGCAAGGGACTAGTTTCATCAACTCCCAGCGAGGTCGATCTACGGGTTCGAGGACTTGAGCCGGAGCTTTCAGCTTCGCTTCTCCACCTCCAAGAAGAGGAAGAAGAATCCCGAGTCCATCTTCCTGATAAGACAAAGGGCCGAGGAGTCGCTGGCCCATTATGTTGACAGGTTCCAAGAGGAGATCCTGGATATCCAGGAGATGTCGGGGTATGCCCTCTAGATGGCATTCACGGTGGGGTTGCGCGAGGGGTTCTTCAAGATGATCCTAACCCGAAAGGCCCCCCTTTCCTTTGAGGATCTGATGGAAAGGGCAATATAGGAGATATCCATGGAGGTGGCCAACCCGGCATTTGTCAAGAAATTGGCCAGGCTAACAGAGGCGGAATCAAAGGAGCAAGGTGGCTCGAGAAATCAAGAGGGAAGAAGGAGAGAAGAGTAGAGAGCTCAGGGGTTCCAGGGACCTCAGGAAGGTAAGGAACCTGGTTGGAGGCAGCAGGGAGGGCCCGTTCAGGGTCCAGGGAGAGGTCTCATCCAGGGTGGGGAGGATTTTCATAGAGGCCAAGGAAGGTACAACTTCCAAAGGCAATCCCCTAGGCAGCTCCTACCCCACCGCAGCAAGCGATGACGATCGGTCGAAGGGAGAGGAGGAACCACGCGGGAAGAGGAAGAGTTAGAGTAGAGTTACCCTACTGTGAGTTCCACTAGGAGGAGGGCCATACAACAGCTACTTGCCCCGAATTCCAGGAGTTGAGAAGGACGAGAGCTCCGGCACCGCAGCTGCAATAACCGAAAGATCCGGTACAGATTGAAGAAGTCCAACCCGAGGCGGCAGGGGAGAGGTGTGAGGACAGGTTTGATGTGGGCACCCGGGGAGGGATCCGATGATGCACGAGGGAAGAGGGAGGTAGTGAAGTGGATCATCTCTTATAATGAACTTTGCTTGCATTGTATCAACTATGATTGATGAAAAGGACCACCGAAAAACATTTGTGATCCATGCCTCAGCCCCGAGATGATTCCGCTGACTAGGCTCCCACTAGCTGACAGAGCAGGTTGATCTCTCGGAGGGGTGAGCAGGCCTTACCCCGAGATGATTCCGCTGACCATGCTCCCACTAGCTGGCAGGCAGGTTGATCTCTCGGAGGGGTGAGCAGGCCTTACCCCGAGATGATTCCGCTGACTAGGCTCCCACTAGCTGGCAGGGCAGGTTGATCTCTCGGAGGGGTGGACAGGCTTTATCCCGAGATGATTTGCTGACCAGGCTCCCACTAGCTAATATGACAGGTTGATCTCTCGGAAAGGTGGGCAGGCCTTACCCCGAGATGATTCCGCTGATCAGGCTCCCACTAGCTGGCAGGGCAGGTTGATTTCTCGGATGGGTGGGCAGGCCTTACCCCGAGATGATTCCATTGACCAGGCTCACACTAGCTGCCACGGCAGGTTGATCTCTAGGAGGGTTGAGCAGGCCTTACCCCGAGATGATTCCGCTGACCAGGCTTTCACTAGATGACAGGGCAGGTTGATCTCTCGGAGGGGTGAGCAAGCCTTACTCCGAGATGATTCCACTAACCAGGCTCCCACTAGTTGATAGAGCAGGTTGATCTCACGGAGGGGTGAGCAGGCCATACCCCGAGATGATTCCGCTGACCAGGCTCCCGCTAGCTGGCAGGACATGTTGATCTCTCGGAGGGGTGAGCAGGCCTTAACCCGAGATTATTCCGCTGACAAGGCTCCCGCAGTTGGCAGGGCAGGTTGATCTCTCGGAGTGGTGAGCAGGCCTTACCCCGAGATGATTCCGCTGACCAGGCTCCCGCTAGCTGGCAGGGCAGGTTGATCTCTCAGAGGGGTGAGCGGGCCTTACCCCGAGATGATTCCGCTGACCAGGCTCCCGATAGCTGGCAGGGCAGCTTGATCTCTCAGAGGGGTGAGCAGGCCTTACCCCCGAGATGATTCCGCTGACCAGGCTCCCGCTAGCTTGTACGGCAGGTTGATCTCTCGGACGGGTGAGCAGGCCTTACCCCGAGATGATTCCGCTGACCAGGCTCCCGCTAGCTGGCAGGGCAGGTTGATCTCTCGGAGGGGTGAGCAAGCCTTACCCCGAGATGATTCCGCTGACCAGGCTCCCGCTAGCTGGCAGGGCAGGTTAATCTCTCGGAGGGGTGAGCAGGCCTTACCCCCGAGATGATTCCGCTGACCAGGCTCCCGCTAGCTGGCAGGGTAGGTTGATCTCTCGGAGGGTTGAGCAGGCCTTACCCCGAGATGATTTCTCTGACCAGGCTCCTGCTAGCTGGGCGGACAGGTTGATCTCTCGGAGGGGTGAGTAGGCCTTACCCCGAGATGATTTCGCTGACTAGGCTCCCGCTAGCTGGCAGGGCAGGTTGATCTCTCAGAGGGGTGAGCAGGCCTTACCCCCGAGAGGATTTCGCTGACCAGACTCCCACTAACTGGTAGGGCAGGATGATCTCTCGGAAGGGTGAGTATGCCCTACCCTGAGGCCATCTCATCACGCAAGCTCTCATTAGTTGGCATGATAGGTTGACTCCTTGGGGAGGCCAAGTGTTTTTTACCCCGAGGCCGTCTCGCCACCTAGGCTCTCATTAGCTGACATGATAGGTTGACTCCTCGGGGAGGCCAAGTGTTTTTTACCCCGAGGTCGTCTCGTCACCCAGGCTCTCATTAGCTGGCATGACAGGTTGAATCCTCGGGGAGGCCAAGTGTTTTTTACCCCGAGGTCGTCTCGTCACCTAGGCTCCCATTAGCTGGCATGACAGGTTGAATCATCTGGGAGGCCAAGTGTTTTTTACCCTGAGGTCGTCTCGTCACCCAGAATTTCATTAGCTGGCATGACAGGTCGACCCCCGGAGAGGCTAAGTATCTTTTCGACCGCGCAAGAGAATTACACTCAGCGAATACGTTGGGTTAGATGTTTCTTTTCGAGCTGTGCCAACCTCGAAAAGAGTGAGGATTGTGTACAACCCCGTATTCGCGGAGTGGGGGTCCCCGGCGGGCGCAAGACTAGCTATGCATTTTTAAGCTTTTGAGGGGTTTGACACTCTTGGTGGCCAATTTAGGCCCAACCTGTGTTTTATACTAATAGGGGATAAAATATTTCTCCCCCGACCCCCTCGGGTGGTCACCTAGCCTCGAGCTTGCCCAGCTCTCCAGGCCTCCAACTCACTCTCGCTAGGCCGACAGCCTCGAGCTCGCCCAGCTTGTCAGGCCGCCAGCTCGCCAGGCCGCCAGCTCGCCAGACCGCCCGCTCGCCCAGCCGCCAGCTCGCTATGCAGCCAGCTCGCCAGCTCGCCAAGCCTCCAGCTCGCTAGACCGCCATCTCGTCCAGCCGCCAGCTCTCCAAGCCGCCAGCTCGCTAGGATGCCATCTCGCCAGGCCGCCGTCTCGCCAGGCCGCCAGCTCGCCAGACCGCTGTCTCACCAGGCCTCCATCTCGCCAGGCCTCCGTCTCGCCAAGCCACCGTCTCACCAGGTCGCCGACTCGCCAGACTGCCATTTCGCCAGGCCGCCAGCTTGTCAGGCCGCCGTCTCGCCCAGGCCGTCACCATCTCGCATAGCCACCTACTCGCCCGGCCTCAGCTCTCCTTGTCGCCTGCTCGCCCGGCCTTAGGGGATTCCCCTGGTGGATTGCTTTTAGCCATTTAGAACAGCGAGATTTGGCTGTTGGCAGACCAATTTGGGGGCATTTCAGTAATTTTAGGGCAGCAGGATTTGGTTATTAGCATGTCATTCCCAGAAAACTATAAATAGACCCTTGAGGGTGCCTTGGAGAGGGGTACTTCTTCATCATTTTAATCTCCTTGCTTTCTTCCTCCAAGGCACCAAGCTCAACATTGGCTAGGGAGGGGGAGACCTCAAATGTCTTCCGGGTGTGAGGTGGTACCTCCACGCTAGAGTCGATGGTATGTTCCTAGTTTCTTAAGCCTTTGGCCCGTGGCATTCTCCTGAGTGTAGTAGGTGTGAGGTCACCCCTTTCTTGGGACTCTGAACTCCACGAGAGACCAAGTTTTTGTTTTCAACATTACTCATACCTGTAACGAAATTAAGGGTTCTAATGACCTCACAACTCCCCAAAATTTTGGTGGATGGTCCTTAGGGTCATTATATGTCATTGGTAAAAATATAAACCCATTTAGGATTGATTTTAATAGGTATTAGTGTGACCAAAGTTTGGTCTATTAAGGGTAAATTAGGGTAAAAGGGTGTTTGGGGCATGGAGGGACCAATTCTCACCCAAAGGGGATGAGACTTTTGCCAGAGCCTCAAGGTCAGTTAAAACACCCTCACTTGGAGTTTGGGGTAGATTATGGTGGATTTGCCCTAGGACTCTAGTTCAAACTCTAAGGTTGAACTTTGGGGGTTTGTGAAGGACATAAGATTATATGTCCTTGTATGGACTTGGAGTTTAGTCCATGTGATCTTATGGCGGTTGTAAAAATAGAGAAGAACGACTAGAAAAACAGGCCGGAAGTTTGAATAATTGAAATTTTTATTATCCAAAAAGATATCATTTACAAAGGTATGGCCTCCCTTTTATAGAATGGAGGAGATAGAGGAGAGTACAAACTAACAATGTGGGACTAAATAAATGTACAAAGACTGGGCGGTTTGACATGTACAGACCGCACAGTCCGCGCGGTTAGACAACAGGCTAACCGCCCGGACAGACCAGAAGAAGATGCCGTAGGAGACCGCAAGACTGCCAGACCGCCAGACCGCCAGATATCCAAGTTGCTGGAGACAACCCGCAAGACCGCCGAACCATAGCAGCCACCAACTAGATATTTAGCCCGTCAGCCCCAGACCGCTAAACCGCGCGGTCTCCAGACCGTCATATTCAGACCGCCAGACCGCCTACTTCAACACTCCCCCTCAAGCTGGAGCATAGATATCGATCATGCCCAGCTTGTCACAAATGTGGAAGAATGAAGTAGACACAGGCTTGGTAAAGATATCTGCCAACTCTTTGTCGGAGGAGACGAACGGAGTGCAAATCTGTTTCTTCAAGATCTCTTCCCGGATGAAATGTCAGTCGACTTCAATATGTTTGGTTCTCTCATGGAAGACCGGATTTTTGGATATATATATAGCGGCCTTGTTGTCACAGAACATAGGAAGAGGATAGTCGTAGACCTCTCCTAGATCAAGCATGAGAGCCCGCAACCATTTTAGTTCGCAAGTGGTGGACGCCATGCTCCGATATTTAGCTTCAGCACTAGACCTTGAAACTACAGACTGCTTCTTGCTCTTCCAGCTCACAAGATTACCTCCAACAAATGTGCAGAAACCAGATGTAGATTTGCGGTCATCTTTATCATCAGCATAGCTAGAATCTGAGTAGGCTTCAACTCTCAAATGACCATTCTTCTGAAAGAGTAGTCCTTTGCCCGGTGCTGCTTTAACATACTCTAATATCTTCAAGGCAGACTGAAGATGACATTCCCTGGGAGCTTGCATGAACTGACTTACCTAGCCAACAGCATAGGCAATGTCAGGTCTGGTCATCGTGAGATAAATGAGTTTACCCACCAGACGTCTATACTTTGTGGCATCAGACATAAGAGGAGAGTCATCTGTCCACGTTTTGTCTTCTCTAGTAGCCATGGGATACCATGCCGGTTTGGCACCGGTCAATCCTGCATCCCGTAGAAGATCAAGAGCATACTTCCGTTGGGAGAGAACCAGAGAGTCGGGCTTCCGACAGATCTCTATCCCCAAAAAGTATTTCGGGGAGCCCATATCCTTTGTGACAAGATGTTGACGGAGGTGCTTCTTTTTCAAGTCCACCCCAGCTTGATCATCATCGGTAAGAAGAATGTCGTCAACATATACCGCCAAAACTACAAGGCCCGATGCGGTTTTGCGAATAAACAGGGAATGATCAGCCGTACTTCTTGTAAAGCCAACAGCAGCCACAATGTTGCTGAACTTGTCGAACCATGCCCGAGGGCTCTGCTTGAGGCCATAGATAGCCTTCTTTAGCTTGCATACACGGGTCTCCCCCTGAGCAACATACCCCGGAGGTTGCTCCATGTAAACGTCCTCATGAAGATCCCCATAAAGAAAGGCATTCTTGACATCAAGCTGGGAGATAGTCCAATTGCGGTTGACAGCCACAGAGAGAATAACCCGGATGGTGCTGAGACGAGCAACCGGGGAGAAAGTATCAAAGTAGTCAACCCCATAAGTCTGAGTGAAGCCTTTGGCCACCAGTCGGGCTTTGTAGCGGTCCACAGTCCCGTCTGGGCGAAACTTCACAACAAACACCCAGCGACATCCAACCACATCAGTACCCACTGGAGGAGAAACAAGGGTCCAGGTGCCCCGTTCAGTAAGAGTAGCGATTTCCTCATCCATGACATACTTCCAATGAGGAATAACAAGCGCCTCCTGGTAGGTACGGGGAGTAGTAGTAGCTGAAATAGCTAAAGCAAAATGCCGGCGAGAAGAAGTAAGCCGATCATAGGACACAACTGCCGCAAGCGGGTGTTGAGTGCATGCCCGCACCCCTTTGCGAAGAGCAATGGAGAGATCCAGGTCGTCGGGGGCTTCAGGGACCGGAGCGTCCGTGGCGGAGAAAGCTGGCCCGGGACTAGAGAGAGACAGCTCCGGAGACGGGGGGGGAGTAGAGGGGAGAGGATAGACGGAGGAGGGGATGAGGAAGGGGGAGGAGAAACATGGATAGGCTGAGAGGGAACAGACAGGGAGGGTGATGAGTCAGGAACAGGAGGAAGAAGGGGTGGAGAGGAGAAGTAGGCTGCATTTTCGAAGAAGGTGACATCTGTAGAAACAAACTGTTTGCGCAGAACGGGGTCAAAGCAACAGTAGCCTTTCTGAGTGACCGAGTAGCCCAAAAAGACACATTTGGTGGCACGGGGAGAAAGTTTGTCACGGGTAGCAGATGGGGCATGCACAAAGGCTGTACATCCAAAGATTCGAAGAGGGAGGGGAAAGGGTTCCTTGCCGGGGTAGAGAATGGAGAAGGGAGTCTTACCCTGAAGAACAGTAGAAGGAATGCGATTGATGAGATAACAGGCGAGGAGAACAGCATAGCCCCAATAAGAGCGAGGCACATGCATCTGCGTTAGGAGAGTGCGAGCGACATCGAGGAGATGACGGTTTTTACGTTCCGCCACCCCATTCTGCTGGGAAGTGTAAACGCAGGTGGTCTGATGAATAAGACCATGTTGCATACAGAAAGATGAAAAATCATGACTAAGATACTCTTTAGCATTATCAGAGCGAAGACATTTAATAGAGACATGAAACTGAGTTTTAATCATATTATAAAAGCATTCCCAGACAGAGAAGAGTTCAGAGCGATCTCGTAACAGATACACCCAGGTACAACGAGAAAAGTCATCAATAAAAGTTACAAAATACAAACTACCCCGACCAATGGCTGGAGTAGGAGCCGGACCCCATACATCAGAATGGATGAGATCAAACGGGCTAGAGGAACTGCGAGCATGCTTGGGCGGGAAGGAGGAGCGGTGATGTTTGCCAAGTTGGCAGGCGTCACAGTTGAGCGGAGGACTGGTTGGCGGTAAGTGGGGCAGAAGCTGTCGAAGAATGCGAGCAGGAGGATGTCCAAGGCGAAGATGCCATTGAAGCAGATCAGTAGATGAGGAAGTGAAGGCGGACAGAGCGAAAACGTTATCGAGGAAGTAGAGGCCGCCGCTCTCAGTCCCAGTAGCGATCGTCCGTTGGGTTCTCAGGTCCTGAAAGCAACAAGAAGTAGGAGTGAATACAACAGAGCACTGTAGTTGCTTGCATAAAGTAGTAACAGATAGAAGATTGCAAGGAAACTTCGGGACATAGAGAGTGTCCACCAAGCGCAGCGATGGGGTGACTTGAACCATGCCTGTCCCACGAACCGGGGAAGGAGAACCATCCGCAACAAGGACAGGAGACAACCGATCATGCGTTTCGAGAAGCGAAAAACATTGAGGATTGCCTGTCATATGATTTGTAGCACCAGAGTCAATCAACCATTTACCTTGGATAGCGACATGAGCACTACCTGAGGTCGTCGCCACCGAAGCAGACGACCGAGAGGAGGGGTTCGGGGAGGGTGAAGTATCACCAGATGGGCGCAGATGAGGATGTTTCTGCCAACAATGGTCAATGGTATGACCGATACGACCACAGTGAGAACAGAGGAACCTGGACGGACCGCGCGCCCCAGAGTGGCTGCGACCACCATTGCTGCCGCGCTGAGTGTACTGAGCATAAGAGTCCTGCGGAGGAGGGGAGGATAACAGAGGGCGCTGGAGCAGAGAAGTAACGGCGGCTACGGGAGCGGCGGTGGCATCCAAGGTGGGAGACTCAGCTTCACCCAAGATCTGCTGGCGGATGAGATCAAAAGACTCGGGAAGTCGCAGAAGATAACAAACAACCAGGAGTTCCTGGAAGTGTTTGTGTTGCTGAGCCAAGTCCGCAGAGAAGGGGCGATTCTGGAGGATCTCAGCGCCAAGAGCCTGAACTTGCTGATAGGCTGCAGCGGGAGTCATGGACGAACGGGCGAAGAGATCCGCATAAAGAGTATAAATCCGGGAGGTCTGCGTCCCCTTGGAGTAAAGAGCAGCCAGATGAAGCCACGCGGCCTTTACCGTCTCATCATGACGGATGACGGGAAGGCACTCATCAGAGAGGCTATTAGCCAGCCATGTGCGGACAAGCGCATCACTCGCATCCCATTCGTCAAAGAGAGGAGAATTAGGAGGAGGAGGATCATCGGTAAGATGATGACGTTTGCGCTGAGAATGAAGAAGGAAAGTGAAAGAGACGCTCCAATCCGGATAGTTGGAGCCAATGAGCTTAGAAACAGTGCCCAGATTTCCGGAAGGAGTATGGATAGAAGGCGGAGCCGGAGTGGCTGCAGGAGTGGTGGCAGTGGAATTGTCAGAGATATCCATAGAAGAAGACCGAAACCGGACGGTTAGGAATCAAGTCGGGCGGTTAAGAGAGAAGGGGAAAAGCTGCAGCGATCACGATGTCAGACACCAGCGGCTAGAGAAGCCACGACCAAGCCGCAGAGCCAAAACAGAGGGTAAGAGGTCGGGCGGTTGGAAGACAGACCGCACGAACGGGAGAGAAAGAGGAATCCGGCAAACAGGCCGGGGCGACAAGAAAGAGAAGAAGGGAGGCTGCGACAAGAACAGATCGCAAGCAGGCAAAGAGAAACAGGCCGCGCAGACAGGGCGCAGGCAAACAAGACAGGCCGCGGGAAGAAGAAGCAGGTCGCACGGCTAGAAAGGAGCACAGAATCAGGAGCCAGAGATCAAGTCCTCTGATACCATGTAAAAATAAAGAAGAACGACTAGAAAAACAGGCCGGAAGTTTGAATAATTGAAATTTTTATTATCCAAAAAGATATCATTTACAAATGTATGGCCTCCCTTTTATAGAATGGAGGAGATAGAGGAGAGTACAAACTAACAATGTGGGACTAAATAAATATACAAAGACTGGGCGGTTTGACATGTACAGACCGCACAGTCCGCGCGGTTAGACAACAGGCTAACCGCCCGGACAGACCAGAAGAAGATGCCGTAGGAGACCGCAAGACTGCCAGACCGCCAGACCGCCAGATATCCAAGTTGCTGGAGACAACCCGCAAGACCGCCGAACCATAGCAGCCACCAACTAGATATTTAGCCCGTCAGCCCCAGACCGCTAAACCGCGCGGTCTCCAGACCGTCATATTCAGACCGCCAGACCGCCTACTTCAACAGCGGTGAATAACCCTAGGAAGAAATTTGATGATATTTAGACACATGCACACAACTTTAATCAATTGGAAATTGTTTAGGTCTATACCTCTTTTTGGAAACATTGAAAGGTCATATGACTTTGGATCCTTATGAAATTTTGGCAGAAGAGTTTTATAGCAATATGAGCCTCTGGAATTTATTATAGGATGTTTGGAAGACAATAGCTCATACTTATAGTTATAACCATCATGTTGCCCTTTTGATGACTTTGATGTAATCATAGTTAAATTAACTTAGAATGTTATGAAACTCTGACAATGTTGATTAAATATCCTTTATATGCACTAGTAAGTAATTTGGAATGATTTGACATTATCTCATAGTACCTCATGTGTTAAGTGAACTAGTGCACCTTATTTTGATGAATAGATAAATCTTGTCGGAGAATTAAGTTTCTTGGCCAGAAAACCTTTTAGGGCATATTAAAGCTCGGAAAATTATTACATGTTGTTTGGAAGAGATTACAAGCATGTTTCTTCACAAAGTGTCATATTAGTGATTTATTTGAAATATTTTTCTATATAGCTTACTGACCTTGGAATTATATGAAACTTAGTCAGTAATGTTTTATGATTATACAACCGCGTATTAGCAGAGTAGGGCCCTCCCGGCAGGCGCAGGACCAACTATAAGTTTTTAAGCTTTTGAAAGATTTCGTACTCTTGGTGGCCAATTTTGGCCTAACCCTTGTAATATACTAGTAGGGGAGGAAAAATCTACCTCCCCCTTTGGCCCCTTTCGGGAGCGGGTGCGTCGAGTTGGCCGACACCTGCCCCGAATCGATAGGTGCAAGGTAGGAGCAGCAGGATCGGCTGGAGGCCAAGATCCCGCCCCCTGCACCTTAGCCCTGGGTAGGGCGAGACTGACCGGGCGGTCAGCTCGTGGGGGCGAGAGCGGCCTGTGGCCAGGCTCTCGCCCCGTGCGGTCAGCTCGCGGGGGGGGGGGGAGAGCGGCCTGCAACAAAGCTCTCGCCCCGCGCGGTCAGCTCGCGGGGGCGAGAGCGGCCTGTGGCCAAGCTCTCGCCCCGCGCGGTCAGCTCGCGGGGGGGGGGGGGGGGGGGGGAGAGCGGCCTGCGGCCAGGCTCTCGCCCCACGCGGTCAGCTTGCGGGGGCGAAAGCGGCTGCATCCAGGCTCTCGCCCCGCACAGTTAGTTCGCGGAGCGAGACCGGCCGACGGCCAGGGTCTCGTCCGCGAGGTGAGTTCGTGGGGCAAGACCAGCCGGTGGCCAGGGTCTCGTCTGCGCGGCGAGCTCGCGGGGCGAGATGGGCCGGCGGCCAGGGTCTCGCCGGCGCGGTGAGCTTGTGGGGCGAGACAGGCCGGTGGCCAGGGTCTCGCACGCGCGGTGAGCTCGTGGGGCGAGACGGGCCGGCGGTCAGGGTCTTGCCTGTGCGGTGAGCTCGCAGGGCGAGACCGGCCGGCGACTAGGGTCTCGCTCGCGCGGTGAGCTCGCGGGGCAAGACCGGCCGGTTAGCCCACTCGTCTCGGGTGCCCGGGGAGGTGGGGGTATGGCTTGACCTCCTCTCGCCTTGGACCTCTTTGGGCCGTGCTTTTACCGTTTTTCTCTCGGGGGGGGATTACTTTTTTACCTCCTGGTGTGGAGGTTTGCTATTGACTTGAGGCTTATTTGCCCTGGGGGTATTTTGGTCATTTTTTAGCCCCAGGACTGGGAAAATCTATAAATAGATCCTTAAGGGTGCCTTGGAGAGCATTGCTCCTTAGCCACTTAAATCCCCTTGGTTTTCTTCCTCCAAGGCACCTAGCTCAAGCATTGGCTAGGGAGGGGGAGACCTCAAAGGTCTTCCGGGTGTGAGGTGGGACCTCCACGCTAGAGCCGAGGGTCTGTTCCTAGCTCCCAGGTCTTAGGTCCGTGACGTTCCTCTGAGTGTAGTAGGTGTGAGGTCACCCCTCTTTTGGGACCCCGAACTCCACGAGAGGTCAATTTTGGCTTCAACATTTTGGTGTGATGAGCGTGGAGAGTGACCAACACAGAAGATCTCGGGAGAGAGTCATGGCTGGAGATCAGGGAGGTGGTGATGATCTCGGCGAGCTACCCAACCCCGGACCCTTCGTAGGAAGAGAGGAGTTCATGGCATCCATTCAAGGCATCATGGGGATGCTGCGAAGTTTTGCTCCTCGGGGTGGCAGCTCCACTCAACCCCCCAGGAGCTAGCTCCCCCCCCCCTCTCGATGAGTCGACCCTCAGGGGTCCAAGCGAGATGATCCCTGTAGGGGGAGAAGGAAGCGTACCAGGTAGGCGATCTGAGAAGGAAAGGATGGGAGAGGGGGTCGAGTGAGACCTTCACGACCGGGAGCTGTTCCCTAGCCTGGCGAGTGCTAGCCCTACATGCGAGCAGGTCGCGCGAGTAGAGGTGGCGAGAGCACCCCTTAGGGGGGTCACCATTTAGTGAGTTGATCATCTCAGCTCCTGTTCCCGAGGGGTTCAGAGAGCCAGACATGGCTTACTATACCGGGAAGGATGACCCCATCCAACACATGTAGTAGTTCGAGGATGCCGTCTCCATCAGGCTGATGACGGATGCCTTCAAGTGTCGCCTCTTTGCGATCACGTTGAAGGAGAAGGCAAGGGACTGGTTTCATCAACTCCCTCCGAGGTCAATCTATGGGTTCGATGACTTGAGCCGGAGCTTCTAGCTCCACTTCTCCACCTCCAAGAAGAGGAAGAGGAGTCCCGAGTCCATCTTTCTGATAAGGCAGAGGGTCGAGGAGTCGCTGGCCCACTATGTTGACAGGTTCCAGGAGGAGATCCTGGATATCCAGGAGATGTCAGGGTATTCCCTTCAGATGGCATTCACGGTAGGGTTGCGTGAGGGGTTCTTCAAGATGAGCCTGACCCGAAAGACCCCCCTTTCTTTCAAGTAGTTGATGGAAAGGGCGCCTGAGGAGATAGCCATGGAGACGGACAACCCGACATTTGTCAAGAAGTTGGCGAAGCTAACCGAGTCAGAGCCAAAGGAGCAAGGTGTCTCAAGGCTTTAGGAAGGAAGGCGGAGAGAAGAGCAGAGAGCTAAGGGGTTCCAGGGACAGGAGGGTCTGGAACCAGGCTGGAGGCAGTATGGAGGACCTGCCCAGGGTCCAGGAAGAGCTCTCATCCAGGGTGGAGGGAACTTTCATGGGGTACAATGGAGGTTCAACTTCCAAAGTCAAGCCCCAAGACAGCTCCTGCCCCCACCGAGGCAAGCAATGACGATTGTTCGAAGGGAGAGGGGGAATCGCAGGGGAAGAGGGAGAGACATAGTAGAGTTACCGCACTGTGACTTCCACTAGTTGGAGGGTCACGCAACGGCTACCTGCCCTGAGTTCTTGGAAATGAGGGGAACGGGAGCTCCAGCCCAGCAGCAGCCGCTGAAGCGGATTGAAGTTCTGCCCCAAGGAGGGGGAGGAGATGATGTATGCGAGGACATGGTCAACGTAGGACCTCGAGGTGGTATAGTTGTGATCCACGGGGGGGGGGGGATCAAAACCGCTCGGAAGACAAGTCTCAATGTGATGTACCGACGGAGTGTTGCCTCGACATCACAGGCCCCTCCCCCGGAAGAAAAGATCACCTTCTCGTCAAAGGACATGCCAGAGCATGAGGATCCATTCTGCGACGCCCTTGTCATCCAGGCCACCATCGAAGGCTTTACCATCTCCCGAATCTTGGTTGACAACAGAAGCTCTGTCAACGTCGTTTTCAAGAAAGTATTTGACGGGATGAAGGTAGAGCCAAGGAGGGTGATGGCCTCGGACGGACCCCTGTTTGGATTTTCATGGGAGAGGAAGGAAGTCGAAGGTGGAGTTGAACTCCAGGTAAAGTTAGGGGGGACCTCAAAAAACTACAGGTTCGTCATTATTGATGCCACAAGCAGTTATAACGCCATCTTCGGGAGGCCCCACATCAGTGTCTTCCGTTGTATGCCGTCTTCCCTTCACCAGTGCCTCAAGTTCAACTCAAAAGGGATCCATGTCAGGATCAAGGGAGACTCCAGGATGGCGAGGCAGTGTTACGTCGTGCCTGTCAACACCATCTCTTTGCTGGCCAAAGCAGAGGAGATGGAGAAGATCATGGAGAGCCTGAGCAGGATGGAGGTGTTCAGTGGGATGGAGTCGGAGGATGACCATCATGCCCAGACCCCCTGAAAAAGCCTCGCCTCGGCGGAGTCATGTATCTTTTTATTATGTTATAATGAGTCCAGCCCCCGGCCGGTAGAGTCGGGGGGGGGGGGGGGTCATGTAACCTAACTCTTTTTTCCCAATTGAGGATGTTTAATTCTAGTAGTATTCATGTAACATGCCCAGTTCTTTTAGCTCCGAGATGATTCTGCTGTCAGGCTCCCACTAGCTGACAGGGCAGGTTGATCTCTCGTGGAGGCTAAGTTCTTTTAGCTCCGAGATGATTCCGTTGTCAGACTCCCACTAGTTGGCAGGGCAGGTCGATCTCTCGTGGAGGCTAAGTTCTTTTAGCTTCGAGATGATTCCGTTATCAGGCTCCCACTAGCTGGTAGGGCAGGTTGATCACTTGTGGAAGCTAAGTCCTTTTAGCTCCGAGATGATTCCGCTGTCAGGCTCCCACTAGCTTGCAGTGCAGGTTGATCTCTCTTGGAGGCTAAGTTCTTTTAGCTCCGAGATGATTTCGCTGTCAGGCTCCCACTAGTTGGCAGGACAGGTTGATCTCTCGTAGAAGCTAAGTCTTTTTAGCTCCGAGATGATTCCGCTGCCAGGCTCCCACTAGCTGGCAGGGCAGGTCGATCTCTCGTGGAGGCTAAGTTCCTTTAGCTCTGAAATGATTCCTCTGCCAGGCTCCCACTAGCTGGCAAGGAAGGTTGATCTCTCGTGGAAGCTAAGTCCTTTTAGCTCTGAGATGATTCCGCTGTCAGGCTCTCACTAGCTTGTAGGGCAGGTTGATCTCTCGTGGTGGCTAAGTTCTTTTAGCTCCAAGATGATTCCGCTGCTAGGCTCCCACTAGCTGGCAGGGCAGGTTGATCTCTCGTGGAGGCTAAGTTCTTTTAGCTCCGAGATGATTCTACTGTCAGGCTCCCACTAGCTGGTAGGACAGGTCGATCTCTCGTGGAGGCTAAGTTCTTTTAGCTCCGAGATGATTCCGCTGCTAGCTCCCACTAGCTGGCAGGGCAGGTTGATCTCTCATGGAAGCTAAGTCCTTTTAGCTCCGAGATGATTCCGCTGCCAGGCTCCCACTAGCTGGCAGGGCAGGTTGATCTCTCGTGGAGGCTAAGTTCTTTTAGCTCCGAGATGATTCCGCTGCCAGGCTCTCACTAGCTGGCAGGGCAAGTTGATCTCTCGTGGAAGCTAAGTCCTTTTAGCTCCGAGATGATTCCGCTGCAAAACTCCCACTAGCTGGCAGGACAGGTCGATCTCTCGTGGATGCTAAGTTCTTTTAGCTCCGAGATGATTCTGCTGCAAGACTCCCACTAGCTGGCAGGGCAGGTTGATCTCTCGTGGAAGCTAAGTCCTTTTAGCTCTGAGATGATTCCGCTGTCAGGCTCCCACTAGTTGGCAGGGCAGGTTGATCTCTCGTGGTGACTAAGTTCTTTTAGCTCTGAGATGATTCCGCTGCCAGGATCCCACTAGCTGGCAGGGCAGGTTGATCTCTCGTAGAAGCTAAGTCCTTTTAGCTCCGAGATGATTTCGCTGCTAGACTCCCACTAGCTGACAGGGCAGACTGATCTCTTATGGTGGCTAAGTTCTTTTAGCTCTAAGATGATTCCGCTGTCAGGCTCCCACTAGCTGGTAAGGCAGGTTGATCTCTCATGGTGGCTAAGTTTTTTTAGCTCCTAGATGATTCCACTACAAGGTTCCCACTAGCTGGCAGGGCAGGTTGATCTCTCGTGGAGGTTAAGTTCTTTTAGCTCTGAGATGATTCCTCTGTCAGGCTCCCACTAGCTGACAGAGCAGGTTGATCTCTCGTGGAGGCTAAGTTCTTTTAGCTCCGAGATGATTCCGCTATCAGGCTCCCACTAGCTGGCAGGGCAGGTTGATCTCTCGTGGATGCTAAGTTCTTTTAGCTCTGAGATGATTCCGCTGTCAGGCTCCCACTAGTAGACATGGCAGGTTTATCTCTCGTGGAGGCTAAGTTCTTTTAGCTCCGAGATGATTCCGCTGCCAGGCTCCCACTAGCTGGCAGGGCAGGTTGATCTCTCATGGAGGCTAAGTTCTTTTAGCTTCGAGATAATTCCGCTGCCAGGCTCCCACTAGCTGGCAGGACGGGTTGATCTCTCGTGGAAGCTAAGTCTTTTTAGCTCCGAGATGATTCCGCTGCCAGGCTCCCACTAGCTGGCAGGGCAGGTTGATCTCTTGCGGAGGTTAAGTCCTTTTAGCTCCGAGATGATTCTGCTGCCAGGCTCCCACTAGCTGGCAGGGCAGGTTGATCTCTCGTGGAGGCTAAGTTCTTTTAGCTCCAAGATGATTATGCTGCCAGGCTCCCACTAGCTGGCATGGCGGGTTGATCTCTCGTGGAAGCTAAGTCTTTTTAGCTCCGAGATGATTCCGCTGCCAGGCTCCCACTAGCTGGCAGGGCAGGTTGATATCTCGCGGAGGCTAAGTCCTTTTAGCTCCGAAATGATCCTGATGGCCAGTCTCCCACGAGCTGGCAGGGCAGGTTGATCTCTCGCGGAGGATAAGTCCTTTTAGCTCCGGGATGGTCCCGCTGTCAGGCTCGCACTAGTTTGCAGGGCATGTGGTACCTCTCGTGGATGCCCCTGTTGTCTTTGCTCCAAGACGGTCTTCTTTCACCCTGAGGTGGTCTCGTCACTAAGGCTCTCATTAGTTGGCATGACAGGTTGACTCCTCGGGGAGGCCAAGTGTTTCTTATCCTGAGGTGGTCTCGTCACCCAGGCTTCCATTAGCTGGCCTGACAGGTTGACCCCTCGGGGTGGTCAAGTGTTTCTCACCCCGAGGTGGTATTGTCACTCAGGCTCTCATTAGCTGGCATGACAGGTTGACCCATCGGAGAGGCCAAGTGTTTTTCACCCCAAGGTGGTCTCGTCACCCAGACTCTAATTAACTGGCATGGTTGATCCCTCGGGAGGCTTAAGTGTTTTCACCCCGAGGCTATCTCGTCACTCATGCTCTCATTAGCTAGCATGACAGGTTGACCTCTCAGAGAGACCTTATAATCTTTCAAACCACGAGAAGGGGACACTCAGCGAATACGTTGGGTTGGATGTTTCTTTTCGAGCTTGTGCCAACCTCGAAAAGAGCGGGGATTGTGTACAACCCCGTATTAGCAGAGTAGGACCCTCCCGATAGGCGCAGGACCAACTACAAGTTTTTAAGCTTTTGAGAGATTTCACACTCTTGGTGGCCAATTTTGGCCTAACCCTTGTAATATACTAGTAGGGGAAGAAAAATCTACCTCCCCCTTTGGTCCCTTTTGGGAGCGGGTGCGTCGAGTTGTCCGACATCTGCCCTCGGCTCGATAGGTATGAGGTAGGAGCAGCAGGATCGGCTGGAGGCCAGGATCCCGCCCCCTGCACCTTAGCCCTGGGTAGGACGAGACTGACCAGACGGTCAGCTCGCGGGGGTGAGAGCCGCCTGCGGCCAGGCTCTCGCCCCGCACGGTCAGCTTGCGGGGGCGAGAGCAGCCTGTGGCCAGGCTCTCGCCCCGCGCGGTCAGCTCGCGGGGGCGAGAGCGGCCTGCGGCCAGGCTCTCGCCCCGCGCGGTCAACTCGCGGGGGCGAGAGCGGCCTGCGGCCAGGCTCTTGCCCCGCACGGTCAGCTTGCGGGAGGGGGGGGTGGGGAGAGCGGCCTGCGGCCAGGCTCTCGCCCCGCACGATAAGCTCGCGGTGCGAGTCCGGCCGGCGGCCAGGGTCTCGCCCGCGCGGTGAGCTCGTGGGGCGAGACCGGCCGGCAGCCAGGGTCTCGCCCGCGCGGTGAGCTCGTGGGGCGAGACTGGCCGGTGGCCAGGGTCTCGCCAGTGCTGTGATCTCGCGGGGCGAGACGGCCAACAGCCAGGGTATCGCCTGCGCGGTTAGCCCACTCGTCTCGGGTGCCCGGAGAGGTGGGGGTATGGCTTGGCCTCCTCCCGCCCTTGGACCTATTTGGGCCGTGCTTTTACCATTTTTCCCTCGGGGGGGATTACTTCTTTACCCCCTGGTGTGGAGGTTTTCTATTGGCTTGAGGCTTATTTGCCCTGGGGGCATTTTGGTAATTTTTAGCTCCAAGACTTGGAAAATCTATAAATAGACCCTTGAGGGTGCCTTGTAGAGCATTGCTCCTTAGCCACTTAAATCCCCTTGGCTTTCTTCCTCCAAGGTACATAGCTCAAGCATTGGCTAGGGAGGGGGAGACCTCAAAGGTCTTTCGGGTATGAGGTGGGACCTTTCTTGGTCTGTGAAGATGCGTTGTTAGGTGCTCCATTTTCCCATTGAGGCCGAACCTCAATCTGTGCTCGAGAGATAGTTGTCCATACACTGATAAGGGGTGTATGGATTCTCGAGAAGAGAGGAGCCGTGGGGGTCCCCCCCGGACCGCCCGGATCCCACGAGTGAATAGAAAGTTCGATCTCCATTGGATCTCACCTGAATCGCCCCATCTATCCTCCTGAGGAGAAAGTTCCTAGCTCCCAGGTCTTAGGTCCGTGACGTTTCTCTAAGTGTAGTAGGTGTGAGGTCACCCCTCTTTTAGGACCCCGAACTCCACGAGAGGTCAATTTTGGCTTCAACAATGATCATATTAAAGCTCTGGTAATTTTTGTGTAATTTTTGGATAATGTTTGGTGGTACTTCCCTCTTTACCTCTATTTATTGCAATTTTCTTGAATTAATTAATTAGGGGCTAATACATTTATGAAAATTTGTGAAACATGGTATACTATGATATTTCGGCTTCATATAGTGTTCATAATTTTTGGGTGGTCATACTTAAGGAAATTTAGTACTTCATGTTCAAAACCACCCATGACCTAATTTTGGGGAAAATTTAATAAATGCTAGCTTAATTAGGAAAATTACAAGTTTCTGGATTTAGTCTAAATATGTCATGATTGACCCCTAGTAATAATCTTAGGCTATTTGGATGAATATTTGAAGGGGTCACTTTTCATGCACACCACATAACTCATTAGGTCTGCACACATTGAAACTATAGAATTAAGGAATCAGGTGAACCTTTGTATAGGATAAAAGGGTAGATGGAGCACATAGTCTGATTGAGAATGAATAAGGTCATCAATGGAAGATAGGTTGTGTGTGCCCGGTTGTGCAAGGGCAGAGTTGTGCTCGGGATTGACGGTGGACCGTCCTTCCTTGGAAAGGGAAAGTCTAAATATGATTAGAGCTAGTTCAAGAGTAATGATAACAAATTGGGACATGGGTAGCTATCAATAATAATAAGTACCTTGCGAAAGTGAGCTTTTGGCTTCAGCCCATCGTAGTTCCTAGTGCCCTCGAGAGCCCTTCACAGGAAATACCCTGGGCAGTCCAAGGTTGACCTTAAACCGTAAGACTAAAAGGTTAAAGAACAATTAATAAAACTAGGGCTTCACCTTCACTCACCTCAATGACTCGGGATGTTAGCTTGGTTGGGTTATCCGAGCGGTTGGCTCAGTGGTTATGGAAATGGGCAAGTTAGCCCGGCGAGCCGAAGGCTCGGAAGGTAGTTGTAACGGACAGGTTAGTTCAGGGAGCCGATGGCTCGGGAAATTCATGGTTGCATGCACATAAAGTGACGGGTCTTCAGTATTAGACGGTCGATCGCACCGACATTGATACGATGACTCGGCAAGTGTGGTTCTCACTTAGCCAATGAAAAGACTGGTGGTTGGTCAGCATAGTACGTGGTGACTCTGGTGTGTCCTTCAGAGGCATACGTAAGGGCTAGGCCTGGAACTGCGGTTAACTGCCTAGGAGTGGGATGGCCCGACCCACTGTCTCTGTTGGCCACTACGGAGGCTCTTGGGAGTGAAGCTAGCTTCCAAAATGGGGGAACTAAAGGTCTGTGCGCATAAAGTCGTGTGTGTGTGTTGCACTTGCATGAATCATGACATAACATATCACTACATACATACCTGCATATAACCTGACACCCCATTGTATAAACTAGTATGTGATAGTTTATATGATGAGAGCCTTGCAAAAGACTCCTTAACTTATAAGTTTGTATGGACATTCATATAAGTTAATATTACTTATTTCATAGTTCACTTTACATGTACTTACTGCTCTATTTTACTTGTTTACATTACTGCTTCCTTGCTATAGTCCTTTTGTACATACACCTTCTAGGGTAGTTGTCACCTGCTTGTTCCACTCTACTTTGTTGTCCTCCGCTTTCCTCCTCCCCACATGGTGCCTAGGAGTCACGGGGTTGAGGCGAGGACGATATTGGTTTAGTATTTTGACTAACGGTCGGTGGACCACATCATTTTAGGGGACCGAGCAACAAGAGCATCAACACTGACAGGATAAGGAGGCAGGACATGAGGAGCAGTTGTTGCGCACTACCACTACTACACGACGACGGGTCGAGGATGGATTTCAGTTGCTTCCGCTAGATGTGTAAGTTATGAGAGAGAGATTATTTGTATTAGACATGTACCGGGCTTAAGCCTTTTTCTTTTCTACTCCTTTTATACTTTGTACTCATTGTGGACTATTGTTCTTTTATATATATTGATAGTGAGCTATGATCTGTGAACTTGTATTACTTACTACTTCTTTGGTGATCACTAATGCCGACAGGATCAGTGTTTTGTAGTTACGACAACCCCGAGTGTCGGCGTCATTGCAAAATGGCTATTCTTGGCGTAAGACCCAGTAGCGTAACAAAAAAAGGGGTCTTATAGTTTGAATGTGCGAATTTTGGCTAGTCACTCTTTGATTATCGCATCGCTGACGATAATTGTTTTTACCTCGCAGGAAGTCGAGATCGAGACAGCGAAGAAGATCTCCGAGCTTGAGTAGGAGCTCGCGGACACCAAAGCCTCGCTGGAGGCTGCCCAAGTTCGGAATGCCGAGCTAGAAACTTGTCCGGCAGAGCCGCAACCGATGACACCAAGTACCTCTGGGATCAGGAAGAACATCTGATTTCATGGCGGCGAGATGCCCGTGATTCGTCTCGGCATCACACGAGCTATGTGGAACCTCGTACTCTAGAAGCTTAGGATGGATGGCTTCCTCGGCCCGGAGGCCGACCATCTGATGGTGATGGACCTCATCACGGGGATGCTCGCTGAGGAGTACAACTTGCCCGACCGCATCCTGTACTCTACTTCTGACTTTGACAGAGATGGGGACAGTGACAGTGATGATAGTGGTGAGTATTCCGGCGAGGACAAGGAAAACGATGGCGATGACGATGATAAGGATAATGATGAGGAGGATGAGGATGAGGAGTATAAGGCTGACACCGGTAACAATGAGACCTGGTCAGCTGGCGACCTCTTGCAAGTCATCTTGTATATTGAATGTAAAGTAGATTGGAATTTTTTGGACGAATCTTTCTCAAGGCGTCATCACTTCTTTGTACATGTAATGCTCGCCACATATATGAAAGAATGATTTTTTCTCATTTTGTTCTTTTGTTTGCTTGTCTTTAATGCTCGCTAGACTCATAGGCGCGAGGAAGTTGAGTGTTCGTTAGGCACATTCTCGGCTCACATATTCGTACCTACATACTCGCACGATGTTGCTTGCCAACTGTTACTCGCCCATACATGCTCACACGTATTTCTCGCACCTACATGCTCGCGCATGCATACTCGCACTTGCATGCTTGCACCTGCATATTCGCACTTGCATACTTGCACAAGGAACTACATCATACTCTTTTGCTTGCAATTTTGACGAATACGTCTAAGAAAGGGAACTTGTTGAAAAGCAGGAAAATTTTTCTTTGTTTGTTAACTACAATCCCCTAGAAAAGGGAGTGGTACTCAGGAGTCTCACCGGATGCACACTCTCGAGATCCACACTCCAATTTAGCTTGATAGAGAATTGGGGGGATCAATAGGTAGGGAACGACAATCGGGGGGTCCTGCAGGACACACATTCTTGAGGCCTCCATCCTACTACGGATCCTCACCTTTTGGGATGTCTTCGCTTAGCTGCTTTCCAAAGTAGATCAGGTTATCCCATCTAGGTTTCAATAGATACGCCTCCTGCATCGCAGGGCAACAAACACTAAAATCGAGCCTTTTTAGTCTTTTCAAAGACCAAGGTTGGCCTAATAGTCGGAGGAGAGGTGCATTAAGGGGTAGCTAGACCAACATACAAGGGGAGAGCTAATCTCGACCGTCAATGCATGAGCTTGGTCTTACAAAGTCGCTTTAAATCCCGACACACCGTCTCATCGTTCACCCTGGGCTTTTTAGGAGAATCAGGTTGGTTGCAAGTTTCCCAAACCGACCGCGAATGTTGACTTCGTTGCTTCTAGCTATCTTGATCGAGACAAAGTTTTAAAAAAAAGATAACTTGCTGCATCTCGTGTTTCAGGGGGTGAGGACTTTATTATAAATATGAGTAACTTTATATACAGCCAGTAGTACACGTTACTACTAGGGATAAAACCTTTTCAGGTTATCGCCGCTCCAGGTGCTTCCAATAGCTGTCCTTCTTGATTTTATAGTAGGTATTTTCCAATAGCTAGAGCGTCTTGGACGATGAAGGGCCCTTCTCAGTTAGGGTTTAGCATGTCGACGATAGTTTCCCTTCCTGTTGCGTCCACCTTCTTCATTACAAGATCTCCTGTAAGAAATTGCTTGATGCAGATATTCTTGTCGAAGTGCTTCGTCATTCACCTCTTGACCTCCACTTGGCGGGTAGAGGCCAGGTATCAAAACTCTTCAATGTAATCCAGGGAAAGCTTTTGGGCCTCCTCGTTCTCCACACACTATTCTTCATTGCCTTCTCATGCTACAACGAATCTTGGGCTCCTGACTTCGAACTCCACTGGGAAGATAACCTCAGACCAGTATGGTAACTTGAAAGGCGTTTCCCCCATGGTTGAGTTATGAGTAGTTCTTAAAGCCCATAAATCGAAGGAAGCTGCTCTGCCCAGTTCCCCTTCAGGTTGGTGACCTCCTTCTTTAGGAAGTTGATGATCAGCCTGTTGACGGCTTTCACCTGTCTGTTGCTTTGAAGATGGTGGACAGAGGCAAATTGAAGATCCGTCCCTAGCTGCTTGTAAAAGTTTTTAGCTTCAAGTTGGTGAATTGAGGGTCATTATCGGTGATGATGGCGAGATAGATCCCGAACTTGCAGGCAATCTCTCCCTAAATGAAGTTCTTCACGATCTGGAACGGGGTCTTTGCGAGAGCTTTCACATCGATCTACTTAGAGAAGTAGTGGATCATGATTAGGAGGAACTTCTTTTGACCTCTAGTTTGGGGGGGGGGGAAACCTATCAAATCCATTCCCCAGATGGCAAAGGGCTAAGGAGCGGCGATCGAACAAAGTTGCTAAGCTGGTTACAACTGGAGGGGAAAGAAGAGTTGACACTCCAGACATTTCCTTTAGAAGGCTTCTGCATCCTTCCGAATTGTTGGTTAGAAGTAATCATGCCTGAGGATTCTTTACTCTAGAGTACGAGTCTCAGAGTGATTGTCACACTCTCTTGAATGAATCTCTCCGAGTACATGAGGAATCTCAAACTTCTGACATGCATCTGGCAAGGAGGTCCGAGATAATCTTGCGATATAGCTCTCCTTTGTATAGCAGATAGTAGGCTGCCTTATATCGAAACTTCCTTTGATCACCGTCATTAGTGGGAAACCTGTCTGTTGATAAAAAGGTGACGAACGGATCCTTCCAAGAAGCTCGTTGTTCGATCTCCATCATCTCCCCATCCTCAATGGATGGTCGAAACAACTCTGTCACAGTTCCACCGGCCCTCGAGGCGTACTTGGCTAGGCGGTCTGCGTCCCAGTTCTCCTCCCGCGACACATGTTTGATGAATAAGGTTTGAAAGTTTCCAATCAAGCCTTTCACTTTTATTATATATCTCTGGAGGATGGGGTCCCACACTTCGAACTCTCCCCTTATTTTAGATGCGACCACCATTGAATTGGTGAAGGCCTTGAGGTCCTGAATCCCCATGTCTTTGGCGAGACGTAAGCCTGCCACCATGACTTCATACTCAGCCTGGTTGTTCATGACAAGGAAGAGGATCTCGACAATATGTTCGATCCTAGTTCCCTGCGGGCTCATCAACACAGCGCCCGCTCCTACCGAATTCTTGCCTGAAGCTCCGTCCACGAAAATATTCCAAGAGACTAGGCTTGAAGAGCCTTCATCTCTCCCTATCTCGGCCAAGAAGTCAGCTAGGAAATCTGTCACTGTTTGAGCCTTAATCGCCACCCATTGGTGAGAAAGAAATGTCAAACTCGTTGAGCTCCACCGCCCACTATGTCATCCTCCCTGAATGCTCCACTACATAAAAGATACTTCAGAGATGACCTTGATGAAGTGAGCTTGAAAATAAGCACGGAGCTTCCGCTCTGAAATCACCAAGATAAAACTAACTTTTCCAGAATGGGATACCTAATCTCGGCTTGCCTGAGAACCCGACTAACATAATAGATAGGAAGTTGTGTGTTAAACCCAAAATCGGCAATCCTCTCCAAGGAGCCTATTTTTTCTGCTTTTCTCTTACAGGTTCCCACTCGTAAGGAGCAGGCTAACCCTGATGTCCATCGTGTCCGCGCAAGGCGAACTGCCGGGTCTGAAGTCGCCCAAGGACAGATGCTCCGCCAGGGGCGGCCTCCGCCTGCTGGGCGGACTCCCCCCGGAGTCCGCCCAGGTCGCCCGCTAGGGGGCGACCTCCGCCTGCTGCCGGGCGGACTCCCCCTGGAGTCCGCCCAGGCCGCCCGCTAGGGGGCGGCCTCCGCTTGCCGGGCGGACTCCCCCGGAGTTCGCCCAGGCCGCCCGCTACGGGGCGGCCTCCCCGGCTGGGCGGACTCCCCCTGGAGTCCGCCCAGGCCGCCCGCTAGGGGGCAGCCTCCGCTTGCCGGGCGGACTCCCCCGGAGTCCGCCCAGGCCGCCCGCTAGGGGGCGGCCTCCCCGGCTGGGCAGACTCCCCCTAGAGTCCGCCCAGGCCGCCCGCTAGGGGGCGGCCTCAGCTTGCCGGGCGAACTCCCCCAGAGTCCGCCCAGGCCGCCCGCTAGGGGGCGGCCTCCCCGGCCGGGCGTACTCCCCCTGGAGTCCGCCCAGGCCGCCTGCTAGGGGGCGGCCTCCGCTTGCCGGGCGGACTCCCCCGGAGTCCGCCCAGGCCGCCCGCTAGGGGGCGGCCTCCCCGGCTGGGCGGACTCCCCCTGGAGTCCGCCCAGGCTGCCCGCTAGGGGGCGGCCTCAGCTTGCCGGGAGGACTCCCCTAGAGTCTGCCCAGGCCGCCCGCTAGGGGGCGGCCTCCCCAGCCGGGCGGATTCCCCCTGGAGTCTGCCCAGGCCGCCCGCTAGGGGGCGGCCTCCGCTTGCCGGGGGGACTCCCCCGGAGTCCGCCCAGGCCGCCCGCTAGGGGACGGCCTCCCCGGCCGGGCGGACTCCCCATGGAGTCCGCCCAGGCCGCCAGCTAGGGGGCGGCCTCCGCTTGCCGGGCGGACTCCCCCGGAGTTCGCCCAGGCCGCCCGCTAGGGGGCGGCCTCCGCTTGCCGGGCGGACTCCCCCGGAGTCCGCCCAGGCCGCCCGCTAGGGGGCGGCCTCCCCGGCTGGGCGGACTCCCCCTGAAGTCCGCCCAGGCCGCCCGCTAGGGGGCGGCCTCCGCTCAGTCTGCCTGCTCAGGCTGTTCCGCCTACTTGCTCCTCAGGTCACTCAGCCTGCCTGCCCTCTTCTAGCTGCCAATCGGAAGTCTGCCCTAGCAGAGAAAAGGTCAGTCCGCCGAGTCCGCCGAGATCGTCAACCTCATCTTTCTCAGTTCGCCGAGGTCGTCAAGGTGATGTCACTGGGCCCCGCTTCAAGAAGATTCTCCCCGGGCCTATAAATACCCCCAAGACCTCTCATTCTGCACGCGCGGGAGGAGAATTGCCACCTTGATCAAAGCCTGCGGACTCAGTTTTTCAGGTCGTCAGAGTTGATCAAGCAAGGTCTGCGGCCTCAAATCTCCAGTCCGCCCAGGTCGTCAAGGGCTGTGGACTTAGTTTTTCTGTCAGCAGCAGCAGCTTGCGCAGCCTCCGCAGCCTCCGATTTCCAGTTCTCCCAGGTCGTCAAGAGTTGTGGACTTAGTTTTTTCTGCCCTCAGCAGGCAGCTTCGGCAGCATCTGTAGCTTCAGTTCTCCAGTCCTCTGCAGCTTCTTTTACTTAGTTTCTGGCATCTCCTTCCTCAGCCGCCAGCTTCCCCCATTGTACCCTCTACTGCTCTTACATGTAATGGTGCAATAGCAAGTTGTAACTCTTCTTGAATAAAGGAAAAGCCCGTCGCAAGAGTGGCATTCAAGCCGCGGCGGGCGAAGTCTGCTGTCGCCGCTGCTAGCGGCCTCCTCTCTTCTTCTCTCCTCTCTCAGCATCAACCTGCAAAGCTAACCATTCAAGTAGCTGTCTGCTCGACAGTACCTGATCAAGCTCCCTCTCTGCTTGAGCAAGCTTCTCCTCTGCTCAAGCAAGCTTCTCCTCCATCCCCGCAACCCTTCTTCCTTCATCCTTAGCTTGTGAGATCGAACACCCGTTAACTGGTCGGTGTCACATTTCGCGTATCAATAGTTAACACGCGACCTTCAGATCTCGATTAGATAGTGAAAGCAGTGGTTACTCATGTCAGACCATCAACCAGCCGAGAATCTTGCTCCAAGTCCAAGTGATGATCCTCTTTGGGAGGCCTTAGAGCAATCCCGCAGAGAAACTGCCCAACAGTTTCAAGCCATCAACCGTACTCTAGCAGCTCTCACGCAGCAATTGGTCGCTCAATCTTCAGCAGCGCCAGCTCCTCCAATCAATCCAGCACCAACATCAGAGACTCCTCAAGTCAATCGACCGGCTTATCCGCCGGTCTATCCTCCTCTTTATACTCCAACCTTTCCGCAAGGGCCAGCAGCTCCCTTGCGATCTCAAGATGATGAGTTTGCAGCTCGTCAAGACTTCTTCCGGGAGGCTGCCTGGGGAAGTCTAGCTAGATTTTTGAACTTTCAGGGAAGTCATCCCTTCTCTTCATCTCCTACATTTGCTCCTCCTGCAGCAACCTTTTACTCCTATCCTCCTGTTCCTTTTGCAATTACTGCTCATGCTCCTTACTTTCCTTATGCAGTAGAACCAGAAGAGCCATCACCGTTTACAGAGAGCGTTCGGTATGAACCAACTCCAGTCAACTTCCGAGAGCCACGGTTGCCCATTTACACTGGGGAGACTGATCCTGTCAAGCATCTTCAAGCCTTTGAATCAGCCGTTGCTCTCAAGACCCTCTCAGATGCTACCAAGAGCAAGCTCCTCGTAACGATCTTTGATGGTCAAGTGAGAGACTGGTTCTATGGACTGCGACCTCAGTCAATCTCTTCCTTTATTGATTTGCGAAGGGAGTTCCTGCTCAGATTTTCTACCTCTTCAAAGAGGAAGGGCGGTCCAGAAGCCCTCTTTGAGATCAGACAGTGAGAGAATGAGACTTGGTCTCATTATGTGGATCGTTTTCAGAAAGAAATCTTGGACATTGAGATCGTTGATCAAGAAATGTACCGAGTGGCTCTCATCCACGGCCTGCGTGAAGGTCCACTAAAGTTTGAAGCTAATGTCCGAGCACCGAGGACATATCAAGAGTTGATTGGTTTAGCCAACTCGTACATTCGCGGTGAAAAGAGCAACCCCATCTTCGTCTCCAGGCTGGTATCAGAGAAAAATTCTTCTTCTTACAAGCAGCCTCCGAGGTCTCCTCGGAAAGACTTTCCATCTCTCTCTAGGAAAGCAAGAAGATTTCAGCATCATCAACACCCCTTCCAAGGCCATGATCATGCCCAAGAACGGCTACTACCATTGTCAACATCATCTCCGCTAGCAGCTGCAGTTCATCAGCAACAAGAAGGTGACCTGCCAGAATTTGAGCTAGATGAGGTCATGCAAGAAGTTAGCCAAATCATGAAGGATAAGGCATATCCCAAAAGGCCCTACCAGCCGGCGAATCAGAGATCAAGAAATTCAGACCCGTTCTGTGAATTCCACAAAGAGAAAGGTCATTTAACTGAAGATTGCAAGGCCCTTCGGCGATTGGTTGAAAGATTGCTCATCGAGGGCAAGATCAACGACCTGATCAAGAAGATTGATTCTTCAAAACCTTCCACCTCCAAGGGCAAGGAGGTGGCTGAGGGTCAGCTGGAGTGCATAGAGATACATGACAAGGGCCGTCTGGGGTCCATTGATTTTGCAAGTGAGTGCATCGATGTCGTTGACGAAGGTGAACTTGGAAGGCTATTCTGAAGCAAAGAGGACACATTTCTTGCTTCATCAGCTATGAACAATCGCAGTTCCTCAAAGCCCCTCGCGATCGTGACCGGTTGCTCTTACTTTACTTTACCTTTCAAACATTCTATTTTTCAGCACTTCTAAGTGTTTCATTCTTTCATTCAATAGAGCTTACGTCAGAGAACACATAATGACACAGTTCCCTTTTTGTGATGCTTCTTCTCCATATTTTTCTCTTTGCCAAAGAGATCACTGAACCACCGAGATATCGCCAAGTCTTGCTCAGTTACCCCTCGAGATTGTCCTCAGGCGTAAAACCACAATGACCACATATGATGAGGAGTTTTCTCATATGTGTAGTGGGGGCCGTTCAACTCTCGTGCGGAGGATGACGGGGCTTCGGATCCCGGCCGATGTCTAGCGCAGTGTGAGTGCTTAGGGGAGGCCTCCTGTGATAGTTCTATCGTGCTCTGTTAGGGATACGTTACAGTTACGATGATCTTTGCTTGACAAGCAATGGCGATCAAGTGTAGCCTTGTCTCCTCGATCATCTCACAACTGTAACGGCCGAACACTCTATGGTTCTCTCGATCCGTGCCTCCGCGGGACTCACAACTCCGCTGATCAATCCGTAGACAAGCAATAGGCCACTTGGCGCAACTAGTCTAATTGATCAGCGATGCTTGTAACCCGAGGCAAGAGAGTAGTGCATCTGTCGATCCTTCTTAGGATTATTTCTTGTTTATTTGTGCCCTTCTAAAGGATGCGCGGCCAGCCCGCTTTGGTTAGGACTACACCCAGGATGACTTTGGCAAGTGATGCATAAGGCCCACAGGGAACACCTGTGGCAGCATTCAACCTTTTTAGTTCATCCTCGGGATGCAGCCCCTCTTTTCCTCTTTTTACCTCCTTACAGGTTAGCAGGTTAAATTCAATCTATTCTAAGGATCTGCAATATCTTTCTTGGCTTATGATCATCTTATATGCGCTGCCTGCATAAGCTTTTATCAGATGATAATCAACAAGTTCTCTCATCAGATGTTAGCCACACATCATTTATTCAAGGCGTATGATTCTTCTTGATTAACAAGCCATGTCATCATGAATCTAATTTCGGACTTTCTTATCTCGCTGATCTGGGTTTTCATGTCGACATTGTATCTTGATCACGCGAGGCAATCATTATCATAGTTTGACTTTAATCAGGTGATAGCAGAGTTTGCCAAATGTCTCTTCTACTATCCGGTTATGTCCTATCATGTAAACAGTCAATAGTAGCAAGTTCCTCTCAGGTACTTGCAGCTTACTTTCTTCTTCTATCTGCCTGCTTACTCTCCTTTTGCAGAGACTAGCAGATAGTAGCAAGTTCCTCTCAGGTACTTGCAGCTTACTTTCTTCTTCTATCTGCTTGCTTACTCTTCTTTTGCAGAGACTAGCAGATAGTAGCAAGTTCCTCTCAGGTACTTGCAGCTTACTTTCTTCTTCTATCTGCTTGCTTACTCTTCTTTTGCAGAGACTAGCAGATAGTAGCAAGTTCCTCTCAGGTACTTGTAGTTTATTTTCTTTTTCTACCTGCTCGCTCACCTTTCTTTTGCAGAGATCAACAGATATCAGCAAGTTCCTTTCAGGTACTTGCACCTTACTCTCCTATCATATCTGTTGCTTATCTTTCTTTTGCAGAGATCAACAGATACCAGCAAGTCCTTTTCAACTCAGGTACACACAAGATGTACCTCTTTTTACCTGTATTGAATTTTTCTTCGCAGGTAAAATATGGGCACTGACAGATCTTTCCGAGGAGAGACATCAGATTCTATCTCTCCTAATCTCTAATTTTTTCTCTCCTGGTTACTGAGGGGAGGATCACGATTTTTGTGGGTCTCCTACTTTTTCGAAGTTCCCTTCCGAACTTAAAAAAGTGCGGGGATTATGTTAAACCCAAAATCGGCAATCCTCTCCAAGGAGCCTATTTTTTCTGCTTTTCTCTTACAGGTTCCCACCCGTAAGGAGCAGGCTAACCCTGATGTCCATCGTGTCCGCGCAAGGCGGACTGCCGAGTCTGAAGTCGCCCAAGGACAGATGCTCCGCCAGCCGCCCGCCAGGGGCAGCCTCCGCCTGCTGGGCGGACTCCCCCCGGAGTCCGCCCAGGTCGCCCGCTAGGGGGCGACCTCCGCCTGCTGCCGGGCGGACTCCCTCTGGAGTCTGCCCAGGCCGCCCGCTAGGGGGCGGCCTCCGCTTGCCGGGCGGACTCCCCCAGAGTCCGCCCAGGCCGCCCGCTAGGGGGCGGCCTCCCCGGCTGGGCGGACTCCCCCTGGAGTCCGCCCAGGCCTCCCGCTAGGGGGCGGCCTCCGCTTGCCAGGCGGACTCCCCCGGAGTCTGCCCAGGCCGCCCGCTAGGGGGCGGCCTCCCCGGCTGGGCGGATTTCCACCTGGAGTCCGCCTAGGCCGCTCGCTAGGGGGCGGCCTCAGCTTGCCGGGCGGACTCCCCCAGAGTCTGCCCAGGCCGCCTGCTAGGGGGCGGCCTCCCCGGCCGGGCGGACTCCCCCTGGAGTCCGCCCAGGCCGCCCGCTAGGGGGCGGCCTCTCCTTGCCGGGCGGACTCCCCCGGAGTCCGCCCAGGCCGCCCGCTAGGGGGCGGCCTGTAACACCCAAAACTGTTGTCGGAGCGGCGGGGATCGATTTTGGCCAATTCAGATTTTTTGGTGCAGGTGACATGGGCCCCGACACGGGCGTGTCGGAGGCCGTGTCGGGCGTGTCGAGCTCGAAGTGTTGAGCTGGCCGTGTGGTCGGCGTGAGTCGACGATCGTTGAGAGGCTGAACACGGCCTGGGACACGGGCATGTCCCAGGGCGTGTCAGTCCCTCAAAGCCCATCCTCAACGATCGTTGAGTGAGGTGTACACGGGCCGTGACACGGGCCCGAACACGGGCGTGTCCGGTTTGACACGGGCGTGTCCGATGCCGTGTCACCAGGCCGTGTACCCCTCTGACTCCAATCTGGTGTTTTTGTTGCACACGGGGGCGTGACACGGGTCCCGACACGGGCGTGTCGCAGGCGACACGGGCGTGTCGGAGGCCGTGTCACATGCTGTGTTGCTGGTTTTCAATCTTGGTCGAGATGGCGAATGAGCTACACGGCCAGGCACACGGCCGTGTGCCAACCCGTGTTCGGCCCAGATTTTATAATTTGAGGCTTAATCTTGGCCGTTCGTTTCCTTGACTTTGGATCCGACGGTGGGGGGCTGCTCCTGGGTGGTTTTAGCTGGGATTTAGGGTTGGGAATCCTCATTTCCCTTAGCCATTCTCTCTCTAAGAGTTTAGAGAGAAGGGAGAGCAAGGAGGAAGGAGGAGTCCAAGATCCGGCCGCCGGAGGAGCTTCGGAGCTCCGAACCGCGATCCGAGTCCAGATCCGCGGAGGTGACGCCGTTGCGGTGCTTTCCAACCGCATAGTTTTCGATGGCGCCGCGGAAGAATGCAAGGGTAACGATTTCTCATCCTTGGGCATGTGAAGCCCTCTTTTCCTTTGCATAGGAAGCCCGCTCTCGCGAGTGAGCGAAGAGTTGGAGCATTCCTTGGGGTAGATATGTGAAGTCCCCCTTGTGTAGAGTCCGTATACGAAAACGGACATAGGCATTGTGTGTGAAGCCTATCCGGACAAGTAGAGCCGAATCGGTGATGTTGCATTGCATACGAACCGGGGAAGACTCCGGGTGTTTGGGTGTTTTTCGGGTTTTCTACGTGGTAGATTGCATCAGGGAGCCTTGGAGATTAACTCCAAGGTGCACCCGAAAAACTGGGCAAAGGCGGGTTTTGCCAACACGGTGGCCGGGGAGCCAACGTGAACATAACCGGGTTATGTGATTGTTGTGGCGGAAACGGGACTCGGTGAGTCTTGACCTGCGCATATGGCTTAAATTGTCGTTGCGGTATGAGCACGGGTCAGGCGGAACCGTACCCGGTCTATGTCGTTCGGTAGGACCGTTGGCATGGATGAGGGTCTTCGGCGGTCTATGGCTTAAATTGTCGTGACCAAGGCCAGGAAGGCAAAATGCTCATATGGACGACCGTTCAAGAGGCGGTGGTGGATTGGTAACGTCTATGGCTTGAATTGACGTGACGTTGGCCGGTTCACCGAGAATGTGCCCTGAGTGCACGGAGTGTGTGGCCGTGCGAGCCTACGCCTGTGTTGATGTGTCTTCACATTAATAGCATTGCCTATACTAATGAAGTGCAGGGAAAGAGCATCGCCGCCCCGATTTTGGGGGCGGGATCGTTATAATTTGGTCAGCATTACTGACCGTTGCTATTATTTGCCACCGGGCGGTGGTTTGTGGCTTGCAGGTGCTGCGGAGCAGAGCGGGAAATAGCGGGCTAAAGCCCTTGTTGCGGTGCCGGCCCTCGAAGGCCTAATTGCTTATGTATCTTTCCCGTTTTCATGTAAGGCCGGCCTGCGTGCCGAAGTTTGGAAAACACTATTTTGTTAAGTGAACAATGTAAGGCCTTAAGGCCAGTTCTCTTTTGTGTATGATTACATTCCTGAGTTGGTAGTGGACATTCATGCTTTGTAGCAGGGTTCTAATTTTCTTTTGCAACTTAATAATTTGCTTCCGCTAGGTGTTGTGTAGGACGACATGATTGGTTGAATGGTTTCAACGCGTAACCAACCGGTCTGTCCGTAGTATACTGTTATATGCTATGTGACGGATAGGGGTGTTACACGGTCTCCCCGGCTGGGCGGACTCCCCCTGGAGTCCGCCCAGGCCGCCCGCTAGGGGGTGGCCTCAGCTTGCCGGGCGGACTCCCCAGAGTCCGCCCAGGCCGCCCGCTAGGGGGCAGCCTCCCCGGCCGGGCGGACTCCCCCTGGAGTCCGCCCAGGCCGCCTGCTAGGGGGCGGCCTCCGCTTGCTGGGCGGACTCCCCCGGAGTCCGCCCAGGCCGCCCGCTAGGGGGCGGCCTCCCCGGCCGGGCGGACTCCCCCTGGAGTCCGCCCAGGCCGCCCGCTAGGGGGCGGCCTCCACTTGCCGGGCGGACTCCCCCGGAGTCCGCCCAGGCCGCCCGCTAGGGGGCGGCCTCCCCGGCTGGGCGGACTCCCCCTGGAGTCCGCCCAGGCCGACCGCTAGGGGGCGGCCTCCGCTTGCCGGGCGGACTCCCCCGAAGTCCGCCCAGGCCGCCCGCTAGGGGGTGGCCTCCCCGGCTGGGCGGACTCCCCCTGAAGTCCGCCCAGGCCGCCCGCTAGGGGGCGGCCTCCGCTCAGTCTGCCTGCTCAGGCTGTTCCGCCTGCTTGCTCCTCAGGTCACTCAGCCTGCCTACCCTCTTCTAGCTGCCAATCGGAAGTCTGCCCCAGCAGAGAAAAGGTCAGTCCGCCGAGTCCGTCGAGATCGTCAACCTCATCTTTCTCAGTCCGCCGAGGTCGTCAAGGTGACGTCACTGGGCCCCGCTTCAAGAAGATTCTCCCCGGGCCTATAAATACCCCCCCCCCCCCAAGACCTCTCATTCTACACGCGTGGGAGGAGAACTGCCACCTTGATCAAAGCCTGCGGACTCAGTTTTCCAGGTCGTCAGAGTTGATCAAGCAAGGTCTGTGGCCTCAAATCTCCAGTCCGCCCAGGTCGTCAAGGGCTGTGGACTTAGTTTTTCTGTCAGCAGCAGCAGCTTGCGCAGCCTCCGCAGCCTCCGATTTCCAGTTCTCCCAGGTCGTCAAGAGTTGTGGACTTAGTTTTTTCTGCCCTCAGCAGGCAGCTTGGGCAGCATCTGCAGCTTCAGTTCTCCAGTCCTCTGCAGCTTCTTTTATTTAGTTTCTGGCATCTCCTTCCTCAGCCGCCAGCTTCCCCATTGTACCCTCTACTGCTCTTACATGTAATGGTGCAATAGCAAGTTGTAACTCTTCTTGAATAAAGGAAAAGCTTGTCGCAAGAGTGGCATTCAAGCCGCGGCGGGCGAAGTCTGCTGTCGCCGCTGCTAGCGGCCTCCTCTCTTCTTCTCTCCTCTCTCAGCATCAACCTGCAAAGCTAACCATTCAAGTAGCTGTCTGCTCGACAGTACCTGATCAAGCTCCCTCTCTGCTTGAGCAAGCTTCTCCTCTGCTCAAGCAAGCTTCTCCTCCATCCCCGCAACCCTTCTTCCTTCATCCTTAGCTTGTGAGACCGAACACCCGTTAACTGGTCGGTGTCGCATTTCGCGCATCAACATTGTGCTTTCCCCTCTTCTCTAACAAGTACTAAGCTGACTGCTTCTGCTCCCACTTCTAGATAAAGGAGGAGATCTTCGCCTTCTTTACGACCTTGGAGTAGAGGGGCTTGAGTTAGTTGTTGCTTGAGCTTTCCAAAAGCTTCCTCACACTCCGCTGTCCACTCAAAATGTTGGTTGCTTCTGAGAGTTTTGAAAAAAAGAGCACTGCACTCCTGCGTTGGATAGGAAGCGACTAAGTCCCCCAACCTTCCTGTTAGCTTCTAGACTTCCTTGGAAATATATTGGGATATCATCTCCAAAATGTCTTTCACTTTATCGGGATTGAGCTCCACCCCCCTTGGAGTGAGGAGGTGATCTAAGAACTTTCCTCTTCCTGCCCCAAAAATGCATTTGGCCGGATTGAGTCAAATCTTGAACTTTCGAAGCACTGTGAAGGCCTCCACTAGATCTTTAGTGTTTTTTGCGATGCTCCTACTCTTAACAAGGAGTTCATCCACGTACACTTCCAGGTTTTGCCCTTTTTTCACCTTGAAGACTTGATCTATCATTTTCTGATATGTCACGCCCCCATTCCTTATCACGAAGGGCATCATCTTATAGCTATAATATTCATTGTTGATGATGAAGGAAACATTGCATCAGCCTGGGGGATGCATCCATCCTAAAAAAGCATCAAGAAAACTCATCATAGGAAAACCGACGGTTGAATCAACCAGCGCGTCGATTCGAGGAAAATGGTATCAATCTTTCAGGCAAGCTTTATTTAATAAAGAAAAATTGATACAAAGTCTCCAGACCCCTCAGACCTTCTTCACCATTATAACATTGAAGACCCAGCCTCAATACTGGATCTCCAAAACAAAACCTGCCTCCAACAGTTTCCTCACTTCCTCCCTAATCAGCTCGGCTAGTGTAGCTGTGCTCTTTCTTTATTTTTGGCGGATGAGCGCAACCTTCGGGTCCAAATTGAGGCAATGACAGACAACCTCGGCATCGATCCCTTGCATCTCTGCAATGCTCTAGGTGAAGATGTCTATAATTTATTATAGACAGACCACTATCTCCACCTTCCCTTCCAGCATCAGGGATCCTCCGATATTCAACAGTCTAGGCTCTCCATCCTTGGAGATCACCTCCACTTCCTCGAGCTCCTCCGCGGATCTCAGCCTGTGTTCTCCTTCCAAGATCTTCTCCAACCTTTCCACATCCTCCATCCAGCTAATATTACTGATGGGACTGAGATAGAACTCCCTTGTAGCTTTTGGATCCCCCTTGATCATCACTTGGACAACATTTCAGCAGTATTTCAGGCACTGTTGGTAAGAAGATGAGACTTCCTTGAAGTAGTTGATGAGCGGCCTCCTAAAGATTGTACTGTAACATCTTGACGAGTCCACGATGACAATCCTGCACCTGATTGAGGTACCGTCAAGTGCTACCAAAAGATTTGCTCCTCCTTCCACCTCCTTCTTCTCTCCAGAGAAGCCAAAGAGGGGTCTGTTCGCTGCTAGGAACCTGGACGCAACCCGACGAATGTCCTTTTTAAGATGACATTCATCAAGCTCCCATTGTCCGCTAGGATCCAGTCAACGATGAAGTATTCAGCGGAGGCTTGAATTAAGATGGTATAATGAAAGGGGTTCTCATTCCCCAACATATCCTCCTCAAAAAAAGTAATCTCCTCCAGTGATGACAGTGCTTGCGAGGCAGAAGCAACACTCTTGCGGTAGATTTGATGGAGACTTCCCTTGTGGGAAGCTCTTAGCCCGACTCTTCCATGGATAACCCCCACTTGTCCGTCTCCTGCTCCATGGACCACTTCCCCGCGACTGCCTTGGTCGACTCGGTCCTCATTCCTCCTTCTCCCCGGAGACCCCTTGCCTCTCTTGCTCTCTCTCCACTGCTCCTGCTTCCAGCCTCCTCCTTGCTTCTCAAAAGTCAGGGCAAGCCAAGGTCCCACGCCCCTCCACTCGATGTAAATCGCAGTAACCTCCTCTATCTGGTTCCTCCTGCGACACATATTCCCTTTTTGGGCAATGGTCATCGCCTCCTCCTACGCTCTACCTAGCCTCCTCTCCAACTAGTTGTCATTCTGTATTTCCTGGTTATGGTACTGGGGCCTTCCTGCTGGCCTCTACTGAGGTTGGTTTACTTGACATTAAAATCGATGCGCCTCACCCTTCTCTCTGGAGCCGCTATAGGCATCCTCTCTTCTTGCCTGCAAGGTCTCTCCTGCCTCCTAGGATATTCCACCCTATTGGGCTCTCCTCTCCTCCTCGACTCTTCCCTCCTCCTTTCCTGCTGCCTCTCGTGAACTCCTCTGGCCCTCACCTCCGAGGCTTCTCCTCTCTCCTTGCCTCCCTGGATCTCTCCATCAAGCTTGGCCAAGAACTCCACATTTTTCTCTTCCCCTTATACGAACTTGTTCGCTTTCTCGATCAAATGCTCGTAGGAAAACGGGGGTTTTGAGCCGATCTCCATGCTAAAGAGACCTTGCTTCATGCCGAACATTAGGGCCAGCTATAGGGTAAAGCCATCCACCTATTTGATCTTCAGAACCTCCTCCTGGAATCGATCGATATAGTGGTCAAGCCTCTCCTGCTTCCCCTGCTAGATTTTGAATAGAGTGATTGCCTCCTTCTTCCTTTTCTTAGATGTTGCAAACCTCTCCATCAAACCCTGACGCGGGTCTTCGAAGTAGTAGACGAAACCTCCTGGCAGCTGGTAGAACCAATCTTTGGCCTTCCCTTTGAAGGTGATGGAGAAGAACCGACACTTGAACGCATTTTTCATGTTGCGAATGGAGACCACGTCCTCGAACCATTGGAGATGCCTGACTGGTTCATCTCTCCCAAAATAGTAGCTCGGGACTAGCTCTTTGAAGACTTCGAGAACTGGGGCTCCCAACACTTCATCACAAAAGGGCTCCTCCCTCTTTGGTGATGATGAACTTCATACGGGCAAGTATCTCCTCCATACTTGCCACCTTGCCGAGTATCCCAGAACCTTGCCAGATTCTCCACATATCGGAATCGGATCCCCTGGTAACTCGTCGGGCATCAACGCGACTTCATTAGTCTCTTCTGCTGCTCTCCCGCTTGCTCCTTCCCAAGTTGTTTGGGTGGCTCTTCTTCCTCGGACGGTGTCACGCGATGAGGCGAGGTCACTGTGACATCGGCGCGAGGAAGGAACCCTGCCAGGATGGCCCTCTCGATCCTCTGTGCGAACTCCTCGAAAACCGTCAAGGTTACAAAGCCGCTTCCTCCTACCGAGTTGTCGATTATCTATCCATTCTCGCATGGGTTCACCATCTCGCCTACTCGTGAAAACTTTCCTCCTCGGCTGCAATCCACGCTCACCAAACCAAAGTGTTGAAGCCGGGATAATCCATACTCCAAAAATTGGATCAATGCATCCAAAGGTTACCGGTCCAGCGGTCTGGCTCGATGACTTAACAGACTAGAACAGAAAATGGAAGGAAATACTAGAAGGAACCCAGGTGTTGACGCAAGAATGTCCCATCACGTACCTGAATGCTTTGAAAGAAGCTTACCCTTTACAACTAAAGATGATCGAACATGGTATGAGGTAGACACTAGTTAATGATTATTAGAGGATGACAATCAAGGAGAAGATCACTACCTCGCACGACTCGAAGTTCAAAAAAAGGTCCAGTCGATATCTTTTGCGAGATTATAAAATCCATATCCTTGTACCACTGTAGTCCTATTTATAGGAAAGCTAAGGGGTGGGGGTTCTTATTTATATCCCAACCCCTACCAACGACTAGGCGACCTCTAGGGACCTTGCCCGATTTGGGCGAGTATCAGCTCTAGTCGCCCACCTAGCGAGTATGCGAGAAGAACTCGTCATACTCGCCCATGCCTTCAACAGTCTTGAATGCTAACTCTGATCTTTGCCTTGACCTGATGACTTTGACTTCTTGCTGAATTGGCTCTGAGTGGATCCACCCTCGACGAATAGGGGTTGTACAACAAGGATCACCAAAGTTTGAATTTCATGCTCAAACAAAAACTAGCTACTATGTAACAATGCTACCTCACCAACCTAATGGGGTACGATTTCACGGTGCAATACAAGCGAGGCAAGAAGAATGTGTGTGCAGATGCTTTAATGCAGATTCATGAGGTACTGAATGTTGTCATCACCCTATAGTCTGATGTTCTATAGCTCATCAAAAATTCATGGGGATGAATGTGCGACTCCAACGGATCATATTATCCAAGGAATTGAACGCCGAGGACCATCCAAAATTTACTTGAAAGCATTGGGTGCTCAAGAGGAAGGGATGACTTGTGATTAGCCATGCTTCAACCCTTAAAGCCCGGCTACTCCAACTGTATCATGCCGGCACCATGGGCGGACATTCCAAAATCTCCGCCACCTACCAGTACATGAAAAAGCTATTTTTAGGAAAATAAAGCCTGAGATTTATGAATACATTCAGCAATATACGATTTGCCATGAATGCAAACTGGACAATCAACGACCAATGAGGCTGCTCCAACCACTGTCCATATCAGGGCAAGTTTGGCAAGACATATCATTGCATTTTATTGACAGACTGCTGAAGAGTCAAAGAAAATCTGCCATCTTGGTGGTCATTGACTAAGCAAGCATGCTCATTTCATGACCCTACAACAACCGTACACAGTCGAGGCAGTGACCCAAGTCATTCTGGATTCAATTTTTCAATTACACGACCTGCCCACCTCTATCGTGAGTGACTGTGACACCGTTTTCCTTAGCAACTTATGACAAGAATTATTTCGAGTACTCCAAGTCCAACTGAACACGTCGTTGACATATCACCCACAATCTGATGGCCAGACCGAAGTAGTGAACTGGTGCATGGAAAGTTACTTCTGTTAAATGTGTTTCGAAAAGCCTCGGAGTTGGACCAGTTGGTTACCTCTTGCCGAATGGTGGTTCAACACCACTTATCACAGTGCCATTCAGATGACGCCTTATGAAGTGGTGTACTGTCAAGAAACCACGATACTTCCTCCTTACGTCGAGGGCGCGGTTAAACTCAACACGGTAGAACGACCTCTAGTCGCAAGGGACCACGTGATTACTTTGCTTAAAGCTAATCTTGCTCGAGCTCAGAACTACATGAAAACATTGGCCGACACGAAGCGCATGAAGCAGGTTCTGGACGTGGGAGAGTGGATATGGGTGCGATTACAACCATATCATCAGGCTAGCCTCTGTGGGCATCACATTTATAAGCTCTTGTCGAAGTTTTTTTGGCCCTTTCGGGTGATTGAGTGGGTTGTTTCAGTGGCATACAAGTTGGAACATCCAGAAGAGACCAAAATACATCATACTTTCCACATTTCACAACTAAAAAAATATATGTGCGCGCTAATTGGCCAAATAAATCCTCTCCCTTCCACAGTCAACAACGTGGGTAACTTGCTCGTCGAACCACTACCAATCTTGGATCGGCTCATTACTAACAGGGCAGGTCGGGTGGTGACGCAACTCCTCATTCAATGGGCCAATGGGTCCTCGGAGGACATGATGTGGTGGCTCCACAAACGTTGGCCCGACTTCGATCCTTGAGGACAAGGAACATTCGATGGGGGAAGTAATGTTGTGATCTGTTTTGAGTCTATGCAATTTTATTTTTTGGGAGGGGTATGGTGGTCTTTTGTGGTCTTTAGGGATGTGTTTAAGTATCCGATGGTGGCTGTTACAGATTCTCCCCTGCACCTCCTTCCAATCTGTTCAGGGCTTGCCCTTAGGATTGAGTATCCATTGCCAGTTCTGAGTATTATCTGAGTATTAGTGCTTGTGTGTTGGTTGGTTGTGTTCTTGTGGCTCGAAGAGCAACACCAACATCGGTAGGTAGCGTTCAGAGACTGGGTAAAGCGGCTGGTGGGAAGGAGTTGCATCAGACAACCTATCCCGCCGCTCTGATGAACTTTCTCCTCACACCGACGACCAACCTCACAAAAAAAAACTTACTACTACCTCTGTCCATGCCTCCCCCAAACCTGACCAGACATCGACAATTTCGTAAGTTCTAACTTGGTCAGTTTTTCCTGCACTCTCCACCTTCCATTTCTATTCTCTTGCAAAAATTTGGTTAGAAATTTGATTTCAAAACTTTGGTTGCATAAATTTGGTTCGGCGAGGGATCCTGTCGCTCTACTCTTCAAGTATTGTCTTACAATTTCATTGAAAAGAAGTATTAGGCCTATATATCACATTAAATATTAATGTAACTCAATTTTTAATTCCATTCTACTTCTTTCATTTCCTCCTACTTTCCTTAAATATTTATTGATGATTCATATAGTGCATATCTCAAAGACTCAAACTATGAAAAGGAGTTTGAAGGTTACTTAAAAGCGGATTATATTTGATGTTTAAGAAGGATATCGTCTGTTTGTTCAGTCAGCATAGGAACGAAGCCTGACACCTATTCACTCAGCATTGGGGGCGAAGTCAGGTACTGTCGCGGCAAGGCCATTGTTGGGCTAGGGAGATGTGCGGAGACCCCTACCATCACCATGTGTGTGTAAACGAAATCTTCATATTTTGATGCTATATTATCAACCTAATCATAATGATATGATGATTTTATCGTCTTGATCATGCATTTAAAATTCAACAAAATAGAAAAATATCACATAATAATATTTTAAAATTGAAGGAGAACACACGGGGGTGGCAAAGGTGTCTCGGCCAGATATACTTTTTGCCTCACGTCTCGTACTTCCATACGAAGATAAAAAAACATTTTCTAGAGAGATCAAACAGGTCACTCCCTTTCGGGTTTTTTGTTAGTTTTGTGGAGTCTGATTCTACCGTTTTGAAAGTACTAGACACTCAATCATAATTTTTTTTCTAATTGTCAACAATATTTATGTACTTTCTTCTTTCTATGTCATGAATATATTAGGCCTATTTTCGGCTGAGGTTTTTTTTAGAAGTAAGAAAAAAAAGACTTAAAGTGACGGCTTCATGGAGGTGTATTGTATGTATTCTAAACATTCTTCACAGTAGATTTCGTGGTGCGTTAGCTTGTGATTTTTTCTCTGAATTTGTAATTTTTTCTACGTTAAATCTTTGTGCTCTTATCTCCCTATTTTATGTGATTCTTATGTTTTTTTTGTTTCTGCTAGCTTTTTTCTAACAATTAACTAACTCTTACTTCCCAACATTATATGCATAAAATTTGTAATTGCCGAATATTTTTCATGAAGGAGGGCATTTTGGTCATGACCCTAATCTTTTTCTTGATTTTGCGGGCCATGGCGGCATGGCCCATGATTTTTTTAATAAATAAAAAAATAATAAAACTATCCATTTACGGCTAAAAGAGCGGGAAGCAGCGACGCATCCCATTTCATTCCCGATATTCAAATTTCGAATTCCAGACCAAGCAACGGCTATAACTTCACGCCGTCAAACATCCAACGGTTCGCTGTGACGGCATCAGCCGCTTCCATTATAAATTCGGAATCTCTTGACGGAAACCATCGCCGTCCCATCCTCTTTATAAACCCGACAAAACCTAGAGAGCGCATTTCCTCTCGGCTTTCTTCAACGCTCACCCTCTCTCAACCTCTCTCACCCATTCTTCTTCTCCCAGATCTCTCCGGCGACCAGGCTTCTTAAAAAATGAGGGAGATTCTGCACATACAGGGAGGACAGTGCGGGAACCAGATTGGGGCCAAGTTTTGGGAAGTTGTATGTGCGGAGCACGGGATCGACGCCACAGGGAGGTACCACGGCGACTCGGAGCTTCAGCTTGAGCGTATGGATGTTTACTACAACGAAGCAAGCGGCGGGAGGTTCGTGCCGCGCGCGGTTCTCATGGATCTTGAGCCCGGCACCATGGACAGCGTTAGATCCGGGCCATATGGGCAGATCTTCCGCCCGGATAACTTTGTCTTCGGGCAGTCCGGCGCCGGAAACAACTGGGCCAAGGGACACTACACGGAGGGCGCCGAGCTCATTGATTCGGTCCTTGATGTAGTCAGGAAGGAGGCTGAAAACTGCGATTGCTTGCAGGGTGAGATTAATCATGCGGTCTAAAATTTAGTTTGAAGTTATTTTCCTATTTAAAATTTCAGATTCTTCAAAGTTTGTTTAATTGCTTTTCTTTTATTTGCTAATTTGGGGTTCATATTTGCAGTCCTATGATTGTAAAACTCTTGTTTATGAAATTTATTCCTGCCATTTTTGGTCTTGCAAAAGGAGGAATCAAAATATATTTTCTTGACTTTTATTTAATGTTTAGTTTTTACATCCTAGCATTCTAAGAATTTAATTAAAAACATGCTTGGATGTGAAGTTTAAGAAAGAATTTTTCTAGCCTGCACTACATTTTCATGATTAATCCTGGTTCTTTCTGCCAAATTCAAACCTCTTTGCTCCTCCCTTCCAATATTTGTGAGTACAATTTACATTTGCTTAGATGTTAGACAGTTATGCATTCGGTGGCTTTGAATTGATGATTTGAACTTAAAAATATGCTTGAATGCCAAGTTTAAGAAATAGTTTATCTAGCCCGCTCTACATTTTCATGATTAATCTTAGTTTTTTCTGTGGTTTTGAATTGATGATTTGAACTTAAAAACATGCTTGAATGTGAAGTTTAAGAAAGAGTTTATCTAGCCCGCTCTACATTTTCATGATTAATCTTAGTTTTTTCTGCCAAAATTCAAACCTCTTTTCTCCTCCCTTCCAATATCTGTGAATACAGTTTACATTTGCTTTGATGTTAGACTGTTATGCATTCTGTGGTTTTGAATTGATGACTTGAACTTAAAAACATGCTTGAATGTTAAGTTTAAGAAAGAATTTTGCTAGCCCACCCTACATTTTCATGATTAATCCTAGTTCTTTCTGCCAATATTCGTGAATACAATTCACATTTGCTTAGATGTTAGACTGTTTATTTATGCATTCTGTGTTTTTTGAATTGCTGATTTGAACTTTATATCCCAACGGTCTGATGATTTCATTTAATAGGGCAGCATAAATTTGTCTGATTTACTATTTTTTGCAGGGTTCCAGGTATGCCACTCGCTTGGAGGCGGAACTGGCTCAGGCATGGGGACACTGCTCATATCTAAGATCAGGGAAGAATATCCTGATCGAATGATGCTCACTTTTTCCGTCTTCCCTTCGCCAAAGGTCTCCGACACTGTCGTCGAGCCATACAATGCCACCCTCTCCGTCCACCAGCTAGTAGAAAATGCCGACGAGTGTATGGTTCTTGACAACGAAGCCCTCTATGACATTTGCTTCCGCACTCTCAAGCTAAGCACACCTAGTTGTAAGCATCAACTCCTCTTGAAGTTTTGAAACTTTCAAAATTTTCTTCAATTGTTTGCTAACTGGGATTTCTAACTCAGTCGGTGATCTCAACCACTTAATCTCGGCCACCATGAGCGGAGTTACATGCTGCCTCCGGTTCCCCGGGCAGCTCAACTCCGACCTCAGGAAGCTTGCTGTCAATCTCATCCCCTTCCCCCGCCTCCACTTCTTCATGGTCGGCTTTGCTCCACTGACATCTCGCGGGTCTCAGCAATACCGTGCGCTCACCGTTCCCGAGCTCACCCAGCAGATGTGGGATTCAAAGAACATGATGTGCGCCGCCGATCCCAGGCATGGCCGCTACCTCACTGCATCGGCGATGTTCAGGGGGAAAATGAGCACCAAGGAGGTGGACGAGCAGATGATCAATGTGCAGAACAAGAACTCGTCCTACTTCGTGGAGTGGATCCCGAACAATGTCAAGTCTACGGTGTGCGACATTCCTCCGACCGGGCTGAAGATGGCGTCCACGTTCATAGGGAACTCGACTTCCATCCAGGAGATGTTCCGCCGTGTGAGCGAGCAATTCACAGCTATGTTTCGTAGAAAGGCCTTCCTGCATTGGTACACCGGGGAAGGCATGGACGAAATGGAGTTTACCGAGGCTGAGAGCAACATGAATGATCTGGTCTCCGAGTACCAGCAGTATCAGGATGCCACTGCTGAGGATGAGGGGGAGTACGAGGAAGAGGAGGAAGGAGACTACGGCCAAGAGGCTGCCTGAGTATATTTTTTCTGCAGTGTTATTCTGTTACTTCTTCATGCTTAATGATTGTGTGGTTCATGGTGTTTTTCTCTTTAGTAAAGTTGTTTTCTCTTGTAGGGTTTTGGCTGTGGCAGCAATTTGCTGCAATAGTACTTTAATTATAAACCTCATGTTGTTTTTCTTCATGCCTATTTTCTGTGCTTCTTTCTTCAGTCTCTTCTTACCGTTTGTTAGGTTAGATTATATAAATTTATCTCTACATAGCCTAAGGGCGCTATATTGTTCTTTAAGTCAATATTCTCACGGCAAAATACCTAAATCAGTCCCTAATGTTTGGGGTTATATTGAAATCAGTCCCAAACGTTTCAAAAAGTTGAAATTGGTCTCTAATTCTTACAAGTTACTCTAAATTAGTCTCCCACTTAACTTTTCCATCCAAATTCTAACGGTTTATGCTGAGTAGGATGCTGACTAAGAAATATTATTAATTATTAAAAGCAGTCATTATTAACTATTAGGTAAACCTGATGGATCAAATTATTTAAAAAACCATTTAAAAACGGCATTATATAAATTTTTTTATACAAAGTGAATAAAAGAACTACAAAGTCTAAAATGATATTGGAAGTGAGTAAAAATGTCTATTATTTATTAAAATTTTGAACATCAATTACATTGCATATAGTGAATATTTATTAAAATAATAGCCGATAATCTGTGCACACTCATCATCTCAATGCTTCTCTTTGATGTTGTCAAAAATTTATAACATATTCTCTCAGAAGCAGGTCTCTAAGAAAACTACAACTGATGCAAAGACCAGTTCTTCGAAAGAAAAGATCTCTGAAGAACATCGAAGCCAGGTTGGGAAAGGAAGAAAATACCTTGGACAGAGATGGCAAGGAAATAATAGAGGAGAAGAAGTTGGAATAAAAAATCGGGGATCTCATCTCTGACCTTGGACGGAGATGGCAAGGAGTGTTCTTCACTCTGTGAGGGAATCGCTGCTTCACTGCTTCAGGTTTGGCCAGAGAGTTGAGGAAGAAGACCGGCCGCTCGAGAAGACATCGCTGCTCCAGGAAGAGGAACAGTGAAACGGCTAGGGTTAGGCGAGAGAGATTTGGAAAGAAAATTAAGAAATAAGAATTAATTGTATTTACTAATCAGCCTCCTAGTCAGCAAAATCCATTAAAAATTGGATGAAAAAGTTAAGGGACTAATTTAGAGTAACTTACAAAGAGTTAGGGACCGATTTTAACTTTTTGAAACGTTTGGGACTGATTTCAATTTAACCCCAAACATTAGGGACTGATTTAGGTATTTTGTCATATTCTCACCTTAAGAAGGTACAGGGGCTGCCCTACAACCTAGGCCAACATGGTAGTTAGTAGTGGCCAAAAAGCCCGACTGGGCCGGGCCCTGGTTTTTTACCAACCGGGCTCGGCCCCGGCCCAGTTTGAACTGGGCCGGGCCGGGCTCGGGCTCCCTCACAAAGGGGGAGCCTGGTTTTGGGTAACAAACTAACTAGCAGTTATTTAAAAAAATTGTGATGCTGTATGTTTTGGGTGAATTTTATGATTGCAGCGTTTCATATCTGATATGATTTATGCTCCGTTTGTCACTGCTGTAGCGGTTGTGAACGCATGAACCGTTATTTGTGAAAACCGACTCCAAACAAAAAATGAGAGATGTTAAAAGCAAATCAAAACTGGCTCCACAAATCATTATTAACAACAAAATCATACTTTTGAAAATTACTAAATGCAAACAAAATCTTTATAGACAAACCAATATTATTAACATCAAATCATATCAAAAATTAAAAATTTTGTCATATTTTATAACTATGATGGTCAGTCGCTTCTACATAAAATACTAAAAAGAACATTACTTGTTAATGGCTAACCGCACCCCAAAAATCTTAAAATTTCTCTAAAATATTTCACGGGTTTTTTGCGGGCAAATCATTGCCCTTGGAAGCCGCACACCTCTTTCGCAGAAACAATCAGAAACCCTCAGTGAAACCCTTGTTTGTACCCTCGTCAGAACCCTTGAAGAAGAAGAAGGTGCTTGTTGATCTAAGAACTCAGGAGATGTCAGACTCCACTGCAAATCTAGCTCCAATGGAGACAAATACCAGCATGATAATGAGATCGAAGTGGATATTGATAGCGTTGATGTGGAAACTCCATGAGAGCTTGATAGATTTATCAATAATTATAAGAAGAGTTTGAATAAGACAAGCGCAAGGAAAAACTAGTGGTTCTAGCAAAAGTTGGAGTTGAAAGTAATGATTTTTGTTGTGATTGTTATGTTGATCAATTTCAGGTGTAAATGAAATATTTTAGAGAAATATCTATTCTAATATTTCACGTTGAATTGGAAAAAAAGATAAAATTTTGAATTTTAGATTTGTTTTGCTATTAACAATAATGATTTGTCGCTAACAGATTTGTTTTCACCGAGTAATTTCCAAAAAGCTTGGTTTGTGATTTGCAGATAGCCATTTTGATTTACCTTTAACAATTCCTTACAAAAATTCCTTATTTGTAAACACCCCAAATCAGGAACAATAATTAGGTACGTGTATCATTCCTTGTTTTGGAAGAGGGAAAAATCCGACTTATTCGTTCTTAGATCCAACGATAGTCAAAAATGAGCTAAATAAAATAAAAAAACAAATGGGGATGCACAAAATATAAAGCATGATTGACGGCCCACCCTTTCCCCGCACTGCGTACGGGAAGCGCACAAAAAAATCCCAAATCATAGATGTTTTTGGTTCCGGATTCTGTTTACAGACCTAAGTTTAGATTTAAATAGTAGCCATCAAATTCGGAGAAAGTAAAGTACATTTTTGTGCCAAAAATCGAGTTAGCCACGAGGGAACTTTTTTTGTGCTTTACTCTCACCTACAATCATCGTGCGTTAAGCGCTATCAGATCGTCAGTTCCTGCAAAACAGCGTAATTGATCGAAATACGATCGTATAATAATAAATATGATCGTATTTAAATACAGTCTTATTTTTGTCAAAAACTTCTCCGTCATAGGATCACAGATCAGACGGCCGCTCGAGTAGCACACCGTATTTAAAGTGTGAGTACATACCTTAATGGGGTCTCCCACAATTTATAGAAATTCCGAGCTGCAATTAGCCAGAATTCCATGCCCCCACTCTCTTAGTGGGGAGTTATGGGAAAAATTGCCTCGCACGCGGTCGTGAGCCCCCGCGGCCGACCGCCCCCAGCCGCCCGCCCTGGGCCGCGCACTCGTGGCGCGCGCGCGCCCCGGTGGCCAGCCTTCCCCGTACGACCGCCAATGGGCGCGTGCCCGCGGCACGGCCTCCGTGGCTGGCCCCGTCTCTGACCGGGTCTCGCCGCCGACGGCCCCTTTGACAGCTGCCTAACAGCCGCCGTCCGATCATCCCCACGCGATCTCCACCGTCCGTTATACGGGTAACCACCGGTAATGTGTGAGTGTAAATATCCGTAAATATGTCAAAATAGAAAAATTATTAAGTTAATGCACATATCAAACTACACAAAAAAGATTTGCAATTAGTAATTTTGATAGTTGCGGTCTGTGGATAAACACATAACAACCGTAACTATTCCTGAGGCACATAAATATGACCTTAGACCCTCCTCCGTTCTCACCTTTTCTATCCTCTGCTTCTCCCCCTACGTGTCCAAGAGCTCTGCTAGAGACCTCTTTTGAAGATATTCGAAGACAACTTGAAGATCCTTCTAAGTCCGCAGCGTTTGTACGTGCGAAGCATCCCAGAGAATTCCACCGCCTGTGAAGCTCTCTCAACGAGTCTTCTACGTACCGGGTTCCAAGCATCCGACACTCGCCTGACAAATTGCAAGCCTCCTCAGCTCAAGTCTTTGAGCCCGCGAAGAAGTCGACCAAGCCTCCATAATGTACATTCTCCACCTCCAGCAAAGACGAGCATAATGCATCGTGAGCGGTGATCTATGACCCTCTGGGCGTGTCTCTCTCTCTCCCCAAGTTGTAACAAACAGCGATCTGTCGCTCTTGCTTTCTCTATAAAGTCTTGTAACCACCAGCATATAGTGAAGTTTGGTCGGCACCGAACCGGACACGTGGTTTTTCATTCAATTCACGAGTTTTTTGCGTTTAAAATACTGGCTTGTCAATTCTCTTTTTTTGTGACTGTTTGCATGTTCGACTGTTCCACGGGCTAATGCGGCCCAATTTAATCTAATCTGTCAAGAATCTCGAGCAACCCGCAATATTTGTAAATATTTTTAGGCCACGTGAGGAATGATTAAGGATTTTCTCTCTTCCCCCAAACTGAGCCTCAAATCGGATCATAAATAGTAAAGCGTGATTTTGTCTTTCTTACGGTAAAATCTTAAAGCCAGAGATAAGATAAAAGATTTTTGGCAGTACAAAAAACGACGAGTAATACGTATTCCGATCTCCAAATCGGAAAACATAATAAAGCAGTCGGCCGAACTAATCGCCGATTATATATAACATAATATATGATCACCGGGCCGGTGGTTAATGGTTTCTCCCTCCGGCTTCGACTGGCCACACTGTGAATGAAACTCCGGTGGCCGGCAAATATTACATAACCGCATTATAATCGACGCCGGCTTCCCTCCTCTCCGACCACCATCGTCACATTTGGAGCTTCAAGGTACTCATCTCGATCGCTTATTTAGGGTTTAGGTTTTAGGGGAACCATTGGGGGAGCACAGTTAGCGTTTCGGTTGGAACCACCTCCATTATGGTGTTACGGATACTGGTTTAGGTGGAATCGAAGCTTTTTCTTCGTCGCTTTAGATTGTTGTCATTTATTAGCGATAATCTGCAGGATCTGATAGGAATTGAACAATCGTACATGCATTGATGCCCGGGCCATAGGGTTCTCGACTGCATTGCCTACTAAGATCCTCCCCTGCTGCTGGATTTTTCTAATTTCTCCTTCTGAAGCAAGCTTCTCATGTTCTTGGATCATCACGAAGGGGGTAACTGCTTTTATTTTTTGCAGTACTGATTCCATTGTTTGTGATTATGAAAGTTATCATCGTCGCTAAAAAATACTTAGTAAATTGTAGATACTTCCTTGCTGTTCTATCTGCAGTGGCTGATGAGCATAGTAATCCTCGCACCAATCTATAACTATAGTGTGGTTATAGTACCTAATTTGGTATCATACCTTTCTTTTAGGGTTTTTATCCATTACATTGGGATTTTTTTAATGCCCTTCGATGATCCTGCTCATATGAAGGCATATCTATCTATTGCATATAAGGCCTGAATTCATGGCGTTGATCGGACCGAGTGGATTTTTTTGATTCCACGTCCAATCAGAGTCACTCATGGAGACTTGGGGCTCTGTTTGGCGCGCTTTTTTGCTCCGGTGAGTTTGGACAAAAACGCCACCGGCATAGAATGCATGTTTGGCAAGACGATGGTTATGACTGATACCAGTTCATGAACGGCGGTTCATAACCACTACGTTCATGACCGCCACCACTGCGCCAAACGAAGCCTTGTTATGAAAATTTATACTTGTTGCTAGCGCTTTACATAGGGGTAATCCATTCCCATATGACGTGTCCTGATACCATACATAGGGGTAATCCATTCCCATATGATGTGTCCTGATACCATGACCGCCTGACTCGCCATAAGAATTGATTGAGGCCTTTCTTTGGTCACACAATCTTTACCCTTATTCGAAGACTGAAACTCAATGTGAGCTAGCTCTGGGTATACTGAGCGACAAGTATATTATGAGGACCTTGCTTCTGTTAGAAATGTTGTATATTATGAGGACCTTGCTTCTGTTAGATATGATGTATATTATGAGTAGTAGTGTTAGCTTATAGTCACCTTGGGTGTTAGGATCCTCCTCTGTTATTCATGTATATGTATTACTTTGTTCAATTGTGAATACATAGAAAATCCCTTCCCCCTATCAGATGGAAGTTGAGGGCAGAGAACTTATTCCTCCGGGATCCTACAAGGTTCCCAATGGTGGAGAGATTTTTGTTGCAGGCTAAATGTGAGCACGCCCCAATGGGTTGGGGTCTCAATTACTCATATTAGGAGAGACATAACAACGAAAGAGGGGTGAGAAACAATAAGATGAAATAGAAAATTAGTTTAAGCTCCTTTCTTTCCTTCATCATATTCTTATTAATAGTTTTGGTTATTTGCAAATAGCTTCCTGACCAATCTATATACATCAAATTTAAAGATTAAATCTAAATTGAAATGCAAGTTCAACAATACAATGTTGTTTAGGTGGATCCTGTTGAAGTTGAGACCGGGCGGTCTGTCGGTCTGGCTTGGCGGGTTATTGACCGGGCGGTCTGGCGGTTTGCCTTCAGCGGGTTGGTTGCTGTGTTGAGGTCTGAGGTCCAAGCGGTCTAGCGGTCTGTTACTGGCGACTAGGAGACCGGGCGGTCTAACGGTCTCACTTGGCGGCTTGTCTCTCTCTCTCTGGCAGTGGCCGAGCGGTTAGCCCTTCTGTCTAACCGCGCGGCTTGTTCCGGTCTGATGTTCTAGCCGCCCAGATTCTTTTGTATAGATTTAGTCCCACATCTCTTATTTGTATTCTCTCTTCTCTCCTCCATTCTATATAAGGGAGGCCATACCTTTGTAATAGATACCTTTTTCTGATAATAAAATTTCAGTTATATCTTTCCGGCTTGTTTTTAGTTCGCTTCTAACATGGTATCAGAGGGATCGATCCTTTCCTCCTGATTCTGTGCTTCTCTCTGTCCGCGCGGCTTGCTTCTCCGGCTTGTGCCCTGTCCGCGCGGTCTCCTTGTCGTTGCCCTCTGTGTGCGCGACCTGTTGCCTTGTTCACTGCGACCTGTCGCCTTGTTCGCCGCGACCTATTGCCGTGTGCCTTGCCCTCTCTCGTGCTTCTGTTCGAGCGGACTGTCTGCTTGCCGCTCGACTTCTTCCCCTTTGCTTGTTACTGCGGCTTGGTCGTGGTCTCTCTGGCCGCTGGTGTCTGTCATCCTGACCGCTGCAGTTTCTCTTCTGCCTATCCGCGCGGCTTGTTTTCTAACCGCGCGGCTTCCTGTTGGATTGCTCTTATGGCTCTTTCTGATGCTTCTACTGCCACCACTCCTGCTGCCACCTCTGTAGCCAATCCGGCTCCTCCTACTCCTTCCGGGAACCTTGGCACCGTTTCCAAGCTTGTCGGCTCCAACTACCCGGATTGGAGCGTCTCTTTCACCTTTCTCCTTCGCTCGCAACGCAAACGCCACCATCTCGTTGATGACCCTCCTCCTACCACTTCCCCTCTCTTTGATGACTGGGATGCGAGTGACGCTCTTGTGCGTACTTGGCTCGCCAACAGTCTATCCGATGAATGCCTTCCTGTCATCCGTCATGATGAGACGGTGAAGGCCGCTTGGCTTCATCTTGCTGCTTTGTATTCCAAAGGGGCTCAGACGTCCCGCATCTATACGTTGTATGCGGACCTCTTTGCTCGGCCTACCCTGTCTCCTGCTGCTGCCTACCAACAAGTTCAAGCTCTTGGGGCTGAGATTCTTCAGAATCGCCCCTTTTCTGCGGATCTGGCTCAACAACACAAGCACTTCCAGGAGCTTCTGGTTGTGTGTTATCTGCTTCGTCTTCCTGACACTTATGACATGATCCGCCAACAAATTCTGGGTGAGGCGGAATCCCCTACCTTAGATGCCACCGCTGCTCGCATCGCCGCTGTCACCTCTCTCCTTCAGCGCCCGCTTCTACCCGCTCCTTCTCCTCCGGATAACTATGCTCATCAAACTCAGCGGAGTGGCTCTGGTAGCCGCAGTCATCAGTCTGGCGGACGTCCTTCTTCCCGCTATCTCTGCTCTCACTGCGGCCGCACCGGACACACTCTTGACCGCTGCTGGACAAAACATCCCCATCTTCGCCCCTCGGGTGACTCTTCCGCCTCTTCTTCCAAACCGTCTGCTTCCGTGGTCACATCATCAGGTAGTGCTCATGTAGTCACTCAAGGTAAATGGCTTATCGACTCCGGTGCTACTAATCATATGACGGGCAATCCTCAGTGCTTCTCTCTCCTCGAACAGCATGATCGGTTGCCCCCGGTCCTCATTGCAGACGGTTCTCCCTCCCCGGTTCATGGGTCGGGAGTGGTTCATGTTACTCCGTCCCTTCGGCTAGAGGACACTCTCTATGTGCCCAAGTTTCCGTGCAATCTGTTGTCGGTTACTTCTTTGTGCAAGCAGCTTCAATGTTCTGTAACGTTTACTCCTTCTTCTTGCTCTTTTCAGGATCCGAGCTCCCAGCGGACGATTGCTACTGGGACTGAGAGCGGCGGCCTCTACTTCCTCGACAACGTTTCCGCTTTGTCCGCCTTCTCTTCTTCTTGTACGGATCTTCTCCAGTGGCATCTCCGTCTCGGTCATCCTCCACCACGGCTTCTGCATCAGCTTCTGCCCCACCTCCCTCCCTCCACTACTCCTCTCCACTGCGAAGCATGTCAACTTGGCAAGCATCATCGTTCCTCCTTCCCGCCGAAGCAAGGTCGGGGCTCTACCCGTCCGTTTGATCTAGTCCACTCAGATATCTGGGGACCTGCTCCTACCCTTACTATTGGTCGGGGTAGTTCTTATTTTGTAACTTTTATTGATGATTTTTCTAGATGTACTTGGGTGTATCTCTTACGAGATCGCTCTGAACTTTTTAATGTATGAACCTCTTTTTATCATTTAATCAAAAATCAGTTTGGTGTTAGTGTTAAAACTTTTCGCTCTGATAATGCAAAAGAATACTTAAGTCATGCTTTTACCTCTTTCTATGTACAACATGACATTATTCATCAGACAAGTTGTGTCTATACGTCCCAACAAAATGGGGTGGCGGAACGCAAAAACCGTCACCTCCTCGATGTTGCTCGCACGTTAATGACTCAAATGCATGTCCCTCGCTCATATTGGGGCTATGCTGTTCTTCTTGCTTGCTATCTCATCAATCGCATTCCCTCCTCCGTTCTCCAGGGAAAAACCCCTTTTTCCATCCTTTATCCTGGCAAGGAGCCTTTTCCTCTCCCTCTCCGAATCTTTGGGTGCACTGCTTTTGTGCATGTCCCATCTGCCACCCGTGATAAGCTCTCCCCTCGCTCCACCAAATGTGTTTTTCTGGGGTACTCGGTCACTCAGAAAGGCTACTGCTGCTTTGATCCTGTTCTTCGTAAACAGTTTGTCTCCGCTGACGTTACCTTCTTCGAGAATGCCTCCTACTTCTCGGATGACTCCTCTTCTCTTCCTCCCACCTCGGATTCTCCTGTTATTCCGTTCGTTCCCTCGTCTCCTACTGCGATATCCGCTCCTCCTCCGTCTCCGCCCACTCCTCTCCCTCCGCCTCTCTCTCCGCCTCCATCTCCCTCATCTCCGCTGCCGTCGCTCTCTCCTCCCGGGCCAGCTCTCTCTGCCACGGATGCTCTGGATGCCGAGGAGCACGCCGACCTGGATCTTCCTGTAGCTCTTCGCAAAGGGGTGCGGACGTGTACCCTACACCCCCTTGCTGCTGTTGTTTCATATGATCGTCTTACCCCTTCTCGCAGGGCCTTTGCACTGGCTATCTCTGCTACTACCACACCTCGTTCCTACCAGGAGGCCCTGGCCATTCCTCACTGGAAGCTGGCCATGGATGAGGAAATGGCGACCCTCACAGAGCGGGGTACCTGGACTCTTGTCCCTCCTCCCCTTGATACAGATGTTGTTGGCTGTCGATGGGTCTTTGTAGTCAAGTTTGGCCCAGATGGCACTGTAAACCGTTACAAAGCTCGTCTGGTGGCTAAGGGCTTTACTCAAACCTATGGGGTTGATTACTTTGACACCTTCTCTCCCGTGGCTCGTCTCAGCACTATACAGGTCCTTCTCTCTGTGGCAGTCAACAAAGACTGGCCCCTTTCCCAGCTGGATATCAAGAATGCCTTCCTTTATGGTGATCTTCAGGAGGCCGTCTACATGGAGCAACCTCCAGGGTATGTTGCTCAGGGGGAGACACGAGTCTGCCGGCTACAGAAGGCAATCTATGGCCTCAAGCAGAGCCCTCGAGCTTGGTTTGACAAATTCAGCGGCATCGTGGCGGCCGTTGGTTTTGCTCGCAGCGCTGCTGATCACTCTCTATTTATTCGCAAAACCTCTTCGGGACTGGTGGTTCTTGCAGTATATGTGGATGATATTCTTCTCACTGGTGATGACCAGGAAGGGGTAGCCTTGACAAAGCGGCATCTTCGCCAACATCTTGTCATGAAAGATATGGGTTCTCCGAAGTACTTTTTGGGGATCGAAATCTCTCGGAAGCCCAACTCTTTAGTCCTCTCTCAGCGTAAGTATGCTCTTGATATTTTAAAAGAAGCAGGATTGACTGGGGCCAAACCTGCCCGATGTCCCATGGCTGTTGGAGAAGACAAAACCTGGACAGATGGTTCGCCTCTTCTTTCAGATGCTTCGCGGTACAGGCGTCTGGTTGGTAAGCTCATATACCTCACCGTGACTAGGCCCGACATCTCCTATGCTGTGGGCAAGGTGAGTAAATTCATGCAAGCTCCCAGGGAGTGCCATCTACAGTCCGCCTTGCGGATCTTGGAGTACGTCAAAGCAGCCCCTGGGAAAGGATTGCTCTTTCAGAAGAATGATCATCTGAGGGTTGAAGCTTACTCAGATGCGAGTTACGCTGATGACAAAGGGGACCGCAAGTCTACCTCCGGTTTCTGTACTTTTGTTGGGGGCAATCTGGTAAGTTGGAAGAGCAAGAAGCAATCTGTTGTCTCAGGTCCAGTGCTGAAGTTGAGTATCGGAGTATGGCATCGACCACTTGCGAGCTAAAGTGGCTACGGGCTCTCATGTTGGATTTAGGAGAGGTCTACAATCATCCTCTACCTATGTTCTGTGACAACAAGGCTGCTATATATATCTCCAAAAATCCAGTCTTCCATGAGAGAACCAAACACATTGAGGTCGACTGTCATTTCATTCGTGAAGAGATTCTGAAGGAACAAATTTGCACTCCCTTCGTCACGTCTGAAAAAGAGCTGGCTGACATCTTCACCAAGCCAGTATCTGCCTCATTTCTTCATATATGTGACAAGCTGGGCATGATCGACATATATGCTCCAGCTTGAGGGGGAGTGTTGAAGTTGAGACCGGGCGGTCTGTCGGTCTGGCTTGGCGGGTTATTGACCGGGCGGTCTGGCGGTTTGCCTTCAGCGGGTTGGTTGCTGTGTTGAGGTCTGAGGTCCAAGCGGTCTAGCGGTCTGTTACTGGCGACTAGGAGACCGGGCGGTCTAACGGTCTCACTTGGCGGCTTGTCTCTCTCTCTGGCAGTGGCCGAGCGGTTAGCCCTTCTGTCTAACCGCGCGGCTTGTTCCGGTCTGATGTTCTAGCCGCCCAGATTCTTTTGTATAGATTTAGTCCCACATCTCTTATTTGTATTCTCTCTTCTCTCCTCCATTCTATATAAGGGAGGCCATACCTTTGTAATAGATACCTTTTTCTGATAATAAAATTTCAGTTATACCTTTCCGGCTTGTTTTTAGTTCGCTTCTAACAGATCCCTTCCTACCTTAGTGTCCATGCGCATCCTCGTCTCCGATTCTACCCTTGCCAATGTTGTGATGCGGTCAAGTGTGTCTCCATAGTGCTCTCCCAACATCTTTTTTTGTACTTTTGATTGCAAGATGCATACAGACATGTTAGGAATCATAGAATGCCTTTGGTCACTTTTGATGTTATGTTAGAAGGACATAAACACATGAATGCTCAAAAACACACACCCATGCAGATCTTGGGAATAAGTAATCGCGAGCTTGTATTAGCTTTCAAGTCTTAATGAAAACAGTTGAATTCATTGGGTTGGCATTATGATTTCCTATTCATTTCTAAAGAATATATTGATACAAGTTTTGCTAACTTCCGACCCATTAGAAAATTTTTGAGTAGGTCTCTAAGCATTATGAAGATAGATCAATGATAAAGCCATATGAGATCTTTTGAATAAAGAGATGGAAGTGTTACAAGTGATCTATAATGGTAAACACTTTGTAGAAATAAAACAAAAAATAAATAATACGGTGCAATATATTCATCCACAAAGGGGCTTTATGTAGGACATACACAAACTCTTAAACTTGAAACTATAATGTGGGATTAAACCCAAACACTCATAAAGGACTCTACTAATGTGATAATGCTCATAACTTCAACACTCTCCCTCAAGTTGGAGTGGAAACCTCCAACTTGAAAACATCATAAAAAAGAAAGGTAATGGTGATAGGTTAAGTAGGACAAAAGAATAGACGAGTCACCGCAAGAAATTCCAAACCGGGGACATAATCATACACGAGGTATACCCACACACGACGTAGGTCCCACACACAACGTGGACTTGCTGGATAGAAGTCAACAGAAGGGTGACCGAGGATATTCCCACACGATATAGCCCGCTAGATAAAAGTCAACCAACAAAAACCATACCACTTGCCCAACAACAAAGAAAAATGGGGAGACACAAACAACAATAAAAATGAACTTGGAGGTCGTGTGGGACTAAGGCGAGAGTCGAGAAATATTATCTGAGTTGCCTTCATCTCAAAAACTTCCCCTCGCGTGAAACACACGTGCATAAAGGCTTGAAGACAAGACAAAAACAAACATTAACTACCAAAAAAAAAGGCAGCCCGGTACACAAAGCATCCCCGCGCGCGAGGGTACGGGGAAGGATTCCACCACATGGGTGAAATGTAGGCAAACCTTACCCTGCATTTTTACAAAGACTGCTTCCAGGACTCGAACCCGTGACATAGCCAAACAAAGACAAAAAAAACTAAAAAATATCAAGAAACTCCATCATCGACGAGAGATCAACACCCCAGAAGGGGTAATAACGGTTGGAATTGGTGGAAGCACGAGGGCTTCGACCGGAGGCGGCTGGAATTGGTCGAAGCACGAAGGGAAACAACTGAAATCCACAGAGGGATGCTTGAGCACAGATCTATTAGCTGGAGCACGCCATTGACGCAGAAACCGAGCACATCGGGAGCAAATATGGAGCAACAACGGGCACTAGAGGGACGCAGATGATGAGCAGTGACAGAGAAGATGTTGGGATCTGCGACAGGATGCAGAGGGGAGCGGGACGGGATCAACAGAGAGATTCGTCGACCACGAGCTTCGACAAGAACGATGGGTTCGACCAACGACGAGCTTGACGAGATCAAAGACGAGGAACAACGACGAGTCGAAGCCGAGAGAAACAACCGGGATAAGGAGTGATGCTGATGAGCTCGATGACGAACACAAAGCCTTCCATCTACGAGACCGAAGGACAAGAGTCGACGAAGAGGGAAGGGAAGCGGGATGGGCAATTTTTCAAACTCTAGGGTACCCCCGAACTGCAGATGGTCCCTTGTCCACCATCTACATGGCGCGTTTCACTCCTCATTTGCTTTGCTGGGCTCGTCAAACCAATCGATCTTAACATGAGCAACATTCAAAGAAGAGCTTAATCGCTACTTACAATAGCAGCCAAGCAAACAACACCTACGCACCACTGACGACGATTGGCTAAGCAGAGTTTGTCTTCGACTACGTCAGCGACTATATTGAGGTCGCCAATCTCTCGTTAGATAACTATTTTTGCTATATCCCCACCGAGCTCTAATCCCACATCAAGGTACACATTCACGTCCTCAATTCATACACTCTTTCTCGTGCCATGGGGCAAGCTAGATTGGTTGAAGAAGAGTTCTATGCTCTTTCCTACCCCCCCCCCCAAATAAAATAAAATAAAAACACTTCGGTACTCCCATCACCTCTGTTATGATATGTTTTTATTTGTGTTTTGTAATCCTCCTCTATATATAGAGGAGGACCCCTCTTTTACTAAGTGAATTGAATTCTACACTTGTTAACATGGTATCAGAGCAACGCGCGATGCCCTAGCCGCTGGATTCGGCGCTCGTCTTCTCCGCTCGCCCGCCCGACCGCTGCTCCCTCTTCTTGCGCGCCATCGACGACGACGCTCGCCCGCCCGACCGCTGCTCCCTCTTCCTGCGCGCCATCGACGACACCGACGACACCGCATCGCTGCTCGCTCGACTCGCTGCTCTCTTCCGCTCGCCCGCTCGACGACGATCCCGCCGTCGGCTTCTCACGACGTCTTCGTGCCGCTGTTTCCTGTGCATCTGCGATGACCTTGTCGTGCCGCTGCTTCTCCTGCGGTGCCGACGACTGCTTCCGCCGCCGCTACCCTGTGCCGCTGCTTCTCCTGTCGTGCCGCTGCTTCCGCTTCCACGTTCCGGCGTCTCCTCTGCGCTGCTTCCAGTGCTTACTTCCGGCACCGGTCTTCAATGCATTGATTGTTTTTTTTCTGCCCTTCTCCGGTGCCGTTTCCTCCTCCAGAGCTTTATGGGGTGGATTTCTATTCCCCTCCTCGGTTTGATGCGGGTATTCCCCTCCTAGACAGCTGTTTGCGGATCCCCTAGTGGTCTCCAGATTTCTATTCTCGAGCCACGATGTCTGACATCTCAGATTCGGCCACTCCTCCCGCCGCAATACCTGTTCTGTCGGCCCCTCTCCGTGGTGGACATGATCACAATACGCCTCAAATCACCTCTATTCGTTTGGATGACTCCAATTATCTGTCCTGGTCTCGGTCCATTACTTTGGCACTCAAGAGCCGCCGTCTCTTCGGTTATGTCACTGGTCAGATTCCGGCTCCAGCGACGTCGTCTCCTGAATGGCTTACTTGGGATTCGGAAAACTCTCTTGTTATGTCATGGCTTACCAACTCTATGCAGGAGGCTCTTGCTCGCAACTACTTGTTTCTTGACACCGCTGCTGATATCTGGAGACGTGCTGAGGCTACTTACTCTCGGCGGGGCAATGCTGCTCAGATCTTTCAGCTGCGCCGCCGGATCTCCTCACTTCGCCAAAGTGACCGCCCTCCGTCTGTATACTACTTGGAGTTTACTCAGTTATACCAGGAGTACGATCACTTTGATCCGCTCGTTTTCACCAGTCCGGTTGATGAAGCCATGGTTCGTGCCCGGGAGGAGCGCAATCGGATTTTTGAGTTTCTTCATGGGCTTCATCGGGACTTTGACCAGATCAGTGTTCAGATTTTGGGTCGTACTTTGCTTCCATCCCTTCCTGAGGTCTACAGTCTTGTGCAGCAGGAGTTTGATCGTCGACAGTCTTTGGTCCCTGACTCCCTTCCGGAGAGTTCTGCTCTTGTTGCTGGTTCTTCCATACTTGGTGTTCGTCCGCCCCGTGATGCTCAGATGAGGGGTCCTGACAAAGATCGCCTGGTCTGTGATTACTGTGGGAAGAATCGTCATACCAGAGATACTTGCTTTCGGCTCCATGGTTTCCCGCCACCAAGGGGTGGTGCCACTCGTGGCGGCCGCGGTTCTGGCCGGACTTCCAGTCGTCATACCTCTCCTCGCTCGGCTCATCTCACTGATGCTTCTGTGGACGTCTCCTCTGGACCTGATCCTTATGCTGTTACTGGCTCCTTCTCGGCGGAAGAGATGCTTGCTCTCCGTCGTATGATGCAGGGTCTCACGACCGAGCCGACTGCCTTATCCTCCTCTTCTTATGCTCACACTGGGACTCCCCGTGCGCACTCTGCTGAGTCCATGACCTCTCCGCAGTGGATTATTGATTCCGGCGCAACTGATCACATGACCGGCTCCGCTTCAGGTTTTGTTTCTTATACTCCCCTGTCTGGCCGGGATAAGGTGAGTATTGCTGATGGTTCCCTCTCCTCCATTGCCGGCAAGGGTTCCATCTCATGTTCCTCCCTCCTCTTGTCCTCGGTCCTTCATGTGCCCAGTTTTACCCGCAATTTACTGTCCATTAGTCATTTAACAAACTCTATGAATTGCTCTGTCACATTTCTTCCTTCTTCTTGTGTTTTTCAGGACCTGACGACGGGGAAGGTGATTGGCTCTGGTAGCTTGGTCAATGGTCTTTATGTGCTTGACTCTGGCACGGCGACACCACCTCGGGCTCTCCTATCTGCTTCTTCTCATCCGCTCTATTCTCAGCACTGTCGGCTGGGCCACCCCTCTATTTCTGTGATGCGATTGTTGTTTCCGCATGTTTCTACTACTGTTCTTAATTCCTTTGTGTGCGATGTGTGTGCTACTAGTAAACATAAGCGTCATGCTTTCAGTCATGTTTCTTTACCTAGTTCGGTTCCTTTTTCTGTTATTCATACTGATGTTTGGGGACCTTATCCTATTCAATCTATTTCTGGCTGTGCTTGGTTTGTTTCATTTATTGATTGTTTTTCTCGTACCACCTGGTTGTATCTGCTCAAGAACAAAAATGACGTTTTTCCTACTTTTCAACGCTTTCACAAAATGATCTCCACGCAATTTCACACAGACATCCAAATTCTCCGTAGTGACAACGGTCGGGAATATATCGATTCCCACTTTTCTCACTACCTTGTCGATCACAGTATTCTCCACCAAACTACCTGTCCCTATTCTCCCGCTCAGAACGGTGTTGCCGAGCGAAAAAACCGACATCTGTTGGAGGTTGCCCGCTGTCTTTTATCCACCATGCATCTTCCTAAATACTACTGGGGTGATGCTGTCCTTACCGCGGCCTACCTTATTAATCGCATGCCCACGCCCGTCCTTGGGAATGATACTCCTCTGGGTGCTCTACACCTCAAACCCTCGACACTTCCTCCTAAGGTGTTTGAGTGTGTCTGCTTTGTTCATATTCATCATCCTCGCCCTTCTAAACTTGACCAGCGGGCCCTCCGTTGTGTCTTCATTGGTTATTCTGCGACGCAAAAAGGCTACAAATGCTTTCATCCTCCTACCCGGAAGGTATTTGTTTCCATGGACGTTACTTTCCATGAGTATGAGTCCTATTATGCCCTTACAGCTGACACCACCTCTGCTCCTTCTCCTACTACTCCCTTACCGGTTCCTCCACCTTATTATCCCTCACTTCAGGGGGAGTCTTTACCTCGGGAAGTGAGTTCCTATGTGCCTCCTCCACCCATCTGCCCGGCTGTGCCTTCCTTGCAGGTGTACTCTCGGCGGTCCAAAGGGCCAAACACACAAGACCACGCCATTCGACCAGAGCCATCATTGGATCCGGAATCAGGTTCATCTGATGCTCCCATTGCTCTCCGAAAAGGTATCAGATCTTGCACTAAACATCCCCTCTCGAATTATGTGTCTTATGACTCATTCTCCACTGCCCACAAGACCTTTATATCCTCCCTGGCTTCCATCACTATACCCTCGTCCTGGCAGGAAGCTATTGGGATCCCTGAGTGGAAAGGGGCAATGCTTGAGGAAATGATGGCCCTTGAGAAGAACCTCACCTGGGATTTGGTGCAGCTTCCTTTTGGGAAGAAGACCGTTGGGTGCAAATGGGTGTTCACGGTTAAACAGAATCCTCAGGGAGTGATTGAAAGATGTAAAGCACGGTTGGTGGCACGTGGCTATACTCAGACCTTCGGGGTGGATTACCAGGAAACCTTTGCCCCAGTAGCAAAGATGAACACTATCAGGGTTCTATTATCCTGCGCTGCCTGCAAAGGGTGGGACCTTTGTCAACTTGATGTTAAAAATGCATTTCTCCATGGGAACCTTGATGAGGAAGTGTATATGACCCTTCCCCCAGGTCTTATATCTAGCGGCTCTGAAGGGAAGGTGTGCAAATTAAAGAAGGCCCTATATGGCCTGAAACAGTCTCCCCGTGCTTGGTTTGGAAGATTCCACAAAGCTATGGTTTCATTTGGATATCACCAGAGTAATGCGGATCATACCTTGTTCATCAAGAAGAGGGCCACCAAACTCACGATTCTCATTGTCTATGTTGATGACATCGTGATCACTGGCAATGATGTGGAAGAAATCAAGATCCTGAAACAGAAATTGGCATGTGAGTTTGAGGTCAAGGACCTGGGAAAACTTAGATACTTCTTGGGAATTGAGGTGGCCAGGTCTAATCACGGGATCTTTATTTCGCAGAGAAAGTATACCTTGGACCTCCTTGAAAAAACAGGGATGAGTGGTTGTAAGCCTGTCAACACCCCGATTGAAGCTAATCACAAATTGGGAAAAGATGGAAAGTCCATTGATGATGTTCCAGCATTTCAGAGGCTAGTTGGAAGACTGATTTACCTCTCACATACTCGCCCTGACATTTCCTACGCAGTTGGTGTTATCAGCCAGTTCATGCATGCTCCAAAGACCAACTATGTTGATGCTGCCCATCGGATCCTTCGTTATCTTAAATCTTCTCCGGGGAGTGGAATCCTTTTCTCTCCTAACTCTTGCCTGGATATTGAGGTTTACACTGATGCAGATTGGGCTGGGTCCATTGATGATCGGAGATCAACTTCCGGGTATTGTTCCCTAATTGGTGGGAATCTAGTCACTTGGAGAAGTAAAAAACAGCAGGTAGTGGCTCGGTCAAGTGCCGAAGCAGAATTCCGAGCTATGGCACACGGCGTATGTGAAGGCCTTTGGTTACGTTCCTTGATGAGTGACTTAGGCCTTGTGGAAGAGACACCAATCCGGCTATATTGTGACAATAAGGCCGCTATCAGCATTGCCCACAATCCAGTCCAACATGACCGGACCAAGCACATTGAGGTGGACCGTCATTTCATCAAAGAAAACATCGAAAAAGGAGTCGTGTGTACTCCTTTTGTTCCCTCAGAAAGACAACTTGCGGATATTCTCACAAAGGGTTTGCATGGAAGTAACTTTGATAGGATTGTAATCAAGTTGGGCATGATTAATATCTCACGTCCAACTTGAGGGGGAGTGTTATGATATGTTTTTATTTGTGTTTTGTAATCCTCCTCTATATATAGAGGAGGACCCCTCTTTTACTAAGTGAATTGAATTCTACACTTGTTAACAACCTCGTTATCCTCACACACACCAGAAGGAAACCCTACCCGTTGGACATGCTGCACAACCACCACACCGTTCTTCACACAAAGAGTATTTTGATCTCCACATACATGACCTCTGTTTTCATTGCAAGTAGCCTTACACTTTCACCCACAAATGTTCGAATAAAGAATAGCATCATCTGCTATTCGGAGCCGAAGATGAAGGCATCACCCTTACCGATTTTGAGGGTATTGAGCCCGAAGACAACCCCACCAAAGCTCCTTTGCGAACAAGGCCAATTTTGAGGAGCATAGTATTTACACGACTACACATGATAGTCAACCTTCCTGGATATTTTGTCTTATGCATTTTTCCGTCTTGAGGGGCATTTTTGGTAAGTTAGTCTCTAGCTACTCCTCCCTTATATAAGGGAGAGTAGTGAGTCTTAGGAGGATATTAAGTAATCTTCTAACTCTCTTGAGAGGGATCCTTAGGGAGAACCAACCCCCAAGTGATTAGGGTGAGCATACATTGCTAGGTTGTATTGGGCTTTAGTTAACGAGCAAATTACTATTCTCTAATTGCTATCAGAAGGCACACGAGAAACAATGTTTTGCCTCTTTGGGATGGTAGCTAGGCAACTGCTAGTTGTTGTACAATGACAAAAGGTATTCAATATGGATTCAGTCATAGTTTGGAGCGTATGCTTTGCGAGTAACAGAAATGTATTTCGATCTCTGATTTGATCAGAGAAAGATTGTCTTGTGGGTGAATCTTATTTGGATGGATTTTCATGGGCGCCGAAATCGCCATCATTATTCTCGGAGATATATATTTATAAATAATACTTAAGCGAAGACGTTGATGCATTGAAAAAATTAAAAATAGTCAAAGAAACTCATCAAGCTGTTTCAACACCAGAGGAACTCACAACTCTTAATTTTTATTTTCTTCTCCGTGTTTTACAAGTGAAGGACTCAGATATTTATAGATGTGAGAACATTTCTAAGACCACTCTTGAATTTGTATGACAACATTTTTTTAGATTATTCAATTTATGTTTTGGAAGTAGCCTCTTGCAAAATTGCAGGGTAAGGTTTGCCTACATTTCACCCTTGTGGTTGGACTCTTTCCCGGGCCCTCGCTGCGCGGGGAAGCTTTGTGCACCGGGCTGCCCTTTTTATTCAATTTATGTTTTGGAGCTAATACAGGCATTTCTAGACTACTATTAATATAGATATTTTTAGAGATGATTTTCTACCAGATTCTACAAAACTCAAAGAAGTTTGACATTCAATACATCCCCTCAAATTTGTTTGAACATTCTCATGCTTTTTATGACTCATTCAGAGATTAAGAAAAAGACCGAAGAGATGGTCCTGTAGATGCGCAAATTCAGAAGATAGAGATGGGCAAAAAATTACTTAATTAATGGAGACCATAAAGATTTTTTACATAATCTTGCAAGTTCTTACTGAAAAACCTCCCTTCCAGTTCAGTCTCATTGTATACACAAGATAGTGGGATGGTAAATCGAGGCTCAATGCATCGAAGCTCGAAGGAAACTGGAAGAAATCAAAAGCTAAGAGATGGAGGGAAGAACGCTGATTCTTACTTCAATGAGGATGCTTTCCTATCCTATGAACTCATTGATTCCACACCACAATGTACATCTGAATCTTTTCGCTTTCCTCAACCGAAGAAAGAATCACTTGTGCCTATACACATAAATCCGAAATCTCCGACTGTTAACAACAGCCGATTTCTCCCGACATCAAATATGGAGTTCCTAGACTTGTCATTCAGAGATCTTCTAGTGGAGTGTTCGAAGATTAGTGCTTCGTACCCAGATGTGTCTCCTTCGTGCAGCAGTTATACTGATAGCATGCTGGAGATGTGTTTTCTAGGAAAGGAAGGACCTGATTTTGTGGCTGATTTGCAAGTAGAAACAAAGTGTAATAGAAATCAGTTCTTCAGTACTGGAGTTGATGCAAATATAATCTATGGAGGAGATGCTATATGCATTCTACCCAAGTCCTCTTCAACAAAGGTAGGAATTTCCAACTCTTATGCAGAAAAAAAGATGGTGAAATTCGGTAAAGAGATAATAAAATCCAGGCTTAAGAGTCATCTTAGTCCATTTAAGAAGCTGTTGAATCCTATTATGAAATCAAAATCTCCGTGTAACTCATCACTCATTGAACCTAGAACTAGTAGCAGCACAGCATCCAGTACTACGACCTCAAGTAAACAGAAATTCTTCCCCAAATCTTTACTGAATGAAATCTCAAAAGCGACTCAGAAGATTGGCACTGAAAGGAACCCTAGAGGAAGTGTCCAGGTCATCAAAACAGCCACTTTACCTACTTACTTGCATGCTGTTCTCAAATGGGAATTTAACCGTGGTGAGCCGTCAACTGAATTCTCCGTCAAAGGTCCTGAAGATGTTCTTAGTGCAAAGATATGGAAAACTGACAATCCATATAACTGGGTTTATACTTTCCATCACTGTAAACTGAAGCGTATTATGGTCAGACATGGAAGAAAAGACAGGCATCTTCAGCCGTCTCTTATCATCGGTCAGATGCTTGTTTCTTGTCATTTGTGCTCTGATGTCGGTGAATCTGGACCGTTGGATAACACCGCGTCAACTGAGTTCAATTTGTATGACATTGCTCAAGCAAGAAGAAACACTGCAATTCAAAGATCTCGTTGCCTTTCAAACTCCGACCAGACCTCGGTTACAGAATGTCCTTTGGAATCAAACTGCTCAATGGAGACGGAAAGGCCCCGACATCCTTTTGGACTGCATTCAAGTGAATTTCACTCAGACCTGTCCACGTCTTACCCCTGGGCATCAGACGACTTGCCGCCAAACCTTGAAATAGCTTCCATTGTTACTCAAAGTCCTGCATATGTGAAGGTTGTTACGCCGAGTGCTAGACATGGACTTCCGAACAGTGAGGAAGTTTCGGCCTCATCATTACTTGATAGGTCGAGATTTGGCGGAGGATGTGATTGTGGTGGTTGGGACATGGGATGCCCGGTTGTTGTGTTTGAGACAGGAACTGAGGAACCGATGGTTCTTTTTGTTAAGGTATGTGGTACATGCAAGTGTTAACTTTACTAATATTCTTTCTTTCTTTTAGATTTGAACATTCTAAACACAACGGTACATGAAAGGTTCTGATCACTGGGATTTTGCTGATGATATAAAGCTGTTTCAATAGATGAAATAATGCTTAAAACATCTGCCATAAATAGTTCATTTAAAAATATGGAGTAAAATGCTTTATAATAGTCCATTGTTATTACCGCCACGGTAATTACTGATGCTAAAATAAGCTACCTAGGCTGTATTAATTACCATAGTTGTAGGCTTTGCAACACAGATATCGCGATGATATTTGTAGTACTTCTGAACTGCCATGGAAGTTTTCCAACCCAATATAATGCTGCGTTAGACACCACTATTAAGTGTAGCCTTTTGTATTTAATATAAAATATAGGCCCCACCTATAATGAACATGTTATGAGTTTGATGGTTAGGTTCTAACATGTTATCTGAGTAGGGTAGGACAAAAATACCACCACTACACGTGTGAAGGGAATGTTGAGAGCATAGGCTCTGGTTAAGACGCATTTTAGTGTGTAAGGGCTGTTGACATGAAACTGTTATAGTAATGTAGCAGTTTAGGCTTTGTTTGGCTTATTTGCTCTGGTGTGTTTGGTCAAAAACACCGTTATCATAGAATGTATGTTTGGCAAGACAAAAGTTATGACCGCTACCGAGAAAATCAACTAGTTTTGAGCATAAAATGCAAGAATTATTTTAGGTGAGGTCAGGCGTTCACGAACGACGGCTCATGACCACCGTGTTCACGACAGCCACCACCGCGCCAAATGAAACCTTAATTTCTCTATGTTTGAAACTTCCGTTGCAATGCTTCTATTTGAAAACTTTATAGCAACTTTTTTGGTCCAAATTCTATTTTTTTGGTGTCTGAGTATTCATGTCGGCTAACACATGGCCACACTTAGATGACCACAACTATCCAAATTCTACATGGTGTTCATAACTGCCACCACTCTTCCAAACACTGCTATAGTCACACATGAGGAAACCATGTAGTCTTGCACACTTAGGCTTCTTTTTGGGAGAGCGGTGGCGATTTTGAATGAGCGGTGGAAAAATATGTAATGTTTAGGTCTATGAAGCACCGACACTTCAAAATGCCCAGCGTGTCAGTGTCGGACTCTCCGACACTCGTCCGACTCTTTGACACTCTCCGACACTCGTGTCGAAAGTCCGACACACTGGCTCACGCGGGACTCGCGTGTCCCGCTCAATTGGATACGCGTGTCCCTCTCAATCGGAAACGCGAGTCCCTAAGCTAGCTACTCACGGTGAGGCGGGAGGCAATTGTCTTGGAAGTGCAATTTTTGTGAAAAAAATTATAAGTTCATATAAAAAAGTGAAAGCACATTTGTTAATCGTTTGTGGAAAAGGAATTGGAAAGAATGTAAAAGTTTTAAGGAGTGATTTATTTGAGGTGAAAAAACTATAAGAAGAGTTAATGTGTTAATGTTCTATCTTTTTGACATTTGGTTAAGTTTTGCATTTGAATAATTGATTAGTAATATTTAAACATGTCTTGGTTTATTTGAATATTTGTTATTTGTTCATTTTTAATTTTTTGTTAAATTTCTTAGGATTTTCATAATTATAAAAATTAAATAGTTAATATACTTGTCCCACCGTGTCGAAATATGATATTTTTTGAGAATTTACGAGTCGCGAGTCGAGTCGTGTCGTATCGCGTTTCCCGTGTCGGTGTCGGTTCAACATAGGTTTAGGTAGCTGGAGTCACAACCACTACTTAAACAGCATTTTGGACTACGGCCACAATCATGCTTGTGTGATCAGACATTAGGGCTTGAAGCTCCAAACACAAATAAGTTTTCACCTCTATGTTTGCTACCATTGTTTTACACCACTACAATCCAAACGTTACAATTATCCCAAACAGAGTTTTAGGCTTCGTTTGTTTAGACGGTGGCGGGAGCATCCGGCGGCTGGAAAGGGAGCATTGGGACCGGAGGGGGGGAGGTGGAGATTAAAACGGAGCGGCAATGTAGCCTTTCCCTTTAGAAATATAGATGGAAAATGATAAAATATGACAATTTATTTCATGACATTCCAATTTTATTCTTTGTACTAACTCTGTATTGCATTGAAAAGGGTGCATTATATTTTACCCTTTGAAATGAATCTAGAATAACTATAAAAGAATAAAATTGAAATATCACAAAATAATTTGACTAATTTTATCATTTTCCATCCATATTTATGACGGAAGGGACATTTTTGTAAACTTGGGAAACCTAGAGGGGGAGATAAATGTACTTTCAAAAGATAGAGGGGTGCTACCTGTAATTATGCAAACTCCCAGGGGAGGTCCCGGTAATTAACCCTATATAATCAATTAGTTTTGAGTTCTCACAATCTTATCCAGTACACTAACAGAATATTTTCATTGCCCAGTTTTTCTCCTTTAACACCTATCCTTGTTGCAGGGTAAAAAGGAGAACATTCCTGCTCTCACCATTATAGAAAATGGGAAGGGAAAATATTCAGTTCATTTCCTTGCACAGTTATCAGCATTGCAGGCGTTTTCTATATGCATTGCCATTCTTCACAGCCCTGAAGCTTTTTCAACCGTGAGAAGAACCATCACAAACTCTACGCCGACTCCATCAAGCTTATGCTCGAGGAAGGGGCGAGACGCGCCATTGACTCTGTAGCAGAGGAGGAAAGAAGAGCGGCTATGAAGAGAGGCAAACAAACTTCACACTGTGAGGTATCGTGTAACGGCCCGTTTCATGCAGTGAGCTATTGTAGATCTAGTTTGTGTGATGGACAAATAGCCCTGATTGTGGCCAAATTCTGGTGTTTGTCATTCCTGTGTAGGGCACAACCACCTTTTCAAAGAGAGTTGTCGAAGGTTTTTTTTTGGCACAATGGCGGCAGTCGGGAACGCGGTGGTTATGAAACCGTCGTTCGTGAACGCCTACCTCACCTAAGGAACTTCATCTAATTTATGTTCAAAATTAGTTTTCTTTTCTTGGCGGTGGTCATAACCATTATCTTGTCAAACATGGAGTCTACGAGGGCGGTGTGTTTTTGTCGAAAGTCACAGGAGCAAAAAAGCCGCGCCATATAGCCTCAATCATTGTGAAATGAGAATATGATAAACTTTATTACAGGTTATTTAAGGCTCTGAAGAACATTCTAAGTCATTGCATTGAACTTTATAATAATCAATTTACTCTTAGTACAAATCATTTTAACTTTATAATATATAATGTTTAAATATATATTTATTAATTGTGAATATTTACAAATGAATGTTATTTAACGTTATAAACAATTTTCTATTAGTTGATATTTGTTAGCCTTATAAAAGTTATTATATCATTATATATATTATTAAAAGATAAGCTATCAACACATCAAATAAAAAAAGTTGCGGCCAAGAGAATTTTCACATCAAATAAAAAAAAAATAGAGTTACTGATTCCATCTCTATTGTAAATAATTACATCAAATTTTCCACCGCTACATTTCATAACTCAGTATGAATAGAGTTACTGATTCTTTCATCGCTCAAACCGACCCCAAAATATCGTAATTGAGCACGCGCGCCTCGGTCAAACGAAATATAATTTGAAGGTGTCATGAAATGAACGGAATCACGCAACAAACCCCAAAAATACTAAAATCCATCATAGGGGAGGAGGTATCAAAACTCCGGCAACGATTTTGGGAAGTCATGAATCACTCAACCCAAAGTGGTAGAAAATTCACGACAACACGAGAAAGGAATGGGGTTCAACATAAAGCAGAGCAAATCCCACGAATTCAATTTAAAACTTTGAACCCGCGCTAAATTCAAAAGAGCAGCCCGGTGCACAAAGCATCCCCATGCATCGAGGGTTCGGGGAAGGGTCCCACCACAGTAGTGAAATGTAGGCAGACCTTACCATGCATTGATGCAAGAGGTGGCTTCCTGGACTCAAACCCGCGACCTCATCAAAGGTCATAGGGCAACACCTCAACTGGCCCTCAATTCAAATCCAAGATTTAGGCTCCGTTTGGGAAGACCTTAATTAAAGTCCGGTTCATGTGGTCGTAACCGCTTGACCGGTGAAAATAAGTCCTTCCAAACGGAGCCTTAATAAATCCTGGAATTTATTTATGATAACTATAAGTAATGAGCTAAAAATCATGTTCTATAGTGATATAACTTTCTAAGTATTGTTCTGGAAGTAACTGTGATTCAGAACAAGGAATGCAGTAAATAATCACACAACTATATTATTTATATATATACTGAGAAAGGAAGCTTACAATATGATCCTATGTTTAACATCTGGCCACAACTCTTTGCAGCGCTTTCTTTATCATCCCTGGGGAAGCTATAACTGTGCTCATCACCTGCAACCACATGTTCAAACAATGTTACTATTCTCATCAATGTCAGAGAGACTGCCGTGAGAGTGGCGGCGGCGGTGGCGGCTATGAACATGGAGGCGAAAACACAGTTAATGTTTGGGTAAAGGCGCCACCAGAGTCATCGCGATGTGGTCTGGGGTTTGTGATCGCGAACGCCAGCACCCCATAAACAAAGTTTGGGCCGCAATTTCACACCGTCGCCGCTCAAACATTGGAATGAAACTCGTCGGCACGAACCTTGGCTCTCAGCGTGACCGCGAGAGTGGAATCAGCCGTCGACGACTGCACCGAGTGAGCGTCCAGACGGAGGTTGCTCATGGCCTCGACTATTTCGAGCAGCAGGAAATCTCTCCACGGGCACTGCAGCTCCACCAGCACTTCGTTCTCTATCATGGTGACGTTTATGTCGACCAACGCGTTCTTCGACAGGAGCAGTTGGTGTTCGGCTTCTGCGTCGTAAATCTGACAAGCTTTTCTCTTATTCGTGGATGGATTATGGCAGCCGAAGAGTCCTTCGTTGCCGTAATTATCAGATGTTTGCTCGGCAATGTCTGGGTACTTTCTTCTCTCTCTCGTGTCGGGGTCGGGGTCGCCCGCCTCTCTGCAGGACTCCAGCTCTTCCACTCTTCTCTCGAGCTCCTTCAGGTACTCTATTGTGTCCGTTAGTATGGAAGCTTTGTCGATCTGAGGAGGAAAGAAGAAAATACGAAGGATGGTAAATATCATAAGAAAGTCGAAACTACAACATGAATGAGAAGATGTGGAATTAGGGCGTTCACAAACCAAATAGTTCGTGAATAATTCGGAAAGATTTGATTAAGATTTGCATCTTTCAAATTCAAATCCAAATGTGTGTTTGAGTGGTATTCGAATTCAAATAAAATTATCTCAATTGGAAAGACAGTTTACGAATAATATGAATATCTATATACTAAATAAAGATGATCATGATTGTTTGATTAAAATCAATCAAATACATCATTTGAAGCGAATTCAAATTCAAATTCAAACCCGAATCCGAATTTGAATTTGTTAGAAAAGAACATGTAATGACCCATTTAAGGGCTCATCTTAGGTCTTCTTCCTCTACTTGTAATAGTCCCACATCTTGAAATTGAGACTTTTTCCTCTCTTCTCTCCCTATATATGTATTCATACTTGTATTTACATACACAAGAAGTATATGCAAATGTTTTCATTTTTTCCAAATCCTCGTGCTTTTTTTTCTCTAGATGGTATCAGAGTCAGATTTCTCTCCGGGCGGTCTCTAACCTTCTAGCCACAGCCCTCTGTGCGGTTTGTTAACCGCACCTCCTCAACGGACAGGAATTCTCTACCCGCACCTCTCTGTGCTGCTTCCTATCCGCATCCATCTGCGGATAGACTTCTTATGTCCGTACGGGTGACCTTGTGTTGGTCTCTCCTCGTCTGGACTCCTCTCCTCTCTTTTATTGACTTCACCGCTGGGACCTACCGTGTGGCTTGTTTTATGTCCGCCGCGGTCTACTTGGTTCGTCTCATCCTGTCTGCTGTTTTCTTGACACAACGGTTCGCTTCTGTTACCCGCAGTGGTCTGTCTCTGCGGTTTGTCTCTTTAGCCGCAGCGGTCTGCCCCTCCGTGCCCGCAGAGACCTGCCACATTTTTTGCTAGTCAGTTCTGCTTCTTTCCCGCCTCTTTTTCCCTTAAGCGGTCTTCATCTCAGCCCGCCGCGGTTATTTCTCAGCTCGTTGCTCCTTAGCTCGCCGTGGTGTTTTCTTCCAGCTCGCAGCGCTTCAGCCCGCCGCGGCCTTCTCTCATTATCGCTGTCGGCTTCTTCTTATCTACTTGCTGGAGGTTATTCCCTAGTCGCTGCCGGTCCTCATTTGCTGTCCGCTGGCTCTCCTCTAAGCGGCTACCGGCCTTGCCTTGTTGATCGTCGGTTTGCCCTTTAAGCCGCTGTCGGACTTACCTTGCTGTCCGCCGGCCTCTTCTGCTCTTAGCCGATGCCGGCCTCTTCCGCTCTTAGCCGCTGTCGGCCTCTTCCGCTCTTAGCCGCTGTCGGCCTCTTCTGCTCATAGCCGTTGCCGGCCTCTTCTGCTCTTAGCAACTGCCGACCTCTTCTGCTCCTAGCCACTGCTGGCCTGTTTTGCTCTTAGACACTGCCGGCCTCTTCCGCTCTTAGCCGCTGCGGCCTGTTCTTGCTATTGCGGGCTGCTTCTCTTTGCTACTGCTGCTGCTCTGGTCCGCGGTCTCTATCCTAGCCGCCTCTTCTAACCGCTAGACAGTGTTATCATGGATTCCTCTACTGATTCCTCCTCTTCAGCCCGCTTGGTTTCAGCTCCTGAAGTGCGTGACGAGTTAAGGATCACCACCATCTCCTTTATTGGGAAAAAGAATTTTGTTGAATGGGTGCATTTTGTCCGCCGGGTACTTCGGTCCAATGGACTTCTGCATCATCTCACTAGGGATACTCCTTCTGCACCTACTGATGATTGGCTGCGTGATGATGGTCGTATTCAGACTTGACTTCTCAACTCCCTTGATGGTGAACCGTACCGCATGACCATATATCATGAGACGGCCAAGACAATGTGGGATGAGCTCCATTCTTTATATTCTGGCAAGGATAGTCTCCACCATTTGTATGACATCATCACCGGTCTACAATCCCTTGACTCAGGAAGTGCTGCTGACTTAGCATCTTTTGTCGTTCGGTCTAAGTCGCTGGTTGAGGCATGGATTCAGCATCAGCCCCCAACTACGGATCTTGTTGTCCAGCGTGCTCAAAAGGAGGCTGCTGGTATTGCCATGATGATGCCACGTGTTCTGTCTCATCTTCATAGTGTCCGGGCTCAGATCCTCTCCTTTGCTGCTATTCCATCATTCTCTGATGGGTGCTCCATGCTGCTCAAGGTTTCACCGCCTCTTGATGTTATCGGCCCTCCAACACCGGCTCTTCTCTAGCAATCTTCCACGCCATTACTTCCTCTCCCTCCCGCTACTCGTGGGGGCCGTATTGGCTCTCGGGGGAGGGGACGAACTAGCCGTCCAAGTCCTAAGTGCTCGTTCTATGGAAATGGACACCTTAAAGCAACCTGCTATTGATAGCATGGTTTGCCTCCTCGTCCAAATGCCTCTGTTGCCGCTCTCAGCCCTTTTGCAACTCGGGCTGATCTTGAAGAAGTTCGCCTCCAACTCTAACAACTTCAGGGGTTGCTCCACAACTCATCTGCCTCTATTGCCTCCGTCTCTCATGAAGGTATCGCTTGTCTCTCCACTAGACCGCGTTGGATAATGGACTCAGGTGCTACTCATCATATCACCTCCTTGAAGCCACCTTAATACTTGGATTCTCCGCATCTCAAGTTTATCACTTTAGCCAATGACAACATCGCGCCTATCTCCGGCTCTGCTAATATACCTCTAAATCTGTCTATTTCTCTTCGCTCGACCCTCCATGTCCCGGGCTCTCCGTTTAATTTGCTTTCTGTTAGTCGCCTCACTAATGATTTGGATTGCTCTGTCACATTCACCTCTTCTTCCTTTTTGATAAAGGACCGACGGACGCAGAGTATTATTGGTAAAGGACAACTGACGGACTCTACCTTCTCGATGTCTTCCCCACCATTCTCTCTTATGTCTCCTTTGTTGACTGACATCGGCATCTTGGGCATGGTCCTCTTCCTGTTCTCAAGGAGGCTCTTCCAGATGTTCATCTTCCTACTTTTACTTGTGATTCATGTATTTTGGGGAAACAACATCGTTCCTCTTATCCTCTGCATTGTACCAAGAGCTCTGCTCCTTTTACGTTAGTACATTTTGATATTTGGGGCCCGTATAAAGTAACAATTATTTTTGGTTATCGTTACTTTCTGGCCTTTATTGATGATTATTCTCGCATGACATGGTTGTATTGACTTCGTGATCGTTCCGAGCTCACTCGTGTTTTTCGGGCTTTTGTTCTTGAAAATCGTACTCAATTCTCTGACCAAATCAAAACTCTCTGAACAGATAATGCTCGCGAATACACGAGCCATGAGTTCGATAACCTCTGCTTTCAGTTCGGAATTATTCAGCAAACGTCATGTGCTTATACTCCCCAACAAAATGATGTGGCTAAGCGTAGACATCTTCTTGATGTTGTTCGCTCACTCATGGTTCAAATGCATGTTCTCAAGACGTATTGGCACTTTGCGGTTTCGATGGCGTGCTATCTCATTAACCGATTTCCATCCTCCCTCCTCGATAGTATCACCCCGTTCAGTCTCCTCTTTCCCTCCACACCTCCATTTCCCCTAACACCCTGAATATTTGGCGGTACCTGCTGTGTTCACGGTTCACCTACTAGGTCCTTCCACCGACAAGCTCGATCCTCGAGCGGCCAAACATATATTCGTTGGTTATTCCCGTACTCAAAAAGGGTATGTTTACTACTCTTCCACTACCCACAAGGTGACAGTTTCAACTGATGTTACCTTTCTGGAAGATCAATCATTTTTTCTCACTCCACCGTCCTCTCCACCAACACCACCCTTACCACGACCTGTCATCCCCGTTACGTCTCCTCCACTACCAGCTCCGTCTCCTCCACCATCTCCTCTCGTTCCCTACCCGGCTTTGGGTCTCCACCAACCCCCTCCCCTTCCTCTTCGTGTCTATACTCGACGACCTCCCCGCTTCTTCGCCCCACTGCAGTCGGTTTCAACCTCTAACACTCTGCGACTTGTCGACCCGACTTCTACCTCCACAGCCCATCCCCTGGAAAATTATGTCTCATTACATCGCCTGAACTCGGTGTTTCAAACCTTTGCTACCTCATTATCCTCTATTTCTGTCCTTAACTCTGTGCAGGAGGCTCTTCAACATCCGGGTTGGCGTGCGGCCATAAATGAAGAAATGACGGCCCTCTGGGCTAATCAGACTTGGGATCTGGTTTCTCTTCCTACAAGACAGACTACTGTTAGATGTAAATGAGTCTTTGTTATCAAGCATGCACCTGATGGGAAGATTGATCGACTTAAGGACCGTCTGGTGGCACGTGATTTTACTCAACAACAGGGTCTAGATTATGAGGAAGTATTCTCTCCAGTGGTCAAGCTCAACACAGTTCGTGTCCTCTCCGTAGTTGCACACGGTCACTGACCCTTACATAACTTGATATCAGGAATGCATTTCTCAATGACGATCTCCAAGAAATTGTCTATATGTGACAACCTCCCGGGTTTGAGACCACGGGGGAGTCCCAAGTTTGTCTCCTTAGGTTTCGAACAATCTCCTCGGGCATGGTTCGATAAGTTTACAGGGCTATTCGGGAGGTCGGCTTTACTCGGAGCTCGGCGGATTTTTCTCTGTTCACTCGACATAACAAAACAAGAACAATTATTCTTTTGGTGTATGTCGATGACATCTTAATCACAAGAGATGATTCAAAAGGAATCCAAATGGTCAAACAACACCTCAGCTATGTTTTTCAAACGAAAGATGTAGAGAACATTCGATACTTTCTTGTCCTTGAAATCGCAAGACGTCCTGATGGTCTTGTCTTGTCTCAACGGAAGTATTGTCTCAAACTTTTTCAGGATGCTGAATATTCTGGATTTAAAACAGTTAACACCCCTATGGATGTCAATCACAAGCTGTGTGCTCATGTCTCTGATGCAAATCTTCTTCTTCTAAACCCAGAATACTATCGACGATTAGTGGAAAAACTGATATATATAACCGTCACAAGACCTGACATATCATTTGCGGTTGGGGTTGTCAGCAGGTTTATGCATTCTCCTCGGGTGTCACATCTACAGGCTGTCGAACGCATTCTGCGATACCTGAAGAATGCTCCTGGTCAAGGGCTGGTATACAAAACTTCCTCCTCTACTCCAACATTGATTGCATATTCAGATGCCGATTATGTTGGTTCCCTGGATGATCGACGTTCCACACTTCCACCATCGGTTTTTGTACTTACTTCAGAGGTCATCTTGTTATCTAGCGCAGTAAGAAACAGGTTGTAGTTGCTAGATCTTCGGCCGAGGCTGAGTACCGTTCAATGACGTCTGTTATATCTGAGCTTACATTGCTTGAGAGTCTCCTGAGTGATATGGGAGTAAAACTTTCCTCACCAGCCACCTTACTCTGTGACAGTCGAACTGCGATTTACAAAACCAAGAATCCCGTCTTCCATGAAAGAACGAAATACATTGAAGTTGACTGCAACTTCGTTAGGGAAACGGTTCAAATGAAGAAGCTGGAAGTGAAACATGTTCCGGCTACTGACCAAGTTGCCGATCTTCTCACTAAGGCTTTGCCAGGTGCTCTTTTTTATCATCTCTTGTCCAAGCTGGGTGCCTACGACTTGTACGCTCCAGCTTGCGGGGGGGTGTTAAAAAAGAACATGTAATGACTCATTTAAGGGCCCATCTTAGGCCTTCTTCCTCTACTTGTAATAGTCCTACATCTTGAAATTGAGACTTTTCCCTCTCTTCTCTCCCTATATATATATGTATTCATACTTGTATTTACATACACAAAAAGTATATGCAAGGTTTACTTTTTTCCAAATCCTTGTGCTCCTTTCTCTACAGAATTCAAATTCAAATCCAGGATTTCGGGACGAATCCGAATTCAAAGAACGAATCCAAATACAAAGAACGAATCTGAATCTCTACGTTCTATGAAAAATTTGGATTCGATTGAAGAACTATTGATTTGATTCGGTTCATGAACACCCCTAGGTGGAACTATAATAAATACGATAAAAGTTAGGCAAAATACCCAAATTAATCTCTAAGGTTTGGGGAGGATTTGAAATAGATTCCTAAAGTTTCATTTGTTTGAAATAGGTCCCTAAAAATTCTAACTTTTTTGAAATTAGTTCTACATCAGTGCCACATGTGCGCTTTGTAACACCCCTTCCCAGTATTTCAGAAATCAGCCGTCCGGCCGGGTCAGCGATGTAAAGAAAACTAGGAAACAGTATTAAAACTAGTAGCAGCAGGTAATAAAAGCTATACTAAGCAATTTAAGCCTTACAGCGGAAGTTTGAATAAAGTAAACTAAGGGTAACCACATACCTGATATCTGGATTCACAGAGCCACTAAACAGGAAGTAAAACTGAATTAACTGAAAATCTGATTAACCATAAATAGTCTGAAATAAATTAGATAAAACATTAATCTGATACAATGTTCTCATCTACAGGTACATGCTGAAAAGAGTAAACTGAATAAGATAAATAGTACAAACTGACGCCACTAAAATGCTCATCCTAGTCGCAGCTTCCCACCTGGGTCACCTGAAAAACAGTGCCCACGAAGGGTCAGAGTAAGGAAAAATAACCCCTCCTAGTGACACTAAAACCCAGTTTTACACATGAATGCATGCATGTCTTTGAAAAATAATTTTATGCATTTAAAACCTTTATGCTATGTGCTATGCATGCCTTCGCACTATTCTCCGGTCACACATCTACTCGTACTAAGCACGTGACTTTTATTTTACTAACTCAAGTCCTGGCGTTCACTAACTAGCGTACTGTCTCATGTCAGGTCTATACTTGAGTTTAAGGTGGCTTCTAACCTGCTCATCTACTAGGAAGGCTCTAGGCAGAGTAGCTCCTAACGCGCAACTGAAACTGACGACCCGAGACCATCTTGCGAACCCAATTGTTCTAGTGTCACGCGGACACGGTCCCGAATCCACTAGCTGGCTCAAGGGAAGACACTTCCCAAGTCTGTACTACTCATAAGGTTCCATGTGCCTTATGAGAAAGGTAGTGCGCCTCTACCTAGCACGGAAGAAACTCTGTGTGCTGGCTGACCTTTGTGGTCTGACGCTACTCTGCAAGGGATATCTTTTCTGGTGTACTACTAAGCGACCTTTGACTTTCTTGTGGTCGACTTGAAGGGACATTCACGCCCTTGGTTGGACAAATTCCAAGCTTACGTACGCGGGTAAAGTTTCGTACTTACGATAATTATTCATAACTTGACTAACTGGGTCATGGAAAAGGGCGTCATCCTACACGTTTTCCCGCGACCATTTTCCTACCGTCACACTTTACTATGCATGGTTATGTTGCTTGTACGAAACCTACATATGCGTATACAAAATATAACTTTTGTTATGTCTAACTAACAGGTATTAAATTTCCTTACAGCGGTGGTGCGGCGCTCGTACACTCGGCGCGGCGGCATCTTCTATTCCGAAGGTAAACCTACTGCTGGGGACCTTCAAAGTGCTGCCTCGAACCTACCAAAATCCTGCAATTCAAGGCAAACCTAAACTCATAATTTTTCCCTAAGGGTTTTCCGGTGGAACAATTCCAAATCATCTAAGGTTGCAAAAATACGTGTACTAGCTTCGTATATTACCTTTATGCGGAGAGATTGGGGCTCTCAAAGCGTCCCACACAAAACCCGCGGAGGATCACGACCACCAAACCTAGAATAGGGCAAAAGGAACAAAATATTATTTAGTCTAATCCTCTAAAACGAGGGATCTTCAAGAGGGAATCGAGATTAAGGAGGAAACGACTCACCGGAACCAAAACGGAACTTAACTCTTCCGGTTAGGGTTTGATCCAACCCCTCCCACGGCCTAGGAATGAAGAGGAACACTCACCGGCACCTTCAGAGGAGGGAGGAGTGGTCGGATTTGGCTTCCGGAGGAGGATCGGCCGCCGGTTAGGGCATTCGGAAGTCGCCGGGCACGGCGCACGCGGGAGACGGAACCGTCGGCCTTGCGGAACGGGAGACGTCGGGTGCGGGTTTTTTTTTCTGTTTCTCCCGTGAGAAGAGACGTGCGGGGTTTAAGAGGAAGTCGGGTATGCGGTTTTTATTATAACCGCATGAGGAAAGAGGTGAAAACTGCTATTGGCACCCCCATATCCCATTCCTTTGCATACTAACTCATTTTCACCGCGCGCGCGACATAACTAACATAAAATACGTTACGCACTATTGTTAACGCACTGAAAACAAACTAACGGACGCTAACAAAAGGCAAAGTAACTTATACCTTGACGAAAACGCTGTCTCGGTCAAAATCCGTCGCGACTCGCCCCTACAATTTAAATAAATTTTTTTTTTGTCAAAAATTTACGGATGTTACAAATCTCCCCTCCTAACAAAAATTTTCGTCCTCGAAAATTAAAACCATACCTGAATCGAAGAGAAAAGAATAGTCTGCATTGCTCTTTAGCTCATCCTCTCGCTCCCAAGTATACTCTGGACGGCCACAGTTCATCCAAAGGACTTTGACCATGCGAATCTCTCTATTTCTGAGCTTCTGAATCCTTGAGTCCACTATCTTGACTGGTCTAACTCCAATACTAAGATCTGTCTCGATTGGTGCTTCTTCGGTACTGATGATCTGACTGGAATCTCTGACTGCTCTCCTAAGGTAGGAGACGTGGAATACATCATGTACACCACTCATTTCCTCAGGTAAGGCCAACCTATATGCAACCTCACCAACTCTTTCCAGCACCTCAAAAGGACCAACGAATCTGGGACTCAGCTTCTTCATCCGCTTTATTCTAGAGACTCCTCTAACTGGTCTGACCTTCAGATAAACGTAGTCTCCAACACTGAACTCTACTGACCTGTGCTTCTGATCATGATACTTGGCCTGGCGATCCTGAGCTGTCTTCATACGCTCCTGAATAAGCTTGATCCTATCAGTGGTCTTATCAATCCATGACTCCCTGATAGAAGATCTTTCCTCACTCTCTGCCCAACATAACGGCGTCCGACAACGTCTACCATAGAGGGCCTCGAACGGTGCCATCCCAATACTTGCCTGGAAACTGTTGTTGTAGGAGAACTCCACAAGAGTAACATACTTCTCCCACTTTCCTCCAAAATCTAGAATGCACATCCGTAGCAGATCCTCCAAAGTCCTATTTGTGCGCTCAGTCTGTCCATCGGTCTGAGGATGGAAAGCGGTGCTGAATTGTAACCTGGTACCCAACCGCTCCTGAACGTATCGCCACTCCCTGGAGGTAAATCTGCCATCTCGGTCTGAAACTATAGTCTTGGGAACACCGTGAAGTCGAACTATCTCATCTAAATATAACTGGGCTAGCTTCGGACCTTGATCTGTCTTCCTAAGAGGAATGAAATGGGCGACCTTAGAAAGTCGATCTACTATAACCCACAAGGAATCATTCCCACTCTGCGATCTCGGTAAACCATGAATGAAGTCCATAGATATATCCTCAAAAGTCCACTCGGGAATGGGAAGTGGCTGCAACTTGCCTCCAGGCCTCTGACACTCGGCCTTAACCAACTTGCATGTCTCACACTTCCCTACATAATCTGCAACATCACTCTTCAAACCTGGCCACCAGACTGTCTTCTTAATATCTGCATACATCTTCGTGCTACCGGGATGTATAGAATACCTGGAATTGTGTGCCTCGAAAAGAATGTCCTCCCGAAGGTGACTAACATCTGGGATGCACACTCTGCCATCATGCAATAATAACTCATCCTGAATAGAGAACCTCTCTTTCTGACCTGACTGTACTGAGATCCAAATCTCTGCCATCTTTGGATCCAACGGTAATGCTGTCCTGATCCTGTCTCTAATATCGCACGAAATCTCCATCCAACTCAAACAAGCTGAACCAAAACTGCAACGGGGCACAACAACAATGTCCAGTCTCCCCAGCTCTCGTACTAACTCCTCCTGCTGAGTGAGAAGATAGAAACACGAGCCTCTCCTGCTAAGAGCATCAGCTACCACGTTCGCCTTTCCTGGGTGGTACTGAATGTCTACGTCGTAGTCTGCTAGAAACTCCAACCATCTGCGTTGTCTCAAATTGAGCTCTCGCTGATCAAAGATATACTTAAGGCTCTTATGATCAGTAAAGATCTCACAACGCACTCCATAGAGGTAGTGTCTCCAAATCTTCAGAGCATGAATGACTGCTGCAAGCTCCAAGTCATGTACGGGATAGTTCCTCTCATGAACCTTTAACTGTCTCGAGGCATAGGCTACGACCTTTCCATGCTGCATGAGAACACAACCCAAACCCTGACCTGAAGCATCACTATAGATCTGAAATCCGTCTGGCCCTGAAGGCAAACTCAAAACTGGTGCGGTCATCAATCTGTTCTTCAAGTTCTCATAGGCCAACTCACACTCAACTGTCCAATCCAAGCCCTTTCCCTTCCTAGTGAGGGAAGTCAGTGGTAAGGCTATCTTCGAGAAATCCCTGATGAATCTCCTGTAGTATCCAGCAAGACCCAAAAAGCTGCGAATCTCTGAAACTGTCGTCGGTCTTGGCCAACTCTTAATGGCCTCTATCTTCTTTGGATCAACGCTAACTCCTTTCTGACTGATGATATGGCCTAAGAATGCAATCTCTGGAAGCCAAAACTCACACTTTGAAAATTTGGCATACAACTGGTTCTTCCTGAGTGTGCTCAAAACAATCCTGAGGTGAGCTGCATGATCTTCTGCACTCTTAGAGAACACTAAGATATCATCTATGAAGACGATGACAAAACGATCCAAATACTCCCGAAATACCCTGTTCATTAGGTCCATAAATACTGACGGGGCATTGGTCAGCCCGAACGGCATGACCACGAACTCGAAGTGTCCGTATCTGGTACTGAAAGCAGTCTTCTGTATATCCGCGTCACGAATCTTCAGCTGATGGTAGCCCGACCTCAGATCTAACTTGGAGAAAGTGCTCGCTCCCACCAACTGGTCGAACAAATCATCAATCCTGGGAATCGGGTACTTGTTCTTAACGGTCAACTTATTCAATTCACGGTAGTCTATGCACAATCTCAGACTACCATCCTTCTTCTTCACGAAAAGCACTGGAGCACTCCAAGGCGAAGTACTAGGGCGTATAAAACCCAAATCAAGCAGCTCCTGCAACTGACTCTTCAATTCTGCTAGTTCCCTTGGAGCCATCCGATAGGGAGATTTGGCTACCGGTGTAGCCCCATGCTGCAAGTCTATCGGGAACTCAATCTCTCTATCTGGAGGGGCACCAGGGAGCTCTTCCGGGAAAACATCTGGAAACTCCTGCACCACTGGTACCTCTGCCAAATCAGCCTTAGACTCCGCGCTCATCAGTACTACGAAGGTTTCACAACCCTGACTAATGCACCTTCTCGCTTGGACTGCAGATATGATCATTTTCACTACTCCCTTCAATCCCTGAAAAGAAAAAGAGGTCTGGTTGGGGCCATCGAACTGAATCTGCTTCGCCCTACAGTCAATCCTGGCGTTGACTGCTGAAAGCCAGTCCATTCCAAAAATCAAGTCAAACCCTGCTATGGGTAGCAGCAAAGCTTCCACGATAATCTCAACATCACTAAACTGCACTGGTACCCTGCACTTGTCTCTGGTCTGCAGAAGGGATCCATTCGGCATCATGACTTCCAGCGGTACTGACTCGGGGAAGACTTCTAAATCCAACTTACGCACTAAAGATTCCGCGATAAACGAGTGCGAGGCACCCGTATCAAACAGAATCTTAGAGGGTAAGTTACGAATCATAAGGATGCCTACATGAATGATTTATGAAGGATGAAACATTTAATGTGTCACTACGGAGGATTTAAAACCAACTTGCAAGCAAACAACACTTACCTGTCACAACATCCTCCTGATCCTTCGCCTCCTGCTGACCCAGCCCATAAGCTCTGGGCTGCACTAAGTCTCGACCCTGCTGAGGTCTCCCATCAGTGAGCATCAATGCTTTGCCCTTATCTACCCTGCTAGGGCCACCAACCTCGAACTTCGACTGCAGGAAAATAAATTTCATTACAAATCTATCGAAATTACATAAGTGTAATCAATACAAAAAGGACCTTGATTACCTGATTTGGCCCAGCTTCCTGACAGAAGCGAGCTATGTGTCCAGGTTGTCGGCACTTATAGCATACGCCTGCACTGGCCAAACACTCTCCTGAATGGCGACGCTGACACTTGGGACACGTGGGATAGTCCTTGCTTCGGTCACCAGATTGACCATTCTTCTTAGCATCAGGCTTCGGCTTCTTGTTCCAGTTCTTAACTTGGTCATTCTTGTTCTGCTGCGGCTGATGCGAATCCTGAGATCGCTTCGCACGGAAACTACTTCGCTTCTGAACCTTCTGCTGGTCAGCCTCCAGTCTGCGAGCTGTATCCACTAAGCTCCTGTAATCAGCGTTGACCATAGTCATCAGCGGCTGCCTCAACGAGTCACGCAAGCCATCCACGAAACGACTGCACTTCTCAGTCTGATCTCCCTGCATCACGCCCGCATATCTAGCCAGATGAGTCAGCTCTCGCTCGTACTCAGTAACTGTCCTGTCCCCCTGGAAAAGCCTCAGATACTTCTCTTGGAGACCTCGTCGTGCGGAAGGAGGCACGAACCAACTAGCAAGAGCTCTAGAGAACTCGCCCCAAGTGAACATGTCTGGGGTACGGCCTGGCCAAACAAAAATACGATCATACCATATTAAAATTAACACATTACTTCCTAAAATAAAGGAATTGATCATAACACTTTACCTGCAGGATCATCTGTCCGGTATTTGTCCCACCAGACTTTTGCCTCTCCTCGGAGGAGGAAAGCTGCCAGAGGAACTTTCTTATTCTCCGGGCACTCCAACACATTCAGCAGGTCTCTGGTGTTAGCTATCCAATCATCCGTATCCATCGGGGTCTCATCCCCACTGTAGTTCGAAGGCTGAAGTTCTCTGAAATTTCTCAAATAGCGCTCCAGGGTCATCTCCACAGGTGCTGCTGCAGGAGCTGGTGCAGGGACTGGTACTTGTACTGGAGCTGGAAACCCTGCAGCCAGTCCTCTCTGAAACTCCATCAAGGCAACAGTAACCGCCCTGGCAATCTGAGACGCTATGTCAGTGCCCTCTGGAGCTGCTGGAACTGGTGGTACCTGTGGCACGGCAGCGTCTCCCATGGTTGCATTAGGAGTCGGGTTCTGGCGTGAAGATTCACCTGGTTCACTAACTCGTGGTGCCTGATAGAATATATATAAAGGAAATCTGATTATTCATCAAGCATCTAAGAAATTTGATCTAGCAACTTATTTTGTACTCTAGCGAACGCTAAGGCTTAATCGCAACTTAAAGTACTTTACTGACAAAAGTTTACTCTTAAACGCTCCTATGGCTCTGTGAATTCTTTCTAGGGTCCAGGGATCCTAAACCTGGCTCTGATACCAATTTGTAACACCCCTTCCCAGTATTTCAGAAATCAGCCGTCCGGCCGGGTCAGCGATGTAAAGAAAACTAGGAAACAGTATTAAAACTAGTAGCAGCAGGTAATAAAAGCTATACTAAGCAATTTAAGCCTTACAGCGGAAGTTTGAATAAAGTAAACTAAGGGTAACCACATACCTGATATCTGGATTCACAGAGCCACTAAACAGGAAGTAAAACTGAATTAACTGAAAATCTGATTAACCATAAATAGTCTGAAATAAATTAGATAAAACATTAATCTGATACAATGTTCTCATCTACAGGTACATGCTGAAAAGAGTAAACTGAATAAGATAAATAGTACAAACTGACGCCACTAAAATGCTCATCCTAGTCGCAGCTTCCCACCTGGGTCACCTGAAAAACAGTGCCCACGAAGGGTCAGAGTAAGGAAAAATAACCCCTCCTAGTGACACTAAAACCCAGTTTTACACATGAATGCATGCATGTCTTTGAAAAATAATTTTATGCATTTAAAACCTTTATGCTATGTGCTATGCATGCCTTCGCACTATTCTCCGGTCACACATCTACTCGTACTAAGCACGTGACTTTTATTTTACTAACTCAAGTCCTGGCGTTCACTAACTAGCGTACTGTCTCATGTCAGGTCTATACTTGAGTTTAAGGTGGCTTCTAACCTGCTCATCTACTAGGAAGGCTCTAGGCAGAGTAGCTCCTAACGCGCAACTGAAACTGACGACCCGAGACCATCTTGCGAACCCAATTGTTCTAGTGTCACGCGGACACGGTCCCGAATCCACTAGCTGGCTCAAGGGAAGACACTTCCCAAGTCTGTACTACTCATAAGGTTCCATGTGCCTTATGAGAAAGGTAGTGCGCCTCTACCTAGCACGGAAGAAACTCTGTGTGCTGGCTGACCTTTGTGGTCTGACGCTACTCTGCAAGGGATATCTTTTCTGGTGTACTACTAAGCGACCTTTGACTTTCTTGTGGTCGACTTGAAGGGACATTCACGCCCTTGGTTGGACAAATTCCAAGCTTACGTACGCGGGTAAAGTTTCGTACTTACGATAATTATTCATAACTTGACTAACTGGGTCATGGAAAAGGGCGTCATCCTACACGTTTTCCCGCGACCATTTTCCTACCGTCACACTTTACTATGCATGGTTATGTTGCTTGTACGAAACCTACATATGCGTATACAAAATATAACTTTTGTTATGTCTAACTAACAGGTATTAAATTTCCTTACAGCGGTGGTGCGGCGCTCGTACACTCGGCGCGGCGGCATCTTCTATTCCGAAGGTAAACCTACTGCTGGGGACCTTCAAAGTGCTGCCTCGAACCTACCAAAATCCTGCAATTCAAGGCAAACCTAAACTCATAATTTTTCCCTAAGGGTTTTCCGGTGGAACAATTCCAAATCATCTAAGGTTGCAAAAATACGTGTACTAGCTTCGTATATTACCTTTATGCGGAGAGATTGGGGCTCTCAAAGCGTCCCACACAAAACCCGCGGAGGATCACGACCACCAAACCTAGAATAGGGCAAAAGGAACAAAATATTATTTAGTCTAATCCTCTAAAACGAGGGATCTTCAAGAGGGAATCGAGATTAAGGAGGAAACGACTCACCGGAACCAAAACGGAACTTAACTCTTCCGGTTAGGGTTTGATCCAACCCCTCCCACGGCCTAGGAATGAAGAGGAACACTCACCGGCACCTTCAGAGGAGGGAGGAGTGGTCGGATTTGGCTTCCGGAGGAGGATCGGCCGCCGGTTAGGGCATTCGGAAGTCGCCGGGCACGGCGCACGCGGGAGACGGAACCGTCGGCCTTGCGGAACGGGAGACGTCGGGTGCGGGTTTTTTTTTCTGTTTCTCCCGTGAGAAGAGACGTGCGGGGTTTAAGAGGAAGTCGGGTATGCGGTTTTTATTATAACCGCATGAGGAAAGAGGTGAAAACTGCTATTGGCACCCCCATATCCCATTCCTTTGCATACTAACTCATTTTCACCGCGCGCGCGACATAACTAACATAAAATACGTTACGCACTATTGTTAACGCACTGAAAACAAACTAACGGACGCTAACAAAAGGCAAAGTAACTTATACCTTGACGAAAACGCTGTCTCGGTCAAAATCCGTCGCGACTCGCCCCTACAATTTAAATAAATTTTTTTTTTGTCAAAAATTTACGGATGTTACACGCTTTGTCATTGCCAACGGTGCAAAATCCGTTAAAAAGATTATGAAAAGTTTAGTGTGATTTCAAAAAAGTTAGAAACCTTCGGGACCTATTTCAAATCCTCCGAAAACCTTAGGAATTAATTTAGGTATTGTACCTAAAAGTTATTCAGGGTGTTTTTTATCTTACGTTTAACATTTTGATAGAGGCGATCATAAATAGTTAGGAAAAGAATATTGATAATGATTATGATCACGACGACATGGCCCATTGGAGTAATTAACATGTGTCATAAATGAACTTGTTAAGAAGAAATAGTAAAAATCCAGTATGAAAAGCCTACTCTTGAAGCTCATGTATATTCTCTTTAGTAGGATTGTGATTCTCTCCTTCTCTCTCTTCCTATATAAATGTATGCATACTTGTATTCAGGAGTAGGAGAAAAATTAATAAAATTTGAATTATTTTTTCTCTGTCCGGCTTTTCTTTACATGGTATTAGAGGGAAAAAGGTCCTTGCGGTTAGCAATTTTTCTCACTGCCGGCCTTGCCCTTCTTTCTCTATTCGCACAAGGCCGCGGTCTCCCTTTTCGCTAACCGCCTCTTCCCCTCCCGTGGCTTCCACTCCCTCTCACTTCTTCCCCCCTCTCCCTCCCCTGGCTTTTATCTCCAGCCAGTAGACCCCCCCTCTCCCCTGGCTTTTATCCTCCGCGACCTCTGCCTGTTGCGAACCCGTCTAGCCGTCGCTAGCTCTGCCTACAACGAACTCTTCTAGCCGCTGCGTCCCCTGCCTGCTGCGAGTTCTCCTAACTGCAGCTCATCTACCTTGGACACCGCGAGCTCTTCTAACCTTTGCGGGCTCGTCTAACCGCTCCTCGACCTTGCCCATTGCAGGATCATCTTGCTGCGAGCTCTTCTAGCTCACCTTGCTGCGAGCTCATCTTGCTGAGGGCTCCGCCAGCTGCGATTCCCTTTGCGGCCTATCCTCTTTCGTTCTGGGTTCTCTTGTTAATGACATCTCAGGACGCTCCCCTTCTACTCCCAGACCGCTCTCCTCTACTCGCCAGGCCGCTCTCTCAGGTCGTCCTCTTCTATTCGCTAGGACGCCCATTCTCCTCGCCCAACCGATTTTTTTCTCTTGCCGCCATGGACTCGACGACTGCCTCCTCTCTTCCTGCTCGTGTCACTGCTTTGTGGAATGGGTGCATTCTGTTCGTCGCGTTCTACAGACCAAAAGTCTCCTTCATCATCTTACTCGGGACACTCTCACTGTCCCCACCGACGAATGGTTCCGTGATGACGGTCGGGTCCAATCCTTGATCCTCAATTCCATGGACATCGAGTCATACCGAATGGGCATGTACCATGAGACGGCCAAGGCAATGTGAACGAAGCTTCACTCTCTATACTTTGGCAAAGACAGCTTACAACATTTGTTTGACATCATCTCTGCACTTTAAACACTGGACCCCGGGGCAACATGCGATTTGACCTCCTTTGTTGCCAAGACCAAAAATCTGGTGGAGAGCTGGATACAACATTAGCCTCCTTCCACGGATCTCGCGACATAACGGGCACAAAAGGAAGCTATTGGGATTGCTATGATGATGGCCCGTGTTCCTCCCCATCTTCACAGTGTACGGGATCAGATTCTTTCTTCTTCTATAATGCCCACTCTGTCTGATGTCTGTTCTATGCTCCTCAAGGTTACACCACCACCCGAGGTCCTTGACAATTTCTCTCCGGCTCTCCTCCAGCATCCCCTCTTGCCTACTCCTGCTCCTTTAGCTCATGGCTCTTCAGCTCGAGGAGGTCGCCTCACGTCTCGAGGACGAGGACCAGTTGTGCGCTCTACCCTTAAATGTGCTTACTGTGGTCGAGATGGTCATCTTGAAGCCACTTGCTACCGCAAGTATGGTCTGCCTCCACATATTGCTGCTTCCACTACAACTGCTCCTCATCCCACTGCTTCTACTTCACCGGATTCTCACTCCTCTACCTGGCAAGAAATCAATGATCTTCGCACCCAGCTTCAACAGCTCCAAAGCGTTATTAGTCATTCGTCTGGCTCTGCTGCGCTGTTCTCCACGGAAGGTATATCCCGTCTCTCTCATAGACCCACTGGATTGTGGACTCGGGTGCTACTCACCATATTACCTCCCAGAAACCACATCAGTATATACACTCTGCATATCCCAAGTTCATCACTATAGCTCATGGCGACACCACTCCGGTTTCTGGCGCTGCTGATCTACAGCTTACCCCAACTCTCTCTCTCTGATCCTTCATGTTCCGGGGTCACCTTTTAATATGCTATCAGTTAGTCGCCTTACTCAGAAACTTGATTGTTGTATAACCTTCTCCCCTTCCAAGATCGACAAACGCGGAATACCATTGGTAAAGGGCGGCTGTCTAATGGGCTCTACCTCTTGGATGTTACACTTACCGTTCTCTCTGCAGTCTCCTATGTAGATTGTCATCATCGCCTTGTGAATGCTCCCCTCCCGATTCTCAAGAAGGTTCTTCCTGATGTTTTATTACGAGAGTTTACTTGTGAATCTTGTATCTATGACAAACAACATCGTACTTTTTTTTCTCCTACGTGTACTCGGAGTGACTCTTTTCTCTTTAGTGTATTCTGATATCTGGGGGCCTTATAAAATCCATAGTATTTTTGGATATCGTTATTTTGTTACATTTATTAACGATTGCTCATGTCTCACTTGGTTATATCTACTTCATGATCGTACTGAACTTATATCTGTTTTTCATGCATTTATTACTGAGACGCGTATGCAATTCTCCGTTATCTTAAAGATAATTCGTACCGACAATGCACGTGAATATACTAGCCGTACCTTCTCTAATTTATGCACCGAGTTTGAGATTATACATCAAATCTCATATGCTTATACCCCCCCCCCCCCAGCAAAACGGTGTGGCCGAATGAAAAAATCGTCACCCCCTTGATGTCGCCCGGTCACTCATGTTTCAAATGCACGTGTCCACACAATATTGGAATTTCGATGTTCTCGTTGTCTGTCATCTCATCAATCACTGACCTCCTCTGTGCTCGACTTCGCGTCTCCGTTTGCTCTCCTTTTTCCTTCCAAGTCTCTGTTCTCCCTCACACCTTGTGTCTTAGGTTGTACATGTTATGTCCACACTCTTGGTCTGCCTACTGACAAGCTTGCTCCTTGTGCTACCAAATGTATGTTTGTTGGCTACTCTCGCACTCAGAAGGGTTATGTATGCTACTCTCCTACTGATGACAAGCTGATCGTCTCGGCTGATATAACCTTTCTTGAGGATCAACAGTTCTACTCCTCTCCTTCCACACCGTCTCCGCCTTCCCCTGTCGCTTGTCCTACTGTCCCTGTCACGACCCTGTCTCTCCCAGTTCTTCCTCCACCGCTCCCGGAGCCAACACCACCTCGACCACCTCTTCGTGTCTATACTCGTCGTTCCTCCAAGAATGATGCCTTACAACAGCTCCCTTCTACCAGTGCTATAACGCGGACCGTCGATTCAGCATCAACCTCTACGACTCATCCCTTGACAAATTATGTATTATTACATCGCCTCTCTCCGCCACTCCTCAAATTCGCCATCTCTCTTTCCTCCATTTATATTCCTAACTCTTTGTAGGAGGTTATACAACATCCGGGGTGGCGTGCGGCCATGGATGAAGAAATGACTGTCCTCTGGGCTAACCAGACCTGAGATCTGATTCCTCTTCCTCCCGGCCAGTCTTGTGTCGGTTGTAAGTGGGTATTTGCTATCAAATATGCTCCAGATGGAACTGCTGAACGCCTGAAAGCTCGCCTCGTGGCCCGGAGTTTCACTCAACAACAAGGTCTTGATTATGATGAAACATTCTTTTTGGTTGCCAAGTTAAATACCGTTCGAGTCCTGATCTCCTTAGTTGTGCATCGTCAGTGACCCTTACATCAGTTAGATATTAAAAATGTCTTTCTCAATGACGATCTTCTCGAAACTGTTTATATGCACCAACCTCCAAGGTTTGAGACCACGAGGGAGTCTCGTGTATGTCATCTCAAAAAGTCTATATATGGTCTCAAACAGTCTCCTCACGTTTGGTTTGACAAATTCAGTAAGGTTGTTCGTGAAATTGGATTTACACGAAGCTCGACTGACTTCTTCATCTTCACTCTTCATCAACCAACAAACACCGTAATACTTCTTGTTTATGTTGAAGGCATTCTAATTACGGGTGACGACTCCACGGAGATATAAAAAATCAAGCAACATTTAAACTCAACATTTTAGACAAAAGTCCTGGAAAATCTTCGATACTTCCTTGGACTTGAGGTCGCACGGTGACTTGATGGTCTTGTCTTATCCCAACGGAAGTACTGTATTGATTTTCTTCAAGAAGCCGGCTACTCGGGGTACAAACCTGCGGACACCCCTATGAACATCAATGACAAGCTTTCTGCAAATGAATCTGACTCCGACCCACTGCTTGAAAATCCAGAGTACTATCGACACTTGGTGGGAAAGCTAATTTATCTTACGGTTACCCGACCTGATATCTCATTTCTTGTTGGAATTGTGAGTTGATTTATACATGCTCCTCAGACATCTCATCTCCAGGCTGTCGAGCGTATTCTCAGATATTTGAAGACTGCTTCGGGACAAGGACTTGTTTACAAACCATCTTCCTCTCTATCTCTTGTTGTGTACTCCGATGCTGACTACGCGGGTTCTCTTGATAATAGGCGCTCCACAATAAGTTTTTGTACATACTTCAGTGAAAAACTTATTACCTGGCGCAGCAAGAAGTAGTTTGTTGTTACTCGCTCGTCCGCTGAGGCCGAGTATCGTGCTATGCCAACTGTTGTCTCTGAGCTCAACTGGCTTGAAAGTCTTCTTACTGATTTGGGAGTCAAACTCTCCTCACCGACGACCTTATTTTGTGAAGCAGCTATACATATTGCCAAGAATCCGGTATTCCATAAGCGAACCAAGCATATTGAAGTTGATTGTCACTTTATTGGGGAAAAAGTTCAATCAAAGAAGTTGGAATTAGAGCATGTGTCTGCTACCGAGCAAGTTGTTGACATCCTCACCAAAGCCCTTTATCGACCGCTATATCATCAATTCTTATCCAAGCTTGGTGCCTACGACTTGTATGCTCCAGCTTGCGAGGGAGTGTTAAGAAGCTCAGCATGAAAAGCCCACTCTTGAAGCCCGTGCACATTCTCTTTAATTCCATATCATAGGATTGAGATTCTTTCATTCTCTCTCTTCCAATATAAATGTATGCATACTTGTATTCAAGAGCAGGAGAAAAATTAACAAAATTGAATTATTTTTTCTGTCCTGCTTTTCTCTACAGAACTAATAAGGAAAACTATTGTGGTGCAATATCACAACTAGTGTTGTCAAAAACTAATCCTACATTACCAAAATATTCTTATAATTGTATGCATATTTTCCAATATATGCATTATATGCATTTAGTACAAAATTAGTGCAATAAAAAGATGCTCCTCTCATGTTTCTCTTTTTAACCCAATCTTTTTAAAGCTTTTTACATACTTTAAAGAGATGGTAAGACAAGGAGATAGTGTATGTATATATATATATATATATATATATATATATATATATAGAGAGAGAGAGAGAGAGAGAGAGAGAGAGAGAGAGAGAGAGAGAGAGAGAGAGAGAGAGAGAGAGAGAGAGAGCTATTTACCCTTCTTTCCTTTGAAATTACAAAAACCTCCAAGTTTACATACATTTCATACATTTCATAACATCCATGCACAAAAAGACCCTCCTGAAGATTTACTCTAAGGGATATTTTTATGCATGGATGTTATGAAATGTAAACTTAAAGAGGAGGTTTTTATAATTTCAAAAGTAAGAGGGGTGCAGCCTATAATTATGCTAACTCCAAGGGAAAGTTTTGGTAATTATTCCTATATATCTATAAATGCTAAAATAAAACTCCAATAGTCCATACCTTGCTGATTGAAGGGATCAATGATCTGAGAATCAAGAACTTCTCATTCAGCTTCTCTCTCCTCCTCCTCTCCGACAACACGTGGTTCACATTTGTATCATCTCCCTCCGTCCTGAAAGCTTTATTTTTAAGCAAATTCTCTTCACGGGGCTTCGCTTGCTGACCGCCACTCACCCACACGCTTTGAAATAAAATCTTCTTCAACATTCTCTGTGGAGTTTTGGTAAAATTCTTCGATGCCTTTGCTCCCGCTCTCCATGCCCTGAAGCTAGACTCGTCGGAAACATTCTGAAAAGTGAAAAGCCCGGGCGATGATATTCCGCGTTTCAGGTTTCCCAGTACAGTAGAGAGAGTGCAGGAATAATGAGAGCCGTCTCCATCAACTCCTAAGAATCTGAAGTCAGCATGACCATCCTGTTGGAGATTGTCAAACATGGTGCTGCCGACTCTCTCACCCATGGGAGAAAGGATGCTCTGACCAAAGGGCGAGGGTAGACTTTCGCCGAAGTTCACAGAAACATGAAGGCCATTGCTGAATTTATCATCGATCGGTCTCCCGATCTTCGAACGGTCTTCATTAGAGAAGTCCTCGGGATTTCCAACCATTTCCTTAGATCTACATGGATGATTCTTGGTGGACATTTCATGGATTGGTTCACTTTCTTTGTTAGAAGTGTAGGGGTTGGCAGAAAACTGAAAAATAGAGGAATCATTCTCAGTGATCAAAGCATGATTCTGGAGCATTATGGTGTCATCAGCTTCATGATCCAGAATCAAGCAACCATTCTCCTCCTCCCTTGCTACCAATGGAGAACTCGACGTGGAGTGCTCGGAGCACACTGGGATTTGAAACTCCCAGAAAGAACTTGCTATGTTGTGCACGAAAGCGGAATCTTCCAAAACCTGGCGAATACGAGAAGTTGAAGCGAATGCAAGGGGATGACAGAGCGAGGGTATCAAATGTCAAGTAGAAAGGAACTCACCAGATCAGTAGTTCCAAGCTCTAGTACACCATCCATGAAGGGAAGGCACACAACGGTCTGCAAATTGAAGCATCAGTGAAAAATTTATCATCAAATAATGAACTATTTATATACACTCAAAGAGAACAAAAAAGTTGCAAGAAATAAAGTTGAGAGGTGGTGGAAGGAGAATTAGTTCACACATTAGGAAGAAGAAGATTGCACTGAACATAGAAAAATGACCGGACTCGAGAGATAAGGTTCAGCTAAACTCCTAAGGGCTGGTTCTCCCAAATAGTTCCTCCTCTCAAAATGAGAGAAAAACAACAAGACTCCCATGATCCCTTATACAAATAGGACCCTTCCATATATAGAACTCATGGAGACACCTAACAATGACTATTGGTTATTGATAAAATTCCCTAATAAATACTATATTTGGTATCCTCACATTAATAGCATTAATAACACACAATTATGATATGCCCTATTCCTAAAATGTCTCCCCGTGTTCCTACGTGATTAATGCAGCAATCCTCACGTGCATGATGACAAACCCGATTTCGTCTCATGATTGGCGTGCATGCGTATCAAAAGACTAGAAAAAAAATTATCGTAATAATTACGAGAAACTCTTTTCTAACTATTGCATAATTATATGAACCACCTGTCTATCTTTCAAAATTACAAAAACCTCTACTCTAACTTTACATCGTTAACATACAATTTTTTTTTTTACATGTATGATAGCAGCGTAAATTTCGAGGGGATGTTTTGGTAATTTTGAAAGATAGAGGGGAGGTCCTTGTAAGCTTGCAAGTTAGAAAGAAGGTCCTAGACTCCTCCTAGTAAATGACCTTTATCGAATAATGCTCATATTTTGGCCGGTTAGCTCTCTATCTTCCTAAGACTGTACCCTAAGCTTCATTAAAAAATCATTGTCTTAATAATTCTCTGAAATCACAAATCAACATTTTTTCTGATGCCATAATTCTTTTTGCAAATGTTTATTTACATCAGAATTTCTACAGTAAAGATTCAAGAGCTAGATGACACTTTGTAGATAAGCAAATCATTAGAATCCAGACTTTCTATCTGTGAAGGATAAATCATACCTGTATTAATGCACTCTGAAGAAGAACGGGCAGCAAATCGATTTTACGAACCAATTAATATGCAGGTAAACGAATCAAACAATCAGCTTTTTGCGAGCGCATGATAAATCAGCAATACAGTCTGCAAACATAGCAGCAGGGATCTAACCTTCGCTAAAAGAGAGCGGCAGAAACTTTTGTTTTCAACAAATTGCGCATTGTTCAACCAGATCGGCTCCTTGAGTTCATAGACTTTTCCTGGCAAGCTGGGAGACATGATATAAATGAATGCTAAATAGGAGTAAGTAGATGACTAAAAATAGTCAATTAGCAAAGAATCCTTCATATGGATTGAACTAAAGGAAGTTTAATGCTGACACTGATTTATTTTTGAAGTGTTTTCATATTTGATGTTTTTTCAAATCTAAAACTTTAGTCCCACACTGCCAGCAAATTTAAATTTTGTTATTTCTATGGATTGATGTGTATATTTATGAAAAGTATAGTCAGATAAACAAAAATATCATTCTCTCTAATGAATCTCTCTTCAATTAGTGTTTGTAGAAAAGAAAGAATTGCTGTTTCTGATACCACACAAGATTGATTCGGACTGACATACATACACTATTCTAAAGGATTAGCCCATTAAATCGAAGAGGATAGATCGATGAAACCTCTGCATCAAGAAACTCTCTCCAATGGGGTAATTCGTTCATTATGATTTAAATTTTTTTAGTACTTTATTCCAAGTAGCTCAATTATTCCAACAATTCCAGTGGTGCGGGAAATGGCCAAACTGTCCCTAGTCATTTAGGCTCCATTTAGTGCGGTATTTTCGCTCCGATGAGTTTGGATAAAAATGAGTGCGGTATTTTCGCTCCAGGACAATGGCTATGATCGCCACCAAGAAAAACAACTAGCTTTAAACATAAAAGTGGATGAAGTTCCTTAGGTGAGGTCGGGCATTCACGAATGACGGTTCATAACCATCGCGTTCATGACCGCCACCACAACGTCAAACAGAGTAGTCAAAGTAGGTAGCTATTGATTTCTTCCAAACAAAAATCTAAATTTTAGAGCTGCAAAAAATATTAGCAAACAATTTCATCATTAAATTTGTGTATACAGACTTCAGAATTAGAGATTGTGACTCTTTTAAAATTTGGGCGCAGAGTCCTTTAAAATCAAAATGATCTCTGTAGGGGATGCAAACAATCTCTCTGAGAGGTCATCTCTCTTCTCCGAGATCAAAATGATTTTTCAGAGAGGCTTTTTTGATCTCTCCCAGATGGATCATTTTGATCTCCCAAAAAGATCATTTTGATTTTGGCGGGAATTCGCGCACAATGTTAAAAGAAACATTTTTATTTTCGGGAAATATGGCACAATCTCCAATGTACCAACCCTGATTTGAGTCCTGAACCTGCACACAAAAAATTTACTTTTATGAAAAAGATATCCAAGGTAAATTGAAGAGCAACCATCCTTAAGTTCAAAGAAAATATCTAAACACATTAAAAATAAAAGAATTAGATTTTTTCAACCATACAATTGTTAGTGTGAAGCTATTGTATATGGTAGACATTGGGATTTACGATTCTTTTCCTACACAATAAAGAGTTCACATAAGAAAAGCTGAAAAAATTGAATTAGATTTTTTCAACCATACAATTGTTAGTGTGCAGAGCTATTGTATATGGTAGACATTGGGATTTACGATTCTTTTCCTATCAACAATAAAGAGTTCACATAAGAAAAGCTGAAAGAAATTGAATTAGATTTTTTCAACCATACAATTGTTAGTGTGAGAGCTATTGTATATGGTAGACATTGGGAGTTACGATTCTTTTCCTATCAACAATAAAGAGTTCACATAAGAAAAGCTGAAAGAAATTGAATTAGATTTTTTCAACCATACAATTGTTAGTGTGCGAGCTATTGTATATGGTAGACATTGGGAGTTACGATTCTTTTCCTATCAACAATAAAGAGTTCACATAAGAAAAGCTGAAAGAAATTGAAGCATGCAGAAAGATGAAATGGTGGCATACTCTTGGCCAAATTTGAAGGTGAAGGACATGCAGACCAAATAGTACCATTCTGGATCTGTCAAATCTTCAGGAGATAATGAAGCAGAAGGCCTTCTGCTTTGCTGATTGCAGTCACCCGCGCAAAGAGATTCATATAGCTCTCTCAATTGTTCGCTCCTCTGCAGACCCATTTGATCTGCTCTACATTCAGTCTGCTGTGTGGCCTTTCGAGTTTTGATGTCTCCATTATAGTATCCGTCGTCCCACTTTAATAACCTGGCAACCATCAAATTAAGTAGGAAGAAAACCAGATAGCAGGCTGTTAAATAAACAACAAAACATAGAAGATTCTCAATTGAATCCAGCCATGAAGGGTTAATTACTGGGAATTCCTTGGGACTTTGCATAATTATAGGGGCCTCCAGAAGAGAGGTTTGAAATTACAAAAACCTACCATCTGAATCTGTAATGTTATGAGGCATTTCCTCCCAATTAACATATATTATTAGTGCATCCCTCCAGAAGAGAGGTTTGTCGTGCTAACGTTAACATGTAAACTCAGAGGGGAGTTCTCGATAATTTTAAGAAGTAGATTGGCGGTTCTGTAATTATGCAAAGTTCTAGGGGAGGTCCCGGTAATTAATCCAAGTTACGCATTCATATTAGAGTGGCTCCTCGGGTGGGTATTTCTTCAACTCTAAAATACTTTCCATGCAAGATCCAAGTAAAAGCAAATCCTAATCACATCGATGAGCACCTCAAAAGGGATTCCAAAAAATAAAATAAAAACGCATTGATAACATTGATCGAAGTGCAAGATCTCGATGCATGTAGATGGAGATGAATTGACACAATTTTTGGCCTCATTTGAGCTTGAGGAAAAGCCCGATTTGAAGGACGGGAGAGATGTTGTGGGTTGCGTGCCTGATTATTGATAGGAATAGAAGATTTTTTGTATATTCACACTTGAACAAAAGGAATACATATGCATGTAGAATGGAGGGTGATCATAACACTCGTAGTTATTCTAAGCTAACACTACCACACATAAAGTACAACATATCTAACACCACCCCCCAAACTCACGGGGGATCATACACCGAGAGTTTGATAAGTAGATATGCATGTTGGGTCCTCGTCTGCGGCTCTGTCATCAAGTCTGCGATTTGCTACTCGGAAGAGATAAAAGGAGCAAGAGTGTCACGACCATAGTGTTCACACAGGAAGAAATCATCCACCCCGATATGCTTGGAGAGAGAATTTTTCACCGGGTTTAGAGTAATCTGAATAGCACCAGTGTTATCACAGTAGAGGGGAGTGAGACTGGAGAAGAGACACCAAGATCCTCAAGAAGCCAACAAAGCCAAATAATATCCTCAGCTGTGATAGCCATGACTCGAAACTCAGTCTCAGTGCTGGAACGAGAAACACCAGTCTGTTTCTTGAACTTCCATGCAATAAGTGAAGAACTCAAGAAAAAACATAAACTAGTGACAGAGCAATGGTCAACAGGATCACTAGCCCAGGTGGAGTCGGAGTAAGCACGTAGTTATAGAGAACTACTATTGGAGAAGAAGAGACCACGAGAGGTCGTTGCACGGAGATACCGCATGAGACGCAACAGATGACCATAATGCACAGATGAACAACATGGGCAATGTCGGGCCGAGTAATGGTGAGATAGACGAGACTCCCCACGAGATTGCGGTATCGAGTAGGACCAGAGAGTGGAACCCCATCATCCGGGCGTAGCTGAAGGTGGAGCTCCATAGGGGTGTCCATTGTGCAAGAGTCAGAGAGAGCAGCCCGAGCAAGGAGATCTGATGTATAGCGCTGTTGAAAGAGCTGAAACCCGCGGTCTGTAGAGCTGACCTCAAGACCCAAGAAATAGCTCAACTATCCAAAGCCAGTCATCTGAAACTGCTGCTTGACGAATGTCACACGAGAAGGATCATCACTAGTAATAATCATATCATCCACGTACAGTAACAAAAGGGTCCGACCACGAGAGGAGGAGTGCACGAATAGAGCTGGATCACGTGGACAAGGTTGGAAACCGACGGCTGTAATATCTGAACTGAAACGTGCAAACCATGCGCGGGGCACCTGCTTGAGCCCATAAAGAGCTCGCCTCAAGCGACAGACAAGGCCTGGAGGAGAGGATAGACCCAGAGGAGGAAGCATGTATACCTTATGCTGAAGATCACCGTGAAGGAAGACATTCTTCACGTCGAGCTGTGATAGGGACCAGTGGCGAACAACTGCAACAACAATAAGAGTCCAGACTGTAGTCATGCGAGCAACTAGAGTAAAAGTCTCGTCATAGTCTCTCCCCTACTCTTGCTGAAAATCACGAGCAACTAGCCAAGTCTTGTACCTCTCCAAAGAACCATCGAAGCGAGTCTTGACCTTAAAAACTCACTTGTAAGTAATAGGAACAACACCAGGTGAAAGAGAAACAAGCTCCCATGTACGAATGTGCTCAAGCGCCTCCAACTCAACAGACATAGCAACCTGCCACTCAGGTATCTGGAAAGCCTCACAGTAGGAAGTTGGCTCTGGAGTACTGCAGGCAGTAGCAGGAAGGGCAGGTAGGTCCAGCGGTGGGGTAACAAGGCTAAGGCGTTCGGGAGGACGCCTCTCACGAGGTGAGTTGTGGCGCACAGGAGGATCATCCACAGGGCACTCGCTGGAGGAGGTAGGCGATGAGTCTGTGGGCACTGGAGGCAAGGAGATAGGAGGAAGACGACGAGTATAGTGATAAGGAAGAGGAGAGACATGGTCCCAAGTGGACAGCTCATCAGAGGGAGAAGTGTGTGACGGAGGAGAGGAGTGAGGAGTTGGTGAAGTAGACTGTGGCAAGGAAATGGGCGGAGACGAAGTTGACCGCGACAAGGGAGAAAGAGGTGACAGAGTAGACTGTGGCAAGGGAAGAGGAGGTGTACATACCAGAGGGGAGGATACATGAGGCGGAGAGATGCAGAGAGTGAGAAATAATACGTCAGAGGGAGTAACGAATGAGTGTGAGGTCGAGCAAACAAAGGACACAAAGAAAGGGTGAGACTCATCAAAAGTGAAATCACGTGAGATGCGAAGTCGACATGCAACAAGTTCATAACATCGATAGCTCTTGTGCTCAGTACTATACCCAAGAAAAGCACAAGGAATGGACTGAGCAAAGAGCTTAGTACGCTCACGTGGAGAGAGTAGGACATAACATCGATAACAAAAAACACGAAGATGAGTGTAACGTAGGGATCAAGAGTACATACACTCACCAGGACATTGACCCTGAAGGAAAGTGGAGGGCTGCAGATTAATAAGATAGACAGCAGTGGAAACAGCCTCAGCTCAGAAGTAAGGAATAACGTGAGAGGAGATAAGAAGGGTGCGAGCTGTCTCAATGATATGACGATGATTCCTTTCAGCTATACCATTCTGAGCGTGTGTACCGGGATAGACAAACAGAGAGAGAGTGTCGTGGGTAGCGAGCAGATCTCGAAAAGCATGCGAGAGATACTCCCCCCTGAGTCAGAACGAAAAATGCGTATGAAAGAAGAAAACGGGTCCCCAGACATCAGAATGAACTAAATCAAAGGGACACTGAGACCTAGACTCACTAGACGGATAGGGGAGTTATAGCTGTTTTCCGAGCTTACAACCCGAACATGAGTGAGACCGATCAATAGAAACACAACCAAGGAAACCATGGATAATGAGAGAAGCTAGGCATGAACCACTGAGATAACCAAGACGGTGGTGCCACTGAGAGAAACTCATCGAAGGAAGACAAAGGGAAGAAGCTGCAGGTGACGATGAAGTGGATGGAAGGTGGAGACGATCAAGGATGTACACCCGCAACGACGACGACCCGCCCCAAGGAGTGCCCCAGTCAGACGATCATGCACACGACATATAAACTCATCAAAGGTAACCCGACAACCATGGGATGCGAGCTGGCTTGCGGATATAAGGTTCATGGATAACTTAGCTATGTAGGCAACATCGGGAATTTGAAAATGGGTGGTATGGCGGAGGCCACGACCGGTAATGGGGTGAACAGTGTCATATGCTACCATGATACTAAGGGCAGGGGAGATGGGCTGACATGACAAAAGGTGTGTAATATCATAGGTCGTGTGAAAGGACGCTCCAGAGTTAAGCAATCAGTTGGAGGTAGAGATACCTGCAGGGGCGGAGGCAGCCAGCTGAGAGACAGAGGCAGGAGAGCGGGGCAGTGAAAACTGCTGGAGGAACTGCTCGGTTATCAGCTGCGCAAGCTCAGAGACCGAGGGAGACTCCGCAGGAGCCGAAAAGTGAGCAGAAGAAACACAAGGAGCATGTTGCTGACCAGACTGCTGATACCTCTGAAGCTTGCGACACTCAGATTGGACGTGTCCAATACACTGACAATAGTGACAGTGGACCGGATGGCGATGAGGAGCACCAAACTAAGCAGTAGAGGGAGAGGGAGGACGAGGAACTGGCCGCACCGACGCACTGTAACCCGGCGAAGGCAGAAGGCTGTAAAAAAAATAGTTGGCTGCAATGAGTAAGACGAGGCCATCGAGACTGCGAGATCAGTCAAGAAGGAGGAAAGCAGGGTCGACGACTGCAGAAACAGTCGGAGGAGGAAGACGGGGCTGCAGAATCAGTCGGAGAAGGAAAGAGGGGCTGCAGAATCAACCAGAGGAGGATTGATCGCGATCTGGATGCTGAAGCGCTGGAGCGTCAAGATCGGCCTCTGGATGCTGAAGCACTGGAGACGGAGGAGGACGGACCAGCCTCTGGATCGACGTCTGGATCAGTCGGAGAAGGAAATTGACCTTAGTCTCACGAGATAGGGATCAGACTTTAGATAGGCGTCAAAAAACCTGCCGGAGGCATGCTCGCCGAAGAATCCTGCAACATAAACCAGCGACTGGAGCGGAAACTGCGACTGGATCAACAACGACGAAATCTTTGGATGGATCGGGAACCTGCCGGAGGCGCGCTCAGGACTGGAAACTGCGACGAAAACTTACGATTGGAGCGTCGATTGATCGGACAAAGCAGGACAACCGGGATCGTCAATCGATCGGAGGAAGCAGGATAATAGGAAACAGGTCACCGGGATTGACGATCGATCGAAGGAAGCAGCGGAATCGATCAAAGTGGAGCGAGAGAGACGATGCGTTCGACAAGAGCGGCTAGAGTTTTTCGTAGCTCTGATATCATGATAGGAATAGAAGATTTTATGTATATTCACACTTGAACAAAGGGAATACATATGCATGTACAAGTGGGGTGATCATAACAACCGGGTGACTCTAAGCTAACACTACCTCACATAAAGTACAACATATCTAACCGTTATTATGTTGTTGTCTTCAGGGTTCTAAAATGCCGTCTTTCATTAGGTGTTATTGTTGATTATCGTTTCTGTCGTATTTTAAGTAAGTCCAAGTATTAGGACTTACTTACGTTTATTCCCTTTGAAAGTCTATTTAAATCCCCTTGGGCTAGTGAAATGGAATGCAAGAATTCCTTTTTCCCTTGATGAGATTATGGTAGCTCTCGCCTCCCGAGCACACCACGCTTAGGCAGCCACGGTTCCGGCTTCACAGTATCCTCCGCCCCTGCAATGATATTTTTGTGAACCTAGCGTGTTCTCTAAGAGAAGTTTGCTCCACCCAATTGCACTTGTCACACAATTCATTCCAAAATTGGCTCATTCACTAGTAAACAAAGAAGATTCACCCAATTCTCTAGTCTCTCTACATGTGTCAACATGGGTAAGGCCGCATAAATAAACCTACCTCAGACTCTAAATCAGCATAGAACCACTATCCTTTGAGAATATATGGGCATAATAACAATTTTCTTCATAGAGGCCTCCTGAAAACACGAACTGAAGAGCTCCAACATAAGAGGCTTCCACAGCATTCAACCACTCCTAATCATTTAACTATAAAAAATTCATGAATATGTATAACACCCCCCCCCCCCCCCCCCCCCCCCCCCAAAAAAAAAAACACAAAGCAAATCTATAGCGATTACAACAACTCTCATTGCATATAAAATCTAACCACCACCACTACTGCTCGATTCAGTAATCAGGCCTACTCCATGAAATTGATCATATTCACAACCATTCTAGAGTAGAGAAAACAGATCCAAAGCATATGAAAAAGGCACAGAAGATCAGAACAGATGGATTTAAAGTGTGTGTGTGTGTGTGTTCTGTATACCTCTCATGGCTGCTTGAAGTGGACCAGAAGATGGCATAACTCCACTGTATGCTCCTAAGGCACGCAGCAAGCTGCTTTCTGAACAGATTTCGCTGCAGCTCTTCTTGGTTCTGCATCTCCACCGCCATTGTCGAGCAAACACCCTAACTCCCCACCGCCATCGATTATCAAAAACCTCAAATCTTACCACTGAGCATCAAAATCAAGTTTTACTTCGGGTGCTTTTCCTTCTACTGCCCACAAGCAGATTAAAGAAACTTCTTTTGGCTTCCCCCAATCTCAAACACAATCAAAGTCTGTAACTTTTCTCATTTGAAGGAGGAAATTAATGACTAAGTTATGGCAAATCATGACTGATTAACTCCTCGACAGAATGAATTAGGCCTTTTTCAGCATTAACAGAGACAATAAGCTTCAGGAATCATAAAAGGAGATTGGGAGAACAGGCAAGCTTCCTCAAAATGGATTCCCAAACTATGATTTTGAGAAATGGATTATTAGGTCTTTCCTTCTTTTCCTTTACAGTTTACAGCCACAAACAATAATGGAAAAGGGGGAAAAAAGCGACCTTGCTCAAAATCGATTGCGTAATTAATTCTCACATGAGCCGCACCAACAGCGCGGAGGCCTGCTGAATCAAAATTTATACTTGTTAGGCAGGAATTTGCAGTTCCCGTCTTTTGCGGATCCTCAAAGGAACACTCCGGAAATGGAAATAGAAGGAAAAATAGAACGGTAGAGATGGGGAAACTGGAATGCGGGTCGCCCTCTGCTTCGACGACAGTGTTGAATGCTGAGTTACAAATCGCTATTTTTAAATATTTTTTTACGATCAAAAAAGTCAATTTGAACACTTTTGATCATGTGATTACTGTTTGACTCGAAAATTTTAATCTTACCCGCACATGCCTTTATTTTTCAGATTTAAGAGAAGCTCTTAGCATTCTTCGGTTCGGGCTCCGGTTATAGATTCTTGTTCAAGATGTAGAAGATGCAGCACTAAAATTAATAAAATATCGTGATTTTTTTTTTCAGTTTTCGGCTGTTATTTTTTACCCTTTTATATTCCGACAGTTTCCCGCCAGCTTCATGTTTTATTTCTAAATCGTCGTTGAGACAGCAGCCAATTAATACCCGTCATTTCTCTCCCTCTCCATATAATTTCTTGTTTTCTTCTAAAGTTCACAATGGAGACGAAGAAGAAGAACGAGAATCTTAACGTATTCTTGGAGGAAGATATAAGAGGTAATTTTCATTAGAATTTCGTGATTTGGAGAGTGCTATTATACACAATTTTTATTTAAGTTTAATTTTCATGAGAAGTCCATTTTTAAGAAGGAGATGAACAGAATGACATCGCAATTATCTTTATTGACATCTAAGCTTCAATTATTGATATCTCAGCTTTCATTATTGACATCTCAGATTTTATTTCTACTGAGATTGATATATATGTTGACATTTGCTTTTGAATTATAGGTTGCTGTGAAAAATAAATACGTGTTTCAAATTGCTCAAAGTGAAGAGGAGGTTTACGAAATGTATTGTGAGTACACTCGCACTATTGGTTTTAGTGTTTGTAAAGAATATCGTTTGGTTTGGTCGGGTACAAATATCGTCAAACAGAGAGAGTTTTGCTGCAACCGATCTGGAGTGAAGCGAGCTCCCAAAGAACCGGATAGCATTGCAAAATATCATAGATTAGTCGCTAGAACAAATTGTCCGACAATGATTATTTTCAAAGCAGACAGGAAGGGAACAAATTTGACTGTGAGTAAATTTATTGAGCAACATAATCATGCACTTGTCGATAATCATAGCAACCTCACAATAAACTTCAGCATTTTAGATCCAATCTCAAAGCTATCACTTAAGTTGTTATAACTCTTCACAATTTCAACTAAAACGTGAACGTTCTGTGGCATAGGCAGAGAATAAAAAAGATGTAAAACACTTATATCCTGAAGAGTTTTATTCATCATTCATGCAATTTCTCTACAATTGGTTGCATTGTAGCACAAAATGAAGAAATAAAACACTTGGATGACAAAAAATGAACTATACCAGAACCCTTAAACATGATGAAATTATGAAAAAAAATCAACCAAAAAATCACAAAAAATGACATCTGAGATATCTTAAATAATTCTGAGATGTCAAATTTGACATATGAGCTATCACAAATTATATTTGAGATATCCATAAAGACAACTGAGATATCTCATAACCATTTGCGATATTTCAAAGCAGAACGATGCAACTGAAAAATGTTGTGAGTGTGGGGGGGGGGGGGGGGGGGGGTGGCGAGAACGACGCAACTGAATTGTAATAAAAAAGGAAGAAATACCTAGGTTGCCGAAAAATGGTGAGGACGAGGCGAGCGGCATCGAGGAAGAAGAAGTCCAACAACATCGTCGAAGAGTATCAGGGTATCTGAGATATATGGTGAGAGGGCTCGAAAAAGTGAAAAAAATCTAAACATCAAGCTCTAGCCGTTTTAAAATGAGAAAAACGTGATATTTTATTAATTTTAGGGGCCAAATGTCAGCATCTCCTAAAACCCGGACGGGGATCTATAACCGGAGCCCGGACCGAAGAATTTCGCCACGATTAGGGGTTCATAAACAAAATCAAATCAAATAGCACTTTAATCGAATTCAAATTTGACATAGAAAGCAGAGATTCAGATTCGGATTCGTTCAAATATTTTGTATCTGATTCGAATTTGAATTTGGATTTGTGACAAAATATTGGATTCGAATTTGGGTTTGAATTCAGATTTAAACATGACTCTGAATTCAAATTTTATAATATTTACTTATATATAATGTTCAAATGTAATTATATATAATATTTAATTGCATATATTAATTTTATTTAAGTATATATTATAGTATTTGTAAACTATTCGTGAATAATTCAAAAACATGAATAAAATCATTCGGATTCGGATTCGAAATATACAAAATTTAACCGACTTTTCACACGTACCGTTAGATTACTGCACTTTACCGTAAAATGCATTTGAGCATTTTGAGATAATTAATTTCTCTAAAGGAGGATAAAGTACACAAATGCATTTTATAGTAAAGTGCAGTCATTTAACGGTTCATGTGATCACTGCAATGCACTTTGAGATACGTGCAAAGTGATCTACACAGACAGTTAGATTACTGCACTTTGCACTTTACCATAAAATGCATTTATGCACTTTACTCTCCAAGTCCCCCTACAAGTCAATTCAACTTTAGGAGCTATTCTCCTCTAGAATCTATGAAAATTGAATAGTAATGTACTTATAAAGTTATAATAGTATTGTAATTATAATTGGGTAACATGATAATAATATATAGTATAAATATGACATTAATGCAAGCAAAGACTATAGAATGCATTTAGAATATATAATTCTTGTCATTATTATTATTATTTAATATACATACAAATTATCCACCTAACAAAAGAATATATAGTTTGACCTCCGCTATAAACTCTCTCAATCCATCCAAAATTTAATTTAATTATTCAAAGTTTGCATTCAAACCTAATCTTTGGTCGTAGTTTTCCATTTGAAAACTAGGACCCCCTCCCCCCCAAGGGATTGAGATACCCTCCATTTGGGATCCAAAATGAAGGTCCATTTCATTTCATGATGTTTGATTCCACTTTGGCTGCGTTTGGGATTCCTTTTAAACCCCAACCCGGTGTCATCTCGTTCTAAATGGCCACCGAAGAGGTGTTTAGATGTTCGTTGTTTTCAACCGATCAGTTCATGGGCATACCCACGTTAAGACAAGCCCGGGCACGTGTCCGGGCGTGATTTTTGCAAATAAGCGCCAGGGCAGGATTCATTCTCGCAATTGCATGTTTCCTGCGCGTGATCCCCTCGTTCTTGAGCGATTTCTGGCGACGACGAGGCCTGCGGTCACCCATTTTTGCCTCCTTTCCCCTGCCTCCGGCGGTGCCCGAGCAGCGGAGCAGGAATGCAAACATTGCTTCGCCGCATTCTCCGCTCTCCCTTCATTCTCCCTCCCAACAGAGATTCGTTGCGTTTGAAGAGAGTTTTGACCCCAAAGTTTCATCGCACTTTCCTTTCGGCCAGACACCCACCACATTCGAAGTGGGTGCCAATCCGAAGGCTCCGCCGCATTTGAAAAGGGATGGATCCCCCATGGATTCCAGAGCAGTCCAAGTGATTCTCATTGGGTTTCCAGTTTTGCTTCAACATCCTGAACCTCTGATTGGGAGGTCATCCTGCTTTGCTCAACCAGATATATCTGTTAGAATAATCTTGAGCTATTCATTCTAGTGTGTATAAAAATGACCCTTGGGGTCATACATATAGGAGAGGAGAAGGGGGAGAACATGTTATCTAACACCTAAACATGTTACCTAACACCATTACCTAACACCTAAACATGTTACCTAACACCTAAACCTAACACCTCCCTTCAAACTCATGGTGGATCATGAACCGAGAGTTTGCTGATAAGATATCGAAATCTGGCAGAAGTGAGGAATTTGGTGAGAAAGTCTGCAACTTGTTCTTCAGAGGCAATGAACGGTAGAGAAATAGTGTTGGCGAGGAACTCCTGGCGAGTGAAATGACAATCAATCTCAATGTGTTTTGTTCGTTCATGGAACACTGGATTGGAAGCAATTTGTATGGCACTGCGATTGTCACAAAATAATGGAGTGGGGCCAGATATCTGCACACCAAAGTCACAAAGTAGGCGGCGAAGCCAAATGATCTCAGCAGTGGTATAGGCCATTGCACGATACTCGGCCTCCGTACTGGAGCGCGCAACTGAGTCATGTTTCTTACTGCGCCAAGAGATGAGAGAGTCACCGAGGAAGATACAAAAGCCAGTAGTAGACCGTCGAGTGGCAGCATCCCCCGCCCAATCAGCATCCGAGTAGGCTCGGAGGGTGAGGGGAGAAGTGGCAGAGAGAAACAGGGAGCGGCTGACGGAGGTGCGGAGATAGCGAAGAATCCGGAGGACGGCGGTATAGTGAACGGAGCGAGGAGCCTGAACAAATTGGCTGACAAAGTTGACAGCATAGGCAATGTCGGGCCGTGTCATAGTGAGATAGACCAGCATCCCGACAAGACGACGATAGCGAGAGACATCCGGAAGCGGATCGCCATCAGTCGGGAGGAGCTTCAGATTGAGCTCGATGGGCGTGTCAACCGATCTGGATTCAGAGATATCGGCAACAGAAAGGATGTCAGCGATGTACTTCTGCTGAGAGACAAGAATCCCACGTTTGGAACGGGAAATCTCCAAACCAAGAAAGTAGCGAAGGGGACCCATATCCTTAATCTCGAACTGACGACGGAGATGCTGCTGAAGAGAAGCGATGGTGGCATGGTCATCACCGGTGATAATCATATCATCGACGTATAGGAGAAGAATGGCGCAACCCTGATTGGAGGTGTGAGTGAACAGAGCATGATCCGTCTGGCGTTCGATGAAGCCGGCCTTGAGAACAGCAGTGCGGAAGCGACGGGTGACCGGGTCGTAGCACCGATAACCTTTATGATGGGGACTAAGACCAAGGTGAACGCAACGAGCTGAGCGAGCAGAGAGTTTGGTGCGTTCAGAGGCCGGAAGAAGTACAAAGCAGGTACACCCAAACGTACGGAGGGATGTGTAGATGGGTGGACGCGAGTACAAGCGTTCGTACGGGGTAACCCCGGAGAGGACCGAGGAAGGAGTGATGTTGATGAGGTGTACCGCAGTGAGGACTGCTTCAGCCCAGAAGGAAGTTGGAGCAGAGGAAGAGAGAAGAAGAGCACGAGTAGTATCGATGATATGACGATGTTTCCGTTCGACAACCCCATTTTGTTCGTGGGTGTGCGGGCAGGACTGCTGATGGAGAGTGCCATGCGATTGGGTGATATCGCGTATGGTGGAGGAGAGGAATTCCTGGGCACAGTCGGAACGGAAAATTTTAATCCGACGCCCAAACTGAGTGTGAAGCATGACGGTGAACGTGCGGTAGACCGTGGGAATTTCAGAACGTTGCCGAAGGAGATAAACCCAAACACAGCGAGAGAAATCATCAATAAAACTAACATAATAAAAATATCCAGAATGAGAGGCAATGGGGGCTGGACCCCAGATGTCAGAATGCACTAAATCAAACGGAGCAGTCGTTTGGGAAGCATGGTGGGAGAATGGTAAGGCAACATGCTTTGCCAAACGACAACTGGTACAAGCAGAGAGGGGGGAAGAGGAGACACGACCCAAAGCTCCGGAGCGGATAATACCTTGGAGTCGGTCGGGAGATAAATGACCTAAGCGTTTGTGCCACAACTCGGCATCAGAAATAACAGAAAGAGCAAAGGGCGAAGAAGACAAGGAGGAGGGGACATGAAGATACTCCAGCTGATACAAGCCGCCAGTCCTACGGCCCTGTCAAATCTTCTGAGCCGTCCGTGAATCCTGCACAACACAAGCAGAGGAAGAAAAGAGAATGGTGAGTCCAAGATCACAAAGAGAACTAATAGAGAGAAGGTTCATGCGAAGGCGGGGAGCATGGTGGACGTTGGAGAGGGTAAGACAACCATGGGGGGAAGAGGTCGGGGTAATAGAGCCAGACTGCAGGATGGGGAGAGAACCCCCATCAGCAGTGGTGACCTCGAGGTGAGAGGGGGCGGAGGTACAGTTGGTGAGGTGGCGAGAGTCGGAGGTGAGGTGGCAAGAGGCCCCAGAGTCGAAATACCAAGGCGCAGTTGGTGGAACCCGAATAACGGAAGTACCAGAAGCAGCAGAGAGACCGTGTTCTGTGGAAGAGCCAGCAGAAGCGGCATGGTGGAACAGCGGAGACTGTAGGAGTAGGTCCTCAAAGCGTTGCAGACGATCCGGAGCAGCAGCAGCTGCGGTGGGAGGAGGGGGACCACGACCACGGCCCTACCCAGGGTCATCACGACGACCATCAGTAAGGCGGTGCACGTCAGGGCGCGGGGGGCGAGTGGGGCAGACAGCCTTGACATAGCCCACCTTCTTGCAGTAGCGACAGATAACAGGACCATGACGTGGAGGAACCGCGAGAACAACGTCGGGCCCGGGAGCAGGGGTGAGGACCAGAGGAGGACGGAGGCGGGTTTCTTCATCAAGCAAAGCAATCAAGGCGTCATCCAAGCTCGGAAGAGGGACCAGATGAAGGAGTTGTGCAGCAAGGAGGGCAAACTCGGGACGGAGAGCAGCAAGGAACTGATGGAGGTGGCCCTCGGAAAGGTGGCGCTGAAATTCCAAGGAGCGCGCACAGCCGCAGGGAAGAGGAACCATGGAGTTCAATTCATGCCAGAAGGCACTCATGAGGGTAAAGAAGTCCTGAATGGAGCGTCCTTCCTGGCGCGCAGATTGAGAGTCGCAGATGAGGCGGTGTCGTCGGGCTCCGCCCCGGGGAACAAAGCGATCCCGAAGATACTCCCACATGGCGCGAGCAGAAGGTAGACGACCGATGGACGTGAGTAGGGGACGCGCAACAGACTCCAAAAGGTAAGCACGGATGGTCTGATCGCGACGCCGCCAAAGGGCGGTGTCATCCAAAGCGGTGGTGGGGGCGGGGGAGCCGCTAGAACCAGCTGCAGCGGTAGAGGTTTCAGTGAGAGAGCTTGCGGAAGTAAGAGGGCCACCGGTGATGTGATCCCACAAATCACGGGAGGAGAGGGCGGCCTCAACAGTGAGGGCCCAGTCAGGCCAGTCGCTGGCGGCGGCAAGTGGAAAGGAGGTGGCCTTCAGAGGGGGTGAAATAAGCGGGGCAGCCATGAGGGCGGTCGGCGTGACTCAATCCGGCGGAGCAAGGCTGGAGAGGAGCTCGCGTGGAGCCCGACGACACTTACAAATGCTCTGTTTGAGGGGACTTATTTTCCCTTCGATTTCATGCGATCGTAACCGCTTGACCGGTGAAAATAAGTCCCCCCAAACGGAGCCAAAATTCACCTGATCGGCTCCATCTGGTACCTTTCTTCCTGCATTGTTGGGAATCTGTGGTGTGTTGAATTTACATCCAATCATCATGCTATTTATTCTATAAGATTATTTTTCTTGCTTGCTCTGATTTTGGTCATGGATATTATTAATTCATTATGCAATGTTGATTTGTTATGTTTTATGTTTTTTTTGCTCTAATTTGGGGGGAATGAGATGATAATGCAATTTAAAATTGCTCAGATTTAAATCTCAATTTTTGACGCTGGTTTCATTATTTCAAATTGCATACGAGTTCTTGATTACTTTGTTGTTTGTCAGAACTTGTCAATCTTCTGTCATTTGTATATCTCTTTTAGGCTCTGTTTGGGGGGACTTTTTTTCACCGGTCAAGCGGTTACGACCGCATGAACCAGACGCTAATTAATGTCCGGTTCTTGCAGTCGTAACCGCTTGACCGTTGAAAAAAAAAAGTTCCCCCAAACGGAGTCTTAATGTTCCGGCACTCTTTCATGCAATATTGCAATCCATACAAAAAATATACACTTGTGATTCTATTTTATTTGTCACTTAAGGAAAGGTTCATGGACAATATGCGATTGTCATATCTTAGGGTCTGTTTGTTTTAGCTCTGGCGGTTGGAGAAGCGCTTTTCCAACCGCCAGAGCTGTTATGGGTCTGTTTGGGACAGCTTTTATTAAAAAGCACTCCTTAAAAAACCTGCTCCCAGAGCACTTCTCCCACAGCTGCTCCCCCCCTGCGTTCAGCGCTTGAAAGCGCTGCTCCAAAAAAATCGCTGTTGCGATTTCTTTTCCTCCCCGATCCCGATCCCGCAGGACGACGGCGAATCCGCGACGCGCATCGGCCGCATCTTTGCACCGGCGACCGGAGTTCTTCCTGCAGCGAGACTTCCCGATCCCGAACGGCATCGGCGTCTCCTTCCCGCAGTGCGACATCCCGCTGCGCGACATCCCGGCGAACGGCGACCGGCGACCAGCCCTAGCCTTCATCCAGCCGAACGGCGACCGGCGACATCACAGCCGAACGGCGACCGGCGACCAGCCCTACCTCCGCAACGCTCTTCTCCAACCCTAGCCTTCATCCATCGGGTGTTCTGCAACTCCAACCCTAGCAGCCGATTCCAGATTTTTCCTCCTCCTCCGGATCTGCAACTCCAGCCCTAGCACCGGCTTTTTCTCAGGTATATGTTTTATTTTTTGTGTATGTGCTATATTTTTTGAGTAGTTGTGCTTGTGTTGTGGGTGTGAGTGTGTTTGTATGTGAATGTGTTTTGATGTGTGTGTGTGTATGTGAATGTGTATGTGAATGTGTGTGTTTGAATGTGTGTGAGAGTGAATGTGTGTGTGTATGTGAATGTGTATGTGAATGTGTTTGAATGTGTGTGTGTGTGTGTGTGTGTGTGTGTGTGTGTGTGTGTATGTGAATGTGTATGTGAATGTGTGTGTATGTGAATGTGTGTGTATGTGAATGTGTGTGTGAATGTGTTTGAATGTGTGTGTGTGTGTTAATGTGTTTGAATGTGTATGTGAATGTGGTTGAATGTGAATGTGTGTTAATTTGTATGTGAATTGTGTGTGTGAGTGTGAATGTGTGTGAATGTGTGTGTTGGGTTGAATGTGAATGTGTGTGCTTGAATGTGTGTGTGTGTGTGTGTGTATGTGAATGTGTATGTGAATGTGTGTGTTTGAATGTGTGTGAGAGTGAATGTGTGTGTGTATGTGAATGTGTATGTGAATGTGTTTGAATGTGTGTGTGTGTGTGTGTGTGTATGTGAATGTGTATGTGAATGTGTATGTGAATGTGTGTGTGAATGTGTTTGAATGTGTGTGTGTGTGTGTGTGTTAATGTGTTTGAATGTGTGTGTGTGTGTGTGTGTTAATGTGTTTGAATGTGTATGTGAATGTGGTTGAATGTGAATGTGTGTTAATTTGTATGTGAATTGTGTGTGTGAGTGTGAATGTGTGTGAATGTGTGTGTTGGGTTGAATGTGAATGTGTGTGCTTGAATGTGTGTGTGTGTGTGTGTATGTGAATGTGTATGTGAATGTGTGTGTTTGAATGTGTGTGAGAGTGAATGTGTGTGTGTATGTGAATGTGTATGTGAATGTGTTTGAATGTGTGTGTGTGTGTGTGTGTGTGTGAATGTGTATGTGAATGTGTATGTGAATGTGTATGTGAAGGTGTGTGTATGTGAATGTGTGTGTGAATGTGTTGAATGTGTGTGTGTGTGTGTGTATGTGTTTGAATGTGTATGTGAATGTGGTGAATGAATGTGTGTTAATTTGTATGTGAATTGTGTGTGTGAGTGTGAATGTGTGTGAATGTGTGTGTTGGGTTGAATGTGAATGTGTGTGCTTGAATGTGTGTGTGTGTGTATGTGAATGTGTATGTGAATGTGTGTGTTTGAATGTGTGTGAGAGTGAATGTGTGTGTGTATGTGAATGTGTTTGAATGTGTGTGTGTGTGTGTGTGTGTGTGTGTGTGTGTATGTGAATGTGTATGTGAATGTGTATGTGAATGTGTGTGTATGTGAATGTGTGTGTGAATGTGTTTGAATGTGTGTGTGTGTGTGTGTGTTAATGTGTTTGAATGTGTATGTGAATGTGGTTGAATGTGAATGTGTGTTAATTTGTATGTGAATTGTGTGTGTGAGTGTGAATGTGTGTGAATGTGTGTGTTGGGTTGAATGTGAATGTGTGTGCTTGAATGTGTGTGTGTGTGTGTATGTGAATGTGTATGTGAATGTGTGTGTTTGAATGTGTGTGAGAGTGAATGTGTGTGCGTGTGTGAATTGTGTGTGTGAGTGTGAATGTGTGTGAATGTGTATGTGTTGGGTTGAATGTGAATGTGTGTGTGTTGGTTTGAAGTTGAATGTGTGTGTGTTGGGTTGAATGTGAATGTGTGTGAATGTGTATGTGTTGGGTTGAATGTGAATGTTGTTGAAGCCAAAAATGACCGAAGCCAAAATTGACTTCCGTGGAGTTCGACCCTTGGGGAAAGGGGGTGACCTCACACCTACTACACTCGGAAGAATGTCACGGACTTAAGACCTAGGAAGCTATGAACCGACCCTTAGCTCTAGCGCGGAGGTCCCACCTCACACCCAGAAGACCTTTGAGGTCTCCCCCTCCCTAGCCAATGCTTGAGTTAGGCGCCTTGGAGGAAAGCCAAAGAGAAAATAGTGGCTAAGGAAAGAATGACAAGATCCTCTCCAAGGCACCCCTAAGGGTCTATTTATAGTTTTTCCAAGTCTTGGGGGTAAAATGACCAAAACGCCCCTGGGGCCAAAATGCCTCCAGCCAATAGAAAACCTCCACACCGGGGGGCAAAAAGGAAAAATCCACCTCGGGGGTAAAATGGTAAAATCATGAGAGGTCCCGCCCTCAGCCCCCCCCTGGTCGGTCTCGCCCGGCCTGACCGCGAGGCCGCGAGGCAGGGGCGAGAACCCGGCCCCAGGCCGGTCTCGCCCCGCCTGCTCTCGCCTGCTCTCGCCTGGCCACGAGGCAGGGGCGAGAACCCGGCCCCGGGCCGGTCTCGCCCCGCCTGCTCTCGCCTGGCCGCGAGGCAGGGGCGAGAACCCGGCCCCGGGCCGGTCTCGCCCCGCCTGCCCTTGCCTGGCCGCGAGGCAGGAGCGAGAACCCGGCCTCGGGCCGGTCTCGCCCCGCCTGCCCTCGCCTAGCCGCGAGGCAGGGGCGAGAACCCGGCCCCGGGCCGGTCTCGCCTCGCCTGCCCTCGCCTAGCCGCGAGGCAGGGGCGAGAACCCGGCCTCGGGCCGGTCTCGCCCCGCCTGCCCTCGCCTAGCCGCGAGGCAGGGGCGAGAACCCGGCCTCGGGCCGGTCTCGCCCCGCCTGCCCTCGCCTAGCCGCGAGGCAGGGGCGAGAACCCGGCCTCGGGCCGGTCTCGCCCCGCCTGCCCTCGCCTAGCCGCGAGGCAGGGGTGCGCCTCTGGACTCCGGCCGGTCCCGCAGCTTCCCCTCACGCCTATCATGCAGGGACGGGTGTCTGCCTACTCGCCGCCCCCGCCCCTCAAAGGGGCTCAAAAGCTTAAAACTTACTAGCATGCCTTATGCCTTGCTTGGGTCCTCCCGTCGCGAATACGGGGTTGTACACGATCCCCGCTCTTTTTGAGGTTGGTACAAGCTCGGAAAGAAACATCCAACCCAACGTATTTGCTGAGCGAAGCTTGCTCTTGCGGTATCGAAAGACTGAGGCCTCTTCCGAGGGGTCAACTTGCCATGCCAGCTGATGAGAGCCTGGGTGGTGAGACCCCCTCAGGGTAAAAGGATCTAACCTCCTGGGGGGGTCAACCTGCCATGCCAGCTGATGAGAGCCTGGGTGGCGAGACCCCCTCAGGGTAAAAGGATCTAACCTCCTGGGGGGGGGTCAACCTGCCATGCCAACTGATGAGAGCCTGGGTGGCGAGACCCCCTCAGGGTAAAAGGATCTAACCTCCTGGGGGGGGGTCAACCTGCCATGCCAGCTGATGAGAGCCTGGGTGGCGAGACCCCCTCAGGGTAAAAGGATCTAACCTCCTAGGGGGGGGGTCAATCTGCCATGCCAACTGATGAGAGCCTGGGTGGCGAGACCCCCTCAGGGTAAAAGGATCTAACCTCCCTGGGGGGGTCAACCTGCCATGCCAGCTGATGAGAGCCTGGGTGGCGAGACCCCCTCAGGGTAAAAGGATCTAACCTCCTGGGGGGGTCAACCTGCCATGCCAGCTGATGAGAGCCTGGGTGGCGAGACTCAGGGTAAAAGGATCTAACCTCCTGGGGGGGTCAACCTGCCATGCCAGCTGATGAGAGCCTGGGTGGCGAGACCCCCTCAGGGTAAAAGGATCTAACCTCCTGGGGGGGGGTCAACCTGCCATGCCAGCTGAGCCTGGGTGACCCCCTCAGAGATCTAACCTCCTGGGTGGCGAGACCCCCTCAGGGTAAAAGGATCTAAGTCAACCTGATGCCAGCTGATAGAGCCTCTCAGGGTGGATCTAACCTCCTGGGGGGGTCAACCTGCCATGCCAACTGATGAGAGCCTGGGTGGCGAGACCCCTTCAGGGTAAAAGGATCTAACCTCCTGGGGGGGTCAACCTGCCATGCCAGCTGATGAGAGCCTGGGTGGCGAGACCCCCTCAGGGTAAAAGGATCTAACCTCCTGGGGGGGTCAACCTGCCATGCCAACTGATGAGAGCCTGGGTGGCGAGACCCCTTCAGGGTAAAAGGATCTAACCTCCTGGGGGGGTCAACCTGCCATGCCAGCTGATGAGAGCCTGGGTGGCGAGACCCCTTCAGGGTAAAAGGATCTAACCTCCTGGGGGGGTCAACCTGCCATGCCAGCTGATGAGAGCCTGGGTGGCGAGACCCCCTCAGGGTAAAAGGATCTAACCTCCTGGGGGGGTCAACCTGCCATGCCAGCTGATGAGAGCCTGGGTGGCGAGACCCCCTCAGGGTAAAAGGATCACCTCAACGAGAGATCAACCTGAACCCGCCAGCTAGTGAGAGCCTGGCAGCGGAATCATCTCGGAGCTAAAGGGCTTGGCTCCCACGAGAGATCAACCTGAACCCACCAGCTAGTGAGAGCCTGGCAGCGGAATCATCTCGGAGCAAAAGGGCTTGGCTCCCACGAGAGATCAACCTGAACCCACCAGCTAGTGAGAGCCTGGCAGCGGAATCATCTCGGAGCAAAAGGCTTGGCTCCCACGAGAGATCAACCTGAACCCACCAGCTAGTGAGAGCCTGGCAGCGGAATCATCTCGAAGCTAAGGGGCTTGGCTCCCACGAGAGATCAACCTGAACCCACCAGCTAGTGAGAGCCTGGCAGCGGAATCATCTCGGAGCTAAAGGGCTTGGCTCCCACGAGAGATCAACCTGAACCCACCAGCTAGTGAGAGCCTGGCAGCGGAATCATCTCGGAGCAAAAGGGCTTGGCTCCCACGAGAGATCAACCTGAACCCACCAGCTAGTGAGAGCCTGGCAGCGGAATCATCTCGGAGCAAAAGGGCTTGGCTCCCACGAGAGATCAACCTGAACCCATCAGCTAGTGAGAGCCTGGCAGCGGAATCATCTCGGAGCAAAAGGCTTGGCTCCCACGAGAGATCAACCTGAACCCACCAGCTAGTGAGAGCCTGGCAGCAGAATCATCTCGGAGCTAAGGGGCTTGGCTCCCACGAGAGATCAACCTGAACCCACCAGCTAGTGAGAGCCTGGCAGCGGAATCATCTCGGAGCTAAGGGGCTTGGCTCCCACGAGAGATCAACCTGAACCCACCAGCTAGTGAGAGCCTGGCAGCGGAATCATCTCGGAGCTAAAGGCTTGGCTCCCACGAGAGATCAACCTGAACCCACCAGCTAGTGAGAGCCTGGCAGCGGAATCATCTCGGAGCCAAAGGCTTGGGGCATATTACCTGAACTCCTGCCAAAATTCAACATCCTCAAAAGGGGAAAAAGGTTGGGTTACATGACCCTCTTGACCCTATCGGCCGGGGGTTGGACTCATTACAACAACATAAAAGAAAGATACATTACTCCGCCGAGGCGAGGCTTCTTCAGGGGGTCCGGGCATGGTGGTCGCCCTCCGATTACTTCCCACTAGATACCTCCATCCTGCTCAGGCTCTCCATGATCTTCTCCATCTCTTCTGCCTTAGCCAACCAAGAGATGGTGTTGACTGCCGTGACGTAGCACTGCCTCGCCATCCTGGAGTCTCCCTTGATCCTGACCTGGATCCCATCTGAGTTGAACTTGAGACATTGGTGGAAAGATGAGGGCACGCACCGGAAGGCGTTGATGAGGGGCCTTCCGAAGATGGCGTTGTAGCTGCTTGGAGCGTCAACAATGACGAACCTGCAGTTCCTTGAGGTCCCCCCCAACTTCACCTGGAGTCCGACTCCACCTTCCACCTCCTTCCTCTCCCCTGAGAATCCAAACAGAGGTCCATCCGACGCCACTATCCTCCTTGGCTCCACCTTCATCCCCTCGAACGCCTTCTTGAAAATGACGTTGACCGAGCTTCCGTTATCAATCAAAATCCGGGAGACGGTGAAGCCTTCGACGGCTGCTTGGATGACCAGGGCGTCGCAGAAGGGATCCTCATGCTCTGGCATATCCTTTGATGAGAAGGTGACCCTTTCCTCCGGGGGAGGGGTCTGGGATGTCGAGGCAACGCTTCGCCGATACATCACATGGAGACTTGCCTTCCGAGCGGCTTCGATCCCCACCCCCCCCCCCCCCCGTGGATCACAGCTATACCACCTCGGGGTCCTACATCGACCCGGTCCTCACACACATCATCACCCCCTCCTTGGGGTAGAGCTTCAATCCGCTCCGGCTGCTGCTGGGCTGGAGCTCTCGCCCCTCTCGCCTCCAGGAACTCGGGGCAGGTAGCCGTGGCGTGACCTTCCAACTGGTGGAAGTCACAGTACGGCAACTCTACCCTGCCTCCCCCTCTTCCCTTGCGGTTCCTCCTATCTCTTCGGCCAATCACCATCGCTTGCTGGGGTGGGGGCATGAGATGTCTTGGGGCCTGCCTTTGGAAGTTGAACCTCCCTTGGCCCCCATGATGGTTCCCTCCATCCTGGATGAGAGCCCTTCCTGGACCATGGGCAGGTCCTCCCTGCTGCCTCCAGCCTGGCTCCGGACCCTCCTGTCTCTGGAACCCTTGAGCTATATGCTCCTCTCTCCTTCTCCCTTCATGATGCCTCGAGCCGCCTTGCTCCTTTGACTCCACCTCTGTCAACCTCGCCAACTTCTTCACAAAGGCCGGGTTGGCTGCCTCCATGGCTATCTCCTCTGCCGCCCTTTCCATCAGCTCCTCAAAGGAAAGAGGGGCCTTCCGAGTCAAGCTCATCTTGAAGAACCCTTCGCGCAACCCCACCGTGAACGCCATCTGGAGGGCATACCCTGGCACCTCCTGGATGTCAAGGACCTCCTCCTGGAACCTGTCAACGTAGTGGGCCAGCGACTCCTCAGCCCTTTGCTTTAACAGGAAGAGGGACTCAGGACCCTTCTTCCTCTTCTTGGAGGTGGAGAAGCGAAGCTGAAAGCTCCGGCTCAAGTCTTCGAACCCGAAGATGGACCTCGGAGGGAGTTGATGAAACCAGTCCCTTGCCTTCTCCTTCAACGTGATCGCAAAGAGGCGACACTTGAAGGCATCTGTCATCGGCCTGATGGAGACGGCATCCTCGAACCATTGCAGATGCTGGACGGGGTCATCCTTCCCGGTATAGTAAACCATGTCTGGCTCTCTGAACCCCTCGGGAACGGGAGCTGAGGTGATCAACTCACTGAAGGGTGACCCCCTAAGGGGAGCTCTCGCCACCTCCACTCGCGCGACCTGCTCGCCTGGGGGGTTAGCTCTCGCCGGGCTAGGGAACAGCTCGCGGCCTGGGAGGTCTCGCTCAACCCCTTCTACCATCCGCTCTTTCCCAGGCCTCCTGTCCGGCATGCTCACTTCCCCCCCTGCTGGGGTGATCTCGCCTTGCCCCCTAGGAGCCAGCTCGCCGAGACCACTCTGAGTTAGCTCGCCGAGACCCCTGGGAGCTAGTCCCTGGGGGGTGGGGGTTGAGCTGTCAGCCCGAGGAGCAATGCTTCTAAGCATCCCCATGATGCCTTCGATGGAAGCCATGAACTCCTCTCTTCCTACAAAGGGTCCTAGGTTGGGGAGACCACCGAGGTCATCACTACCTCCCTGATCTCCAGCCATGACACTCTCCCGAGATTTTCTGTGCTGGTCACTCTCCACGCTCACCGCACCAAAACTGTTGAAGCAAAAAATGACCGAAGCCAAAATTGACTTCCGTGGAGTTCGACCCTTGGGGAAAGGGGGTGACCTCACACCTACTACACTCGGAAGAATGTCACGGACTTAAGACCTAGGAAGCTATGAACCGACCCTTAGCTCTAGCGCGGAGGTCCCACCTCACACCCAGAAGACCTTTGAGGTCTCCCCCTCCCTAGCCAATGCTTGAGTTAGGCGCCTTGGAGGAAAGCCAAAGAGAAAATAGTGGCTAAGGAAAGAATGACAAGATCCTCTCCAAGGCACCCCTAAGGGTCTATTTATAGTTTTTCCAAGTCTTGGGGGTAAAATGACCAAAACGCCCCTGGGGCCAAAATGCCTCCAGCCAATAGAAAGCCTCCACACCGGGGGGCAAAAAGGGAAAATCCACCTCGGGGGTAAAATGGTAAAAGCATGAGAGGTCCCGCCCTCAGGCCCCCCCTGGTCGGTCTCGCCCGGCCTGACCGCGAGGCCGCGAGGCAGGGGCGAGAACCCGGCCCCAGGCCGGTCTCGCCCCGCCTGCTCTCGCCTGCTCTCGCCTGGCCGTGAGGCAGGGGCGAGAACCCGGCCCCGGGCCGGTCTCGCCCCGCCTGCTCTCGCCTGGCCGCGAGGCAGGGGCGAGAACCCGGCCCCGGGCCGGTCTCGCCCCGCCTGCCCTCGCCTGGCCGCGAGGTAGGGGCGAGAACCCGGCCTCGGGCCGGTCTCGCCCCGCCTGCCCTCGCCTAGCCGCGAGGCAGGGGCGAGAACCCGGCCCTGGGCCGGTCTCGCCCCGCCTGCCCTCGCCTAGCCGCGAGGCAGGGGCGAGAACCCGGCCTCGGGCCGGTCTCGCCCCGCCTGCCCTCGCCTAGCCGCGAGGCAGGGGCGAGAACCCGGCCTCGGGCCGGTCTCGCCCCGCCTGCCCTCGCCTAGCCGCGAGGCAGGGGCGAGAACCCGGCCTCGGGCCGGTCTCGCCCCGCCTGCCCTCGCCTAGCCGCGAGGCAGGGGTGCGCCTCTGGACTCCGGCCGGTCCCGCAGCTTCCCCTCACGCCTATCATGCAGGGACGGGTGTCTGCCTACTCGCCGCCCCCGCCCCTCAAAGGGGCTCAAAAGCTTAAAACTTACTAGCATGCCTTATGCCTTGCTTGGGTCCTCCCGTCGCGAATACGGGGTTGTACAAATGTGTGTGTGAATGTGTGTGTGTGAATGTGTGTGAATGAATATGTGTTGGGTTGAATGTGAATGTGGGTGTGTGTGTATGTGAATGTGTTTGTGAATTGTGTGTGTGAGTGTGAATGTGTGTGAATGTGTATGTGTTGGGTTGAATGTGAATGTGTGTGTGTTGGTTTGAAGTTGAATGTGTGTGTGTTGGGTTGAATGTGAATGTGTGTGAATGTGTATGTGTTGGGTTGAATGTGAATGTGTGTGTGAATGTGTGTGTGTGTGTGAATGTATGTGAATGAATATGTGTTGGGTTGAATGTGAATGTGTATGTGAATTGTGTGTGTGAGTGTGAATGTGTATGTGTTGGGTTGAATGTGAATGTTTGTGCTTCAATGTGTGTGTGTGTGTGTATGTGAATATGTATGTGAATGAGTGTGAATGTGTGTTTGAATGTGTGTGAGAGTGAATGTGTGTGTTTGAATGTGTGTGAGAGTGAATGTGTGTGAGAGTGAATGTGTGTTTGAATGTGTGTGAGAGTGAATTGTGTGTGTGAGTGTGAATTGTGTGTGAGAGTGTGAATTGTGTTGTGTGTGTATGAATGTGTGTGTGAGTGTGAATGTATGTGAATGAATATGTGTTGTGTGTGAATGTGTATGTGAATTGTGTGTGTGAGTGCGAATGTGTGTGAATGTGTATGTGTTGGGTTGAATGTGAATGTGTGTGTGTTGGTTTGAAGTTGAATGTGTGTGTGTTGGGTTGAATGTGAATGTGTGTGAATGTGTATGTGTTGGGTTGAATGTGAATGTGTGTGTGAATGTGTGTGTGTGAATGTGTGTGAATGAATATGTGTTGGGTTGAATGTGAATGTGGGTGTGTGTGTATGTGAATGTGTATGTGAATTGTGTGTGTGAGTGTGAATGTGTGTGAATGTGTATGTGTTGGGTTGAATGTGAATGTGTGTGTGTTGGTTTGAAGTTGAATGTGTGTGTGTTGGGTTGAATGTGAATGTGTGTGAATGTGTATGTGTTGGGTTGAATGTGAATGTGTGTGTGAATGTGTGTGTGTGTGTGAATGTATGCGAATGAATATGTGTTGGGTTGAATGTGAATGTGGGTGTGTGTGTATGTGAATGTGTATGTGAATTGTGTGTGTGAGTGTGAATGTGTGTGAATGTGTATGTGTTGGGTTGAATGTGAATGTTTGTGCTTCAATGTGTGTGTGTGTGTGTATGTGAATGTGTATGTGAATGAGTGTGAATGTGTGTTTGAATGTGTGTGAGAGTGAATGTGTGTGTTTGAATGTGTGTGAGAGTGAATGTGTGTTTGAATGTGTGTGAGAGTGAATGTGTGTTTGAATGTGTGTGAGAGTGAATTGTGTGTGTGAGTGTGAATTGTGTTGTGTGTGTATGAATGTGTGTGTGAGTGTGAATGTATGTGAATGAATATGTGTTGTGTGTGTGAATGTGTATGTGAATTGTGTGTGTGAGTGCGAATGTGTGTGAATGTGTATGTGTTGGGTTGAATGTGAATGTGTGTGTGTTGGTTTGAAGTTGAATGTGTGTGTGTTGGGTTGAATGTGAATGTGTTTGAATGTGTATGTGTTGGGTTGAATGTGAATGTGTGTGTGAATGTGTGTGTGAATGTGTGTGTGTGTGTGAATGTGTATGTATGTGAGTGTGAATGTTTGTGTTTGTGGGTGTGTGTGTTTGTGAATATATTAGTAATTTGTATTTTAATTTTATTAGTTAATAGCACAATGATAGTACCAAAGGAAGGAGGAATTATAACAAGTTGGGAGTCAAGCGAAGTGATGTTATTTTGTGATCTCTGCATAAAAGAGATTGGGTTGGGGAATCGGCCAATCACCCACTTTAGCAAAGAAGGATGGAAAAATTTGATTGCAGGGTTTAAAGAAAGAACAGGCAAAAACTACGATCGAATGCAGATGAAAAATAAATGGGATCATTTGAAGAAGGATTGGAAGTTATGGAAGGAATTGAAACATGGTGAGACTGGATTAGGCTGGGATCCAGAGAAGAGGACTATTGCTGCATCAGAAGAATGGTGGACAGAGAAGGTTAAGGTATGCACGAAAACATGTTCTGTTTCAGTAATATTGATATATTTGTTTATATTTGTTCAGGTATTAATATTGATATATTTATTGCACCAGGTTTTCCCAGGTGTGAAAAAATTTCGATGCGGCGGTATTGCACCTGACTTGGAGGAGAAATTGAATATTATGTTCAGTCAGGTAGTCGCAACTGGAGAAGACTCATGGGCTCCTTCAATTGGGAGTTTGCCACCGGATGTGGGAAGGATCTAGTTGGAAGACGATGATGTGGCTGATAACATAGAGACCAATCAAGGTGGACCAGAAGAGTTAGGGGGAGGTTCAACACCTGGAAATGCGTCCTCCTCGGCGAGTAAAAGAAGGAAGATTGGAAAGAACAAAGGACTGGCATTGTCTTTGATGTTAGAGTTACATCAGTCAACGGTAGCATTGAGGCCTCCACCAGTTGTCACGATCAAAGAGGTGGTGGAGTTGATTTCCAGCAGCCCAGCGCTGATTACAAACCTGGATCTGTATTACTTTGCACTCGAGCACATCAGGGACAAGACCACTAGGGAGATCTTCATGAGTATCCCAGAAGATATGAGGGTTTGGTGGATTACGAAGGCATATGAGAAGAGGGCTCAGTGACACGAGCTTACTTTGATCTATTTTATGTCTTGTCTGTTTTGCTTTTAAAACACGATGATGTTTATGTTTATTTTTTGCTGTTGTACGATCTTCATGAGTATTAGCTTTTTGGTTATCGACATGACAATTAGTGTTCTATGATGCTTTGTTGCTTTATATATCGACATGACAATATGTCTTTGATGTTTCTGCTTACTGTTTTCTATGTACCTTTTAGATATTGTATATCATGATAGATGATTTGACGTGTAATTATTCGTTAAATGCAGTGACTAGTAATGGAAGATCATGACTCATCTGAAGATTATGGTGATTCAACTAGTCTTTCACCGGAGCGGACACAATATATAGAGTATTGTCGTGTGGTCATGTCATCGATCGAGAGGCTGAATTATCATGTCCGAGACAGACGCCCATGCATGACATCTAATCAAACGGGGGCAAAATGGATCAGTGAATTACTAGAAGGACATCCTGACAGAATTCATGATGCATTTCGAATGTCTAAACGGATTTTCACAGATTTACTTCACAAGCTGGAGGTAGATCACGAGCTTCAAGGATCAAGGCGGACGTCCTCAAGAGAAATACTAGGGATCACCTTGTATATCTTAGCACAACGAGGTTCTTTTAGATTAACGAAAGAACGGTTCCAGCACTCAACTGAAACAATAAGTAGATATTTTTCAAAAGGGATTAGATCGCTTCTGTTACTCTCGATTGATGTTATAAAGCCTATTGACCGTCAGTTCAGAGATATTCCCGCTGAGATACGGTATGATTCTCGTTACATGCCATTTTTCAAGGATTGTGTTGGTGCCATTGACGGTACACATGTTGATGCGAGGATACCTGTTGAAGATCAAGTACGATACATAGGACGTCATGGCACGACGACACAAAATGTAATGGCAGTATGTGATTTTAACATGTGTTTTACATTTGCTCTTGCTGGATGGGAGGGAACTGCTCATGATAGTCGCATCTTTGCGCGTGCTTTGTCGGATGATAGATTACAGTTTCCGCATCCCCCACAAGGTATACTAATCAATATGTTTACATTCAGTCAATTAGCCCTTATTTGATAATGTTTACCGGTTTAACAGAGCAAATAATTGCAGGTAAATATTATTTGGTGGATGCTGGATACCCGTTAAAGACGGGTTATTTGAAGCCGTATCCAGAAACAAGGTATCACTTATCAGACTTTGTCCGTAGGAGTCGGCCTGTTCAAGGCAGGCACGAACATTTCAATAAGGTGCACTCATCTCTTCGTGGAGTTATCGAGCGAACGTTTGGAGTGTGGAAAAAAAGTGGCACATTTTAAGCAAAATGCCGCAGTACACCTTCAAGAAACAACGCTCCATTGTCCTTGCAACAATGGCCTTACATAACTTCATTCGGAGACATCCATCTCGCTGGGACCCTGAGTTTAATGCTTGTGATGCTGATGAGTCTTCTTTCATTCCCTCAGAGGATGCACACCCTGCGGCAGAGAATGATATTGAAGGCGATATGTATGATGCTGCTGGAGCAGAACATATGTCTACAGTACGAGATATCATTGCCGAAGAAATATACAATGCGCGCAGGTGATCGGAAGGCGAAATATATGATGCTACTGGATTGGATGTTCTCAAGAGTCGCTGCATGTTGGAAGAATATTTATCCTACTTTCTAGAACTATGTAATAAAAGACTAATGTTATGTGTTATTTTGAAATTTTTAGTTTTTAAAAAAACAGCTTCCAAAAGTTGTTTCTCCAAACAGCCAAAATTTGCGCATCCAAATAGTCTGCAGCTTTTCAAAGAGCAGTTCTGCAAATAACAACCAAACAGACTGCAGCTTTTCAAAACAGCTCCCCAGAGATCTATTTTAAAACAGCTCTATCTGGACAGCAGCTTTTCAATCCGCCAGAGCTAAAACAAACAGACCCTTAGTTGTTTTTGTGGAGACTTTGGGTAGCATACAGATACTTTTGGTTAACAAAAAATGAATAAGTTGATCCACTACCTAATATGGATTAGTTTTCATCCACAATATATAAAGAGCATTCTTATAACTAGTGATGTCGTTATTAAAAGAGACTCCTCTTATAAGGATGGACAAATTTAGTGTTAAATTGGGTCTGCATATGGACCTGTTTAATACATGATGAATTCCCTAAGCTCTATAACTCTCAAATAAGGTATACATTGATAAGTAAATTACTTGTTAGTTTAAATTTATTGTGCCAGCTGGGCTGCTCCAAAATCCTAGTTCCGCTCCTGAATCAGTTTGAACATTCGATTTCCCTCTTTCTCCACCGGTCCCCAACACCTCCAGTCACTTTTCCAAAAGGGCCGTTTTTTTTTCTTTTCCCCCTATACTGAATTAATATTAACTATTGATATGGTTTCCCCTTAATTTTCTAAGTCAAAGCGAGAAGATTTCGACCAAGGACGCAGAGGAGAGCCAACCCGACCAAACGAGCGGCGCGCACCAAGCCACGCTCACCCAGAGACCCCAAAACACCCTGGAAGGAGGGCAATGCCAGGCGAACAAGGACGCGCAAGCGACAAGCACGCGCCCACGCGAGCGGCGGGCACATGCGGGCAGTGCACTCGTGCGCGGACGACCAGCTCACGCACGTAGGCGGCCAACCTACACGCGCGCACGGTCGACTTGTTCGCGTGGTCTGCACGCGCGCTTGCACGTGCCCCTCGCGCGCAGCAGCGTGCAAGTCGGCAGCCTGCCCGGGCCGCCCGAGCCGTCTGGGGGGCACTTCTATCATTTCATGAAAATTGACGATCCAGGTGATCGAAACAGAGCGACGTCATTCGACACCTCAAATTTCGCTCGGGCGCAATTACCAACATATCTCTCCAGAAAACTATAAAAAGGCCATCATGCCCTCATTTGAAGACAAACAACTATAGAGACTAGAGAGAGCTCCGAGGTTTTCCGGCGAGAACGTGAGACTTAGATCGTTTCTCTGCTTGGAATTCGCTCCGCTCACTCTCTAGCGTGCATAACGCCCGACGCTCACTTGGACGCTTTTGTGAACCCGGGAGATAAAATTCAGATATGTGGATGCTAACGTGATGACATCACAAAACTTTAGGAACTTGACATTCTTCTCTGCGGGAGCACTCTCATCAAGGCTTCGACTCTACGTGAGCGCTTTCACCAAGGCTCTGAGGACTTAATATTTTCCCCACTTGGCCGCTCTCACAAAGGCTCTGATGACTTAGTTTATTTTTTGTTATTCAAAGTTTGTAACGGAGAGGTGACTTGTCACCCTTCGAGAAAACTCTCAAAACTTGCAAACTCAGTGAAATAGTGGATTTTGGTCCGACACATATCTGACCGCGCGATTTTTCACTCTTTCCTGATTTTCCACGGTAAAAAAACCTCTTATCATTTGTTGCTGGATTTTCATTGACAATTTGCGCGCCCAATTCAACTTCGAGATAAGACGGTTTGATTCTTTGGATCGGGGATAAACCGAGTGACCCGCAACAACTGTAACATTTGACATTTGGTTAATATTAACTATTTATTTGGTAAATTAGTTAATAATACCTCGCCACTTCTCAAAGTTATCCAAGTACTTCTCTCAGTTTGGAAAAGACAATTTAAAAAATTCATTTCTCAATTTTAAAACTGCTTCTTTTTAAAACGACATCGGAGTCCCAAACAGAGCCTATCTAAAAGTGCAATAGTCAGAGCTCGGTCTTATTCTTCTCTATTATCTCTCATATAAAATAAAATTGTATATCAATGTGCTTGCTGCGAGCAAAATAGACTGGATTCCTGGAAAGGGCTTTGACCGATGTGTTGTCACATAGGATTTTTCCTCCCCCTCTCCCTCTTCTTCTTAACCTTTGTGGATTTCTTTCTTTAATCTTTGCAATCATATAGCTTCACAGGCCGCTGAGTTGAAGGTCATATATTTTGGCGATTGATATACGCACATCTGATTTTGATATTCGCAGCCCCTAAACCGCTATTTATACACCATATTACTATTTGTAGCCCAAAACAAAAAAAAAACTACAAACTCGCATAAATTTCGTGGATTTTTTATATCGATCAACAAAAAACTACCTTTTTCGTGGACCTTCATAACTAAGAAACCCTATGTATTTTGGTTCTTGAATTGTTACTCTGCTTGAAGATCTCGAAGAAAACTTGTGGAAGAAAGAACAGATCAAAAAACAGAGTGACTCGATCCCATCAATTCCAGCTAAAACTAGAGTGAAGTGCGGGCCGGGTCACTTGCTACTATTATTCATATAATCATAGTGAAATTGACTCAATTCCGGCACTATGGACACGTCTTCAGAACTGGAGGGAGAAACGACGGTGTTTTCCGACGTGTTTGTTTGCCGAGTGGATACGGGCATTGCAGCCGGTGCAAAGTACGGCCTCGTATGCACAGCAGAGGACGGAGGCCTGCTCGGCGCAGCAGACATCACATTGTAACTTCGTAGCGAGGTGGCGGGCTCCGGCGAGGCGGCGGGCTCCGGCGAGGCGGCGGGCTCCGGCGAGGCGGCGGGCTCCGGCGAGGCGGCGGAAGAGACGCATGGGATTGGGGAGGGGGTTGCGGTTATAAGGAGGTAGGGTTTCTTAATTCTAACTTTAAAACATAATTCAAGGGCTACGATTAGCCAAATCAGATGTGCGTATATCAATCGCCTATATTTTGTTTCCATATCACAAACATTTATTAATTTCTGTTATCACAATCTTGTTTGTTGTCCACTCTGCTCAACTTTACAACTTTATGTTCAAATTGGTCTAATCTTAATATCATCTGTATTTTTAAGTAATATTATTTCAGCATTTACAGCATGCTTGTTAGTTTTTTTTGAGCAGTAAATGTGCAAGCACAGTTGCATTCGAAACATTAACCATCAATAATTATTTCTTTAAATAACAATCAAACTCATGATTATGACTTATTTGTCTACTAAATAAGTAGACAAAACTCACACATCACGAGAATCAAACTCATGACCTCTCTGTCATGAGACCTCAACTTATCCAACTAGGCATCATTTGGTTACGCGTTTTGTGTCGTTCCGTTTATCGAAAACGCAACGCCGGCGGACAGTTTTGTTTGTTTTTCCGCCTACTGTTCTAAAAGCGGGGGTTTCCCTCCACACAAATTTTGCCACAAAATACTTTTCCATTATTTTCTTGCGGACAACAAGATACTACTATGATTCCCATAAAAGAAAGCACGATTATGACTGTTTAAAGCATTAATCGGTTAAGTGATTATGATCGTATTAACCGTTTGACCAATGAAAATAAGTCTTCCAAATGAAGCCAAAATTATCATAATGCAAAAAATCAAAATTATCATAATGCAAAAATCATATCTGACATTTAAATAATAATTAAGTTCTCTACCTTTATTTCAGTCACCTGAATTAAACAGGAACTGATTTTAAACGAAAACGTATTAAAAACATATTTTAAATTAGTATTTGTTGAAACCATTCAAATTATGTTTACCACTTAAATTTAATTTTGAATGAGTATTTGTTGAACTTATAAATAACCAAATTTAAATGGATAAAAAAAATAAAGTTAAAAAAACCACTAGCATCAAGCAAGGGCAATTTTTTTTGCCTCCACATTTTGGATTTTAGGATCTTTTCGGAGATTGAAAATGATTTCCGTGGAGATAAAACAGGTTCCCCCATTTCTCTTCGGTTGTTTAGTTTAAGGCTCCGTTTGGGGGGTCACCGGTTGGGGGGACTTATTTAAGTCACCGGTCGTGACCGCTTGACCGGTGAAAATAAGTCCCCCCAAACGGAGCCTAAATCTTAATCGTCCCTTCCTCCATTGGATCGTGAACAAATAAAATCTGGACTTATATTTAAAAATGGAGCACGAAATCAAAAATTTCTCCAAACAAAAACACCACAGTCATAGAATGTATGTTTGGCTTGACAATAGTTACAATCATTACCAAGAAAAGAAAACTAATTTTAAACATAAATTCATCCATTTGTTAGGTCAAAAGTTCACAAATCACTAATTGAGTTTATTATCTAGATATTAATTTGACTAAATAAAAATTTAGGGTCTAATTTCAAAAAATACCAAAAATTCATGCAATTTTGCCTATTCATATAAACATAATCTACATATTTAATATTTAGTAAAATTACTATAAGATAGAACTATAACAACTCGATTTGGTTCAGTTTTTAAGCAAAACAACAAACCAAATCATCTCTACGTGGTTCCACAAATTTGGAACCGAACCGTGAAAATAATTGGATAATTCCGTTCGGTTTTGGTTGGTTATTTAAAAAAATATGAATACATACTTTTAAAGAATCAAAAAAACATAGTTGCACACTTGCATACATGATGTTTATCGTTGTGACTCGCGTGAGAAAAGAAGCAATGCGCACTCCAGTTAATAACTTTATGTAACACAAATTAAGTTTTTATCAAACTGCTATCGTGTCAACTATGACGCCCAGATAAATCAAGCATATTATGATATACTAAATTACTAATATTAATGAAAGTGCCAATACAATTCAGCTCAGTTTGATTTGATATTCAAAACCGTGAATCAAACCAAAACACAGTTTTTCAAAATTTAAAACTGTGACCGAACCGCGTCACACTAAAACAGAACCGAATCATGCGGTTTGATTTGATTCGGTTGGTTCCGACTTACACCCCTACTATAAGATACGCAAACATATCTTTTTTCCTAAAAATATATATAATTTTTTTTTTATATGAATCCCAAAGGTTGGAATGTTGAATCTCCAGCAAAACATGACACAGATTATTCACATATAGTACAAACTCGCCAAATCAAAAGAGTTACTTGAGTTCATGAAAAATGTCTACTCGGTAAATTTCCCGCACCAGTTACCATCACATACCTACTATCAAATGATCGATCATCAATGTGTTTCAACTTCACGTAAAATTTTGGATTTTGTCGGGGTGTATTCAGGGGCGGATCGGAGGGGGGCAGGGGTTGCCTCCCACCCACCACCACTAATTGAAAGCTGCTCGACACCATTAAATAGTCGTCAATAGAACACACAAACAACATCAATCAAAAACTTGACGGAGAAATGCTACTGTATTCTCAAGATTGTATCTATTCCGATGTATGGTGGGGATATTCAAATCAGTCGGGTATGACGAGCGACGTCCAGTTTGATATAAATCCATCAACAGTTCTCTTCTTTGTGCAATGTGTGTGCAAGAATATTTACTAAAAGTTCTCCTAAAAGTTATCATAATTACAGGTTGCACTCCTCTTACTTTTGAAATTACAAAATCTCACATGTAAGTTTACATTTCATAACATCCATGCACAAAAATACACACATGGAGTAAATTTTTAGGTTTTTTTTGTGTGCATGCATGTTATGAAATGTTAATTTAAAGGAAAGGTTTTTGTAATTTCAAAAAGAAAGGGGTGCAACCTGTAATTTAGGAAGCATATAGGGGGGATCTCAGTAAATAGCCCTGTGTGTGCAAGTAAAGCTTCATAAATCAGCTTTCAAAGAGCAGTTTTATGAGATCAGCTCCTAAACTATTATATTACAAATGGGAAAACTACAGCAGCATATTCTAAACTTGTGATACTCAAAAGACCAAATTGATCTTGCAGTGATCAACACAAACCACAAATACATTATTTTTGCATACAAAAATTCGGGTTTGTATGCGGCTTTCTATGATTTCGAAATAGAGTGTGGCGAAATTATTCGTTCAATTTTTTGAGAAATATGAGTGACCTTTCGAAAACGCAGAGCTCCGATAAAATTACGATGCCCCAACTTCGAGTGCAGATTAAGTTCTTCAATCATACAGCCCTTCCTCATGCCATATATCTACCAAGAAATCTACCATCTCCTGCATATGATTAAGTTTACACGTCCGTAAATCACAAGACCACGAAGAGATATATCGGGGAACAGAGTTGCTCTGACAGAACACTCACCGATAAAGGGATTGGTTGTGGGAAGGGATTGTTCGTCGAGAGCAAGTCGTCGTATGTGGTGCACCAACTATAAATGAGCGCAAAAGAATCATTAGTAAGGCAGCAACTAATAACAGTAGTCCCACAATGAATTGTACGGTAGAACGCAACAATAATAACAAACTAAAAAGGAAAACTATGTTAAAGATTAGTATCGTGAATGGATATGAAAAAGAGGGCATATTACCAAACAATCTAGCTTAAAAGTTTTTTGTAGTAAAAAGATATAACCTCAGTAATCTGCTAGCGCCGTCGAAACATGTAAAAAAAGATGGAACGGATCATCAAACCTAATGAACAGTACGCAAAGCTAGGGAAAGATAGTTTATGAATCCATGGAAGAAAACCAGATTTTCATTGATAAAAGTTGAACAATTCCTGAAAAAATAATATTAGAACCCTTTTATACTATGCATTGATTACAGCTGAAAATGAAATTAAAACATATACGTTAAAATGAAAATAACAAATTAAGGATAAAAATATGCCGAAAATCTTTGGAGGTAACTACTGCCAAAGAGGTATTTGGGATTGCAAATATGGGCCGATGAACGTCCGCTGATTGGCAAGAGGTTTGGATAAGCTTTCTGAATTGTAAACTCTCATCCCACAAGTCCTCTGAGATCAAATTATGATCTCCGAAATCCACGTTTTGTAATGATAAATAAATGCTCCCATCCTGTCTGCCTATACATTTGATGGTCAAAACAGATCATATACTCAGCCGGTACTTGTTGATGCGGGACCGGAGTTTGGCATCACCACCAAGGGGCCCGCCTGGATGCTTTATCAGGCACGCGGGCCATACACCCCAACCAGCTCTCCGCCACGGCATCAGCACCGCGCAGGTTGTTGAGGCCAGGGCTCGATCCCCTGACCTCCTAGATAAGAGGCGGTCAGTTGGTGATCGAGCCCTGGCCTCAACAACCTGGTGCTGATGCCGTGGCAGAGAGCATGGCCCGCGGGCCTGATAAAGCTGCCTGGTGCTGACTCCAGGCGGGCCCCTTGGTGGTGATGCCAAGGTGGCGGGGCCAGTGGACTCCGGTCCCGCATCACTTGTTCTACCTCACACTGTTGAATTTGAATATGAAGAGTAGATTATTTCGGTAACAAGGTAGCCCAATGTTAGATGCACGGGAAGAGAGGACCTACTGTCGGGTATAGAGAGAGAAAGGGAAAGAGAGAAAGGAGGAAGGATCGAGAATAGCCCCTTAGGGCTCCCAAGTTTTGTGATACTCCAAGATAAAGAAAAATACATAGCATCGTGGGTTTATATAACACCTCCGTCCCAAATACAAAACAAGAAAAAATACATTCCACTCTCCAAAATATTCATGCGCCTGTAAGTCTGTAACAATGCCGCTCTCTGAAAAATTTGTCTAGTCCTCAAAGCAGAAGTCCGGAAAATGAGCACAAAAATCAAACCGGCCAACCCATGTGGCCTCCGATGGCGTACAATCATGGTAGTGCACCAAGACTTGATCGACTGAAGACTCCTGACAATTGATCGTATGTGTGCCCGTGACAAGATGATGGAGGTGGTCTGGCGAGGTGAGCCCGGGAGCTAGCGGGGGCAGAGTCGCCTCGAGTGGATGACCTCCAATAACCCGTTTTAACTGAGAGACGTGAAACACTAGGTGGATGTGGCTATCGGGAGGAAGATGGAAGTGATGTGCTTGAGTGCTAACCAGTGCAACAATCTCAAATGGGTCGTAGAACTTGGCTGCTAGCTTGGAGTGAGTCCGCATGGTCACAAAATCTGACGGCGCGACCGAAGCTTGACAGACACGATACCACCTTCAGTGAATTGGACATCGCAGTGGTGGTGGTTGGCAAAGGCAACCATTCGGTCCTACACACACGATAGGTGATGGAGCAGCTAGAGAAGAACGGGGTCCTGATCACGGAGCAGATCAGACAGGGACGTCGTTAGGGCATTCACCAGGAAGAGTGTGCGTGGGGGATGGTGGGGGTCTACCAAAGACTGCCACGAATGGAGCGATGCAGGAATTGGTGTGAAAAGAGGTGTTGTACGAGTACTCTGCCCAGGAAAGCCAATCGTCCAATGCCCGTAGGTCACACACAAAACATCGTAGATATTTATCCAAGCAACGATTTATTACCTAGGACTGCCCGCCCGTCTGGGAGTGATAATTTGTACTCATACGAAGCTGGGTGCCCTGCATCTTGAACAACGATGGGCAAAAGGAGCTCAGAAATAAATGGTCGCGATCATTCACAATGGAGCAAGAAACGGGTAACTGGGGGGGGGGGGGGGGGGGGGTAGGAAGTGGGTGTATTTGGATAAACAATCCACGACCACTATGCAATCCCATATCTTGGAGCGAGGGAGCTTCAAAATAAAATCCATGGAGAAATCCTCTCATATTTGGACCAAGATAGGAGGTGGCAGAAGGAGAGACCAAGAAAAGTGGTCTCGTACTCGACACGCTGACACGGTAAGCAGGTTGAACAACTGTTTTGGCATGTTGGAACATGTCAGGCAAATACAGAGATGTCGTGAGGCGATGGTATGTATAGAAGGTACCAGCTTGTACCCCCTCCGAGGTCGAGTGAAACTCTATGAGTAGGCGAGGGATGAGTTGTGACGAAGTTGAGAGCACTAAACGGCTGTGGTGGTGGAGGCAATCCCTTGGGAGACTATATGATGGCAGGGCGATGGCATCCGCCCGTAAGGCCGCAACAATCGGTCAAAGGAGTGGATTGGCAACAACCTCGCGATGGACAAGGGAGGCGTCCTCCCATACAGGTTTCAAAATAAATGCTAAGCGAGTAATATGTGTCTACAGAGAAAGAGAACCAGTCGGGCGGTTGAAGGAGCCAGCGTGAAATTTGATAGAAAAAGCATAACCAAATAGTTTTGCAACCAAAACCTATTGTGTCGGAGTGACAATCATTTGATTCAAAAAGTACCAGAGGTTATGATGACCCATACGGACAGTGAAGTGTTGTAAAGCAAGGACCAATGCCATAAGCTCTGACTCATAAGCAAAGCGAGGGTTGACGGTGGTCATAAACATATGACTGAAGTAGGCAATGGGTTACCTCGCTTGCATCAACACTGTGCCGACACCTGTGCCTGAGGCGTCACACTCCACAACAAACGACCATGAGAAATCAGGAAGAGTCGAGACTGGGGCGGTATTGAGGGTTGGTTGGAGGGCATGGAAGGTTGTGGCCACCTCTGGTGTCCACTGGAATGCGTCAACATCGAATTTCTTTTGCATGCTGGGGAATGGTTTGACAATTTTGTCATAATCCTTAATGAATCACCGGTAATACCCAGTGAGGCCCATAAAGCCTTGTACATCATGGAGAGAGCGGGGTGTGAGCAACTGGAGGGAGGCTCCTTTGTGACTCACAGCACAAAAAGTGCACTTCTTGGGGCTAATTTCGGTATGACCGAAAGTGCATTTCTTGGGGCTCACAAAAAAACATGCTCCTGCTGGGTGGCAAGTGTTGTCCTCACATGATGGAGGTGATCGTTCTAGGATGAGCTGTAAACTAAGATACTGTTGAGATTAGATTATTAATATTATTATATTAATGTTTTCATGTGAGGTGGTTTAGTCTCACATTGTTTGTCCACCTTTATGAGTCCCATGTAATCCTTTAAATATACCATATATAGATGAATAATAGATAACTCATTTCCTTTCAACATGGTATCAGAGCCAAGTTCCAATCCCGAGACCTGTAGGTTATGGGCCTACCACGCTTTCGCTGCGCCACTTTGAGGTGGTTTAGTCCCACATTGTCTGTCCACCTTCACGAGTCTCATGTAATACTTTAAATATACCCCATACAGATGAATAATAAATAACTCATTTCCTTTCAACATGATATCAGAGCCTTAGAGTTTCATCCCGACCTTTCTCTTCCACCGCATTCGCTTTCTCTCACGCATCCACCGTCGTCAGCAGTCGCAGCGCCCGTCGACAGAAGTCGCAGCTCCCACTCTAGCAGTCGCATTCGCAGCTTCCTCTCACGCATCCGTCGTCGCCAGCAGTCGTTGTCGCAACGCCAGTACTTCTCCACAAGCAGTCCTCCGTAGTCGCCGCTCTAGCCCTTCTCCAGTGGTTTTTTTTGTTGTCACTCCATCACTTGGCACCAGAAATGTGGTTCTAGTCAGATGGAATTTTTGGTGTCGCTCTTTATTGGAGGCTGCAAGAGTCATCGTAGTATGGTCCGAATGCGGTGTCTTGGCAAGGACCGATGCACCTCCAAGAAGACTTGAGTGTAGTGTTAAATAAGCAAAATTCCTCACATATTAGACGTCCTAGGGAAGTATGTCGTGGGAATTATGATCGACTTACGTTTGGAAGTTGGAATATATGTACGCTAACGGGAAAAACGATGGAAGTAGTGGATACAATGATTATGAGAAGAATAAATATTTTATGCCTGCAAAAGACTAGATTGGTGGGTGAGAAAGCAAATTTTTTGGATAATTCAGGTTTTAAATTATGGTACACAAGAAAAAATAAAACAAGCAGTGAAGTAGGTATTATTGTGGATACTATTTGAAAGGATGAAGTTGTTGGTGTAAGTATAAAATGTGATATAATCTTAGCTCTTAAATTGGTCATAGGAAAGGAAACTATTAATGTGATCAAAGTTTACGCATCACAAGTAGGATTAAGTGAAGCTATTAAAGTGCAATTTTGGGAAGACTTGGATGATTTAGTAAGAGAAATCCCATAAAAAGAGAAGATTTTCACAGGAGGAGACTTAAATGGACATATAGGGAAGGAAAATGTAGATTACACAGTCGTTCATGAATGATATGAATATGGAGAAAGAAATGAAGAAGGACGAACCATTTTAGACTTTGTCGTAGCACGTGAGCTCATTGTATCAAATACGCTTAACATAAAGAGGGAAAACATTTAATTTTGTTTAAAAGCGGACCAAATAAGTCACAAATTGATTATTCTATGACTCTCAAAATGGATAAAATGATTTGTAAGGATTGTGAAGTTATACAAGGAGAAAGTTTGACAACACAACATAGCTTAGCGGTGTTAGGTGTACAAATTAAATATAATAAATTTAAGACAAAAACAAAACTGTTGTCAAAAATTCGGTGGTGGAACTTGAAAATGAAAAAACAGGTTGTTTTCAAGAAGACAGTTATGGAACAACTAGTTGATGACCCTTATGTTGATCCTAATATCTCATGAGAAGTTATATCTTCACATTTAAGGATAAGTGGAAAGAACATACTTAAAGTATCAAAAGGTCGTGCGCTCTCAAATAAAGAATCTTGGTGGTAGAAAGAGAAAGTGCAAGACAAAGTGAGGGCAAAGAGAGCCAGCTATAAATCACTCCACGCTTGTAAGAATGATGAAAACTTAGCCATGTATAAAGTCGTCAAACAAGAAGCTAAATAGACAGTAAGAAAAGCAAGAAGTCAAGCTTATGAAAAAATTTATAAGCGACTAGATACCAAAGATGGAGAGCATGATATATATAAAATTGCTTGAGGTAGAGAGAGAAAGACGAGAGATTTAAGTCAGGTAAAATACATAAAGAATGAGACAGATACAGTTTTGATGGATGATGTAGATATTAAAGAGCGATGAAAAAGATACTTTTATCAACTCTATAATGAAATAAAGGAAAATGAATTGAACTTGGAAGAGTTAAGTAAATCAGAGGAGTATAAGAACATAATGTTTTATCGTAAAATTCAAGTATCAGAGGTAAAAAATGCTATAAATAAGATGAAAAATGAAAAGGAGGTTGGGGTATGCGATATACCTATTGAAGTATGAAAATGTCTAGGAAATGAAGGAATTTTATGGCTTACATATTTTTTCAATAAAATACTAAAGTCAAAGAGAATGACAGACCAATGAAGAGAAAGTATCTTGATACCTTTGTATGAGAATAAAAGAGATACAAAATTATGTTAATTATAGAAGAATTAAATTGATAAATCATACCATAAAACTATGAGAAAAAGTAATAGAAAGAAGATTAAAACGAGAGACTAACATCTCAAAGAATCAATTTGGATTTATGCCAGTGAGGTCGACCATGGAAGCTATACATCTCTTGAGGAGACTCACTAACAACTATCGAGAAAGAAAACAAGATTTTTATATGTTGTTTATTGATCTTGAGAAGACTTATGATAGAGTTCCAAGAGAGATCTTATGGAGAGTCTTAGAAAAGAAAGGTGTAAATGTATCATATATTGACATAATCAAAGATATGTATACAAATTCAGTGACAAGGGTGAGGACATCTGGAGGATTAACATAGGAATTCCCTATTACTGTTGGATTACATCAAGGTTTAGCTTTAAGCCCTTATCCCTTCACCCTTATCTTAGATGAGCTCACCAGACATCCAACAAGCTATACCTTGGTGTTTATTGTTTGCGGATGATATCGTTTTGGTTAATGAGACGCGCGAGGGTGTAAACGCAAAACTTGAATCTTGGCGAGATACTTTAGAAAAAAAAAGGTTTTAGGTTGAGTAGGGCAAAGACGGAGTATATGAAGCTTAAATTTAGCACTAAAAGGACATATGACTTTGTTATTAAGTTGAGTGATCAAGATATTTCCCATAGTGAGTGTTTTAAATATCTTGGAACGATAGTTCAAAAAATGGAGGTATTGAAAAAGATGTGACACATAGAATCCAAGCGGGTTGGTTGAAGTGGAGAGGCGTGTCAGGGATCTTATGTGATCGTAAAGTACCACTAAAACTTAAGGGCAAGTTTTACCGTACTGCAATTAGACCCACGATGCTCTATGGTTCTGAGTGTTGGGCAGTGAATCGCGTACACGAGCAAAAAATGAGTTGCGGAGATGAGAATGCTTAGGTGGATGTGTAGACACACGAGATTGGATAAAATTAGGAATGAATATCAGAGATAAGACAGGAGTAGCACCAATTTCAGATAAGATGCGAGAAGCACGTCTAAGATCGTATGGACACATACAAAAGAGACCATTAGAGGCACCTGTTAGGCGTTGTGAGAGTCTAGTCACTAGGCATGTTAGACGAGGGAGGGGTAAACCAATAAAGACTTGGAATGCAACTATAAAGAAAGACATGATGTACTTAGACATTAGTGAGATTATGACAAAAGATAGGGCACAATGACGAAAAAGGATCCATATAGCCGACCCCACTATAGTGGGATAAAGACTTGAGTGTTGTTGCTCTTTATTGGAGGCTCCTACATAACCTTGGTATCGTTCCTCTTTCTATGAGACAACCTTAATTTCTATCTAGGTGTTTCTAGAGTTCCCCCTTAGACCCTTGATTTTTATTCTTGGATCATGTCGGGGACTGACGTCTCTCCTACGATCTCTTATGGTGCCGACATTTCCTCTACTACTTTGATGTCTAGTGGCTCCATTCGGACCGGTCATGACCATAATACCTCTCAAATCACGACTATACATCTGGATGGCTCAAATTTCTTCCGTGACCTCGGGCTATTACCCATGCCTTGAAGAGCAGGCATTTGTCCGGTTATGTTCTGGGTATTACTCTGACACTTGATAAACTCTATGGTTGACTCTATTGCCCAGAATGATCTGTTGTTGGATAACACAACGAATATTTGGAAGAAGGCCGAGGCCATTTACTCATGTCGGGGCAATGTTGCCCAGATTTTTCAGTTGCGATAAAAAATCTCTCTCCTTCGTCAGGGTGATCGCCCTCTGTCTATTTACTACATGAAGTTCACTCAGCTTTATCAAGAGTATGATCACTTTGACTCACTCACTCGTGTCTCCTGAAGATGAACTCCTTGTCCGAGCTCGTGAAGACAGGAACACAGTTTTTGAGTTTCTTCATGGTCTATATTGGGACTTTGATCAGATCAACGTTCAGATCCTTGGGGGCGCTCTCCTCTGCTTTCTCTTCCAGAGATTTTTGGTCTTGTTCAACAAGAATTTGATAGGCGGATGACATGGACCCCTGACACTGGGAAGGATCTGTCATGTCTGTTCAGTTTGGTAGTAAAGTTCCTCATGATTCCAGGCCCAAGTCCATCGACAAAGATCATTTGCACTGTGATTACTGCGGGAAGTCCCGTCATATTCGGGACACTTGTTTCTTCTCCATGGCTTTCCCATACCCCGTGGTGGTTCTGTACCACGTGAAGGTCGTGGTTACAGTCGCTCTCAAGGGCGCTCTACTCATCCTCGATCTGCCCACCTGTCTGATGCCTCCGAGGAGACCCCGCCTTTCACTGTCCAGTCTGCAACTCCGGCTCTGTTTGCCGATGAGATCCATACCTTCCACCGCTTGATGCAGGGGCAGTCTCTGGAGCCTTCTGCGTTTTCATCTTCGCATGCTCATCAGGGACTCTCAGGTGCTCATAATGCGTCTTCTCGTCCTTCTATCCACTGGATTATTGATTTTGGAGCAACGGATCATATGACCGGCTCTGCAACAGGTTGTGTCTTACCTTCTTTTTTCTGGTAGGGACAATGTGAGCATTGTGGATGATTCCTTATTTCCGATTGCTGGGAAATGAACCATCTACTGCTCCTCTCTCACTTTTTCTTATGTTCTTCATGTACCCAAATTTACTCGCAACCATCTCTCCATTAGTCATTTGACTAACTCTATGAACTGTTATGTGACATTCTTCCCCTCGTCTGGCATTTCTCAAGACCTGAAGACGAGAACGGTGATTAGCTTTGGTAGTCAGGTGGATGGGCTCTACGTGTTTGTATCTTTCACTCTTGTTTCTCCTCCTCAGGCTATTCATGTTGATCAGACGGTCACTTTGGAGTCCTGGTATTGTCGTCTTGAAAATCCTTCTATTATGTCTATGAAACATTTAATTCCTACTTTACCTTCTGTCTTAGTTGATAATTTTCATTGTGATGCTTGTGCACTTAGTAAACACCATCGTGCTTCTTTTCATCATGTTTCATCTTCTAGTTTTGCACCATTTCATATTATACATTGTAATGCTTGAAGGCCTTGGCTCGTTGTTTCAATTTCTGGTTGTCGTTGGTTTGTAATTTTTATTGGTTGTTTCTCCCGCACAACATGAGTTTACCTAATGAAGGCTAAAGATGAAGTTTTTTTCTTTATTTCAGCGGTTTCACAAAATGGTTTCTACGCAATTTGATACCTTTATAAAAATTCTTCGGACTGACAATGGTCGCGAGTACATTGATTCTCAATTTGAATACTATCTTGCCCATCATGACATTCTCCACTAAACATCTTGCGTTTACTCCACTGCTCAAAATAGGGTGACCAAACATAAGAATCATCATCTTTTGGAATTTGTCTGGTGTCTTCTTCTCCAAATGCACCTTTACAAGTATTATTGAAGGGATGTCGTTCTCACTATTGCATACCTTATTAATTGTATACTCTCATGTGTCCTAGGGTATAACACTCCCCTTCACACTCTTCGGGCATTTCCTACCAATATGCAACCTCGTATATTCAAATGTATTTGTTTTGTCTATATTCATCAAAAAAGTAAACTTGATCCTCGTGCTCACAAGTGTGTATTCATAGGTCATGCTCCTACTCAAAAGGGTTATAAATGTTTTGACCCGGTTCACAAGAAGGTTTTGGTAACAATGGACGCCAAGTTCCATGAATCCAAGAGCTATTATGAGCCCTCACTTCAGGGGGGACCTCTCTTATGTTGGAAGTGAGCTCTTTAACTCACACTGATTCTCTATCTACCACCCCATTACCCATTCCTCCATTGTATAATTCTCACTCGATTCCGTCTCATATTGCTCCTGTGCCAACTTTTGTTGCTCTTATGGTGAAACCCTTGCAGGACTACTCTCGTCATTCTAAGGGAACAGACACATGACCCCTATGAAAATCCTACAACCGACATTTGATACGTCGCCAGGGTCCATTACTCTACGGGAAGGTACATTACTCTACGGGAAGGTACCTCTACACAACACTTGTTATCTCAGCTTGTCTCTTATTCGTCTTTAACGGCTTCCAATAGAGCCTTTGTCTCTTCTTTGTTAGCAACTTTCATTCCTACATCGTGGCAGGATGCCCTTCTAATGACAAGTAAAAGGCGGTTATGCTTGAAGAAATGCATACCCTTGACAAAAATCACACATGAACCTGTTACAGTTGCCTAAAGGGGAGACTGTCGTAAGATGTAAGTGAGTGTTTTCTGTCAAACAGAACACCTTGGGTGTCGTGGAGAGATACAAGGCAATGTTGGTCACAAGATGGTACACTCAGACGACAGGAATTGATTGCCAGGAAACCTTTGTTATGGCCGCTAAGATGAATTCTATAAGTGTTCTCCTATCGTGTGTTGCCTGTAAGGGATGGAATCTCAGTCAACATGATGTAAAGAATATGTTCCTTCATTATAATCTGGAAGAAGAGGTATACAAGACTCTTAACTCCTGGCCTTTCTCCTAGAGGATCTGAATGTAAGGTATGCAAGATGAAGAAGGCATTATATAATATGAAACAATCTCCTAGAGCTTGGTTGGAAAGATTCCACAAGGCCATGACATGCTTCAGGTACATCCAGAGTAATGTGGATCATACCATTTTCATCAAAAACAATAAAGGCGAGTTAACAACTCTAATAGTTTTTATGGATGACATCATTATAACAGGAGATGATCAAGATGAGATTCAGGCACTGAAAGGGAGACTGACGAGAGAATTTGAAGTGAACAACTTGGGGAACCTCAAGTATTTTTTAGGTATTGAGGTTGCAAAGTCCAAATATGAGATTTTTATATCACAGAAAAAATATATACTTGACCTCCTTGAAGCCTCAGGAATGAGTGAGCGTAGACCGGCTGATACCCCAATTGAAGCTAACCACAGACTTGGAAGAGATATTGGTAAAACAATTGAATACATCCCCAACTTTTAGAGGCTAGTAAGAAATTTGATCTACTTGTCGATACTCGCCCAAATATGTCCTATGTTGTGGGAGTACTCAGTCAATATATACACTCCCCGAAGACCTGGATGTTGATATTGTTAATCGTATTCTCAGATACCTCAAGTCCTCACCTGGGAAGGGCATCCTTTTCTCACCAAATGATGAGCTGATTATTGAGGTTTACACTAATGTAGACTGGACTGGATCAATTGAGGATCCACGGTCCACGTCAGGATATTGCACTATGGTGGGTGGAAATTTTGTTACCTGGATGAGCAAAAGGCAATATGTGGTTGCCAGATCTAGTGCTGAGGCGGAGTTCATGGCTATGACACATGAGATCTGTGAAGGGCTATGGATTCTAACCATCTTAAAAAATCGTGGTCTTAAAAGAAGGGAGCCTATCAGACTGTACTGCGATAACAAGGCTGCCATCAGCATTGCTCACAACCCAGTGCAACAAGATCGTACAAAACACATTGAGATCGACAGACACTTCATTAAAGAAAATATTGACAGAGGCATTCTGGTTTCTCCGTTTGTGCACTATGAATAACAATTGGCAGACATCCTCACAAAGGGGTTATGTACATGTGTCTTTAGAAGGCTTGTTGGCAAGTTGGGCATGGTTGACATCACATGGCCAACCTGAGGGCGTGTGTGTGTCTGCCCATCTTTATGAGTCCCAGGTAATCCTTTAAATATACCTTATATGGATGAATAATAGATAACTCATTTCCATTCAACAAACACCATCAAAGAAAAGCAAAAATTGTCTACACAAGACCGATCAAAATAGATCATTCATGGTCTCCTGAAAGATGGCGGGCGCATTCATAAAGCCAAAAGGTATGTCGATGGACCCGTAATGACCGTTGTGCATGCAAAATGCTGCCTTTAGGATATCTTCCTCCCAAACGCAAATCTGGTGATAGCAAGTGCAGATCCAGCTTAAAAAGTAAGAGGCCTCGTAGGTCGTCAAATAGCTCTTGTATGACCGGCTATGAAGCACGGATACTTCCCCGAAGGTAGCGTACCCGTACCGCATACATATCCGGTACCGATACGTACCCGGTACTCGATGGATACACATATGTGGACACACTTGGACTTAACACATCATTCTGCATATTGTGATAGGAGCTTGTTTTTCTAGAGTAAACAAAAGTTGGTTCTATGCTAGGAAGCGTTGGTACTATCAATTAAGTTATGTATCCATACCGAGTATGTTTTTGGTACTAGTACATTTATATTACAAGTACGTGTATTGAATGTGTTGATACGATGCAAGTTATTTACAAAATGGCTAACTTGTCTCTAGACTAACCGGAGATTGAAGATGTTGATCTCCAACAATGAAGAAGAAAAAATAGATTGATGAGTAGACTTAAGTTTAATTTTATCTCTTTTGGTTAAACATATAAGATATTAAATTTTATAATATTTATGAATGCTTAATGTTTGAAAATTTCATGTTATGTTGCATTAATTTGTGAACTTGTACTTCAAGTTATGATTTATGTTTGATATTTCGATGTTTTGAGAACTATTTATTGCACTCGTGATATATATATATATATATATATATATATATATATATATATATATATATATATATATATATATATATATAATATATATATTTGTTATAACGTATCATGTCGTACCCGTATTCTTGGTTTTCAAATTTTGTCGTACCGGATACGTATCGTACCCGGTACTCGAACCCGTACCGGTGCTTCCTAGATGACCGGAATGAGATATTTGCCTGGGATAGTGACCTTGTTGAGCACATGGTAGTCCAAACAGAAATGTCGACTATCGTCTTTATGCGTATGTCTGTAACAATAAGGACGAACACATACGTACGACACACCCTCTTGTAAGGAGATGTGGTGATCCCCTAGACAAGGCATTGGAATATGGGTGGTATCGGCGAAGACGCCCGAAAACATGTCCAGAATAGCCTAAAGGGTCGGGGTGTGTTGGCGATCGTGGGCCTCCGGATCAACCATGTACCACAAATATGCGACCAAATCGTCGTCAACCATTTTTTGAAGAGACGAGAGTGAAATGAACTGACGCAAGAGAGAGTAGAGTCGCTCCCAAGTAATGGTGTTCCCTTTTGGATGAACCGCAATCATGCGAACTCAATTGACACTGACGCCATCCAGGGTGAGTAGTCATGCCACCCCCATGATAATATCCACACCACCAAGTGCAAACATGTAGAAGTCAACATGGAGGGGGTTGGGCTGGTTGTGAGAGTTAGCTCTTAGCAAAGGCCCCTAGTCGTCCGATGTCGACCATCCCCAAAACAGATAGAAAAGTGTGGAACTGGGGTCAATGACAACGCCAATCGATCCACTAGACACTGTGAAATGAAGTTGTGGCTCGCCACACTATCAATCATGTCGATTACTGGAATCCCTAGAAGTTTCACGATGAACTTCATCGTTTGTGGGCCAGAATCCCGTCGATGGTAAAGAGGAGAAGGTCAAGGCACTGCAAGGCTACAGGCGGAGGATCATCGACATCAGCATCAACCTCCAGGGCCTCAGAGTCAGTGAAGGTAACCTTGGGCTCCTCACTAATGAGGACCCAGAGGTCCTTCAGCGGGCATTCATGGGTCGGAGAATACAGCTGCTTGTAGTGGAAGCACAAGCCCCTTGTGTGAAGACTAAGGTCCTCCTGGTTGCACAGTCGGGGTGTGCTTAAGAGGACGTGGTGGTTCTCCTGGGCGAACGAGAAGGTCGTGGGCCTCCAATTGTGGTGGGCAATGCACTGCGGCAGGTCTGGGGACAAGACGAGGAAGGGCCACCGTGGGTAAGCAACGAGTATCCAGCGGCCAGACTTGAAATTCAACTTCAACCAAATGAGCGAGGAACATGGCCTCAACAATAGAAAGTGGGTTGTGGGTGCACATGAGGGAGCGGATATGCGCTGGTAAGTCATGCATGAAGAAACTAAGGTAGTGTTTGGGAGGAAGAAATAATACATGCATGGCTAACATAATAAATTCAACGATGTAGTCATCGAGGGACCCTGTCTGGTGGACACCACAAAGACACTCCACAGCGGAGCCCAAGTAATGGGCATCGTAAAGATGACTAAGTTCCCATTAAAGATTAGGCTAGGAGAGAGTGAGCTTGGACTGAAAAAACCAACGAACCCAATGGAGAATGGAACCCTCCATGCTGACCTTGTGAACCCAATGAGAGTTGTGCTGACCTTGTGCAGCTATGGGATTTGATAAACATCGAAAAACTGCTTCGCGCGGGTAAACCTATGGGGTTTGCATTGTTGAAGGAAAGGAAGTCGAATGAGCGTAGCGCGAAGGAAAACCCTCTGGAGGTGGAACGGGATCCCAGGGAATATCCAGATGTGCCCTGAGAAGCGATCGCGACTCAGCGTTGGAGGTCAATGAAGCACTCGGTCGGTCGGCCAGGAGTGCGTCGAACTTAGCATCAAACCGGACCATTATGGCTTGGAGCGAGGCGATGGACTCCTCATAAGAATCAAGATGGCGGGAAATGGCCGGATCCATAGGAGGCTAAGGCGCGAGCGTGTCGGAGGGCACCATAGATCGGAGTCGTGGGGGCATGTATGCGTGAAAAATGTAGGAATAAAGCAAGGACGGCCAACAGGCTCATCGAAAGTCACGGACGGATGAGAGCGGGGAGATCGGGGTCAGGAATCCACGGGCGAACTAGAAGGAGGCGGTGTTGCGGAAAGGGATTTGTCGACGCAAGGTGAGGTCTGCATAGATCGTTGGATTCGTAGTCGACGCGAGCAGGGAGAAACGGGCAGGATCGAATGCGGCGTAAGCGAGGCAGGTCAGACAACTTTGTATGCGGCGAAAGGCGCTGGGGAGACTTCGGGCAACGACAACCGTAGCTCGAAGCAAGGCAGGTCAGACAAACCTGTTAGATGCACTCTGAGAGAGGACTGGTTGCTGGTTATAGAGAGGAAAAGAGAGAAAGAAGGAAGGATCGAGAATAGCTCATTAGGGCTCTCAAGTTTCTTAATATTTCAAGATAAATAAAAATACATAGCCCCGTGGGTTTATAGAACACCCCCAGTCCAAATACAAAACAAGAAAAGATACATTCGATTCCAAGAAAAATTCGTGCGTCTTACTGACTTTCCGTCGGCGTGCCGCTAGTGAGCGTTGCGCGGCGCTGGTATGCCCGCCACACTAGAGGTCGCCCCTCTCCCTCATCCGCGTTTGTAACACCCAACCTACTTGGGAAATGTTTAGCTCAGAGAGGAGTTAAATTGAATTAAGCTAGAATAACAGGCAGCTACTAATCCTACAATTAATGGAATTAATCAAGTTCTTATTTAACAAATGAAACTTCTAAAGGGTTAGTAGCAAATTACCTATAATGGTGGAATAAATAAATTTATTTATTTTTACTTCATTTACTGATTATTAAATCAAAATGGCCTTCTACACAAAAGAAAGTAACCATAATTGTACTACTAAAGGAGATCAAGCTTTCTCTTTCCTGTGTTATTTCCTTTGATACTCTCATTACTAAAAGTTTTGGTGTCAGAATCTCAAATATATTATTGGGGAAAAACCATAGAGTATTATTCATTCATTTTTGATAGTGGCAAAAGATGATATGAGGTGACCTATTGATGCATAACGAATCTATAGGAGGTAGATAAACGGTGTCCTAACCCTACATGTCATGCAAATCCGACGGTGTGAATTCAAATGAGATAATAAATAATTAAATCTAACGCAAATATTTCAAAGCAAGGCAAAATAATTAACTTAAGTGAACAAGCTTTGGTTTTTCTCCGCATGGAGGGCCAAAGCAAGAGCGCGCGGGGAATCGGTCCTTCATGCAGTTAGAGATTTTTCAAAGAGCAAATATCATAATAAACTATAATCTCAAGTAAGCATCAAATAGCCAAACCATAACAATGTTTTACAACCAAATACAAATACAAAAACACGACACACGTATTAGGGCTGCTGTAAATAAAATAAATATGAATGTTGGATGGCTCAAAGAGGGATTCCGTGGTGGCTGAACTAGATCGGGTAGGGGGGGTCGGTGGAGGAGGGTAAGGGCCAAATCAGAGGAGGTGGCTGGATCTGGGCTGGAAAGCCAAGATCTGGGCAGATCTATTATAGGCCGTCTGTTGGGAGGTGGATCCATGTGTTTTGGAGAAGGTGGTGGCTGGAAATAGGGAGGGGGACTAGTGGCGGCCTGGATCTGGGAGGGGAGTGGGGTGGCAGCTGGTGGGGGGCTGGTTGGGAGGTGTTTGGAGGGGAGACAGCAGTTGGATAGCAAACAGAAGAGGGAATGGAGGAGGGGCGGCGCTGGACAGCAGGTTGGAGGTGTTTGGGCGGGTTCTGGAGGGGCTAGGGCTGGCGGCCTGTAGGGGAAAGACGCGGCTTGTGGGGTGAGGGGTGGCGGCCTGAGGTGGGGCGGCTGGAGGGAGTAATAGAGGGGGCGGTGGCTTAAGGAGGGTTGGCTGGATGAGGGGCCTGATGGTGGCCGGCGGCTGGACAGCAAAAAAAGGGCGGCTGTATGGGGTCCCGAAGATGGTCGGCAGCTGGACAGAGGAGGGAGGGAGATGTAGAAGGAGGGAAAAATCAAAAGATACAAACTTACTCAATGAGTCGTCATCAAGGGGGCTCCACGGAGTCGGTACTGTGGAGGGGATCACTGGAAATGAGGAAGAAGCCTCTCCAAATTTAAGCAATACCTAGAATGAGCATCCCTAACATCTATTTATAAGAAACTAAAATTAGGGCACCCGGAATCAATGACTACAATAGTTTCGGGGCCATAAATACATGAAATAATGTCCGAAAATAATAAAGCTATATATGAAAAAACATCGGAACATGGATCCGGACACATCCGCGGAGTTGGATCATCGATCCGGACACGCCATATATGGTAAGTCGTCAATCGGCCCAAACTCGTCTTCCGCTGCAGGTCCACGTCTCCGCTCCGCATCACTTATTAAGCTTATATGAATTAGGTACTTAATTAAAGGCATTCATCACATGATTAATACAAAAGATGAAATGAGGCGTGGTAGTTAAATTTATAATTCCGCTCCTAACTAATAATTGGTGTTTTAATGTTGAACATAAAAACAACAACACTCTAGCCTTTATCCCACTATAGTGGGATCGGTTATATAGATCCTTTGTCGCCATTGTGCTCTATCTTTTGTCATAATCTTACTAATGCCTAAGTACATCATGTCTGAAGTAAATCATATGCTAGGGTTATGATTAGTACCACAATACACTAATAGGTTGGTTGAATAATTAGCTAGCGAATTGTACGGTACTAGCTGATTAAACAAATCATTGGGTTAATAAGAATATAAGACACTGGCTACTTCATACACTAATTAAATTGCCAGGACAGAGATTATAATCTAACAGAACTCTAATCCCCTTCCAATGGTGCCATGCGTCTTTACCATAATAGAAGTTGTGTTTCGACCCGCTTTTATTTGGTTAGTCATCACTAAGGCCCTTAAAGCGAATATATTTTTAACTTTTTTGGAATAACTCTCGTGAGACGTGAAAGTGGAAGCGCATACCCTGAAAATGCTCGCAAACATAAAGAGAAGATGATATGAACATGACTTTGCGGGCTATCCATGTGTCTACTTACCTATGCAGCCTTGGTGACATTCCAGCCTATACAAGGGAGTGGAGGAGTCGTTTACATTATCTTGGATCATTTGTGTATTTAGGCTCTCATAGGAGAGAAAAGCTCTTAGGAGGATCCTGCCCTCAAGAGCAGGGTATCAAGCACACCTCAGTTCAACGATAGAGAATATCTATCATAAGACTTGAATAAAGGAATAACACCTGGGGCTAGAGGAAATGAAATGAAAACCAAAACAATTAATAAGTTGATAATGATTCCATCAATTTAAGTATTTAAAATGATTTTCACTTCTATTCACTCAATTTCCTCATCAAACACATCCACAATTTCAACTTAATTCATAACCAATGTCTAAAAAGTTATCCAGTTGGGTTTGATTTTGCTCGTAGAATTAATGAATTAGTTATAAACCTATATATACAGGGATCTCCCTTGCAAAATTATAGGTTGCTTCCCCCTATCTTTTGAAATTATAAAAACCTCCCCAGTAAGTTTACATTTCATAACATGCATGCATAAAAATACCTCCCTAGAGGGGGGGGGAGCTCCGTGAGGATACTCAAGTGCATACATATAATTTCAAAAGATTTATGTAATTTCAAAGCAAAATTAATTTCAAAAGATAGAGTGGTGCATCCTGTAATTATGCTATCTCTCAACGGAGGTGTGCGCGCGTGCCTGTGTGTGTGTGACGTGCGCGCGCGCGTGCCTGTGTGTGTGTGACGTGCGCGCGCGCGTGCCTGTGTGTGTGTGTGAAGAACATTACAACAAAAGCATAAATAAAAAGAATAATCAAGATGAAATAATCCAAGAAAACAACGTGGAACTAGAACAAGAAAGACTATCCAGAAGAAGAAAAGAAAGACTTAAATATGACACTTAAACAACGTGCAACTTAATAGGTCCAGGTTATAAATGTTACCCGATATTCACATCCAACATCTGATTAAATAGCATGCCAATAAAAGTCAATGAAGAGCAAACTCATAAAATAATGATCATATCAATAGAAAAATCCAAAACATAAAGGAGTGGACAATTGCATTCCTAAACATAAGAAAAACGAACATAAAAATATGACAACCTTATAATTGGTTCTGTTGGCCCTCGATGAGATTTTCTTGTTTGATCTCCAACCCATTCTCTCCTTTCTGCTACCCAAGTGACCAAAGCTACAGTTACACAAAACATTTTATTTTTGTACTTTAGGAATGACAGTGAGTAGCAAAGCAAATAAATGAAGGGTTATCTCAAAAGGAAAAAATGCAGTTACAAAAAAAATCTCTAACACAATTAGAGCTAATCAAATCAGTCATGTATAGAATAACATGTGAATCTGCATCAATATAAATAAAAAATTTAATAAATACAAAATATAGATACCACAACACTGATATCCATTTGATGATTAAGGTCCTGTTTGAATAAGCGTTCAAACATCGTTCGGTTCAGGTTAAATGCAACGCAACAAGCGGGGACGTTTGTTTTTCCGCCTTCCGCTTCGAACACAAGCGTTTTGATATCCTTTACTTATTCTGCCATTAGCAGCCCGTGACCACGACCTCCATTCCTCTGCGTTTCTGCTCGATCTCAACGAAAAGCTGTTCGATCTCGAAGGAATCCTATCAATGATGGCCAGCAGCAGGAGCTCGAAGACGGCCAGCTTCCTGTTTCTTCCTCCCTGCTCTCCATCGAAGGCAGACATCTTCCTGTTTCCCTGCACAACAATTCCTCCTCGACATCGCAAAACATGCCTCCCTGCTCGTCGATCATCCCCGAGCTCGTAGAAAGATTTCACTCGACGATCCTCCTCGATCTCACAGAAAAGCGCCCTTTCCCAACGATCTTGCACCATAACTCCCGCAGATCTGCAGTTTTTGGTAAGAATTCACAGCCTGGCACCATCAATTTCTAGCTTTACGGCTTTTGTGACTAGCTGTCATTTGGCTTCCATACTTAAGTGTGATTTTTAAAGAAAGGTTATTGTTTTAATTTATCCTGCAGTTATAATCACATATTCCTTATTGATTCTTTCTTAGAGAAGGAAAATAGTTCTTTCATGTTATTTGTGATTTCAGTGAAGCTGAAATTTTTTCTGTGTTTGTTTCCACTGTTTGTTCTGCAGCCTGTGTTTTATTTTATTTTTATGTTAATGAGAGATCCTTTTTACGACTCCATTTTTTTTCTCTTTTTATATCTACACATATCTATACTTTGGAATAATTTGCTAAATCTTCCCTATCAGTTGGTAAAATTGTATGAATTACATTGCATAACTCCTTCTGATTTCATAGCATGCATGGACAAAAAAAAATTCCATGACCTTACGTATGAGTTTCTGCAATAGTTCGATGTATGATTTTAGTTGAATGTGTGTGTAATCAAACGAGAGAAAAGTAAAATTTCATTCATCCTCAAAGGGGAAATAGGTATATATAGATACAAGAGGCACATATAGAATAACACGTCAATAATACATAACACGTCAATACTCCCCCTCAAGCTGGCACGAAAAGGTCAAGCAAGCCCAGCTTACCACATGTAGAGAGAAGTCTGGAAGGCCCAACCGCCTTGGTGAAGGCATTGGCAATCTGCTCTGCGGAGGGAACATAGAACGCTTCATGTGTCCCTGAACGGATGTGCTTCCTGAGAAAGTGAATATCAACCTCAATATGCTTAGTCCGCTCGTGCAGAACTGAGTCGGAGGCAAGCATGAGAGCGGACTAGTTGTCGCACACAAGAGTTGAAGAACCAGAGGGAGGAGAGCCAAGCTCGGTCAAGAGGGTACGCAGCCAAAGGAGCTCAGTAGTGTCGTGTGCCATAGCCCGGTACTCAGCCTCAGCAGACGAGCGGGAGACAACATTCTGCTTCTTGCTCTTCCAGGAAATAAGATTGCCACCATAGAAAGTGCACATCCCCGAGGTAGATCGTCGATCAGTAAGGGAACCAGCATAGTCAGAATCCGTGTAACAAGTGAGATCAAGGGCCAGAGATGAACGGTAGAAGAGCCCTAAGCCAGGAGAACCCTTCAAGCAGTGGAGGATTCGAAATGATGCATCTAGGTGAGAAGCCTGGGGAGCATGCATGAACTGACTGACCACACTCACAGCAAAGCTAATGTTAGGGCGAGTGTTGATCAAGTAGATAAGTCTGTCAACAAGACGCTGATATCTGCCCGATTCAGGGAGAGGATCGCTAGACTCGGCATGAAGGCGGTAATTCGGATCCATGGGTGTACACACAGGAGAGCACCCAAGAAGGCCAGTATCACTTAAGAGGTCAAGTGTATACTTGCGCCGAGACAAAGAGATCCTCTGCTGAGATCTGGAAACCTCAATCCCGAGAAAGTACTTCAGGTGCCCCAAATCTTTCACTTCAAATGTCTTCTGAAGAACCCCCTTGATCTGAAGTATCCCCGAGCTATCGTCACCGGTAAGAATGATATCATCCACATAGACAAGAATAATGACCCTACGTCCATCCACAGCAGTATGAACAAAGCATGTGTGATCGATATGACATCTGGTGAACCCACTCTGAAGCACAACAGTACCAAACCGCTCAAACCACACACGAGGAGACTGCTTCAACCCATACAAGGACTTCTGTAAAAGGCAAACACGGCCCAAATACTCCCCCTGAAGCTTGTAACCGGGGGGCGGATCCATATAAACTTCCTCAGCAAGGTCGTCATTGAGAAAGACATTTTTCACGTCCATCTGATGAAGAGGCCACCCATGGCAGGCAGCGAGAGAGACAAGCAGACGGACAGTAGATAGCTTGGCCAGCGGGGCAAAGGTCAAGCCGTAATCCCCAGGAGTCTGAGTGAAGCCCTTCACGACAAGACGGGTATTGTAGAGGTCAAGAGAACCATCGACATTATACTTGACAGTGTAAACCCAACGGCAGCCAACAGTTTTCCGACCTGCAGGAAGAGGGACCAAATGTCAGGTGCCCGCCTTTTGTAGTGCGGACATCTCATCCTCCATGGCCTCCACCCACTCAGGGTGCTGGAACGCCTCAGTCATCAAACTCGGAACTCTGATCTGGTCGGTAGCAGTCAGGAAAGCCCAGTAACCCTGAGAAAGACGTTGGTATGACACATAGCTTGTCATAGGATGGTCAGTAACACAAGAACGCCTACCCTTGCGAAGTGCAATGGGTAAGTCAGAGGAGGGAAGAATATCACCTGCCAGAGGATGTGGCACAAGGCGTAACCAGTGGATCCCGAAAAATGGGGTGGACATGTGAGGGCCCACGTGGGCCACGAGTGTATGTCTGCAACGGAAGAGAGTCGTGCAACGGAGCAAGGGCAACCAGAGTCGGCTATGGCGGAGCAGAAGGAGCAACAGGGACAGAGAAGGTACTATAGAAGGGGACATCCTCAAAGAACGTAACATCCAAGGAGTGAAAAGTCATGCGAGAAGAGGGGTCAAAACACTTATAGCCCTTGGAAGAGGAGGAATACCCCAAAAATAAGCACCAGATAGTTTTGTCATCAAGTTTTGTCTGAGTCGGACGACGGTCCTGGACAAAACACACACACCCAAACACCCGGAGAGGGACAGGAAACAGAGGGCGGTGGGGAGATAAAAGACTAAGGGGTATCTGACCTGCTAAAGGCTGACAAGGCTGACGGTTGACCAAGAAGGTCCCCGTAAGAAGGGCGGCACTCCAAAACAACTTGGGGACATGAGACCCACGAATAAGAGACCGGGTCACATTCAAGAGATGACGATTCTTGTGTTTCGCCACGCCGTTCTGTTCTGGTGTATAGGGATTAGGGACAGGAGAACTGATGAAGGGTTACTTGGGTAGCAAGGAAAGCAGTGAAAGAGGAAGAAGTATACTCCCCCCCATTATCGGAGTGAAGGACCCGAATACGAGAGGAAAACTGAGTCGTAATCATATTAGTAAAGTGGGTATATAAATCAAAGACATCAGATTTGACACACATAAGATAGACCCAACAGCAACGAGTAAAATCATCTATAAAAGTAACAAAATACCAAAAACCATCATAAGAAACAACCGGGGCAGGTTCCCAAACATCTGAATGAATAATATCAAGCGGTGCAGAACTACGAGAAACAGAAACAGGATAGGTAGTGCGTGTATGTTTACTAAGCTGACACACATCACACTGAAAAGAGTTCTCAAACGATACACTCGGAAAAAGCGACGACACGATCTGAGGACTCGCATTCCCCAGTCTAGCATGCCAAAGAGCAGGTGAAGTAGTAGCAGCAGCGATGGATGGGGGTGAGAGATAGGGCGAAGGAGGTGGAAGATCCAGCTGGTATAGCCCGTCGCGCTCAGGGTCGTAGCCAAAAGTTCTTCTCATGGCCAGGTCCTGAAAAACACAGCCAAAAGGAAAAAATGTCACCGAACAGTGCAACGAACGAGTCAATTGACTAACAGGAAGAAGATTTAAAGCAAGTTTGAGAACATGAAGAACTGAACCCAAGGAGAAGGAGGGAATCAGAGGAACTGTGCCCCGGTGAAGGATGGGGGTCACAGAGCCATCGGCAAGGCAAACCTGCCGATGGACGCTCGGAGACTCAAGAGAAGAGAACAAGCGTGTCTCACCAGTCATGTGATCAATAGCCCCAGAGCCAATCACCCAGAGAGAAGAGGACCCCTCTTGAGTGACATGAAAGGCCATCGGGGTACCTGACGCAGATGCTGAAGTAGATCAGAACGACGAGGAGGCAGGTAGCGGCTGAGCAGAAAGAGGCTGGTGTGGAGTCTGAAACGGAGAGTGCAGCTAAAGCTGAGACTGGAGCTGCTGCACTTGAGCCATAAGCTGACTCCAGTCGGCGGAAGGAGCCCCGGAAGAGGCACTGGAATCAGGGTGGCCCCCAAAGTCGGAAGAAGTAGCGGTTGCAACACGCGTGGCGGGGGACTGCTGGCGTAGGTGAGGAAAGAGCAGCCAGCAACGAGCCTTCTCATGACTAGTCCGGAGGCAGTGCTGACACTGAACAGAGGCAAATGGGTTGTCGCGGCCACCCCCGCGACCCTTAGAGGTAGAAGTACGCCCCCGCGCGCGCAAAAGAAGGATGACCTGAAGTCAGGGCCATTTGGTCTGGAATAGGAACAGAAGCTGAAACGGGCAAAACAGCAGTCAGGCGGGCACGACGCTCATGCTCCTCCACCATGGAATAAGTATTCAAGATATCCGGAAGAGGGTTCATGCTGACAATCTGAACCCTAATCTGCTCAAACTCGGGCCTCAAGTCCATCAGGAACTGATAGGTCTCCCGTTTCTCCTGCCGTCGCTTGGCAACAAGAAGATCCTCTGGATGTGGAAAAGCACTGGGCGGCTCAAGTCAGAAAGCTCCTGGAATCTCCCTGAGAGAAAGGTAAAGTACTCGTGCACAGAACGGTCCCCCTGACGAGCAGTAGAAATATCCTGGAAGACAGAATAAATCCGTGTATCAACGCGTGTTGACCATAGGTACGCGTCAAGGCAGCCCAAAGAGACGGCACTGAAACGAATCGCATGAACTGCTCGTAAATGCGGGGCTCCATGGAGCACTGAAGCCACCCGAGAATCTTGAAATTTTCTGTGCTCCATTGGCGGATAGCCTTTTCGTCGGAAGGCTTGGGAACACCATTAGGTTCAAGACAATCAAGCTTGTCATGTCTGGCAAGATGGACTCGCACGGAGTTGGACCAAGCGATAATGTTTTTTTTCATTGAGAAGGGCGGTAGTAATGCGCCGAGCAAATCCATCATTCGAACCAAAGAGGGAGGAATCCATGGGATGGGAAGAAGAGAAACCCTTAAACAGAAGAGGAAAAAACCATCCCAAAAAAAGGAAGGAAGACCGTAGATCATAGATATAGGTTATGAGAAGACAAGAAGTGAGGGAAGGGGCGGTAAACACCAACCAAATCGGCGGTGCAAGAAACAATCGAAGGGAAAAAAAGAAAGAGGAAGTCGGCTGTAGCAGAGGAGAACGGCGAGAATATGTCGGCAGAAGAAGCCGAGAACCCTAACTGAATCGCGGGAGAAGGCGGAGGTCGGGGTCAGGCGGACGACGGCAGTAGCAGGAGGACGGCGACAGCAACGGGAGGACGAAGCCCTCACATCGCGCGGAGAACGGCGTTGAACGATGCGAGAAGAAATCGCAGGCGAAGCAGGGTCGGGGTTAGGGCGAAGCGGGGTCGGGGTCATTTTTCGGCTTTGATACCAAATCAAACGAGAGAAAAGTAAAATTCCATTCATCCTCAAAGGGTAAATAAGTATATATAGATACAAGAGGCACATATAGAATAACACGTCAATAATACATAACACGTCAATATGTGTTATATATGTATATGGTTGTTTGTTTATGTGTGTCTTGTGTGTTTTATATGTATGTGATTGTGTGTTTATATGTATGTGTTTGTGTTTATATGTCCGTATATGTTGTGTGTTTATATGTCCGTATATGTTGTGTGTCAGACTCATGTGTGTTTGTGTGTGATTATATGCATTTGTGTTGAATGTATTATATGTATGTGTTCATGTGTGTGGTGTGTTATATGTGTGCATTTGTGTGTCTATATGTGCGTGTGTTGTGTGTGTTTATATGTATTTGTATTGTATGTGTTATATGTTTGTGTTTGTGTGCTGTGTTAATATGTCTGTGTGTTGTATGTGCTATATGTTTGTGTGTTGTATGTTTATATGTATGTGTTATATGCACGTGTTTGTGTGTGCTATATGTATGTGTTTATGTTATGTTATGTGTTTTTTATAGTGCTTACAATTTTTTACAATTTTATTTCATCTAGCGCACAATCCATGGGTAACATAGAGATGGCAGAGTTTCTGCAACTTGGGAGGTCGATGATGTTATGATATTTCGTAACCTATGCTTGAAAGAAATAAAGTTGTGTAATAGATCAACAACACACTTTAGTAAGGATGAATGAACCAACTTAAAAGCAAGGTAGCCGGGTGCACAAAGCATCCCAGTGCAGTGAGGGCCCGGGGAAGGGTCCCACCACAAGGGTAAAATGTATGCAAACCTTGCTGATGCGGAGCGGAAACGTGGACCTGCAGCGGAGGACGAGTTTGGGCTCGTTCGGGGCTGATTGGCGACTTACCATATATGGCGTGTCCGGATCGATGATCCGACTCCGCGGATGTGTCCGGATTCGCGTTGCGAATCAATTTCATACATAGTTTTGTATTTTTCGGTTATTATTTCAAGTAGTTTTGACCCCGAAACCAACGGCCAATCATAGTCGTTGCTGCCGGGTGCCCTATTTTCAGATTATTATATATACGATGTTTAGGGCTGTCGTCTTATTCATTGTTGTGTGAGTGGAGAGCTTCTTCCTTCATTCTGCTGATCTCCTCCGCGATGCCAACTTCATGGAACCCCTTAGTGACGACTCCTTGGGAAAGTTTTTGTATTTTTTGTTATCTTTCCCCACCATATCCCCCTCCATCTTGCTGCCCAGCCACCACCACTGTCCAGAAACTCCCATACAGCCCGCTCCTTCCCGAAAACAGGCCACCACCCCTGTTTCTCCACACACACAGCCAACAGAACTTCCATCAGAACCCCCTCCAACCGCACCTCCTTCAAACCGCCAGCCACCGCCCCTCAACCCCCTGGCCGCCTCCCCTTCACAGCAGGGCGTTGGCCTTTTTTTTTGCGCAGATCCGGCCAGCAGCTCCTCCCCTCCCTGTTACAGCCTTGCCACCACCTTCCGCACAACCCGCAACCCTCCCTTTTCACCGCCACCACCCCCAAACAGCCTGCTTGGCTGTTTTCAGCCCCAAACCAGTCAAGATCTGGGCATTCCATCCCAGATCCAACCACCCCGTCTCTCCCAAATTGTTGTCATCATCCCCCCTTCACGTGGAACCACCTCCTAGCGTCATTTCCCCTTCGGATCCCATCAAATCAGAGCATTCCAGTCCATGTCCAGCCTTCCCCTTACCCAATTTAGTCCATCCACCACCGGAATCCCTCCTTGAGCCCTCCAACATTCATATACATTTTATTACAGCAACCATAATATTCGTATTGTACTTTTGTATTGGTTTTGGGTTGTAACATATTGTTGTAGTATGGTTATTTGATTCTTGCTTGGGATTATATTTTATTATGTTATTTGCTGCTTGAAAAATCTTTAACTGCAGAAATAATGATTCGTCATGTGCTCGTGCTTTGGCCTTCCACGCAGAGGAAACCCTAAGTTTTCCTCGCCTAAAAGAATTATTTTGATCTTGCTTAAATTATCTCTTGTGATTCAATTATTTGTTATCTAATTTGGATTCACACAATCATATTTGCATGACATGTAGGGTTAGGTCCCCGTTTACCCGCCGCCTATAGAGTCGTCCTGCGTCACTTACCCTGAATTTTTGCAAGAGACTGCTTCTAGGACTCGAACTTGTTACCTCAAGGTCACACGGTAACACCTCAACTGGTGCGTCAAGGCTCCCCTTCGTGGATGAACCAACTTGACAAATAATTTTTTACACGCACAGGGAAGGTATATGATCAAACTCAAATGAAAAATAAATGAGATCAGTTGAAGAAAGAAAAGAAATTATGGTGAGAGATAAAGCGGGGTGAGACAGGCTTGGGATGAGATCCGATTAACAAAATTGTTGTTGCTTTAGATGAGTGGTGGAAACAACGATTGGAGGTGAATATGTTTTTGTTATTATTCACTTACTACTAGTGTAATAATTGTTCTAATAATCAAATATATATTCATGTTATGTTGTGTCAAATGCGGAGAAGTTTTGATACGCCGACATATCCCCAGAATTAGAAGAGAAATTAGAAATGATGTTCAACCAAGTAGTTGCGATTTGTGATCTAGCATGGGCACCCATTTCAAGAAATTTAGGCCTCGAATCAGTTCATGAATGTGATATGTCTGTTGATGCTAATGTGCAAGACATGGAAGAATTAACTACTTCACAAGCAAATAAGAAGAGGAAGGATAAGGGAAAAAGAAGAGAAGTGGAAGCAAAAAGGCAAGGAGTTCTACCATGGATAAGATAGCTGAAACATCACGTATCATTTGCCGTTGCATGACGGAGCCTCCGAAAATCCAAATATCTTCTGCCCTATTTATAATCCCAGAAGCAATCATAGAACTTGGGATAAATCCAACTATTATTGAAAAATTTGATTAATATGACTACTCAACCATGTTTCTTAAAGACAAGGCCAACACAGAAACTTTCATGAGCATTCCAGTGGATTTAAAAGTTAAATGGTTGATGACACAATATAAGAACAGTTCACAATAGTCTATTTTTTGTTTTGCCTGTCGAACTTTATTTTTGTTGAAATCTATGTAAGACTACATGTTTGCTATTTGTGATGTGCGTCGGACTTTATATTTACTGTTTGTGACATGTTTGTGGAACTATTATATGTGCTTGTTAGTTTCTACAATTGTTCCAATATTATCTATTTATGTTGAGGTGTCTATGCTCGTATGAAATCTTTTGCAATATTATTCACTGTTGAAATATTAATGTTAACCTTTATGCTTGTTACTGAGTTAAGATATCATCATCAGATAACATAGATAGTTCTAGTGAGAAGACTCGGTAGAGAATATCTTATTGGATCAATCATAATACAGCTATTTGTGGTCAACAATATCTAACATCAGTCGGGTGTCAGTTGCACAAGGCTAGTTCATCATCATCTAGAAGTAATATTTGCATGACATTGCAAAGTTTCTGTAGTATGCATGTTTTCAAATTGTTCGGGCTGATGTATGTATATTTTTCTAAAACTGAAGCAATGAGAAAAAACTTTAAAAAAATTGTCTTGTGATTCATGAATTTTTTAAGCAGTTTCTTTTAACATAAACATCACACATATGTTTTGCCAAACAACTCAAAAAAATTCTTTGTTCTAAACAACTCTGCAAACAGAGATCATCCAAACAGATCTATATTTGCAACAATCAATTTCCTTCAACTCCATTTGCAACCCTCCATTTACTATAACTCCTTTCACAAGTGCTACCACTCTCCCAAACAAACCCTAAATCTCTCTTAAAATGTTAGTTGAACTACATGTGACCTTAATGAATGTGAAATCCCTAAATTGCATAAACAAAGTTGGAATACATACCTTGCTTATGGAATTGCTTTGGGATTTATAAAGAGCAAAGTATTCTATAGTCTTAAATTCTGATGAGTCATTTTTAGTTCTTTTGGACCATTAGTAAAGTGATATGTTCAGATGCTGTTGCTATTGTTTCACTCCACTTGGGTTAAAAAATATAATTGAATAAAGATACAAGGCAAAGAGCAGAGTAGAATGGACATCTAGAACCAAGAAGATTTGATCACAGACAAACACACTATCTGAAAAAAAAAACATAAGCGCGATGAATTACAGTTTGTTAAAAAAACATTCAAAAATCTAAATACAAGAGGTTCAAAAGCTTAATGCCGCACCTATGTTTAGATAGAATTATCTATAAGTTGGCCATACCATGATTGACAAATGAACCATTGAATGCATTTTCTGTTTCTGACTTGTCCGCATCATTAGAAGGTGGGCATGGGATAAGGTGTGTTTCAAGGGAATTGGATATGCTAACATTACTTTCCATAGTCTCAGGACTTGCTGAACATTTCCTTCTCTTATGTGTTAGTATTCGGTTTATGCTCTTCGTTTTGGGTGTCTTTAATGACCTACTAGGTAATGAATGAGATTTGGAAAGACCTCCAAGGCAAGAACTGCTCTGTACACAAAAAAGAAAAAATTTGAAGAAGTGCATGAAAAAAAAGAATTGTTGAATTGAACAGTAGTTACATCATTGAACATGTAATAGAAGCATAGTTTTTCTATTCGGTAAGCTATCTAAATTCCTTATAAAATAATTAGAAAACTAAAAGAAACATCAAATTCCAAGCAGTTAGGACCTACCCCATAAATTATGAGAACATGTCCCCAGTAAGTCTATGGATCAGCAATGACCAAATGCCCACCAATTAGAATGTGGCCTTGCTTTTTTACTCCCAATCTGTGAATTAATAGAAACTTCAAGTTTTATCAGAGTAATAGTCAAGAAACCAAACTATGACAGACTGTATTATGATTGAGTTAAAGGGTGAACAGTAAATACACTAATCACCAACAACCAAATAAAATAGGGAAAGAATGAAGGATGTAGTACAAAATAAGCAATAAAAAATCTGCACATTAACAAATAAGTTTCCGTTATAGTTGCAATTGGGAAAAATGCAATAGGTTTATCCCAAGAAGGATTCTATAAAAGAAAGTTCTTATGCTAGTAGCGCTATGGCCGAGGTAACCCGTTTTAAAAACGTATTTAAAAATATATGATTATTTAGATAAAAAAAAGTCCGCTCTTTAATAATATCCACATGGTTGTAGATTTTGCAATCCAAGAAATACGATAGATCCATTTTTGTAATTTGGTACTCGACAAATAGTTGAAATCTCGGTTCCCCACTCGGATACAAAAAGAACAAGTAAATCCACTGGCAATATCAACAAATAAATAATGAGTAAGGTGTCCTAGAATATTTATGAAATTGGAAGACTGGCCAAATTCTTTAGAAAATTTGTTAATGAAGAAAATCAATATTTATGAAGTAAGAGGAACTTCATGAGAGCCTCCACACAGAACTTTAAGCTCTTTCAAGATATTGATGTCCTTGATGCTAGTGCAAAAACAATCGTTCTTGAGGAGAAGCGATCTTTATATATTGACGAAACTCTTTCTTTCAAAAAGAAGAAGATTTGAAGTTCGGAGACAGATGTGGTCAATATTTCTTATATCTGTCACAAGAAAATACTGCATTGATTTATTAAATACAATAGAGACTAAGAGCCCACATATAATGCGGGATTAAAGGAAGAAAATACGGAATAGTAAACCTAGCTTAAAATCTAACACTTCTCCTCAGGTCGAAAAATATTACATTAATCAAGTCAAGCTTGTTACATATATTAAATAAAACAGTAGAAAGGGGCATAGTAAACATATTTGCAAGCTTCAAATTTGAGGTGACAAATGGAGTGTGCATATTCGTCTGTTAAGAACCTCTTCATGGATGAAATGTCACCGAACCTCTATATTTCTGGTCCTTTCATGAAGGACAGAATTTATAGCTCTATATGATTACATTGATTAGCAGTCTGGTTATCAAAATACATGGATAAAGGAGTAATATAGACTTCTCCTAGGTCTTTTAATAGAGTCGTAAGCAACTTGAGTTCACAGTTTCACACGCAACTTGTGATGCAGCACGAGTCTACAGGTGACAGAGGACCAATGCCCAAACCCTAGAAGCAAAACAAACGATAACACGATGAATGCAATGAATCTACAATGACCTTAACATGAAATCTTGAACACTCTAGAATGACCTGCAAACATACACGCACTCCAATCAAATGTAAACTTAATGCGCGCGCAAATGATCTAGTCCAACTGTAATTTAACCACAAGCAGTTAATTAAGATAAAGATTTCAAATAGTCGCACAATTGTTCACAAAATTAATTTAGAAATAACAAGTTAAAATTCAAAACTAATTGAGGCGCAACTAATTTAAGCACACAACGAATATGACCGGCAAATCACGAGATATCATAATATTAAAATGCAAATATAAGGTAGAATCCAACAAAACATGTGTCCGAATACACAAGAATAGAAAACAATAATTCCCAATAACAACTTACATGTGCAGGCGGCGGAGGGGTGGAGAACGAAGGTGGTCCACTCGCTGGAGGCTCCGTCTGGAGTGATTGATGGTTGGGAAACAGCGGGAAGGGGCTTGGGAAGGATTAGGGGCTAACTTGGGTAGAATATGGGTGAGGGACCGGGTAGGAGAAGTGGTGGGGTGCAACGTGCATGAGGGAAGGGGGAGGGCAATGGTTTTGACAGTGATTTGGGAGGAGGGGCTGGCTGTCGGCTGCCGCGTGGGTTCTAATAAAGATAGATCCTGATCGGAAGTGGGGGAAAGTGTTCAGGTGATGGCTAGGGGAGAAGTAGGGGGCGGCCTTGGGGAAGGAAGGGGAAGAGGGTAGATAGATGGTGAAGGGCAGGGAGAATGGAGAACGACGGGGAAACGCAATCCGGCGGAGTGGGGATTCGACAAGTAGGACCGACAGGATGTACGGCTACGGAATTTGATTATGGCTGAGTGGCGAAGGCTGAGGGAGGCGGTAGGGGTCGGGAAGAGGGCTTAACGGGAATATGATGCGGCACAGGCATCACGTTTGTCCGCCACCCCGGAATCCCACCAGGGGGCCCACCATGATGACTTTATCAGGGCCGCGGCCCATACACCCCAACCCATCCCCGGCCCCACAATAGGGCCGATAGGTTGTTGAGGCCAGGGCTAGATCCCCCGACCTCCTTGATAAAGAACTCTCATGTGACAACATGGTGGGCCCCCTTGTAGGACTCCAGGGTGGCAGGCGGGTGTGACGTCTGCCCTGCATCACTAGTACTCTAGTAGAATGAAAGAAAGAAAGAGCCGACACAAAATGGTGTCATAAAAAGCACCTTTTTACTAATCCTATCAAGGAGAGAAGGGGATGAAGCTCAATCAAAGAAGGAATGAATTAGCTTATGTAACACTTTTGGAATGAATTAACTTACGTAACACTTTTGAGAAAAAAGAGACATAAAAGGAGATCCCTTGTCAAGAAAATTCAACAAGGTTCAGGAGTTTCTCAAAGAGCACGTGAGATTATTTGGCTTCAATCCATGATCCTACAGATAGTTATCGTTCTCTTCTTATATGTCTATGCATTCATCTGCTTCTGAGCTTGGTTTAAACCATCTTTAAGATTTTTGATAGTTCTCGTTTTGACTTGCGAGCTCCTGCCAGCAGCTTCCACCACAGTCGTGTACGTAATGCATGATAAATGCAATGGGAAAAACTGCCCGTAGACCAACTCATATGGGCTCGTTTGGATGGCTCTATCATAGGTGGTATTATGCCACCATTCAACTAGAGGCAACCAATAACCACAATTTTTTGTTCTGTCAATGGCATGCACCTCAAGTAGTTCTCTAAGCACCTATTCATCTCTGCTGAAGTAAAGGTTTTAGATACTCAAAAATTCCCCATGAATGGCCCAATTGATGATTTATATGACAATAAATTTAGGCGTCCCTATGTTCCAGATGACATCGTGCTGGATAGAAACAAGGTCCAACGCAAGGTTGATGATGGACTGGTTCACCAACACTAGTCACAAGGTCATTTGCTAAAACGGGTAAAGAAATGGAGACCGGCAAGTAGGAGGCGAACAAGGATCCACGAACAGCGGCAGTAGTCCGCCCGGGAAAGAGGAGAAGTCGGGGAGAAGTGGAAATCACGGAAGAGAGCGGTTAGAGAAGATTGAAACCACGGAAAAGAGCGGCTAGAGATGTGGACACCACGGAAGAGAGAGACTAGAAGAGAAGGAAGGCGATCAAAAAAAAATTGTAACCGCAGGAAGGATCCTTTTGGCTCTGATACCATGTAGAAAGAAGTGGAAGAATAAGTAGAAATTTTATTACTCCAAAAATTACTTTACAACTTGAGAGTGTACACATATATATAGGAAGAGAGAGAGGAGAAGAATCTCAATACAAGATGTGGGACTAAACTTTCTAGCTAAGTGACTAAATGGGTCTTCACTAATAGGCCTTTACATATCTCTTTCAACAAAATGTTAGGAAACAAGCACATTAAACATACTGATATAAATTTTCTACTTCTAACAAAAGGTTTAAGCATTTGTTTATACAATCAAATAAAAGATAGTCAACAATAGGGTCATGATCCTCCAAGTGGATACCACTAACAAGGGTAGTGTTACCAAAAGCCGGGGAGACAACCACCAAGCTATCAACACTAGGCTCGAGGCTCTTTGTCACGACATGACTCAAGTGGGGGTTGGCCAACAAGGTGTCAGAATAGGGGTTTGTAACCAAGGAGGTAATGAGGCCAGCATAAGGTATAGAAGATGGATAGACCATCACAATGTCACTGGATCGCTCGACCTCGCTTGCTAGACATGCTAATGGTGCCTTATAACTGTAAATCGCATGGGCACGAAGGCTCGCCAAGAGAAGTACCAAAATCAAATGGCAAATCGCTCATGTCTATAGGAGTACTACACGCTCCGATGGTTTGACCTAAATCCTGATGTGTCGCCCTATAGGTTTCCCCGAATGCAGATTTCAAGCGGTCCATTTGAGCATGTACGCGATCAAATTGATCAAAAACCAATCGCTGAAATTCAGCTTCAGGTATCTCTACTGGTGGGGCACCAGGGCGATCCAAACGCGTGAAGTTATCCTCATAGTGGTGCCCTCTATAGGGATCCGGATAGTCATCAAAATGCTCATCCCTAAGAGACTCACAATGTGTCAGATGGTGAATGTGATCGTTACGAGCGTGTGGCGATGGACAAGCGTGAAGATACTCAAAAGGGGCTCTACGAAGATACTCAACTCTACCAACATCAAGTCGTGGCGTGGTGTACTGACGATAACGTGAGGTTCGAGAATCATAACGATCGTCTTTAGCAAACTGTGGCGAACGGTCGACACGATACTTAGAATGAGCGGAATGCGAATAAGGATGATCCTTGTAATAATATGTCATGAGATACTACATATAGACTCCACTACTGCGAAATTAAATGCGGCGCTAACGAACCTAACTCTGATACTAATTGATGCATCATGTGTCTATAGATGGCGGACAACACAAATGCCCTAACTCAAGTGCAATGCAAACGACTACTTAACACATGCGAATGAGAATATGATGGTGCAAACAGTCCGAATCCAGATCCAAACAACAGTAATTATAATTTAACAAAGCTTTAAGGACAACTTGCACAATTGCAAACAAGAATTGACGATTGAAGAACAACTATAAATAGTCAACGAGATGAGGCGTAATTCCGTTCAAGTGCGCCGAATGCGCTCTACAAATTACACCACGGATAAAGATAATGGCAAGCTTATGAAAATTAATCCCAAAACAATAGTTCATTACCGAAGCAAACACCGCATAAAATAAACAACATCCATTCCTAGAATTGCTCATGCGTGTGGCGGCTTGATTAGGGTTGGAGGATGACGCCGGGGTAGATGACCTTGGTATGCGAGTGGCTCCACGAGAGGTTGGAGGGAGTGGTGGGGGCTGATTAGGTGGTCGGGTAAGGGGTCTGAATGGGGTTTTATACAGAACTAGGTAGGGAGAGAGTGTTGGGGAGTCGGTGGGGTTTGGGAGGGATGTCAGAGTAGGGGAGGAGTATGCTTGGCGGTGGAGGCCCGGATGTCGGCTCTCGGGTAGGGAATCTGGAACCGGGAAGTCAGCAGGCTGTTGGGGGGAGGGGGTTGACGGGATTGGCGGTGTGCCTGGGTTGCGGGTGGGGGGACTGGAGAAGGGGCCGACTTATGGAGGGCCGCCGGAATCTGCTGGAAGGGTAGATGGGGCGGAAGTATACTGCTGGAGACTGGCCGGGTGCTGGGATGGCTGATGGGCTTGGGAAAAGGAGGCGGGTAGGCAAGCGGACAACGACACAGGAGGAGGGGAAGGCCAGATGGGCTGGGAGCTTATCGGAAAGGGCGGAACACGTGCACAGGAGAGCGGAGCTCGGAGTCCACCGAGGGTGACCAGCTGGTTGCAATAGGGTAACCTTTGATCCTCAATACAAGCCGCACAAGAGAATATTTATAGAGGGGAAAGGAAAAACAGATTAGGGCACACGATCGAACGGCTATTAATGTTTGGGCCGATCGGGGATTAAATACAACATGAAAAATAAAATGTAATATATGAATCTGACTCGGAACGATCATCCGGGCGCATCCGCAGACTCGGATCGCCCAAATGAGTCACTGATCACCGCCTCCTGCGGGAATATTGTGTGGCACAGGCGTCACACTTGTCCGCCACCCTGGAGTCCCACTAGGGGGCCCACCATGGCGGCTTTATCAGAGCTACGTCCCGTACACCCCAACTCATCCCCGGCCCCACAACAGGGCTGATAGGTTGTTGAGGCCGGGGTTAGATCTCCCGACCTTCTTGATAAAGAACTCTCATGCGACACCATGGTGGGCCCCATTGTGGGACTCCAGGGTGGCAGACTGGTGTGACGTCCGTCCTGCATCACTAGTACTCTAGTAGAATGAAAGAAAGAAAGAGCCGACACAAAATGGTGTCATAAAAAGCACCTTTTGGAAGAAGCTCAATCAGAGAATGGATGAATTAACTTATGTAACACTTTTGAGAAAAAAAGAGACATAAAAGGAGATCCCTAGTCAAGAAAATTCAACAAGGTTCAGGAGTTTCTCAAAGAGCGCGTGAGATTATTTGGCTTCAATCCATGATCCTACAGATAGTTACCGTTCTCTTCTTATATGTTGATGCATTCATCTGCTTCTGAGCTTGGTTTAAACCATCTTTAAGATTTTTGATAGTTCTCACTTTGGCTTGCGAGCTCCTGTCAACAGCTTCCACCACACGAGGCAACCAATATGGGCTCGTTTGGATGGCTCTATCATAGGTGGTATTATACCACCATTCAACTAGTGGCAACCAATAACCACAATTTTTTTGTTCTGTCAATGGCATGCACCTTGAGTAGTTCTCTAAGCACCTATTCATCTCTGTTGAAGTAAAGGTTTAGCTACTCAAAAATTCCCCATGAATGGTCCAATTGATGATTTATATGACGATAAATTTAGGTGTCCCTATGTTCAAGATGACATCGTGTTGGATAGAAACAAGTTTCAACGCAAGGTTGATGATGGACTGGTTCACCAACACTAGATCACAAGGTCATTTCCTAAAGTTTGGCTAAACTAAATACATTTTGCAATGTCTGTGGCCTAAGCATTTGTGTTGGACATTTGATCTCTTCTTGTAATTCTATAAGAAACATACTATAGCAAACTTGTTGAACCACAATTTGTTTGTGGAGATGATTGAACAAAACTTTACTTCAGAACATAGGCAGAGAGGATTATAGAGAACCCATCACTAACTCCGAAACCCTGAAGTTCCTTCTCACAATCTCCTCTCTTTAGTTCTCATTTTCCATGAAAGTTTCCACCCTTTTGTCGTCGGAGGAGCATACGGAGGCAGAGATGATGGTGGAAAAAGATATTATGGAGCAAGAACCACGGTTTCCTAAGCGGGGTGTGTTCGGAGAGAGAGAATTACCACAATCTCATACAAGACAATGAAATAGACTTATTGGATTCCTTCATTCCATACAACTCATGCCTTTAAATACGCTTACATGATAATAATGACAACAATAGCTCCTAACAACTAACACCGTCATAATGACTCATAACTCTTAATAATTAATACTCTAATAAAGACTCATCATATTTTAAAGAACATGCACTGGACTCGATATAAATAAAACATGACATTAATAAAATAACTCATATGGTCACATAGAGTGCCTAGACTATGCCCATAACCGGGTGCACCCTGCGATCAAGGGTCATGAATGAGGAATCATCATGATGACGACTATATCAAGTATACAAGGCCCATCCAAGTGGTACACGTGTAGCAATTCTTTGAACTAGGAAGTCTAATGTGCTGAGCGTGGTGTGTTGACATTGAGTCCGCATAGGGAACTCATTAAACCAAATAATACCCTTCTGAGATATGCCATACTATGTTCAACAGGGCATCAAATTCATTTAAGTCTCATTGAATTGTGCCTATGTTTAGTTTTTTTAAATCACTCATGGGGTTGCCGCCCCAACTCGATCCAAGCAATTGATACATTAGATGTGTGTACTCCCACAATGGAGGCCTCAATAATAATTTCAAGTTGTAGTGATGTCAGGGCTTTGTCTTTCAAATGAATGGCAGCAATCTTATCTTTCAAATGCTTGGGGGTGGGGGGTGGGGGGGTGTGGGGGGGGGGGGGGGGGGGGGGGCGGTATCGATATAAAAAAATGCTCAACTCGATAGATCGACTCATTGATTCCTCCCGCTCAAATGGAAGTAAGTCCACCCCACAAAACTAGTGAGTAACTGATATTCATTGTGTGTATTCACTCAATATTTTGATGGGCTTGTTGCAGGATCCTCATTCAATATAGGTTGCTCTTCTTCTCGTTGTGCTACGATCACATTGTGTAACTCATCAATGCGTGTAATTGTTGATGATTCATAGCTTGCATTAATTGCTTCAATTGATATACGTCTAGACGTGGATCATGACTACATGTATTCTCAACAATCATCGTGGTTTCCAACGGTGACAATAAGATTCGCCTTGTTCGGATACCACGGCTGCAACTCCTTCATGATTGTAGGAATTGTAATTCCCTCTAAGATCAATTGGATCAATATGAACGAAGGAAGGCCAGCATCTCTGCCTGGACTACGGATTACCCACACAAAGAAACGAGAAAGGAAAAAAGAAGAAAAAAAATGCACTCACAACTTCAAAAAGATATCTGATACATGCTCCTCCCATCTATTTATAGAGTTTCATCTCTTATATTACTGCCTTATTACAATACAATACTACTGTCTTATACTCTTATTACTTGTTTCCCCTTGCAGCATTCCATAGCAACATCCTCGTCTTCTCCTTCTCGATAGGTGTATCATACTTAAACAACATCTTCACGAAATAACATTGCTGAGCATCAATCTCTTCAAAATGACTACTCAGAAAATGCATTTCTAACAGATAGGCACAACATAGATGCAACCCATCTCTTTCAAGAATCATGTTATACTGTATAAGCAATAAGATATAAAGCCAAAACAATGCGACAAAAGCAACATCAGACTACATCAAGCAACGGACTGGACCAACAAGAGAGTGAGAGAGCGGGACGTGGGGAACTAAACCCTAAACGAACAGAAATAGCACTGGCTTGTGCTAGCCCTAATCAATAAAGCAGTTAAAGCCCGCTCAAATCCAACCGCCCAGGGAAACACGAACTCCCCAGAAGAACTGTGAAGTGAAAACTCCGCCGTCAGCGTTCCAGAAGAGCACAAACTTATCAAGCGCCATGCGAGATAGAGACAGAGAGAGATAAGGAGAAACGGAGCGAAGCATACCGTCGCTGCTTGAACTTCGCCGAGGAGATGATTAATGGAGAGGAAAAGGGGATTTGATGAATTCGATCTATGGGTCGGCGATTGCGTCGTCGAAGTCCTTATCAAGACTGGATTCTTCAAGGGCAGCCAGAACTGGACCACGCCGCCGCCGCCCACTGGAATTTGGGTGGAATTGAAGGTAAGATTAGCGATTTCTCTGGAGATCTGGCGATGTCATCGTTTTCATGACTTTCTGAGTGCCGCCGGCAGATCGGAGCCGTTGGTTGGGAGTGACACGGTGGCGGTTTGGTGGATACGAGAACGTGGCGTGGCCACATTAGTTGGTAGAGTGGATTTGATCGAGCGTAACGCCGGCCCGACCAATGGAAGTGGCCGATGGAGGCACGTGGGGGGTGAGATATTAATATTAAAGAGAGTCACAGCTATTTGCCAAACGAAGCATAAATCTTAGAGCAAATTTTATGTGCCCTTAACATTCATGGAATTGCAGATGCATCCTGGGCGCTATGCTGCATATATGCTTCATGCACAGAAAATTTGTTCTATATCTTATCGCTTGCTTTTGGGTGTTTTTTTTGCTTTGATTTGAAAAAAAAATGACACTTTCATTGAATGTAAGTTTGGCATGAAATGATGAAAACGATTATGACCACCACCAAGAAGAGAAAATTAGTTATTTTTTTTGGAATGATACTCAAATCAATTTTTGAATAAAAATAATTATGCAAGTCATCAAATTTGGAATGACTGATAACTATCTCTGACTTTCATCATATAACATCTAAAATATTTCAGTGTACTTACTCTAGATGTTTGAATGTAAGCAGATATTGGTTCTAAAATTTAAAACATAAGATAGATATTAAGTGTAACATTCCTCGGACTTCTAGACCCCTAGGATGATTTTGTCATGACTGGGTCATGACAAAACCCTAGGAATACCAAAAGGTTGGGGTGAACTTGGGAATTAGAGTGTGAATCACATTGGGCTGCAAATAGTGAGTTGCAATTATCATGACAATCAGCCTCATGTAGAACCTGTCAAATTCGACGAATGGAGAAAATTCGTCGAACTGGGCTCGATGCGTTGAGTGCGTTGAGTGCACTCAACGCCAAGGCCTGATTGGCGTTGAGTGCACTCAACGCCATTTTACTTAGGAAGATTCTGGCTCGGGGCATTGAGTGCGTTAAGCGTACTCAATGTCATAGACTGCTTGGTGTTGAATGAGTTGAGCTCACTCAACGCCATTATACTTAGAAGGTTTTCTAGCTCGAGGCATTGAGTGCGTTAAGCGCACTCAACGCCATAGACTGTTTGGCGTTGAGTGAGTTGAGCTCACTCAACGCCATTTTTCTTAGAAAGATTTCTGGCCGATTTAGGCGTTGAGTGTGGTGTCTTGACTATACTCCATGGACTGATTGGCGTTAAGTGAGTTGAGCTCACTCAACGCCATTTTATTTAGAAATTAAAGCCTAGTCGGTTTTATCGAACTCAGCCAGCTATTCGTCGAACCAGAGAGAATTCGTCGAGCTCAGTAAGAGTTCGTCGAATGGAGAAGAATTCGTCGAGCTCAACAAGAATTCGTCGAACGGAGTGGGTTAGTCGAATGGAGTTCGACGAACGGAGCAAGGTTACTGAACAAGGTTCAGCCTTCGTCGAACGGGGCATGTTCGTCGAACGGAGTTCGACAAATATAGCAAATTCATCGAGCGGAGTTCGATGAATGGAATAAATTAATCGAACGGAGTTCGACAAATGGGGGAAATTCATCGAACAAAGTTCGACGAATAGAATAAATTCGTCGAACGAAGCCTCTAGAATTGGTGATTTGGAGGAGAGAGAAGCTAGAGTTTAATGGTCATTATGGCCATGGAGGCTCCATAACCCCCACTTTTATGGGTTTTTATTCCTCTGAGGGAGAGGAGAATTTTTTCTGGAGGAGGTCGGCCATTAATTTGGTTCAGCCCCCTTAATTTAGTTGAAACCGAAGGAATGGATTTAATGACTATTAATGAAATTTAATGACATTGAGGAGTTACAAGTCTCATCTCCTAAATTCCTTCTTTAAAGACCTTCACCAGAGCAAGGGCAAGCATTTCCCCTGATTCCTTTTCAATTCCATTGAGGTTGGTGTAGAAGTTGCAGAGGAGCCAAAGTTCGGTGGCTGGAAATGATGAGGAGGCAGAGTGCACGTCTTCAGGCCGCAAATCAGGTCCTCCTCTACTCCTTCATGAGTTAGATCTTAGGAGTCTTTAGGGATAAGAATCAGGCTCAATTGAGCCCGATCGGATGGAGCTTTTCACCGATTATTCCATGAAAAATGAGCTTGCGGGTTCGCCGGAAACAGCCCCTCCGGCGGCCGTGCCGCCGCCCGACGATAGCCCCCACCTCAATGAAGGTGGTGGCGGTGGTGGTCGGCCAGGGAGGTGGCCGGGTGGCCGGCAAATGGGCTTAGAATATGCTCCAAGTTGGGTTAATCTCAGCCTTTGGCTGGAGGAAGAAGAAAACCAGGAGCCACTCAATTTGCTTTAAGATCTGTGCTAGATCTAGAATATTAAATTTCATATTATGTATTTTTCTGTCACATAATATCAGCTGTCTTGGAATTTAAATTAAAAATATCTAGAGGCCTATTCAGAAAAATTGGTCTACATGAAAGTTGTAGCTCTATGAGTCTAGTTTAATTTAAAATTTATTTGAACCAATTTGGAGTTCAGATCAGACCACAACACTCATTTTGGTGAGGTCTATACTTAGGATAGGTCAAAGATTGGTGCCCCCATCTATCCAACCATCCAAATGACTTGAAATTTTGGATGTGGGTCACTCTTGCCTATACCTAAAACATATCCAAAAATGGGAATTTTTAGAAAAATATTTTCCTAAAGTTTTTGTAGAAATTTAATAATCTATGTATGAATTATTTAAATAGTCTAATGAACTCCAAACCCTACCAAATTTTGGTGAGTGATTCTTTGGGTCAATATATGACTCTGTATAAAATTTCACTTTATTTGGAGATGATTTGGATTGGAATTTGGTAAGCCCTAGCCTAGGCCCAAAAAGGGTTAATTAGGTTAAATTGACCCTTGTGCTGTTGAGTGACCAAATCACCTCAACAGAGGTTGAAACTTGGGTCACTGATTTTTTATGACATTAAACACCCTCACATGGAGCTTGGAGTGGATTAAGGTGGATTTGCCCTAGAACTCTACTTCAAACCCTAAGGATGAACGTTGGGGGTTTGTGAAGGATATGGAGTGATATGTCCTTGTATGGACTTGGTATTTAGTTCATGTGATCTTTGGGTGATGAAATGCCCTAGAAAGGGATTTGGTGACATTTAGACTTAGGAACACAACATAAATCAATTAGGGATAGTTTAGGCTTATACCTTTTGTGAAAATATTGGAGGGTCATATGATCTTGGATCTTCATGAGATTTTTGTAGAAGTAATTTTATAGTGTTATTGACCTTTGAAATTTATTATAGGATGTTTAGAAAACAGTAGCCTATACTTGTAGTTATAACCACCATCTTGCCCCTAGTGATAATTTTGAAGTAACTATAGTTAGATTAACTTAGAATGATATAAAACTCTGGAAAGGTTAATTAAATATCATTTATAGGCACTAGTAAATTATTTGGATCATTTGGGCATTTCCTCTTAGTACTTCATGTGTTAAGTGAACTAGTGCAGCATATTTGATAAATAGATAATAAATATTATTGCTTATTGGAAAATTGTGTTATTTGTCCAGATAATCTTTTAGGGCATAATAAAGCCTAAAAAATTATTACATATTATTTGGATGAGTTTATAAGAATGTTTCTTCACAAAGTACACTTTAATGAATTTACTTAAAGTATTTTTCTATATAATCTACTGACCTTGGAATTGCATTAAACTTAGTCAGTAATGTTTTATGATCATAATAAATCTTTGGAAATTTTTATACAATTTTTGGACTATGAAATATGGTACTCTCTTCATTATCAAAAATTATTTGAATTATCTTGAATTAATTATTTAGAGGTTATTAAATTTATAAAAGTCTGTGAAATTTGATATTCACTGATATTTTGCTATCATATAGTGTTCATAATTTTTGGATGGACATAACTTAAGGGAAATCTAATACTTCATGTTCAAAATTACTCATGGCCTAATTTTTGGAAAATATAATAAATGCTAAATTAATTAGGAAAATTACAAGTTTTTGAATTTAGGTTAAAAGTGTCATGACAGACCCGCAATAATTATCTCAGGGCGTTTAAATGAAAATTTGGAGTATCTCATATCATGTACATCATATAGCTTAGGTTGGTCTGCATTTAATAAAACTGCGAAAATTGTGATATTATGAGGAATGGACATAGGGAGATGGGGTTATTGGTTTACTGATATTGGTAAAGAGAAAAAGAGAGCTTCATTAGGAGTCATGATAAGGAGAGTGTTGGGTAGACTTGTTGAGGTGTTCGGGATCGACGAAAGATCGTCTTTCCTGTGAAGAGAGAGAGAGAGAGTCAAAATACACTATGGTTAGATCCAGAATAATATTAAAAGGGATCGATAATTGGGTAATAACCAATAATAGTAAGTGTCTTGCAAAAGGGAGCTTTGAGATTCAGCCCATCGTAGTTCCTAGTGCCCTCGAGAGCCCTTCACAGGGAATGCTCTGGGCAGTCCAAGGTTAACGTAAGCCGTAAGACTAAATGGATTACAAAGGTAATTAGAAATACACTAGGATTACACCCACACTCCCCAGTGTTGTATGAGTTAGGTTGGGTCTCACGAGTGGTAGGCTCGGTGGCTTTAGTGATGGGTAGGTTATCCCGGCGAGCAGATTGCTCGGTCGATAGTTGTGACGGATGAGTTAGTCCGGGGAGCTTTGGCTCGGTAGATAATTGTGACGGACGGGATAGTCCCGGGAGCTTTGGCTCGGTGGGAGAATATATTAATGTTGCATGTGCATAAATAAAAAGGTGGTGGGTCTTCGATATTGGAGAGTCGTCGCACCGACACCAATATGTTGACTCGGCAAATGTGGTTTAGCACTTGGTCAAATAAAGTCTGGTGCGCTAGCCGACAAGAGTACGCAGGAGCTCCGCTTAGTGCATCAGCGTTGAGGCGTACGATAGGTCTGACTAGTAGTGCTGATATCAGTTTAGAGGTGGGCGAGGCCCAACCCACCGCTTTTATTTGTCACTACGGAGGTATCCCAGGAGGTTAGGCTCCAGAAAGGGGGAACTAAAGGTCTGTGTGCACAGAGTCGAGTGTGTGTGTTGCACTTGCATGTTCACATCATAGCATACTTGCATGACATATCATCATCATTGCATATAACCCTTGACACCTATTGTATAAATTGGTATGAGATATTTTATACAATAGGCCTTGCAAAACGACCCCTTGATCTATAGGTTTATATGAGCATTCCTATAGGTCATAGTTACTTACTTAGTTTACCTTCTCATTCTATACTTGCTCACTTGTTCTTGTGTATACTTATACTGCTTATCTACTACTGCTTACATATACTTGCCCTGTTTATGAACTCATGATAGACTAGTTCCGCCGCCACCTGCTTAGCTTTGTTACTCTCCACCTTCATTACCTTCCCTTTCCTTCTCACCGCTCGGTGCCTATGAGTCATGGGGGAGGGGTGGGGGATGATAGGACTTAGTCTTTTACACTAACGGTCGTTGACCAAATTATTTAAGGGGATCGTGAAGCCGAACCATGAGACGCAGCCCCAGAGGTCGGTGCGTATGGAGACGGGGCAGTCTAGCACAGGAGTCCAGCCAGCAGGGACAGTGAGTCCTGACCATTAGTAGATATTATAGACGTGCTTCCGCAATTGAGTGATTTGTAGTGAGGATTTGATGTATCGGGTAGGAGCCCTCTTTAGTATTTTGCTTATTCATATATGTGGACTTTCCCTTCGTGAAGATTTATTTTATTTCATGTGATTTTCTGTGGACCAGTATTTGAGTTTTCATGTACTCTTATATTTATTTTACTCTTCTACGATCAGTATGGCCGGCAGGATCGACGTTTTGTAGTGATGACCTTCTTGGGTGTGTTGGTGTCACCGCTAAGCAGTAGTTCTGGGCGTAAGATCCCAGTGGTTTTAAAAAAATGGGGTCTTACATTAAGTCCTACTAAATAGACTTTAATCTCATCTTCCTCGATATTTTAAATGTTAGAACCTTGCATAAGCCCTTGGTAAGGACATCTCTTACATTATCTTTTGATCTTACGTCCAAAGGGAGATTATCCCCTGATTTGTGAAATAGGTCAATCATGCATATTTCATCCTTAGTTGCCTTCGTTTTTTATTGAACAACGTATTTGTTACAATGGTTTTTATGGCTTAATTACCATAATAGATCGAGAGAGTGCATTTTCAGACTCGTCATTAGAATGTCCATTATCAGATCTCTTATCGACTATGTTTCTTCTCTTGTTGAAGCAAGAACATAGAGTTCTGATTCTATAGAGGATAGTGTAATTTACGTCTAGCTCTTTGACATCCAAGCTACTATAGCTCCTCATAGTGTAAACACAAAATCACTAGTGGATCTATTATCACCAATTTTTAAGCACTAGGAGGCATCAAAATACCCTTCAAGCACTAGCGAATGTCCACTGTAACATAAAACATACTTCTCTGTGTACTTTAAGTATCTCATTAGCCTTTCTAATGCATCAAAGTGGTTCTTCCCAGGATTACTAGTGAATCTACTCAACATGCTAACTGTAAAGGTTATGTTAGATCTAGTACAAGTTGCAACATATATTAGACTTCCTTTGAGTTTGGAGTAATTCAACTATTTAATAGATGAACCTTCATTTGATTTCAGTCTATTGTTGTAGTTGTATGGAGTCTAAATCTTTTTGTTATTATTGTAACCCCACTTTTCTAGTAGATTTCTAATATAGTGACTCTGACTTAGGGTAATATCATTTTTAGTGAAGTTCACTTCCATTTCTAGGATGGTTTTTATCACACATAAGTTTGTCATGCTAAATTATCTCGTAAAGATAACTTTCACGTCTTCCACCTCAGACTGATTAGTACCTAGAATTATCATGTCATCAACGTACAAACATATAATTGCCACTTTATTTGAACTTGTTCTAACGTACAAACATTTATCTGATAGGTTGGACTTGAAACTCATGTCTCTAACACAAGTGTCAAATTTCTCGTGCCATAATTTCGGCGCTTGCTTTAATCCGTATATTGACTTAATCAAATTACAGACCTTATTTTCTAAACCTTCGATGACAAACCATTAGTGTTGGTGCATATAGATCTCTTTAGTCAGATCTCTATTCAGAAATGCACTCTTGACATCTATCTGATGAACATTAAATGTTTAATGACGTGCTTTGTATTTGACAATACTCCCATAAAGATTGAATTTTTTTTTCAGAACTCATTTACTTCCAATGGTAACTAGACAATACTGCTATTATAGCATTTTTATCATGTTCCATTTGGTTGTTTTCTTTCACAAAATTTTGATTTTCCATATGTTTTAGCTATGTTTTCTTAAAGAAACTCTTTTGCATTACTCTATCTGTAACCATGTAATTTGTGTTATTATATTTTTTGTGGTATTAATGTGATTAGTACATATTAGCAACACAATGTCAAGCACACTCATTGTGCTACAAAGTGTAATAGAACAAAAGTTTGACGTTTGCAAAAAGAACTTTGTAATACTGAGGAACATGTCATAATATAATTTATACACACGAGTCATGTCATGAATTTATTATATAAATAGATTGCATATTTTTAGGCAAACACATCTATTATTGTAGTAGTTGATTTGTAATATCAAGATCGTATTTTATATAGCCTTTGTAAATACCGTACTTCATCCCTCTTTCTATTATTATGTCAAATTTATATAAAAAGGGTTCTTGTTGTGGGCACCCTAAATTTAGAGCATTTATATTGGCGACCCAAATATCACTATTGGCAGCCCAAATATAGTAGCAGTCCAGTAAAACAATATTGGCAGCTCATTGAATATTAACAGTCAAAAATTTAATATTTCTTATTAGCCATACAATCACCTTTAATTAAGTCAAAAAAATATAAAATGAAGTCCAATCCTCTGCTATATCATACAAGGATGAGAATCATGTTACTTTGAGGCTTACGTTTAGCTTAATGATGAAGCAATCAATGATGTGGTCACTATAATGATGCACAATGAATACTTGAGGCCTAACATAAATTTTATCAAATTGTTCTAAATGTTGCTCAACCAAATGCAACAATCAAATGAAAAAAAATAAAATTGTGACATGTTCCCCAGTATTATCAAATTGTCCTTACGCTCTGTCACAACCACTGAACCACGCAGCACACCCTCCTCACCTCCTCTACGACTCCATTTGGGGGGACTTATTTTCACCGATCAAGCGGTTACGACCGCATGAACCGGACTTATGAAAATAAGTCCCCCAAACTAAGCCTACATCTATGAACGGGGCCTCATCTGTGGATGCCTTGAGAAATCCGATCTGAGGAAGGAGCTCGGAGAAACCGTTGCCCCTGAGCAGGAGAAAACCTATGGTACCGTCATCAAGATCAAAAAATGTGAATCAATCCCTGCATGTCGACGAACATGACGGGGCATGTGTCAATCATGAGGGATATGGTTTTTTGGAGGATCTTGGCAGGAATTTCAGTGGTCAAGCCGAACTCAAATTTACTATTGGGAAGATCAGAAGGCGCGATGGGTTCATGGCCGGCAGGAGATGCTAGGGTTTCGTGAGTGGGCGTTGGTTTCGGAAAAATTTGTGGGAGAAAGGACACTTTACTAGGGCTGCTATTAGAGAGGAGTAAAAATTAAATTTTTATGTGTTTTCTTAAGTTTATTGGGGCTGCTAACGGCGAAAGACGGGCTGTCAATATAAATGCCCTTAATTTATTGGGATTTGGGCTGCGAATAGCCGGAATCTCCCCTAACTTAGTGGGGGTCAACGAAGCTAAGTGGGGTTGACAAAAGTTAACCCCATTAACCCACTGTGGGAACCACCCCGAACAGCCATGCACGCATCGTGCATGATGGAACCGCCGCACCGGTTGGATCGCCGTACTATTGGCTGCCACCTCACAACCTTTGGTTTCGCTGCCGCGAGGCTGACCGAGCGATCAGCAACCAGGACGACCACCGGACGCACGAATGTCACCTCGCGGTCGAGCGGACGACTCCCCACACAACCGACCTCTGCACGGTCGGACGACATCGCGCGGCCCTTTATCCGTGTGGCTACATGGCTGCGGGCTCCTCGCGCATGGCTGCAAAGTCGAACCGTCGGCCGGCTGCCGACCGCACAGCCGTAAGGCCAAGCGGCCGGTTGGCTTCCCGATCGACCGGTAGCCGCCACACGGCCTCTTAGCCAAGCGGCCAAGCGGGCGGCCTCCCAGCCAACCGTATAGTAGCGCCTGGCCAGGTGCTAAGACGACCGCTTGGCCGGCCCCTACACTGACAGGCCCTCGTCGGTCAGCCCCTCTACCGTCGCAGGCCGATTCTCCCTTGATTGGCCCCTTGGCCAAAATCTCCAATGTCCAATCGCCGCGTAACCACCTTACATAACTACGTACCCATTATGGGGGGTTCACTTAACCAAATTAATAATTGATGTGCGTATAATAAATCCCTTAAAAATACGCATCATAAAATATTTGAAATCGGTCTGCGTATATACATAAAGCAATTATGGTGTGCAGAAAACCGCATAACTACCATAATCACTCTCAAAAACTATAAATAGGACCCCAGGACCTTCCTTCCAATCCATCTTCTCCTCCTCCCACTTCTCCTCCTACGGACGAGAGAGTTCCCACAAAGGTCTCCTCGTCTTCGAAGAATCCTTCAAAGATCTTTGAGCGACTTAGAAGATCTTCGATCTCCTTCGATACCCATGTACACGTCCCAACATATGCATGTTCTACTCTGGGCACATTCAACCTTCTACACGTTCCACCCTGCACACACTTCACTATGAACGTAGCGCACTCCATGTACTATGCGTTTTCCGCTCAACAACAAACCCTTCACTCAATAGCAAGCCTTCCACTCAATAGCAAGTTAACCCCTCCCGACTTCTCTGCACACAACAAGAGATAATAATCCATAGAACAGAAGTCTTGCAGATGCCCCATCTAGCCTCCGAACAACAACCAAAGACTCTAGAGGGCGCATAGTGCGACACTCCCCTCTGCAAAAGAAGAAATACTTAACTTCGTGAGCGGTGTCCTGTCACCCTCGGAGACCTTCTCTTTCTTCTCTAACAATTATAATGAGAGGCGGCATGTCGCCTTCGAGTTCTCTGCAAAGCCCTGTAACAATACAAAGAGAATAGTAGAAGTATGGTCGGCACCGATCCAGCCATGTGGTTTTAACCCATTTTGGGGCTTTCCATGTTAAAAACATTACCTTGCCAGCCGTCTCATTTTGCATTGACTGTTTGCGCACTCGACTGCTCCACGAGATAAGACGATTCAATTTAGACCAATCTATCGGATTAGATCGTCGAGTTGACCGCAACAGTTCTTAATCTAGTATATGATCTTCTAAGATTAAGATAAATTTTGATGCATTGAATTTCCAAAGTAAAAAATATATGGATTAACATATAATAGTTTTGCTCAGTGAAAAAAAGTTATTTCTATGTCCTTGAAAATATAGATTTCTTTATTTTAATTTAATAATGTCTTTTTTTTATCTCTCTTCATCTAGACCGCCGGGGTTTTACACCACTCCGGCTTCCTTGGGCGGGATAATCGTAGCATTGATTTTAGAGTGACATACCTAAGATTTGAATTATGAGTAGGGGCTCTAAAGATCGCATTATCACACTGTGAACTCTGTCATTAGATTTTGCAACGTCCTAAACGGAAAAATAAAGTTTTTTATTTTTTAGGAAATCAACCCACCATTTTTATCACAATGTATGATCAAACATAATAATAATACCTAAAATCATATAGCCTCAGTTATTATATAACTTATATGAAGATGATAGTTACAACCTACCCTTCCATTCTATTATAAACATGAATAAATCTTAGCGAGAGAGGGGGGCCGGAGAAAGGTAATTATTTGATTAAAAAAGTAAAGTTACAATATAGAAACAACATGACGACACATGATTACATAAAAAAACTAATACGAGATACAAAGAGTAGAGAGGAGGGAAGAAGAATACAAACATTTGGAATCATCCATGAGAAATTTCCGATCTCCAAGTGCTCTTTTTCTCCTCCTCTTTTCACCATGGTGTTAACATCTCTTGACATTTTTTGGACATTCGAGGCCGAATCAAACATGACTTCTTCGGCATCTTTCTATTTATAGAGGCGCGTCCAACCGTAAAATTTCCATGGCACACGGGCGTGTGCATCTGGTTAATTGTGTGCATCAACTGACACATCTCTAGGCTCTAGTCGTATCCCCCGTCCTTTTGCTGCAGTTATTTACGCAAACGGGCAGGATGCACAGTCGTGTGCCTAGCTTAGACCGTGAATCACCAAAATTCACTCCTCTTGATCTTTAAAACTACTACCACTAGTTGGGTCAGGAATAAGGGTCTGTTTGGGAGGGCTTTTGAGCACCTTTTCGTTTTCTGGAAAATGCTACCACACTTAAGAGATCGTTTGGATTGTCTATCGATGGGAAAAGCTACCGCGAAAAACTCTATTTTCTCATTTTTGGAAAAGTCACTTGTCATCTATTTTTCAATCTTTTTGAAAAGCACTTCCCCATCCAAAAACACCTATCTTTTAAGAAAATCTACAACTTGTTTTTTTTATCTTAGCGTGATTTTTTTCCCGGGCGTAATTTTTTTACCCGGCGTGTTTTTTATTGCCCGGCGCAAATTTTTCGCCCGGACGCAAATTTTTCGCCCGAGCTAGCATTTTTCGCCCATGCCGACATTTTTCGCCCAGGCTGACATTTTTTGCCAGGGCGCGGGGTTTTTCGCCCAGGTGAGTTTTTTTCGTCTGAGTGCGGTTTTTTTTGCCCGTGCATGTTTTTTTTCGCTCGGGTCGATTTTTCGTCCGGACGTGATTTTTTCGCTCAAGTGCGTTTTTTTCAACCGGGTGCGATTTTTTTGGCGGTGCACGATTTTTTTTCGCCTAAGCCGATTTTTTTGCCCGACTTGAATTTTTTCGTCCGGGCGTGATTTTTTGCACCGGCGCGAATTTTTCGCCCGGACGCGATTTTTTCGCGCTCGCGTGATTTTTTCACCCGCGGACGATTTTTGCGTCGGCGCGCATTTTTTCGCCCGGGGGCATTTTTTCGCCCGGGCGCATTTTTTTCGCCCGGGCGCGATTTTTTTTGTCCGTACGCGATTTTTTTCCCCGAGAGCGGTTTTTCGCCCGAGTACTATTTTTTCGCCCGGGAGCAAATTTTTCGCCCGAGAGCGATATTTTTCACCATAGCTTGTTTTTTTCGCCGGAGAGCGGTTTTTTCTCCCGAGCACAATTTTTTCACCTAAGCGCTGTTTTTTCGCGGGGAGCGAATATTTGTCCCGGGCCTTATTTTTTTCGCCCGGTCGGTAATTTCTCGATCGGGCGCGAAATTTTCGCTCGTTAACGATATTTTTTTGCCTTGACACATTTTTTTCGCCCAGACGCTATTTTGTCGCCTGAGCGCGCCCGAGGGAATTTTTTGATCGGACGTGAATTTTTGGTCTTGGCGTGATTTTTTCGCTCGTTCGTGATTTTTTCGGTCGGTGGCAATTTTTTTCGCCCAGGCTTGATTTTTTCGTCTGCTCTCAATTTTTTCAACCGGACGCGAATTTTTCGCTCGTGAGCAATATTTTTTGTCGGAGAACGTTTTTTTTGCCCCGACACGTTTTTTCCACCCGGGCGCGATTTTTTCGAACGTGGGCGAATTTTTCGCTCGGTCGTGTATTTTTTTCGCCTGCACGCTATTTTTTCCGCTCGAATACAATTTTTTTCACTTTCGATCGAAAATATCACGTCTGTTCGAAAAATTCTCGTCCATGCAAAAAATTCGCGCATGCACGAAATTTTCCCGTCTAGTCGAAAAATTTGTGCACGTCTGAAAAATTCGCGCCCGTCCGAAAAATTTGCCATCGTCCGAAAAATTCGTGCCAGTCCGGAAAATTCGCGCCCGTTCGAAAAATTCGTGCACGTCCGAAAAATTGGAATCCGGGCGAAAAATTGGGGCCTGGGCGAAAATATAGGGCCCGATCGAAAAAATTTGGCCCAGGCGAAAATATCGCGCCCGGGCAAAAAATTCGCACTTGGACGAAAAATTCGCTCCCGGACGAAAAATTCGCTCCCGGACGAAAAATTCGCTCCCGGACGAAAAATTCGCTCCCGGGCGAAAAAAAACCTGCCCCGGCGAAATAATTGCGCCTTTCCCCCGGACGCACATTTTTAATAAAAAAATTTGTCGCAACGGAGTTTTGTCAAACGGTTTATAAAGTGCTTGTCATTTTTGAAAAGCTCTGCAAAAGAAGTTCACTCAAACAGTTCTCCTTTTCTAATAGACATTTTCCAAAAGCTACTTTTTTCTACCATCATTTTGCTACCACTCCTCCTTTTTGAAAAGCCTTCCCAAACAGGACCTAATGTTTCTCCAAGTCGTTCGGGTTTTGTCACTTCATTATTTAGATTCATTTAAAACCCAAAAAGTATCCCGATTCGTTTGAATCCAAATTTAACATGTACATGCATACTTAAACAAATATTAAATGCATAATATCATATAAAACACTAATTTAAAGTATTTTAACTAATTTAAAACAAATAAACATTAATGATGTGTGTACAACCCATATTCGTCGAGGGTGGATTCTTCCAGAGCCAGATCAACAAGAGTCAAAGTCAGCAAGTCAAGGCAGAAGTTAGAGTCAACGCACATGGCGGTAGAAGACCTAGGCGAATAAGGCGAGCTCCCCTCGCATACTTATCAGGCAGGCGACGAGACTTGTTTCTCGCCCAACCGAGCGAACTCCCCCAAGAAGTCGCCTAGTCGCAAGGGGTGGGACTATAAATAAGACCCCCTCCTCTTGGATTTGCCTATAAATAGGACCCCTGGGGTACGAGGAGACGGATTTCAGAATATCTCGCAAAGATCTCGAGAATTTCTTTTCCTAGACACTAGCTGAGCCTTTGGATCCCCTATTCAGAGAGACAAGGTTGCGAGCAAGCAACTATCCATTTCAGTCGCCACGACTTAGTTGTCAGTCAGTCTACCTCGTACCCTGTTCGACCATTTTGGGTTGTGGCGGAGAAGATTCTTCTAAGCATCCGGGTACGTGGTGGGACCTCCCTGTCGCAGCACTTAGAGTCTTTTTTGTTACCCGTTTTTCTCTTTGACCTAGCCCGTTAGCCGTCGAGCCCGACCGCTGAACCGGTAACCTCAGACTGCCTTGATCCGAATTTTGGAGTAGGAATTTTCTCGGCTTCAACAATGTGCATAATAAATTAAGATGTATAATTCAAGCGTCATCAAATACCGGCACATTTAGCTTTTTGTCATTTCAGGGCAAAACTGTTGAGTGCGCCACGTGGAATGGACGGTGATGTCCGAGCGTGTGTCGCGACTCGTTAAAAGGGATGGTTTAGTCCCACACCGCCTAGCGTGCTCCTTGGTCCTGGGTGTATAAGCGGGATGGCCACTCCTCCCCTAACCGTGCGGTTTTGGGGAGTGACGCCACAATGCTTTACATGGTATCAGAGCAGGGGGTACGTGACGAGGGGGGTGTTGAGTGCGCCACGTGGAATGGACAGTGATATCTGAGGGTGTGTCGCGACTCGTTAAAAGTGATGGTTTAGTCCCACACCGCCTAGCGTGCTCCTTGATCCTGAGTGTATAAGCGGGGTGGCCACTCCTCTCCTAACCGCATGGTTTTGGAGGGTGAAGGCACAATGCTTTACAAAAACATGATACAAATAAGAGTTCATTTGGGTATTAAAAATCCTAGCAAAGTGTTTCATAAGTCTCCCCTCTACATACTAGATGGAACTAGCTAGCTTGATACACACATTAACATAACATATAATTTATTTATAACATTAATTGTCGTAAATGAAATAAAATTAATCTAATTGCTATCTTCTTGTATCCTTAACTTACATGATGCTGGCTCTTCATATATTGTTTTGAAATGAAAGCCACAATAAATATCATTAAGTCTTTGATTAGGTTGTAATATGATTTAGGTAATAAAGGATAAAGATAAATCATGATAACAATCTTTATCACTACTCAATCATATTTGAGCTTTGTTCTTAAAAAATGATCACATTCGATCACTCCATAAATGTATACACCCTAAAGAAGTTTAGAATTGAGCCTAAGTGAAACGTGCGATCACTGCCCTAAAGATGTTAAATCATCCTCTGACAGAGCTTTCAACTTATGCTCACTCCTCCAAGATACAACACCAGTTAGATCCCGAAAACAACTCCGATGTGCGCGAATACCGAAGAAGCACAGAACACATAAACTCTCACATAATGAAACAAACGTCAAGAACACAGAATCATGAAAAATTTCATCATAAGAGTGAGAGCAAGAGTGAAGAAGTAACAAAACGATTCAGAAAAACCTCCTACATTAGAGTCTCGTAAATACCACAAGAGTTAATCACGTAATAAATTTACAACAGTTATTTTTAATAAAATTTCATCTTGCAAAGAAACGTTGGATATTCATTGTATACGATTGATTGCGATAAAACACGTACAGAAAGCATGCATAAATTTTAACAGAATTGGTCTACGAATAGCAGAGATCCCAACATAAGTTGAGATGTCATTTTGCATATAAGTCAACGAACGTTGACTTCTGTCGCCGCACATATGTTGGCGCATGAAAGATGAAGGGAGGTCCATGTGCGTCGACATATGTCGAAGCACAGAGGAAAATGAGAAGTTGATGTATGTCGACATGTGAACGGGAGATGTCGACGTATGTTGAAATATGTTGAAGCAAAAACTTTATGATTTTCTAAAGAGCAAAAATTATGTGATACAAAAAATACAATTCAATTCAATTATTCCATAAATTCAAAATCTCAAATCTCTTGTTTTTTTTGAACAAATGAGAATGAGTGGAATTCTTTATATACACACATAGATAAGTGAAGTTAGGCAAGGTGAGACTAAAATGTCATCTTTTCATTAAGGGTCCGTTCGTTTGCACAGATTTGAGCTCCTAGAATTGGAATTGAAGGTCTAATTTCAATTTCGTAATTCGTTTACACGTCTGACGTTGGAATTTGAATTTTAATGAATTCCGTGGAATTCATTTTGAATTAAAGGCAATTTTTTCCAATCTATATAAGAATTGGACAATTCCGGCTGAGACACATTTTTAAGATAAGTGCGTGATTTTCGCCTGAGAGCACGTGTTGTCACATGGGCGCGCGTTTTTCTCCCGGGCGCGATTTTTTCGTCCGAGCACGATTTTTACTCCCGGGAGCAAATTTTTCTCTGTCGCGATTTTTTTTCGCCAGGGAGCGATTTTTCGCTCGCGCCGATTTTTTTGTCCGGGCGTTATTTTTAACCCGAACACGATTTTTTTGGTCGGGGGCGATTTTTCGCCAGGACGCGATTTTTTCGGCCGGGCACGATTTTTTTGGTCGGGCGCGATATTTTCGCTCGATCGCGCTATTTTCTCCCGAGCGTGAATTTTTCACCGAGGCGCGCATTTTTCGTCGGGGCAGCGTATTTTGCATTGGAGCACGTTTCTTCGCCCAGACACGATATTTTTGCCCGGGCGCGATTTTTTTCACCGGACCTCGCTACTTTCGCTCGGGCGCGATTTTTTCGCCCGGACGATAATTTTTTCGCCTGGTCGCGAATTTTTCGCCCGGGTGCGATTTTTTCGCACTGACACAAATATTTCGCCCTACCTCGAATTTTTCGTCTGACCACGTTTTTTTCGCCAGCGCGATTTTTTCGCCCGAGCGAATTTTTTTTGCCCGGTCGTGTTTTTTTTCGCCCGAGCGCGATTTTTTTTCACGAACGCAAATTTTTCGCATGAGCGCGGTTTTTCGCCCGGACGTAAATTTTTTCGCCAGCGCGCAATTTTTTCACTCTGCCGCGATTTTTTTTCACCCTGCCACGATTTTTTCTTCAGGGCACAATTTCGTTCGTGGCGATTTTTTCGCCGGACAGCGAAATTTTTCACCCGACAACGTTTTTTTTCACCCGGGCACGATTTTTCTGCCCTGGCGCGATTTTTTTCGCGATATTTTCCCCCATGCGTGATTTTTTCCCCCGGGCGACAAAAATAGGCCTGAGCGACAAAATCGCATACGTGCAAAAAAATGCAGCCGGGCGAAAAATCGCGGTCACGTGAAAAAATCGCGCCCGTGAAAAAAATCACGGTCGGGCGAAAAAAATCTCGCCCGGGCGAAAAAATCGCGTCCGGTCGAAAAAATCATGCCTGGGCGAAAAAACTCGCGCTTTGACAAAAAATCGTTCCCGAACAAAAAGTCGCGACCATAATGCACATTTATTTATATTAGTGTCTTCATAATATTTTTCAATTCTTATATTTAATTTTATTTAACAAACGAACAAAAGAATTCATCAATTACACAATATTCAACAATATTATTTATTAGGTGAACGCTGAAATTGAAATTAGTCACAAATATTTAATTCCACAATATTCATCAATATTCAATTCCAATTTCGAATTTCAATTACGTGCAAACGAACTGACCTTAAAGATTTTCCTCCAAATATTTGGAGTTCTCTCCGTTCGTAATTATGAGCTTTTTTATCAAAGATGAGGAGCCCAAACATCATACATCATGCATGACTCATTAAAACATTGTAAGATAATGTTTAAAATTTCTAACAAAAACTTCTTCAACTTTTATGTTCAAAATTACTAGTTTTCTTTTATAATCGCAGTCCAAACCGCTGTCTGTCACGCCAAGCATATATGTTATGGCGATGACGTTTTTGTTCTAACTTACTGGAGCGAAAAAGTTGAGTCAAACGGAGCCTTATGCCATTAAATTAAGCCAATGTTACTCTAGTAAATTTTTTATTCTTGTTTTAGGGCTTGCATTGTGCTCAAATAGCTCATTACTATATATATTAAGAGCTACTTTTGATTCATAAATTACAAGTCATATGGTCTTCATCAACATTTCATTTATAGAAGAATTCCTCCTGGTAAAGTTCTTCATCAGTTCACCTTGCTCAATTGAATTAATTACACCTAGAAATATAGTAAATAACAACAACAATAATAATAATTTGGTATCTATAAAAACATTGACCATTAGCTATCTTTTATCATTTTTTTTGCTCTTCTTTTTTTAGTTTAATTTAGGTCAAATCCGTCGTTTGAACCAAATTGTGGCATCATAATTGAAATTGATATGCAATTTTACTGAAACTGGGCCTCCAATTCAAATTCGAGGACTTCAATTATAATGACATGACAATGCTAATAACAAGATATCCAACGCAAGAACAAATAAAAATACATAATGCGCCAATTATAGCGACAACAACATTATTTTCCGACACACAAACAAATAAAAATAAAATTTATTAAGCCAACCCCACATATTCGGGATGAGGCCGTCGAGGATGACGACGACGGTGAATAATAACGACCATCATCTCCAACACCACGCAGTAAACATTAACACAAAATCAAACGCCTCAACAACTACCAAAGCTAAAATACTTGTGCCATAGTAGACGGGCAGCTTTTTCTGTGAGCTTTACTTGTACGGAAAGCAATACTCTGTTGAATATGTATATATATCCCCTCAGCACTCTGGGGTGAGTGAATGGTCCCTCGAAGTGTCGCTGCAGTAATCATAAACCTTGTAGTTCTGTTGGGCCCACCTCATCGCCGTGTACTGTGCGGTGCTGAGACCGTATCCCGTCGGCGAAGCTGCCGGTGGCTGGCAACCGGCCGCCGAGTACTCCGAGCATCCTCCGACGAGGAACTTTGTAAGCCGGGAGACGAAGGGTTGGTAATTGTAGTCTGCTTTGTACTTTCCGTTCTCCGTCGCCCAAGACGATGCATCCCAGATGGAGCCGTACACCCACATCGGACGGCGAGGAAACGTCGCGTCACTATTCTTCGTGTATTGCCGTATCGGGATGTCGTCGACGAAGAATCTGTCATGAAGACCACTAGTTCAGATGCAACATATGGAGCCCTTTTTCATGTGTTTTTAATACGAGAATTGTTAAAAACACGCATATTTGATTTGATTATCTACACACCAAATAACTCCAAATTTCATTCTAACATCCCTCCCCCACGAATACTACATTTAATGAGGATTGTTAAAGACCCCACATATTTGACTATACACATACCAAATAACTCAAGATTTTATTCTAAAATTTTCCATAAAAATGGATCAACGTTATCAGAGCTAAAATAATTTCAAAATTAAATTTTGTGTCCAAAATTTAGTCACTAGTCGTACAAGTTTAACCTATGCATTTAACATAGATCATAGGCACTCCGGCCACTTATAAGTTATAACTAATTGATTTTAGAATACATGTTTTTGTTTTTATTTAGCTAGGGCTAATAATCCAATCACAAGTCCATTTAAAAAGTCAACTGCAAAAAGAAGTAAAAAAGTCAACTGTAAGAAGTCAAAGACTCTATATATATAATAAGGCTTTTTAAAAGTATTACTGGACAAACTCATCCACAACTTCGTACCAAATATAGGGAAAAAGCATGCTAAAAGATGTCAACATGTTTGAGGTGAAAATCATAGTGATGGAGGAAGTGTTTTGAGAATATTTATGGTCTCATTTTGAAAAAATTTCGTGTAGTTTTTCGTGGCGATCATCTCGGACGGTGGGCTTGCCCGCTGGACAACTATCGGCGGGTTCGGCGGGGACCGACGAACTCGCCGGTGGGGCCGGGCAGGTCGTCGTCGGCTTGAAACGGGAAGGGTTTTTTTATTTGGGTGTGACGGTCAGGGCCACCGTTGCCCGCTCGCTGCCAGACAACATCCAGCGGGTGGGCCAGGCAAGCCGCCGACGGCGGCGGCTTTAAACCTGAAGGGTGTTTTTTATTTCATTTCCAGTAGATTTCACAGCAGCAAAATCTTGCTGGGCGAAAAATTGAACACCTAAAATTTTTGTCATGGTACGCTCAGTTACAATTGGTATGCAAATGATTTTTTTTGTATATATATATACAAGTGACAGGCACGGGCCTTCGGCCCTGGGGACATTCGGCGGGGGTGCGACAATCGGCGGGGTGGGAAATTCGGCGGGGTGCGACATTCGCCGGAATGCGATATTCGCCGGTGGTGCGACATTTGTCGTGGTCGGCTACATTTGTCGTGAGCGGCGACATTTGTCGTGGGCGACAACATTTGTCGTGGACAGTACCCGCCCCTATGGCCTCGCGCGACAGTTCCCCACCGACGACGGCGGGCTTTGCACGCTCCCAACAGGCTCCGCCCGCTCCCGGCGGGCTCCGCCCGCTCCCGGCGGGCTCCGCCCGCTCCCGGCGGGCTCTGCCCAACCCACAACATATATATGAGTACTCAAAATGACCGTAAAAAAATATATATCAAGAATACAATTTTTATTTTGTAAAACAAATTATATTTTAACGATAAAACATTAATTTTTATCTTGTCATTTCTAGCTAGAGGCAATAGGTTTAAGGTATCTAGTGTTTTTTTTTGTATTTTAATATTGTAAAGTTGTGTAATTACCTAAAATAATATTGTCTTTATAATATACTAATATAAAGTTTGGTATAATTGTGTAATTATGAATACAACTATAAGGGCAATATAGGGACATCAGGCAATGTTTCCGCCCCCCCGGCGGGCTTCGCCGCCTAAACTTTTCGATTCCCAAATCGAAGGTCACGGAGGCTCTAAATCAAAAAATGATCAACATGAAGGTTGTTCGGATCGCCGAGATCTACAACTTTCATGTTGATCACTTTTTGATTTGAAGCCTGCTTGACCCCCAAAAATCTCATGCCCGCATATGAACGGGTCACGGAGGCTCCAAATCAAAAAATGATCAACATGAAGGTTATTCGGATCGCCGAGATCTACAACTTTCATGTTGATCACTTTTCGGTTTGAAGCCTCCTTGACCCCCAAAATCTCATGCCCGCATATGAACGGTTGGGATTACTTTGGAGGGCCTCATTGTTACACCATGCAATCCTATTGGCTGCCCATATTCTTTTGTATATATGTATAGATATATGGGGGTTACTCTAGTGCGGGCGTACGGGCGTACGGGCAAGGGTCAAGGAGGCTTCAAATCGAAAAGTGATCAACATGAAAGTTGTAGATCTCGGCGATCCGAACAACTTTCATGTTGATCACTTTTTGATTTGGAGCCATCTTGGACCTCGATTTGGGCCCCGAAATCTGGGGCGGCGGAACTGCTACAGTAAAGCGTCCGCCGCCCCAGATTTCGGGGCTCAAATCGAGGTCCAAAATTGCTCCAAATCAAAACGTGATCAACATGAAAGTTGTTCGGATCATCGAGATCTACAACTTTCATGTTGATCACTTTTCGATTTGGAGCCTCCTTGACCCCCAAAATGCCTTGCCCGTACGCCCGCATATAAGCCTGCCCGCATTTGAGATCTCCCCATATATATATATATATATATATATATATATATATATATATATATATATATATATATATATATACAAGCAGTCGTGCACGGGGGATCCCGTGCGGCAACATTTGTCGGGGGGGGGGGGGGGGGGAGGCGACATTTGCCGCGGGGGCATATTGGCGCGTCCAGCATTCCGATTTTATTACCGTGTCCCTTCGCAAATTTGAGCGGGACATATTGGCGGCAAAGTAGAAATGACTCAAAAACCAAATCTTTTGAAATAAAAAGAAGAAATGAAGGGGTATTTTGGGTAAGTGAATGTTACACCATGACTGGGGATATTTTTGGGAGACGAATGTTACACCATGACTGTTTTGAAGTTTGCTTATAGTATAAAGATATATATATATATATATATATATATATATATATATATATATATATATATATATATATATATATACGAGTGACAGTGCACGGGGGGCCTCCCGTGCCCTCCGCGACAGTACACAGTTCGGGACGGCGGGCTTCGCCCGCCCGCCGGGAGCCTTCGCCCGCCCCGCCGGCGGGCTTCGCCGCCCAGACTTTTTGATTCCCAAATCGAAGGTCACGGAGGCTCTAAATCAAAAAATGATCAACATTAAGATTGTTCGGATCGCCATGATCTACAACTTTCATGTTGATCACTTTTCGATTTGAAGCCTCCTTGACCCCCAAAATCTCATGCCCGCATATGAACGGGTCTCGGAGGCTCCAAATCAAAAAATGATCAACATGAAGGTTGTTCGGATCGCCGAGATCTACAACTTTCATGTTGATCACTTTTCGATTTGAAGCCTCCTTGACCCCCAAAATCTCATGCCCGCATATGAACGGTTGAGATTACTTTGGAGGGCCTCATTGTTACACCGTGCAATCCTATTGGCTGTCCATATTCTTTTGTATATATGTATAGATATATATATATATCTACTATTATGCAAAAACTAATCTTTGGTGAAACATTGCAAATATCCCTATATTGCCCTTATAGTTGTATTCATAATTACACAAATATACATAACTTTATATTAATATATTATAAAGTCAATATCATTTTAGGTAATTACACAATTTTGTAATATTTAAATACAAAAAATAAAATTACTAGGTATCATAAACCTATGGCCTATAGCTAAAAATGACAAAAGAAAGATTAATGTTTTAACGTTAAAATATAATTTGTTTTACAAAATAAAAATTGTATTCTTGATTTATATTTTTTTACGGTCATTTTGAGTACTCATATGTATATATTGCGGGCGGGTACTGTCCACGACAAATGTCGCCGCCCATGACAAATGTCGTCGCCAACGACAAATGTCAACGCCCACGACAAATATCACCGCACACGACAAATGTCGTCCCCACGACAAATGTCGCACCACCGCCGAATGTCGCATCCCGCCGAATGTCGCATCCCGCCGAATGTCGGACCCCGCCGATTGTCGCACCCCCGCCGAATGCCCCCAGGGCCGAAGGCCCGTGCCTGTCACTTATATATATATATATATATATATATATATATATATAAACTCCCTTTGACATGATTTTTTTTTGTTCCAGTGAGTTTGTAGAAAAATATCACCGTCATTGAATGCATGTTTGGCAATACCATTTTTATGACCATCACTAAGAAAAGAACTAATTTGAACATAAAAGTGAATGAAGTTTCTTAGATAAGAATAGACGTTCACGATTCACGAACGATGATTCATAAACATCTTGTTCATGACCGCCCTTAATACGTTCACGATTCACGAACGATGATTCATAAACATCTTGTTCATGACCGCCCTTAATATAACTGATTGATGCTGAATTAATTTATGCTTTAATTGTAATAATTTCCTCAAAAAACTTAATTTTGTGTTACAACAATAAAATACATCCACTGTGATTAGTGTGAATATGATGGGAAATCTGTTTAAGTTTTATTTATTTTGTTTGCACATGCATGCGTGAAAGGTGCCATGGACCCATCCATGTTTATTGTGTCTTCCAAGTTGATGGCATTAAAGCAAAAATATTCTTCCACCTAACGTAAACCTATTGTATTAATTCTCGGTCTTCTAATCTTTTTCGATCTCTTGCTTCGAAATCAAACGACTTATCATTTCAGTTCGGCACGGCGGTAGCGGACGTGAACGCATTTGACGGTTATAATTGTTATGAACCGTCGTTTGTGAAACCCAAACATTCTATGGCGGTGGCGGTGGAGTTTTTGTCTTAACTCACCGGAGCAAAACCGCCATGCCAAACAGAGCCATCAACTTCCGGAAGATATGCGCGCACTAATTAAGGGAAGAAACATTTTTTTATAGTGTTTCCTAAAAGTGCGAAAAATTGATGCCTTTGAGAATAGGTAACGTGGGCACAAACGCTATCCCATGGCAACAGTGCTTATGTTTTAACAACAATTTGCAGTTAGAAACAACTTTTATCAAGTGTTGCTAAATATATTGTAACAATAGATTTTGAAAAATTCTGATATATAAACAGCACTGCAGAATAAATATTTACTCACATTATCTCTTGAGGATTCCATAGAATTGCATAGTTATGGAAGTCAGCAGTTGGATCAAACCACAGGTGAAATCTCATCTCCCTCCCAATCACCCGCCCGTCGCCGCTCCCCATCACATACACATTCGTCTGCAGCGTGTAAGGCCTTCCCGGAATCGTCCCCAAGAACTCGACGTCCACCTCGTCGTGGAATCCGGGGAACTCCTCATTATTCGAAAGCTGATGTATTAATTGTTTTTCCACCAAAGGAGCAAAATTTAAACTTTTTTGGTATAAATTCAGCCAAAATTCAAAAGTTCCCATTCATGACTCACATAGAATGCTGTGTTCACCCCAGCAGTGTAGCCAGTCTGAAGCTTGACAGAAACTGCGAAATAGCCGCTCCGAAACGGCGTTTTCGACTTGAACCCGCTCCCTGCGACGCCGACGGAAATTAATCAGTCTAGCTCGGGGAGCGATCGGGAGGCATGAAATTGCTGGTTTGGGGGAACTCACCAGAGTATTTATCGAGCCAGAATGTGAGGGAGGATTGATCTTGGGCGACGGATTGGTGCTGAAGTCCCCATTGACTGTTGTAGGCTTGATAGAAATGGATGGGGCTTAGTTTTGTGCTGGGGTAGTACCCTGGAGAGGGCTGGGCATTGATTAGACACTGTGGAAGGGTGAGGAAGAAGAGGAAGAAGAATTGGAGGAGGGCCATGGGAATTGAGGCAAGTGAAGATTATAATGGTTGGAGTAATCAGAGCTTGATGTTGAGGGTATAAATAGGAGGAAGGGCTGGTAAGGGTTGGCAGAGAGTGGGGTTGATGTGGGGCCCTAGTAAAAGGTGCTTGTAGAAGAAAGGGATGGGGGGAATTAACTGAAGGAGAAAATATTTATGAGGTTTTAAATTTAAGGCTCAAGTGTCTAGTAAATTAAATTCATGTGTTTTGATATGTAGTTATAGATGAATAGTGAAGTTTGTTGGTTAGTTGAGAGGATATATGATTGCTTGTGAGTATGCCTTACCTTAAAGGGCACGTGTATGGGTCACTAGCTTGCATTAGGGGACACCTGGCATCTTTTGATTGGTCTCACATGAGAGAAATTTATTCAAAAGCAAAATATTAGTTGGTGTTCTATGCTCGGTTTGGGGGACTTATTTTCACTTGTCAAGCGATTTCAACCGCATGTATCAGACCTTAATTAGTGAAAATAAGTCCCCCCCCCCCCCAAATGGAGCCCTGATCTTCTCCGTAATTATGGTCGCCAGCATTAATGCTTGTACTTTTAATGTAGGGAGACGTGCAAGAAGAACCGGAGAACCATGAATCGATCTGGAATTGAACTGAGCCGATCAATTAAAGACGGATCTAATGGTTTTCGGTTTGGGTATGTATGGTCCTGGAAAAGGCAAGAGCTGACCTTCGGATTCTTAGGATTGGGTATCCGAGAATCGAATTGAGAACTGAATGTCTAATATTTGTTTTAGAAATATTAATTAAGTAAAAATAAGAAAATATTATTGATTACCACTATAATGCAACAAAAATTACGTTAATATCAATATTTTATAGAATTATTGTTGAACCTACAGAATATATAAAAAAATAAGATTTGGGTAAAAAAAGGAAAATAAGATTTTTTTTTTAATTTTATAAGCATTTTTAGTTGAAATTATGTCGTCGGGTAGAACCGAACTGAACTTTTTTGGTTCGGGTATGATTCCAATTTTGAATATATGGATCGATTCTGATTTGAAAATGGTGGAACATAAGCAGTATGAATCGATTCTTGATTTTCGGTGAAAATGTTCTGAACCGATCCGAACTGACTCGAGTTGCACCCCTTTCGTCCCAACATTGTAAATTAATTCTCATTTTTCATTTGTCTCCGTTCAACACAGCCCGGGGTTTGATATTAAACACTCTTCATCTTAAATGAATTTCCTTCGTGCTATATATATCTAGGCCAGCTCTTTCTCCTATGTAATCGTTACTACGCACTCACATCATCTTCTAAAAAAGAGAGTAAATGACACATAAAATACAAGATTTATGTGATTCGCCACAAGATGCGCGTCCACAAGTAGCACCCACCAAATAGTTTCATTGGATGAAGAATAGAGATGATTACAAGAGAGGAGGCGCGATATAACAACGAACTCGAGAATCCCTATATCAGCATAGACTTGAGGCATATAAATAACACCTCTTACTATTTCTGATATAGGTTCAATTCTTTTTTGCACGATTTTTTTTTGCTCTGGTGAGTTTGGACAAAAAACCATCATCATAGAGTACACGTTCGGCAAGACAATGGTTATCATGACTACTAACAAGAAAAGAAAAGGTGATTGTTATTAGCACCGTAGTTTTGGCTAGTCGCACCGCACTTTCTCCTAATTTTTGCGCCTTTTGGAAATACACCCTGTAAATGCATTTTTAGGAAATGCGTTGAACACGAAAGTTGTATATCTCAACGAGATCTACAACTTTCGTGTTGAACACTTTTCCTAAAAATACATGTACAAGACGTATTTCTAAAAGACGCAAAACCTGATTTAATTCACGAACGGCAATTCTTAACCACCGCGTAAATGCATTTTTAGGAAATGTGTTCAACACGAAAGTTGTATATCTCGACGAGATCTACAACTTTCGTGTTGAACACTTTTCCTAAAAATACATGTACAAGACGTATTTCAAAAAGACGCAAAATCTGATTTAATTCCCGAACGGCAATTCTTAACCACCGCGTAAATGCATTTTTAGGAAATGTGTTCAACACGAAAGTTGTATATCTCGACGAGATCTACAACTTTCGTGTTGAACAATTTTCCTAAAAGTACATGTACAAGACGTATTTCTAAAAGACGCAAAACCTGATTTAATTCCCGAACGGCAATTCTTAACCACCGCGTAAATGCATTTTTAGGAAATGTGTTCAACACGAAAGTTGTATATCTCAACGAGATCTACAACTTTCGTGTTGAACAATTTTCCTAAAAAATACACGTACAAGACGTATTTCTAAAAGACGCAAAACCTAATTTAATTCACGAACGACAATTCTTAACCACCGCCACACACCACGCCAAGCGAAGCCATAAAATCCGAAGATAAAAGTGGATGGATTTCGTCCTTATTCACGAGCGGCAATTCTTAACCACCGCATTCATGACCGCCACCACGCCAAACAAAGCCATAATCATTCCAATTAAAAAACCCTGATTTTATTCAATAACTTGTTCTTAAAACTTAAAGAGCGACATTTCTTCGTGCTTTGTAGGGAGCAATTCAAGTATTGCAAGAAATAGGTGCCACTTTGAGTATTGTTAACAAATTAGAATAAACTAGAGCACGAGAATGTTGGATTTACATTAAACTATAGTTAATAATGGAAATAATCCCACAAGAGGCATGTTGTTACGTAATGATATATTCTTCTCATCAAACCAATTTCCAAACTGAGTTGCATTTTACAAATTACACGTTTCCTTGTGAGCAAGTGTTTTCGTCACTGCACCATGCGCACAAAACTCATGCACGATTATTAATTTTTTTGAAAAAAAAAAATCAATTATATTAAATTAAGGAATAATTACCGGGATATTCCATGGGAGTTTGCATAATTACAAATTGCACCGCTCTTTCTTTCAAAATTATATTTAACTTTCCTTTAAGTTTTGCAAGTTTACAAAAAAAGCCCATTTCCATGGAAATATGGATGAAAAAAATATATAAAATCAGTCAAATTATTTCATGATGTTTTTTTATTATAATTATCTGTTTATAATAATTCTAAATTCATTTACAAAAGATGAAATGTAACGCAACATTTTTACTGTAAAGTTGTCATAATGGGTAAAATTGAAATATTATAAAATAATTTGACATATTTTATTACTTTTCATCTGTAAAGAAAAATGTCTCACCTTTCAACGTACACTGCTTTAGTCTATATGCATGAAACAAATAAATTCCTTCACAAAATCACATTTACCCGCAGACCCTAAAACCCTTCGCCGGTCAACCCGTGCGCTCGACATTCTCATTGGCTCCCCTGCATCACTCATCCTCCGTCGTTCATTTAACTCGCCGGTATCGTATCCTGCAGGGCTCTACTCTGTCATTTAGGGTTTCGACTTCTACAGTGTGCCATGACACTGCTAAATCTGCCTTTGAAATCATGGTATGCAATCCCGCCATTTAGGGTTATCTTGTAAGTTCTGGTTTCCAAGATATACCTTTGACGGTAATTAGCATTCAATGCTTAATATTTTGTATACAAAAAATAAATTAATGCTAATTTTCATATTCTCGTTTTGATGCAGGTATTTTTGGATATATCTTCAACGCGTACTTTTGGAGAGCTTTTGATATTAAGCTTTGTTGCTGGTTATCCAGTTTTCCTCCAATCCAGAGAATCGGATCGCCTTAATTCGAAGTTGGTCCGGAAGTGCAAAAAGTCCATGAAGATCCAACAACAATGACATGAGGTTTTTTAACCATGGGAAATCCGAAAAGGGTGAAAAATCACATGGTCGAATCTGTGTCAGGTCAAAACCACATGATTGAATTCTCCTAGTTCGACTGCTAACTTTATCAATCTACCAGATGTTTTTGGTTTCTGGAGGATTGCGCGGAGTGGGAGTTTGGTCAACACTTTCACCGTGTATGCTTGGAAGTAGGGTCGAAGTTTTCGTGCTGAGAAGACAAGGGCTAAGACTGTTTTATCTGTCGTAGGATATTGAGTCTCCGTATTCGAGAGTAGTTTGCTGAGACAGTAGACTGGGCGCTGAATTTCTCCTTCATCTTTAACCAATACTGAATTTAATGCAACTAGTGATATGACCAAGTATAGGTAGAGTGTTTCTCCAGGGATCGGTTTTGAGAGGAGCGGAGGCGAGGCCAGATATTGCTTCAGGGATTCGAAAGCGGCTTGACATTCGTCCGTCCATTGGAACTCTGTGCTCCACGCTCCTCTAAGGATTTTGAAAATGGAAGATACCTGTCCTTGGTCTATGCCAAGAAGCTTGAGAGTGCGGTGATCCTTCCATTCAGTCGTTGTTCTTCTTTTAGGGAACGATGGGGTGTCATATCTTCAATTGCTTTGATCTTTTCTGGGTTCGCCTCTATTCCTCGTTGTGTCACCATAAATCCCCAAAATTGTCTGACGTAACCCCAAATGTACATTTGCTTGGATTGAGTCTCATGCCATATCAGCGAAGGATCTCAAAACATTTCTCCAGGTCCTTCAGATGATCACCTCGATGGATGCTTTTGACCAGCATGTCATCTACATATACCTCCATAGTTTTCCTGATGAGATTTTTGAACACTTTGTTCATCAGTCGCTAGTAGGTGGCTCCAGCATTCTTAATACCGAAAGGCATCACTTTGTAATAATAGATTCCCTTATCAGTCCTGAATGCAATGTGCTTTTCATCTATAAGATTCATCTTGATCTAATTGTAGCCAGAATACACATACGTGAAACTGAAAAGTTGGTGTCCGATGGTTGAATCAACGAGCTGGTCAATTCTCGGGAGGTGAAAGCTGTCTTTTAGGCAGGCTTGGTTGAGATTGGTGTAATCTACGCACATCCTCCACTTCCCGGAGGACTTCTTGACCATGACCATGTTAGCCAGCCAAGTGGGGTATTCCACCTCCCGAATGAACTGTGCATCAAGAAGCTTTCCTACTTCTTCAATTGCTTGCAGTCGTTCAAGAGCAAAATTTCTCTTCTCCTGAATGACTGATTTACACACAGGGTTGATGTTTAAAGAATGCTGAATGACTTGTGGATCCACACCTGACATATCCTTGGGGCTTCAAGCGAAAACGTCTTTGTTTGCCCAGAGATACATTGTTAATTCCTCCTTTTCTTGTTGTGGAAGGAGGGATCCTAATTGAACGGTGCAGGTTGGATTTGAGTCGGAAAGAGGTACTTCGATCAATCCTTCTATAGGTACTCCTCGCTGCACAATTGTCTCATCTTGCAAATCAAAATCATCAATGTTAAGATCAGTTGCTTTTGCTGGTTGGGCTTGCTTGGAGTAGCAAGTCTGTGCTGCTTCCTGATTTCCTCTGACGACTCTTATTCCGGCGGTGGTGGGGAACTTCATTGCAAGGTGTGGAATTGATGGAATGGCTTTGAAGATGGACTTGACTGGCCTTTCAAAAATAGCATTGTAAGCTGAACTCCAATCTACAACGACAAACTGAACATCATGCGTGGCTTATCTCGAGAACTTTCCTATGGTAACTAGCAAAGTTATCATTCCTTGTACTGGAATTGGGTGATTGTCGAAGCCATAAACAGGTCCTGCGGCTGAAGAGAGCTAATTGGCTAGTTTCATACTCTTGAGAGTTGACAGGAATAAAATGTCGATCGAGCTTCCGTTGTCGACAAGTATTCTTTTGACACTGTAGCAGGGGTTGCCAATTCCCGCATTGATGATAAGCGGGTCTTGGTGAGGTGATCGCAATCCCTTAAGGTCCTCTTCTCCGAATGTAATGGTAGAATCTTGCTTGAATTTTTTATCTTCATGGATGCCTTCCTGGACATCCATAACAAGTATTTGGATAGAGAGGATTGGAGGTCTGGCGATAGTTTCAATATTACCCACCATCTACCTGCCTCCAGGTCCCCCCTGCAGAACAATCTGCGGCTCCCTTGCTTGCCTAGGGGGGCTAATGATCCTGCACACGTCCTTGTAAAAATCTGTCAAGAAGTCCTTGTCGGATTAGACGTTGTTGGTACCATAGTTTGGATTTGAGTTAAGTCTTTCTTTTTAGTCTCTTGACCCAAGATTTATCTATGGTCAAAGGTTAGTTTTAGTGTAGTCACTTATCCAGTGAAATCTAGCTAAGTTAGTTTTTGGTTCGACTATAGTCGAACGCCGCTCGACTATCGTTGATCAGTTGATCGACGATCGTCTTCTTGTTGGTCGACTATCGTCTATCTCCAGATCGTCTAGCTTTGTCTCTTGACAGCTCGACGTTCTGCTGTTTCTGTCTCGACGATCGTCGACCTCGGCTCGACTTCTTTCATTAAGACAGATTGTCTTGATAGTTCAACTATCTTCCTTGATAGTTCAACTATCTGATAGCTCTACTATCTTGTTGATAGTTTAGCTGTCTGTTTGTCGGTCGACTATCTATTGATAGTTCGACTTTCTGTCTGTCTGTTGATAGGTCGACTATCTATTGATAGTTCGACTATCTGTCTGTATTCTTAGGTCGACGCCTTCTGTCTAGCTCTGAGTCGGTCGACTATCTGTCTGATAGGTCGACGATCTCAGTAGGTCGGTCGACGATCTCTGAAGATCGTTCGACTATCTTTTGTCTGCCTTTAGATAATATTATATTCGTTATTATTCTGCTATCTAATTATTATTATTAATATATATTAGATTGATTTACTGCATATATCTCAAAGCAATCCTTGCTTCTATCTTTATGCTAAGTCAATTCCTTCTGACATATATTTTGTCTTATTATCTGACTTTATTCAGCAGCTGTCCTTTATAGCCGTTGGACTCAAATGTCCTCTATGGCTTTAAAGAGTATTTTCTGATGTGACTTTATCTTATTATTTATCTGTTTGATATTACAGCTGCTATAGCTTTATTCTTTATATAGAATATATATATCTGCAAGACTTGTTTTGTCTTTATGTTAAATGCATCCCAGTTTGCAGATTCCAGATAAAGTCAAAGTTCAACTCAAATATTAGAGCCGTTGCTGCTGCTCTTATTTAAAGAGTTCTTTTGAAAGAACAAGGAGGAGCAGAAGGAAGAAATACAGTACAGCAATACAGCTTCTCTCAGCCATTTCATATTCAACTGAGAAGATATCTCTTCTGCTCTTCTTCAACCTGAGTGCTCCTGTTTCAGGAAGATTTTACACTCAGAGATATTGAAGAAGAAGAAGAAGAAGGAAGCTGAAGAAGAACATCTATTCCAGATCTCTAGTCTTCTTCAAGCTTTATCCTTCAGAACTTCAAGACAGCTTGCTGTCAGAAGTTCTGAAGAGATCTTGTGCTTCTCTAATCTTGTTTAAAATAGAGAAGACAATCTAACTCTCCTTCCCCCTCCTGTAAAGGGTTGTTTACTCCCTTCAAAAGTAAAGCTTGGTTTTTAGACACCTGATCAAAAGTCTAAAGGGTCTCTAGATCTACCTGCAGCAGATCTTATTGGTGGCAGGGCACCTGATCAAAAACCTGAGTGGATTCCTACCGTGGAGGTAGAAGAGTGGATGTACCTATTGAGAGGGAACCACTATAAATTCCCTTGTGTCGTCTGGTTGTTTGATTTATTACTTATGTTGTTGGCTGGGATTAGTTTTAACTAGGTTTGCTAGTTGTTGTTTAGGATCCCAAGCCTTAACTGTAATTACAGTTGGTTGCCTCTTGTGCACAACACTTGTGTTAGGCTTTAGGGTTACTTCTCAAATATCTATAACCTTCATTCCACAATTAACTCCAAGGGAGTTGAGTAGACAGTCAACTTTGCTAGTGCAATTTTTGATTACTCTATTCACCCCCCCTCTAGAGTAGTATCTATCCCTTTTCTTTCAATTGTTATCAGAGGGAGGTTGGCTGACTGTATAGGCTAACACCTAAGTCACAAGATTCTGATAGATACCTAAGCTTATAGATATTCACTTCATGGCCCAGTCCAAGGATTACTTTAGCACCAGACCTCCAGCTTGCAACTTAGCTGAGTTTAGCATCTGGAAGGCAAGAGTCAAATTATATATGAACTCTTTTGATGAAGATATTTTTTTGTCTATTTTGACAGGTCTCCCAACTTCGGCAACAACAACAAAAAGTGCCAGGCTAGCTGATGCCAGAGCAATGAACATCCTAGCTCAGTCATTTTCTGATGACTTATTTCAGGAGGTTGTTGAATGCTCAACAGCTAAGGAGATTTGGGATTCCCTTCACCAAATAGCTTCTGAACCCGTGGATGACACATTAGAAAGAAGCCACAACAAAATATTTGAAAGTGAAGAATCAACATCCCTAGATGTTATCTGGGATATCTCAGATGATGAATCATCATTTGAAGATGAAGAGGAGGAAGCAAGAGCCAAAGAATTTTGCTTAATGGCCGTCAACACTTCCTGCAGCAATCTAAAAGCCGAATAAACATAAGGAAATTTCAAACCTGAAGAGAATCAGGTATTATTATTATCTAACTCTGTTAATTTAGAAATTCAATATTGCTGCCAAGATTTAATAAAACCTGAGAAGGAAACAAAACTTCTCAGAGGATTATTTTTAGAATATATTCAAAGGAAGAACAAATATCTTGAGCTCAGACCGTCGAACTCCGATCGACTATCTTATATAAAAACGTCGAGCTCAATTATTTGCTTTTTCATAAATCTGTTTTATAAACAAAAGGAAAAATTATTTAGAATATTTTCAAATCCTTCTACCGTTTGGAACAGATTTATTAGGAAGCATTTTTCTTTCTTAAGGCTGTCTATATTTGATTTATATTTTGTTCAATATCTTGTTCGGATTTCTGAATAAAGAATTCTCTGTCAGATAACTCTATTTCTTATAGATCTTTTTCTAATTTCATCTAGATTGAGTCCTCTACTCTAGTTGCATTGGTCAGCTGAGTTTGAATCTCGCCTGATGAAAAGAAATTCTATAGGAAGGAAGATATCTGATTTTGTTTTTCAGATCCAGAATCCTAATTATATTTGCTGAACAAATATCATTTTTTATGCTAACATATCCCTTTTTTAAGGAGAGAGCAATCTCTACCAAAGCTTTCTGCAGGTACTATTTATAAGAGTTAGCTGGATGATTCAATCAAAATTCAAAGTCATCTCAGCCTCCTCCAATCATATGTACTGCATCAACATAGGGGGAGATTGTAAATGCCAGCAGCAGCCAGCATTGCTAAGTTTTTCTTTTTGTATATTTTATGCTTTGCAATATTTATTTTTTTTGCTAATAGGATCCTCACCCAAATAGGGGGAGATTGTTGGAACCCTTGGTTCTAATTTGGGTTAGGATCTCTATTAGGTTGTTTAGGTTGCTTAGTTTAGTTTAGTTTATTTCCAGTAGTTTTAGTTTTTGAAAGACTTAACCCAAATAGGGGAAGATTGTTGGTACCCTAATTTGGATTTGAGTTAAGTCTTTCCTTTTAGTCTCTTGACCTAAGATTTATCTATGGTCAAAGGTTAGTTTTAGTGTAGTCACTTATCCAGTGAAATCTGGCTAAGTTAGTTTTTGGTTCAACTATAGTCGAACGCCGCTCGACTATCGTTGATCAGTCGATCGACGATCGTCTTCCTGTTGGTCGACTATCGTCTGTCTCCAGATCGTCTAGCTTTGTCTCTTGACAGCTCGACGTTCTGCTGTTTCTGTCTCGACGATCGTCGACCTCGGCTCGACTTCTTTCGTTAAGACAGATTGTCTTGATAGTTCAACTATCTTCCTTGATAGTTCAACTATCTTCCTTGATAGTTCAACTATCTGATAGCTCTACTATCTTGTTGATAGTTTAGCTGCCTGTTTGCCGGTCGACTATCTATTGATAGTTCGACTTTCTGTCTGTCTGTTGATAGGTCGACTATCTATTGATAGTTCGACTATCTGTCTGTATTCTTAGGTCGACGCTTTTTGTCTAGCTCTGAGTCAGTCGACTATCTGTCTGATAGGTCGACGATCTCAGTAGGTCGGTCGACGATCTCCGAAGATCGTTCGACTATCTTTTGTCTGCCTTTAGATAATATTATATTCGTTATTATTCTGCTATCTAATTATTATTATTAATATATATATTAGATTGATTTACTGCATATATCTCAAAGCAATCCTTGCTTCTATCTTTATGCTAAGTCAATTCCTTCTGACATGTATTTTGTCTTATTATCTGACTTTATTCAGCAGCTGTCCTTTATAGCCGTTGGACTCAAATGTCCTCTATGGCTTTAAAGAGTATTTTCTGATGTGACTTTATCTTATTATTTATCTGTTTGATATTACAGCTGCTATAGCTTTATTCTTTATATAGAATATATATATCTGCAAGACTTGTTTTGTCTTTATGTTAAATGCAACCCAGTTTGCAGATTTCAGATAAAGACAAAGTTCAACTCAAATATTAGAGCCGTTGCTGCTGCTCTTATTTAAAGAGTTCTTTTGAAAGAATAAGGAGGAGCAGAAGGAAAAAATACAGTACAGCAATACAGCTTTTCTCAGCCATTTCATATTCAACTGAGAAGATATCTCTTCTGCTCTTCTTCAACCTGAGTGCTCCTGTTCCAGAAAGATTTTACATTCAGAGATATTGAAGAAGAAGAAGAAGAAGAAGAAGAAAGCTGAAGAAGAACATCTATTCCAGATCTCTAGTCTTCTTCAAGCTTTATCCTTCAGAACTTCAAGACAGTTTGCTGTCAGAAGTTCTGAAGAGATCTTGTGCTTCTCTAATCTTGTTTAAAATAGAGAAGACAATCTAACTCTTCTTCCCCCTCCTGTAAAGGGTTGTTTACTCCCTTCAAAAGTAAAGCTTGGTTTTTAGACACCTGATCAAAAGTCTAAAGGGTCTCTAGATCTACCTGCAGCAGATCTTGTTGGTGGCAGGGCACCTGATCAAAAACCTGAGTGGATTCCTACCGTGGAGGTAGAAGAGTGGATGTACCTATTGAGAGGGAACCACTATAAATTCCCTTGTGTCGTCTGGTTGTTTGATTTATTACTTGTGTTGTTGGCTGGGATTAGTTTTAACTAGGTTTGCTAGTTGCTGTTTAGGATCCCAAGCCTTAACTGTAATTACAGTTGGCTGCCTCTTGTGCACAACACTTGTGTTAGGCTTTAGGGTTACTTCTCAAATATCTATAACCTTCATTCCGCAATTAACTCCAAGGGAGTTGAGTAGACAGTCAACTTTGCTAGTGCAATTTTTGATTACTCTATTCACCCCCCCCCTCTAGAGTAGTATCTATCCCTTTTTTTTCAATTGGTATCAGAGGGAGGTTGGCTGACTGTATAGGCTAACACCTAAGTCACAAGATTCTGATAGATACCCAAGCTTATAGATATTCACTTCATGGCCCAGTCCAAGGATTACTTTAGCACCAGACCTCCAGCTTGCAACTTAGCTGAGTTTAGCATCTGGAAGGCAAGAGTCAAATTATATATGAACTCTTTTGATGAAGATATTTTTTGTCTATTTTGACAGGTCTCCCAACTTCGGCAACAACAACAAAAAGTGCTAGGCTAGCTGATGCCAGAGCAAGGAACATCCTAGCTCAGTCATTATCTGATGACTTATTTTAGGAGGTTGTTGAATGCTCAACAGCTAAGGAGATTTGAGATTCCCTTCACCAAATGGCTTCTGAACCCGTGGATGACACATCAGAAAGAAGCCACAACAAAATATTTGAAAGAGAAGAATCAACATCCCTAGATGTTATCTGGGATATCTCAGATGATGAATCATCATTTGAAGATGAAGAGGAGGAAGCAAGGGCCAAATAATTTTTCTTAATGGCCGTCAACACTTCCTGCAGCAATCTAAAAGCCGAACAAACAGAAGGAAATTCCAAACCTGAAGAGAATCAGGTATTATTATTATCTAATTCTGTTAATTTAGAAATTCAATATTGCTGCCAAGATTTAATAAAACCTGAGAAGGAAACAAAACTTCTCAGAGGATTATTTTTAGAATATATTCAAAGGAAGAACAAATATCTTGAGCTCAGACCGTCGAACTCCGATCGACTACCTTATATAAAAACGTCGAGCTTAATTATTTGCTTTTTCATAAATCTGTTTTATAAACAAAATGACAAATTATTTAGAATATTTTCAAATCCTTCTACCGTTTGGAACAGATTTATTAGGAAGCATTTTCCTTTCTTAAGGCTGTCTATATCTGATTAATATTTTGTTCAATATCTTGTTCGGATTTCTGAATAAAGAATTCTCTGTCAGATAACTCTATTTCTTATAGATCTTTTTCTAATTTCATCTAGATTGAGTCATCCACTCTAATTGCATTGGTCAGCTGAGTTTGAATCTCGCCTGATGAAAAGAAATTCTATAGGAAGGAAGATATCTGATTTTGTTTTTCAGATCCAGAATTCTAATTATATTTGCTGAACAAATATCATTTTTTATGCTAACATATCCTTTTTTCAAGGAGAGAGCAATCTCTACCATAGCTTTCTGCAGGTACTATTTATAAGAGTTAGTTGGATGATTCAATCAAAATTCAAAGTCATCTCAGCCTCTTCCAATCACATGGACTGCATCAACATAGGGGGAGATTACAAATGCCAGCAGCAGCCAGCATTGCTAAGTTTTTCTTTTTGTATATTTTATGCTTTGCAATATTTATTTATTTTGCTAATAGGATCCTCACCCAAATAGGGGGAGATTGTTGGAACCCTTGGTTCTGATTTGTGTTAGGATCTTTATTAGGTTGTTTAGGTTGCTTAGTTTAGTTTAGTTTATTTCCAGTAGTTTTAGTTTTTGAAAGAATTAACCCAAATAGGGGGAGATTGTTGGTACCCTAGTTTGGATTTGAGTTAAGTCTTTCCTTTTAGTCTCTTGACCTAAGATTTATCTATGGTCAAAGGTTAGTTTTAGTGTAGTCACTTATCCAGTGAAATCTGGCTAAGTTAGTTTTTGGTTCGACTATAGTCGAACTCCGCTCGACTATCGTTGATCAGTCGATCGACGATCGTCTTCCTGTTGGTCGACTATCATCTGTCTCCAGATCGTTTAGCTTTGTCTCTTGATAGCCCGACGTTCTGCTGTTTCTGTCTCGACGATCGTCGACCTCGGCTCGACTTCTTTCGTTAAGACAGATTGTCTTGATAGTTCAACTATCTTCCTTGATAGTTTAACTATCTGATAGCTCTACTATCTTGTTGATAGTTTAGCTGTCTGTTTGCCGGTCGACTATCTATTGATAGTTCGACTTTCTGTCTGTCTGTTGATTGGTCGACTATCTATTGATAGTTCGACTATCTGTCTGTATTCTTAGGTCGACGCCTTCTGTCTAGCTCTGAGTCGGTCGACTATCTGTCTGATAGGTCGACGATCTCAGTAGGTCGGTCGACGATCTCCGAAGATCGTTCGACTATCTTTTGTCTGCCTTTAGATAATATTATATTCGTTATTATTCTGCTATCTAATTATTATTATTAATATATATTAGATTGATTTACTGCATATATCTCAAAGCAATCCTTGCTTCTATCTTTATGCTAAGTCAATTCCTTCTGACATGTATTTTGTCTTATTATCTGACTTTATTCAGCAGCTGTCCTTTATAGCCGTTGGACTCAAATGTCCTCTATGACTTTAAAGAGTATTTTCTGATGTGACTTTATCTTATTATTTATCTGTTTGATATTACAGCTGTTATAGCTTTATTCTTTATATAGAATATATATATCTGCAAGACTTGTTTTGTCTTTATGTTAAATGCAGCCCAGTTTGCAGATTCCAGATAAAGACAAAGTTCAACTCAAATATTAGAGTCGTTGCTGCTGTTCTTATTTAAAGAGTTCTTTTGAAAGAACAAGGAGGAGCAGAAGGAAGAAATACAGTACAGCAATACAGCTTCTCTCAGCCATTTCATATTCAACTGAGAAGATATCTCTTCTGCTCTTCTTCAACCTGAGTGCTCCTGTTCCAGGAAGATTTTACACTCAGAGATATTGAAGAAGAAGAAGAAGAAGGAAGCTGAAGAAGAACATCTATTCCAGATCTCTAGTCTTCTTCAAGCTTTATCCTTCAGAACTTCAAGACAGCTTGCTGTCAGAAGTTCTGAAGAGATCTTGTGCTTCTCTAATCTTGTTTAAAAAAGAGAAGACAATCTAACTCTCCTTCCCCCTCCTATAAAGGGTTGTTTACTCCCTTCAAAAGTAAAGCTTGATTTTTAGACACCTGATCAAAAGTCTAAAGGGTCTCTAGATCTACCTACAACAGATCTTGTTGGTGGCAGGGCACCTGATCAAAAACCTGAGTGGATTCCTACCGTGGAGGTAGAAGAGTGGATGTACCTATTGAGAAGGAACCACTATAAATTCCCTTGTATCGTCTGGTTGTTTGATTTATTACTTGTGCTGTTGGCTTGGATTAGTTTTAACTAGGTTTGCTAGTTGCTGTTTAGGATCCCAAGCCTTAACTGTAATTACAGTTGGCTGCCTCTTGTGCACAACACTTGTGTTAGGCTTTAGGGCTACTTCTCAAATATCTATAACCTTCATTCCGCAATTAACTCCAAGGGAGTTGAGTAGACAGTCAACTTTGCTAGTGCAATTTTTGATTAATCTATTCACCCCCCCTCTAGAGTAGTAGCTATTCCTTTTCTTTCAGACGCTCGATCTCGTCCTTTAACCTCGTACATTCCTCGGTAGTATGTCCGGTCCCGCGATGGAACTCACAGTACTTTGACTGGTCATTCCTTGGATTTGGAATCAGCATTATGGGTCGATGAAGGGCTGGGCCATTTTGAATTGTATAAAGTACATTAGTTCGTGTGGCATTTAGTGAGGTATATTCTCAGGGTGGACGCTCCCTCTGTAAGTCACGCCGACGCTGACCATGTCGACGTTCTTCTTTATATCTTTCTTCATGAGTCTTAGAAGTCTTCTCTGGACCTCTCCTTCTCTTCTAGCTGCCTTCGAAGGGTTGACGATGCGCCTCGATAGCTTTGTCTGTGATAATTTGTGCCCATATATGATGCACAAGATTCGGATAACTAGGGACAGTTTCCCTCATCAGAGTTGAGTAAAAGCCACTGGGGCGAAGTCCTCCAAGAAATACACCCCTCAAAATCTCAGGGTCTACTCCCGGAATTTATCGGGCCTCAACGGTAAAATTGTGAAAAAATTCTTTTAGGGACTCTCCCTCATTTTTGCGAGTTCCAGACAAATGTGAGGGGTCTCGAACAATCTTTCGGTTAGCAACAATTTGATTCACGAATTGCCTTTCCAGCTCTGTGAAATTATCAATGGTCCCCTCTCCCAAGGAATGGAACCAGGTGCGCGCCCTGCCCTTTCAGTGTGGTTGGAAACACTTGATAGAGCAGTTGATCTGGAGCATTGTAGATTCTCATAATGGTAGTAAAGTGGTTAATATGTTCTAGCGGGTCCTCGTTTCCATTGAATGTCTCGATGCTTGGCAGTTTGAAACCATGTGGGATCGGGTGAGCTAGAACTTGGGGTACGAGTGGAGTTCCTTGGAAGAGAGGACGTCGAGCGAGGGGATCCTGCCGCCCGATTTGTTTGTATTCCTCTGCGATTACTTCATGTATCTCTTCACGGGTGATCCTTCTTCCTAGCGGTGGTCGAGCTTCTTCATTCGTATGGTAGCGATGGTGATCAGCTCCGGTTCCCCTAAGAATTGGGTGAGTGGAACTAGCAGCATCAGAGAGTTCTTCTGACACTTCTTCCCCATGAGGAGCTTCTTGTACTAGAGCATGATTTGAGAGAGGCGGGGGGTTGACTGGTGCCAGTGTCTGGAGAGGAGCGGGAGGCACTCCTAAATTTCGAAGGAGAGTAAGCATCTCTGTCTGCTGCTCCTCTATCCGTCGGACTCGTCCTTCCAAAGATGTTACAGGCGCGAGTATGGCCTCAGCTTCGAGCGATGCATTGACGAGTGAATGAGAGTGTGTTGGCTCGGTGCGTCCCCTAGGGACGGATCCGTCGATAGTTCAGACGCTTCTTTTTTCTATTGGGACTGACCTTGAGTACCGTCGAATTGAGGGTACTGCTCTTATGAGGATGTTGGGAATCGCGGTTCTCATAGATGACGCCAAACTATTGCGGTCAAACTCGTCGCTCTGGTAGGACCAGAGTAACCTGGACTGTCTTAGCTCCTGGAGTGGTCGTGCGCGCATACAGTTAATAAAAGAGAGATGGTACACACGATGTTTTTACGTGGAAAATCCCTTCAATCAAGTAAAAAAGCACACGACTGGGTCCGTGCCGGTCGAACTCCACTATTCGTTTGTAGTTAAAACTTTCACGTATAATCGAGAGCTACAAGCCGCTTCTCGTTACACTTTAGAGGTGAGAGAGATAGAGAGAGTTGCTGGCTCGTGGCGGGCAACAGGCTACTCCGCGCAAGGCTTGTTTGCAGGGAGGTTGCGGATGAACAAAGTGTTTGTTGCTGCGAGAATCTCCTTCTCGATGCTTGTCGTGAACTTAGGCGAATTTTGGCAATGGGGTTGTGGCTTGCTAGTAGCTGGCGGGCTGCTTGGAGAAGGCTTGAAGATGGTTTGATGGTGGCTTGAGGATGGCTTGAAGGTGGCTTGAAGACGGCCCGTAGGAGGAATCCGGCAGAGCCCTGACCTAAGGACGAAGAAAGCAGAGGAGCCAAAAGATGAGAAAGGAGGAGACATGTCAGCCTTTTTATAGCCTCCAGGAGGTGGTTACAGTGATTATGCGGTTATCTGCACACCGTAACCACCCAAATTAATATTTTTACCACGACTTTGGAGCGTATAATTCTCGTTATATGCAGACCGCCATCATGACCATGATGCCTCCCACTATCGGCGGAAGTTACGTGAGCGGTTTTTTCTGGGAACGAACGGTCGTGATTACAACGAACCAATCAGACGACGGAGGAAGGTTGTGGTGCCTCAGCCGACGAGAGAGGTGCCGCTCCCAACGAGGGAGGCGGCCGGCCCCGGCGCAGTCCACCTCCCGTCAGCAAGGTGTTAGCCGGCCACGGGAGTGGCCGGAGAGCCGGGCATATCGGCCAATGCGTCCGGCCGGAGGGCCGAACGCGGCCGGGAGGCCGGGTATGGCCGGCGGGTTGGCCACGTCCTGCGGATGCAAAGGCGCGGCGACCCGCGCCGCGCGGCTGCAAAGGCACGACCGCGAGGGGCGGCCCCCACCTTGGCCGGAGGCCGGGCAAGGCTGGGTGCGACCGGCGGGGTGCCGTGCCGTGCGGCCGCAAACGCACGACCGCTAGGAGAGGCCCCATCCTTGGCCGGAGGCCGGACACGCTCAGGCCGGCCGGCCGGCGGGAAGAAGAGGGAGAGGGGCCGACGGCTTGGCCGGCCCCGGTCGACCACCGGAAGCGGGACCGCACGCGCGATCGCATGTGTGGTTTGTGCGCGGCGGTCAAACCCATGATCCTACTAATGTGATAGAGATCATGAGGGAGTAGGTTAAGTGCACACCCATTCTCCATAAAATGAGGGTTCATCCCCATCAATAAATATAATAAATATGACGGGCAGCCAGCTTTTTCTTCCTCCGGTGACACAGCACACACTATACACACCTCTAATATTCCCTTATTAATAAGTATAAATATTTGCACATGTTTGGTATAAATGAAGACATTTTTTATTTTTTCCCGGGAATATAAACTATTTTGAGTGTAGCGTTTAATTAGCTATTCTATAACTAATCTAATGCAGTTAAGTTTGATTAGACTATAGTTAAGAAAGAGAATACTATAGTTATAGACTTATAATGGATATTAATTAATTAATTAATTAGGCTGCTGCAGGTTAAAATGTCTACCTCAGGCTGGCGTATTATTCTGTACGGCAGCAGTTAACTATACCATGCTGACTCCGTGCATGATGCTCTGAATCACTGCAAATGACAGAAATGTGATTTTATTTTTCTCTTCCTATTTTGGAAGTTTATAAATGTTTATGATAAATTAATGTTAATAATTATTCATAATCTTAGGTTTTGTTCGCAATCTTACTGTTAATCATGATTAAGATTTTTATATGATATTATGATACAAATTTAATATTTTGATGTGATTATTAATAAAATTTTAATTGTTGGATATATCTTTTAACGGTTTGAAACGTTTCATTCGAACGGAATTGGGGCCTTGAATTTAGATTAATTTAGAGGTCCATTTTTATTAGAATTGAACCACAAATGCGTATTTTGAAGCCTCAATTTCGCTCAATTGAACTTATTAGCTGAAAATTCTTTTAGGAATTTGAACTATAGCGAATATTTGTATGAACTATAGCTAATAGGGCATTTCCAGTAGGGAATCTAATTTAGGAAGGCAATGTCCAAACTTATTCTCCTTTTATACACTTCTCTATGACCCTTCATAACACTTCATAACTCTTTCAGAAATCATTTTTTCAAAATAATTTCAAAAGAATGGATACCTTAGAATGGATACCTTAGAAATCATTTTTTTAAATTACATGAATCTCGCAACATCTAGATATATGTCTCCACAACTAGGCAGGGGCGGATCCAGAGGGGGGCCCCGAGGGACACTGCCCCTCATTATTTTTCAAAATAGTTATTGGATTTGGATTCCTCTCGTCGAGGCAATGAATTTTGTCTATTTATACGTTTAAAAACAGTGGCCAGATGAGGGAGAAACAGTTCCGATAAGATGGAAGCATTCAAAAATTTTTTGGGATAACGTTAATGTCTGTCCCCCCATGTTAAAATTTCTAGAATCCAGTGACGCATTCCAATGGTGAGGGGAGAACATAGGAAAAAAGTATCTTACACTCAACGCATTTGAGCTGAGTGCATCGAGCGCAATGCACTACATTGCTAGATCTAAACCACTACATTGCTCTATCATTTTAAAAAAAAATGTGTGCACCTCCATTATCAATTTCCTGGATCCGCAACTGCAACTAGGTAGGCCTCACTAACAAATATGTCACCAAGGAAGTTGTGCCTACAATACACCTTTCATCAAAGCTTCTAATGAAACCCATTTCACTATACGAAAGGTACATTCTAACAACACGCACCCGTGTCATATCTCTAGGGGGTATTCAACATAAATGATCTAAACACTTGTACAATTATTGAGGAGATTGCTTCAATCCACATCATAATTAGTGGCTATAATTTTCAATATAACTACTGTAAATGTGCGTTACCACTCTTGAGTAAGAAAATCTTATTGTAACTTGGCCTATTTCTTATTATACCTTTAAAAGCATGTCTAATGAAGTCTTCTCTAATATTTGTGCATCTTGTCAATGTCGATCGGTTTTTCTTCAATCTCCATAATACGTTTTTCTACCTCGACAACTAGAACCGCGTCTCTACCCATAACTTCTGAACATCATACACCTCGACTTCTATTGAGGCATTATGTTATGTCAATTTCACTTTAGTTACATTCTCCGCTTCTTCTTCAACATGATAACCTAGTCAAGGATCATTTCTTGGCTAGTGAACACTTTACTGTTTTTTGGATATCAAAAATGAAAGAATCCAACTTTGCGATTGAAACACAATTAGAAAATTAATGTATGTTGTATGTTTCACGGTCCGTCATGCCCTTAATCTCTAATGTATATAAAAATAATTTAGACATCTTAAACCATAATGTGATCAAATTATTCGTGATATAAATTAATTAAGTTTGAGAATTAATGTTTAGTAAATTATCTTATAGTAATATTTTGTCGCGACATAAAATCATGACTAATACTTATGTTTTACCGTGAATTTTTATGAAGTAATTTTAGATAATTTCTTTTTGAATTCCTGATTAATAAAGTAATCTTCATATATTCAAAATAAATGTGCATATAACAATCATAAAGAAAAATAAGAGTGGTGTTATAGACACATCAAATTTGACTATGGAGAGTCAAAATTCATGTACAATCCAATTCGATTATGTACACACCAATAGACTATGAACATTAATTATGAAAACTTGTCTATTTCACTAAAAATTAAGAAATTTCAAAATAGATATTTTGACATAACAAAATTTTATGTTAAACAGTCTCGTACAAGAAAAAATGTGTCAAAAATTACTAGAAATCAAAGATAAAGTTAAACAAGTTTAAAATTAGTTTTTGATTGTAGCCAAATCTAATTTTTTTAAAAAAAATCTACATGACTTAAAAGATCTTCAAAACTCAATTCTCACTCCCTTTCCATCATCCAACATTAAAATGAAATTATAAAACATGAGATTATGTACAATACGAAATAAAACATAAAAATTCAATTTTTTACCTAGGTATTGTTTGGTGATCAATATTAATGACGATTGTCTATTAAATCTTTAATGTTCACTTATCTGCACGCAAAATATTAATATAACGGATGTGTTCCCCTTAAAAATTTTTGAGTCAAGTCGGGGGGTCAGGGCGATCGCGCAAGGAGAAGCACGCGCAGACACAGCTGATCCGAGCACGAGCACGTCACACCAAGACGGGCACAGTGTGCTCGCGCAGCGAGCACCCCATAAGCGCGTGCGTGCACACCCCTGGGGCGTGCGCCTCGTGGGCACGCGAGAGCGGCGTGCGCGTGTGCACGCTGGCGGCCGCCGCCTCCATCGAGCACCTTGCTCGGGCTGCCCGGACCGCTTGGGGGGCAGTTTTGATTTTTTGCTAAATTAGTGATTCAGGTGACCAAAACGGAGCGACGCCATTCGCTAAGGCGGTCCGATTTTACGGACCGGGGAAAAGCCGCGTGACCCGCAACAATAACAATTAGTAATCATGATTAGCAACGTAAATGTGTATGTCTAATAATCGAAAATTAAGCATACATTTGTTAGGAATGACGTCTACCAACTCTCCCAAAATCCCGAAGTGTTAGGAAGGGTGATACCAATTCCTTTATATTATTTTAGCAGGACCGGTCAAACTGTTTGCATGGCTCCCTCGCACTTAAACCGTGCCCGAAACTCCCCTGTACTCATGCCCAGAGCCAACTCGACTCCCTTGCACTAAACCGTACCATGGAGTTTCCCTGCACCCATTTCAGGAGCCAACCCGGGTGCGCCCGGGAGGCACCCCATCCAACACCTGGATGGCGGGCCACACCCAACAAACTCCCCCTGGAACGCCATCCAGGGGGGATCGAACCCATGACCTCTCCCTCGCCTCTGATACCAGTTGTTAGGAATGGCGCCTACCAACTCTCTCAAAACCCCGGAGTGTTAGGAAGGGTGCTACCAATTCCTTTATATTATTTTAGCAGGACCGGTCAAACTGTTCGCATGGCTCCCTCGCACTTAAACCGTGCCCGAAACTCCCCTGTACTCATGCCCGGAGCCAACCCGACTCCCTTGCACTAAACCGTACCATGGAGTTTCACTGCACCCATGTCAGGAGCCAACCCGGGTGCGCCCGGGAGGCACCCCATCCAACACCTGGATGACGGGCCACACCCAACAATCCGCCGCTCTGATACCAATTGTTAGATTATGACACCTCATCGCGCCCGGATCGTTAGGATCGCGTCATGTCATCGATCCGTGGGAAGCCTTGATTCCTAATCCGGGCTAAACCTATTTAGGAATAACATTTAGGAAGATCATTAATAAGAGAATATATAAATATTGGATTATAACACCTCATCAATCCGTGTGCCTCCATAATTCCTAATTTTGGAGGAGTCCTATATTTGGGATATCTTTATGAGAAGAAATAAGGCAATCTCTTAAATAGGAGATCATCTTCCTAATTTGATATTGGATCTTGATCCTATAAATAAGTGCCTGCCCCAGTCGTTTCATTTAAAGCAAGAATCAGAGAGGAATCCAGTTTATTTTCGGCCACCAGTGAGGAGTGTGAGAGCAGGTTCTGTGGAGGAGGTTTCCGGCGGCGGTGGCACAGGCGGACCTTGTCGGTGCAGGAGGATCAAAGGCGGCGGCCACGGGCTGCAGCAGCGATCTCCAGGCAGTCACCGAGAGCTGTTCAGGCGGCGGCAGCGGCGACGGCTCCAGTACAGTTAAGGCGCGGCGGAGGCAGCAGGCGTGCTGCACAAGGCGACGGCGCATCGGTTCACCTCAGGCGGAGGCGGCTCTGTCCAGCGGTGGCAGACAGCTCCAGGAGGCGGTGGTAGTAGGCGGATTCAGGTGGAGGCGGCACTGTCCAGCGGCGGCAGGCGGCTTCAGGCGGCGACAATAGGTGCAGGAAGCGGCGGATCCAGCCGGAAGAAGAACAGGGCTTGTCGCTCGGCGACATCGATACCGCCCGGCGGTATCAGTTCTTCAGCATTTTGGGATCTTTGTTTTTCCTTTGTTGTTCGACCGAGTTTGTTTGGTCTCTGGTTGTATCTGTGTAACCTCATCAGGATTATAGTGGATCTTTCTGGCGTGCTCTCCCCGTGGACGTAGGAGCCCATCTCCGAACCACGTATATCTTTTGTCGTCTGCGTGTTTGAAATCTCCGTTATTTTATTTTGCTGATTGTTTTGCTCATTTTAATTCCGTTGCGCTACCGCGGTACTCGGTCTGATTGCATAACAATTGGTATCAGAGCCAGGTTCCGCGGAGGTGATCAATTGTACGTTCCGTCTTAGATTTGGGTCAACGGTAGGTGACGACCATCGGTCCGCTCCCTATCTTCTCAGATCTGATCCGTGAACCTAATTTGATTACCTAGTAGCCCTGCGAGCAAAACAATGACAGCGAAATTTGAGATTACAAAATATGACGGTAAAATTGATTTTGGTATGTGACAAAAACGGATCAAAGCGGTGCTCGTCCAGCAAGGTCGTCATAAGGCGCTCCTTTGAAAGGAGAAGACCGGGTTGAAGAAGGACGATGAGTGGGATGAGCTAGATCTGAAGGTCATCAACACAATCCAGTTGTGTTTGGCCGATGAGGTTAGAAGAGGCGCGCAGGTAGTCATGGTAGGAGAGTGTTACGGTACTCTCTATAGACTGATCGGTACCACGATTGTGAGTGGAAGGGCGATGAGAGAGGTCAGATTGCCTATCAGGCTACAGGACACGGTAGCCTATGCCTTTCAGGTCAGTTCCTCAGATCCTGGTTCCTATGAAAATGTTTTAGAGAACAGAGACCGCTCTCAGGGGAAAGCAAGAAAGGATAAGTGGAGGAGCGAGGCAAGATTTGTGGCGAACGGGTTTGCGTAGAGGAAGGGCCTTGGCGAAGATAAAATCTTCGCAGCCGTGGAGAAGGTGGGCAGAGTGTCTCAGAAGTGCCCAGGTACCACAAGGGGAGCCATCTGGCTCAGGAGTCCCACCAAGGAACTCAGGTGTACTCAGAATAAGGTGGAGCTGCACAGTGGTGTGCGCCACCAAGAGTCGAGGGAGTTCGCTAGGGGTAGAGGTATGGTGTTGCGGAAGGTCTCTACGGAGGATATCAGTGCGGGCATGCGGGAGAAATCAGTGACAGGAGTCAAGTTCAAGAACGATCTTGACTTGACTCATTCTGATGCATGATCGAGGGTTTGACCCCAGGGAGAGGGGGTTTGTAGTCGCCAGTCGGAGAGATCCAGGTTGGAGGTACAGGTACGTTTGTTAGGCTTCGAGGTGGAGTCTGTCGTGTGAGGCGTCAATGTGGAGATTGTTAGATTATGACACCTCATCGCGCCCGGATCGTTAGGATCGCGCCATGTCATCGATCCGTGGGAGGCCTCGATTCCTAATCCGGGCTAAACCTATTTAGGAATAACATTTAGGAAGATCATTAATAAGAGAATATATAAATATTGGATTATGACACCTCATCAATCTGTGTGCCTCCATAATTCCTAATTTTGGAGGAGTCCTATATTTGGGATATCTTTATGAGGAGAAATAAGGCAATCTCTTAAATAGGAAATCATCTTCCTAATTTGATATTGGATCTTGATCCTATAAATAGGTGCCCTCTCCAGTCGTTTCATTTAAAGCAAGAATCAGAGAGGAATCCAGTTTATTTTCGGCCACCAGTGAGGAGTGTGAGAGCAGGTTCTGTGGAGGAGGTTTCCGGCGGCGGCGGCACAGGCGGACCTCGTCGGTGCTGGAGGATCAGAGGCGGCGGCCACGGGCTGCAGCGGCGATCTCCAGGCAGTCACCGAGAGGCGTTCAGGCGGCGGCAGCGGCGACGGCTCCAGTACAGTTAAGGCGCGGTGGCGGCAGCAGGCGTGCTGCGCAAGGCGGCGGCGCATCGGTTCACCTCAGGCGGAGGCGGCTCTGTCCAGCGGTGGCAGACAGCTCCAGGAGGCGGTGGTAGTAGGCGGATTCAGGTGGAGGCGGCACTGTCCAGCGGCGGCAGGCAGCTTCAGGCGGCGACAATAGGTGCAGGAAGCGGCGGATCCAGCGGGAAGAAGAACAGGGCTTGTCGCTCAACGACATCGATACCGCCCGGCGGTATCAGTTCTTCAGCATTTTGGGATCTTTGTTTTTCCTTTGTTGTTCGACCGAGTTGGTCTCTGGTTATATCTGTGTAACCTCATCAGGATTATAGTGGATCTTTCAGGCGCGCTCTCCCCGTGGACGTAGGAGCTCATTTCCGAACCACTTATATCTTTTGTCGTCTGCGTGTTTAAAATCTCCGTTATTTTATTTTGCTGATTGTTTTGCTCATTTTAATTCCGTTGCGCTACCGCGGTACTCGGTCTGATTGCATAACAATTGGTATCAGAGCCAGGTTCCGCGGAGGTGATCAATTGTACGTTCCGTCTTAGATTTGGGTCAACGGTAGGTGACGACCATCGGTCCGCTCCCTATCTTATCAGATCTGATCCGTGAACCTAATTTGATTACCTAGTAGCCCTGCAAGCAAAACAATGACAGCGAAATTTGAGATTCCAAAATACGACGGCAAAATTGATTTTGGTATGTGGCAAAAACGGATCAAAGCGGTGCTCGTCCAGCAAGGTCGTCATAAGGCGCTCCTTTGAAAGGAGAAGACCGGGTTGAAGAAGGACGATGAGTGGGATGAGCTAGATCTGAAGGTCATCAGCACAATCCAGTTGTGTTTGGTCGATGAGGTTAGAAGAGGCGCGCAGGTAGTCATGGTAGGAGAGTGTTACGGTACTCTCTATAGACTGATCGGTACCACGATTGTGAGTGGAAGGGCGATGAGAGAGGTCAGATTGCCTCTCAGGCTACAAGACACGGTAGCCTATGCCTTTCAGGTCAGTTCCTCAGATCCTGGTTCCTATGGAAATGTTTTAGAGAACAGAGACCGCTCTCAGGGGAAAGCAAGAAAGGATAAGTGGAGGAGCGAGGCAAGATTCGTGGCGAAGGGGTTTGCGCAGAGGAAGGGCCTTGGCGAAGATAAAATCTTCGCAGCTGTGGAGAAGGTGGGCAGAGTGTCTCAGAAGTGCCCAGGTACCGCAAGGGGAGCCATCTGGCTCAGGAGTCCCACCAAGGAACTCAGGTGTACTCAGAATAAGGTGGAGCTGCACAGTGGTGTGCGCCACCAAGAGTCGAGGGAGTTCGCTAGGGGTAGAGGTATGGTGTTGCAGAAGGTCTCTACGGAGGATATCAGTGCGGGCATGCGGGAGAAATCAGTGACATGAGTCAAGTTCAAGAACGATCTTGACTTGACTCATTCTGATGCATGATCGAGGGTTTGATCCCAGGGAGAGGGGGTTTGTAGTCGCCAGTCGGAGAGATCCAGGTTGGAGGTACAGGTACGTTTGTTAGGCTTCGAGGTGGAGTCTGTCGTGTGAAGCGTCAATGTGGAGATTGTTAGATTATGACACCTCATCGCGCCCGGATCGTTAGGATCGCGCCATGTCATCGATCCGTGGGAGGCCTCGATTCCTAATCCGGGCTAAACCTATTTAGGAATAACATTTAGGAAGATCATTAATAAGAGAATATATAAATATTGGATTATGACACCTCATCAATCCGTGTGCCTCCATAATTCCTAATTTTGGAGGAGTCCTATATTTGGGATATCTTTATGAGGAGAAATAAGACAATCTCTTAAATAGGAAATCATCTTCCTAATTTGATATTGGATCTTGATCCTATAAATAGGTGCCCTCTCCAGTCGTTTCATTAAAGCAAAAATCAGAGAGGAATCCAGTTTATTTTCGGCCACCAGTGAGAAGTGTGAGAGCAGGTTCTGTGGAGGAGGTTTCCGGCGGCGGCGGCACAGGCGGACCTCGTCGGTGCAGGAGGATCAGAGGCGGCGGCCACGGGCTGCAACGGCGATCTCCAAGCAGTCACCGAGAGGTGTTCAGGCGGCTGCAGCGGCGACGGCTCCAGTACAGTTCAGGCGCGGCGGCGGCAGCAGGCGTGCTGCGCAAGGCGGCGGCGCATCGGTTCACCTCAGGCGGAGGCGGTTATGTCCAGCGGCGGCAGGCAGCTCCAGGAGGCGGTGGTAGTAGGCGGATTCAGGTGGAGGCGGCACTGTCCAGCGGCGGCAGACAGCTTCAGGCGGCGACAACAGGTGCAGGAAGCGGCGGATCCAGCGGGAAGAAGAACAGGGCTTGTCGCTCGGCGACATCAATACCGCACGGCGGTATCAGTTCTTCAGCATTTTGGGATCTTTGTTTTTTCCTTTGTTGTTCGACCGAGTTTGTTTGGTCTCTGGTTGTATCTGTGTAATCTCATCAGGATTATAGTGGATCTTTCTGGCGCGCTCTCCCCGTGGACGTAGGAGCCCATCTCCGAACCACGTATATCTTTTGTCGTCTGCGTGTTTGAAATCTCCGTTATTTTATTTTGCTGAATGTTTTGCTCATTTTAATTCCGGTTCGCTACCGCGGTACTCGGTCTGATTGCACAACATACATTGTCATGGATCTGTCAAATTAATTATTTTCTCTACTTGTTCTTTGTTTCCAGTTTCTGTAATTCATGTCCCACACTCCGACAATGGTAGCATGATATCTCTGTCATGCCATGATTATTGGAGATAAGGGACAATCCTCACACACCAACAATTGAATGAACACGAGTGCAACCTCCTCTATCGCAACCTAAAAAAACTCTTGACTTAGACCTACCAATTATCAGCCCTTTGAACAACCGCAACAAAACCCAATTCTTTGACAACGTTGCGAGCTCATTCAATCAATTCAACTTTACTATGAAATATAATGTCAGTCATAGAATGCATTCTAACATCTACTTGACTGCATTTAGATGAGCAACTCATTAATAATAATGTGTGCTCCTCATTCATTTTAACCTACACATCATTGAAATAATAACATTTACTAGCTTGTAAATCACACACAAACATGAAATATTGCTTGGGTAATGCACAAACACTAACAAAAACCTATTAAGGATTGGAGTGACAATCTGTTGAAAATCTGTTGAAAATGTGCCGAAACGTATACCTCCAGTGACGATCTGGATGGAAATGGAGTTTCGGGCGAATTGGACTTTTAGGCGAACTGGACTTTAGGGCGACCTAGAAGAACATGGGATGGAAAAATCTGGTGAATTTGAGTTGCAGGGAAGAACATGAGAAGGAGAAATGAGAAGCCCTATCGTGGCTACCTTCGTTTTTGGCGAAAACCTAGATCGTCGGGAGGAGGGGGGGGGGGGGATCGATTGGCCTTGAGAAGCAGGAAATGACGATCAGAACGGTATTCTAACGGTGGAAGGAGGCTGCAGGCGCGGGTAGAATCGGGAACGAAGGTAGGCTCGCAAAAAACCTAGACGGCACAAGTTGGCTGTCCCGAGCGAAGGAATGAATAAGAGAAAACACCACTCTTTAGATGAAAATTTGCTCGTCTATAATCAAAATTGATGTGTACATAACATCACTCTATCCTAAAATATTGTTTTGAGAAAATGATAATGACATGACAACCAACTTTAAGAAAAAAATGGACATTTATATCATGAATGGGCCCCCCATCGGCCAAGAAAATATCAGTGCCTCTCTGAATAGTATACAAATTATTTAATTATTTTCATACGTGGTTTAAATTACAATTTTATTTTTGTTTGGTTTCGAATAATTATTTATATATCTAATTATAAATTATAATATATATATATCCAATAGAGGACAAGAAGGGGTTGGGCGGCCCGTCGTCGTCTGCATCAGCATGACCTGAGATGCGTCTCTGCACTACATCGCCGACAGTTTTTTTCTTCCTTAAAAAATTTCTAGGCCCCATTAATAGACTTTTGATCATCAGGGAAGTTGTTTGCCGACGGTCAAATGTTGGACAAGCTATGGGAGAGCCGCGCGGCTGCGGCGGCGGTAGTTGTCGGTAAAAATGGAAATTGTTCCGCAACTCGCAGACTTTGCCTTAGTTTGATACGGCTTATTTGCTCCCATGAGTTTGACCAAAAACATCGTGAACTATCAAGAAAATAAATTAATTTTGGGCATAAAATGATGAGGTTGGATGTTCACGAGAGACGGTTCATGACCACCGTGTTCATGGTTGACATCACCACATCAAACGAAGTCTTTATTAATAGGGGGCAGAATTATATATGGGCACGTTTCATGGTTCAGTTTTTGATGAAAAAGTATAAATTTTTTGACTCATATGAATTATAAAGTCTGTTGCGTACCAAGGCTTTTTGTTGACTGGACTAAATTGGACCGTTTTAGTCCGTAGAGCAGTTGAGCGCGCAAACTATCACAAAAATTGAAAATTGACAAGACAGTTTTTTTTACGTGGAAAACTCGTCAACATGGTGAAAAATCACGTGTCTGGATCTGTGCCGACCAAACTTTCACTATTTTGTTGGTTGCTGTACAGAACTTTTTTAAAGAACTCAAGAACGACAGACCGATTCTCGTTATAGTTGTTAGGAGAGAGAAAGATAAGGGCTCAGAGAATGATAGGGTACCGCTCACAAAGCTAAATATTTCTCCGTGAGTTGTGGGGTGTGATGTGTTAGCCGCATTTTGAAGTCCATCTTGTTGCTCGGAATCAGGGGCAGCTGGTTATCCTCCTCCTGAAGTCTGGGGCTTGGAAGCTCGAGCGACGCGTTCTGCACGCCTTTATCCTCTGATGCTTGTCTTCTATTGCATTTTGAGGATCTCGAGTGATTGACTTGTTGTCGACTGGTAGACATGTTGTTGAATTGAGGAGGCTTGCAGTTTGCTCGATCGCCATGCAGACGGCCACCAACAAAAATCATTTATTGGTCTTCCTATGATCTTCAAAGTGCTTGATGAGTTTTGTGGGCGGCTTCGACGGTCTAGACTAACTTCGGCGGTCTAGACGGACTTCGCCGGTCTAGACAGACTTCGGCTTTTTAGACGGACTTCGACGATCTATACGGACTTCTACAGTCTAGACGGACTTCGGCGGTCTAGACGGACTTCTGTGGTCTAGAAGAGGCGTGTGTAGGAGTGGTCTGGAGAGCGGAGCGCACAAAAGCACACTAGAGTCGCATGCGCGAGTGCACGAGGAAGAGACACGCGCAAGAGCGCGCAAGGAAGAGGCGCACGTAAGTGCGCACAAGGAAGAGGCGCACACAAGAGCTCGCAACAAAGTGGCGCGTACCGGGGATGTGCTAGGAAAGGACGCGCGCATGAGCGCACAAGGAGGAGGCACGCGTAAGAGAACGCAAGGAAGACGCGCACTCGGGAGTACGCAACGAGAGGAGAACTGGAGAAAAGAAAGAGAGACAATCTGTAAGAGAATTTTTCGGGGCTAGAAAAGAGTGAAAATGAAAAAGAATTGGGGTCTATTTATAGATTCTAAGAGGGGCAACCCGGTAATTTCCAACGATAATTACCGGACGGACGAATAGAAATGTTTGAAATGAGGCAAATGGATCGCCAAATTTACGGAAATGACGAATTCGCCCTTGGAAAAAACAACCGCCCCTCCTAGCAGGGGAGGGATGGTTCAGCGAGAATGACGATCGAACGAGGAGGAGGGCACCAAATCTTGGGGGGCCTCTCCTCTGAGCGGACCCCCGACGAGGGGGCGGGCGGCCCTAGCAATAGAGCTGTCTGTCCCTGACAGCAAGGTGGCCGTCCAGGTAGGGCGGCCAGAGGGCACCCGACTTGGGTGGCCTGAGTCCCGCCCGACCTGGACGGCCTTGCCACCAGGCGAAGCGGTGCCAAGGGAGCAGGGGGACGCCCAGCACTTGTAGTAGAGGCACCGCCCAGAACAGGTAGCCAGAAGGCTGCCTATTCTCAGCGGCCTTGCACCTAGGCGGGGGAGGGGGGGGGGGAAGGTTGCGGTCGGTTAGGGGGCCACCCGCCCCATGTGGTCGAGATGGCGCCTAGATCGGGCGGCCAGAAGGCCGCCGTAATGTTGGGCAACACCAAGGGAGCGGGAAGCCAAAGGTCCGCCCGCCCCTCGCGACAGAGGTGCCGTCTAGATCGGGCGGCCGGAAGGCCGCCCGATTTGGGTGGCTAGAAGGATTCCTGATCTGGGAGGCCTTGCCCTCAGCCGGGGCAAGGGAGACCTGGGCGCCTCTGCCCTCCCTGCCGGGCAACAATGAGGGGGTTGCAAATTCAGGCCGGCTACGCCTTGGGCGGCTCCTCTTTAGGAGGTTCCCCCTGGGCGGTAACGCTCCAGGCGATTACACTACAAGCAATTAGCGGGGGTTTTTGGATAACCGCACCCCATGCATGAGGTGCGAATAACACTTCTAAGGGGACCCATCATTTTACCCCCAAGTTCCCGCATTATCGAGCCAAAGCGAATAGTGGGTGAGGACATCGGCTCGAAAGCCGGATTACGTGCGTGATGACTTGCGAAATTCATTACGGAGATGAACAACGTGATTGACTTGTTGAAGGTAGGCTCGCTACCAAGTGGAGGGCTTGGTTACGGTGGCATGTGTATGGAAAAATATAGAGGTGAAGCAAATGGTGAAACATGTGAGGGGCGCCTTGTGCGCTAGGAGCGGTGTGCTCAATTGGTGAAGTGTGTGCGAAGCGCGGTATGTACGTGGCGAAGAACGTGCAGCCGTGGAGTATGTGCAACGTGTGCATGAGGCGCGGAGTGCACGATGTGCGCGCGGGGCACAATGTGTGTGATGTGCGCTTAGGGAGCAATGTGTGTAGTGTACGTGTGGGGTGCAATATGTATGATGCGCGCACGGGGAACAATGTGCGCAGTGTTCACATGAGGTACAATGAGCGCGATCCTGTATAGGGTATGTTGTGCACATTCGTTGCTTTATGTTCGCGATGACTCATGTGAACTCTTGGCCTTCCCGGTAGGGCGACATTGCTCTCGCAGGGGAGGCTGATGCAACGACGCTCCTTGTCTATTGTGGAGTAGGTTGATGCTTGAGGGGGACAGTATGAGATTCCTGCAAGACTGGAGGGGAAGATCCCCATACGACGGCATGGATGTGTCGATGTGGTGTTGCCGAGTTTGATATCGAAGATCTCTCTGGGGATGATTGTGGGGGCTTCGACATTTATGTAGATGAAGTGTAGTTCTGCCTTTATTGTTCATTAACACATCTACATTATGTGATGGCTTTGTACCTTGTTCATGCAGCCTTGGTCGCTCTTTGTGCATTACTTGATTGCTTGTTAGTCGCTCGATCTTTGAGCATTTACTTGTGATAGCAAAGCATTTGTGGTGTTTGAACCGACATTTTGCGCAGATAAATATGTCTTGCTTCTTTGATGTTGGTGGTTGGAGGACGAGTACCTATCCCTCCAGGAAAACTTCAGGATAGGTGTTGGGTACATTCAAAATTGTGTACCTTATTTGGAAGAAGCCTCACCTAATTCAATGATATACATTAATGTGTATTTGATGGGATGTTGAGTTTGTATGTGTAGGTTAAAGAAATGCAGAAAAATATTCTAAGTACAAGTGTCGACACTTGTGAAGGGAATGTGTCGACACCAGAAGCCAGATTGTGTGTCCTGTGTGTCGACACATAGAAATTCTGTCGACAGGAATTGTGTCGACACACAGAACTTGTGTTGACACACACAAGAATTTTGTCAACACCAACTATGTCGAGACTAGAAGCTATTGTGTCGACACATAAAACTTGTGTCGACACATTCTACAGAAGCCGTGTCGAGAAGATAGAGAAGGACTGTGTCGACATTGTGTGAGCTGTATCAATATCATCAAGAATTGTGTCGACACATGGTCTATTTGTGTTGACACATTTGAAGTATTGTCTCGACGCTTTTTCTGTTGAGATAGAGTACAATGAGGTATCAGGTGTCAAGACTGAAGACTTGGCAGCTGTCATAACTAACAATGTTGTTGCATCTGCCAGAGCTGTCAGAAGGCCATTATGAACCGGATCAACCGGTAACCTCAGATGGGTCTATATAAAGACATGTTCTATCATCAAACTATAGAGATCGAAGAAGAAAGGACTTGACATTTTTCTAACAGTTGAAATCTACAAGTCATCAAGAGAAGACAGATCCTGTACAAGTCTGTAAGAAGAATTCAGATCAAATTCTGAATAGAAGAAGGAAGCTGGATTGAAGATCATCTCCAACTTTACAAGAAGATCAATCTTACTTTGTTCAGATTCAAGAAGCTTTGAAGAAGCAAACATAGGTTGGATCTTAAGCAGTCAGATCAATCAAGAACAAATCAAGAAGCCTTCACCCCTTTCTCTCTCTACCTGGGTGAATGATTTATCACTTTTATAATCAATTTTTCTGTAAGATCTTTTATAGATCTGAGTGTAAGAGAGTTATCTCTCTGAGTTGTAAGCCTAAGTTTATAAAGGCTGAGGTAGAGCTGAGTGCCTGAGGTAGGATCTTTGTGATCTGAGTTGTAGGCCTGGGGATAAGGGCTGTTTGCCTGAGGTAGAATTCTTAGGAAGAATCTGAGTTGTTGTACTTGAAGAAGTCTGAGCTGTAGGAACCAGTTAGGTTCTGAGTTGTAAGATCTGAGGATCTGAGCTGGATAGGTGAAGGGGGGAGAGTGGACGTACCCACGAATTGGGGAATCACTATAAAACACTGTGTGATGTGTTGTGTTTTCATGTTCTTGCTTTATCCTGCGTTGTGATAGTTGTAGCCTAATTTGCTATGTTGTGATTAACATTTTAATTGCCTAAGTTAAAATTGGATTTGAACCTATTCACCCCCCTCTAGGTGTTTAGGATCTATAAACCAAATCTTTCAATAGGGAAAGTCCCCTTTCCGATTCTAGAGGGAGGAGTGATCGTGATATCTCTTAATTTCGACAGATTGAGTTTGAGTTGAAGACTGAGACAGCTCGGTTGCGCGAGGAGCACCAGACGGAGAAATCTTTGGTGGAGAAGACACCATGACTTTTGGAGAGTTTGCGGGGGGATGTTTCCCTCTTAAAGTTCAAGATGGAGTGCATTTCTTCGCATGAGCGTCTTGCCGACCTAAAGGCAGTTGGAGTGGAGTAGAACATAGACTCCCTCGACTTCAAGAAGGATCGATGTCAATTTTCAAAGGAGTTTTATGAAGAAATCTGGACAAAGGAGGTGAAGCCCAAGTTGGTCGACGTGTAGGAGGTGGCATTCCATCACAGGATGGAGAAGACACTCTGGATGGTATCTCGCAAGAGCGAGTGTGATGTTGCTGATCTTTGCTTTGATTACCTTTCTGAGGATAAGTATGTTGAGTTTAATGTTGAGGAGCAAGCTCCTTAGTTTGTTGTATCTGGTACTATCTTGAATACTTATTGCCTTGGCGATGTGCTTGTTCTTGTATTGTGTACCGACTTGTGAGCTTCTGTCCCCTTTTGTAATTTGTTGATAGCTTTGTGTGTTTGCTCGTAATGTTTATCTCCTTGCCTTCTACGACTATTTCCTGCTTTCTCCAACGGATTTTGAGGTCGGAGCTTGTGTCCCTGTCTGTTTTGTGACCTACTACCAAAGTTAAGGCTGAACCCTTATGATCGGGTAGTGAGAGGTCCGCCTTTTCGAACCAAGGGATGTCGTTGAATATTGCGGTGAAGGACGAAATTTCAAACCTAGGTAATTGCTAGGGGGCAGGCCCTGACGACGCAGTGACCTACTGCGGCTGATATGGGTGAAACCTTTGAGAATTAATAATACTAGCCGTATATCAAATAATATAAACTTAGGACTTAGATAATGGAGGAGGAGGAGGAGCGGGTTCGCCACATGCAGGGCGCCAGTCACCTCCACCCCACACCGGGGTCGCCGGACGACCCCGACGTCCGGCGACCCCACCGGTGGATTTCGATCAAACTGACGTCGGCGGATCCGGAGGTCGTGGCCTCCGCAATTTTTCTAAAAAAAATCCGGCAAGATTAGAGGGGAAGATCCCCATACGGCGGTATGGACGCGTCGATGTGGTGTTACCGAGTTTGATATCGGAAATCTCTCCGGGGATGTGTGCGGGGGCTCCGACGTTGATGTAGTTGAGGTATAGTTCTGCCTTAATTGTTCCTTAGCACATCTGCATTATGTAATGGCTTTGTACCTTGTTTATGCAGCCTTGGCCGCTCTTTATGCATTACTTGATTGCTTGTTAGCCGCTCCATCTTTGAGCATTTACTTGTGATAGCAAAGCATTTGTGGTGTTGGAACCGACATTTTGTGCGGGTAAATCTGTCTTGCTTCTTTGATGTTGGTGGTTGGAGGACGAGTACCTATCCCTCCAGGGGAACTTAAGGATAGGGAGAGTTCCCTTTCTGATTCTAGAGGGAGGAGAGATCACGACATCTCTTGATTTCGATAGATTGAATTTGAGTTGAAGATTGAGATGGCTCGATTGCGCGAGGAGCTCCAGACAGAGAAATCTTTGGTGGAGAAGACAACATGACTTTTGGAGAGTTCGCAGGGGGATGCTTCCCTCTTAAAGTTCAAGGTGGAGTGCCTTTCTTCGCAGGAGCGTCTTGCCAACCTAAAGGCAGTTGGAGTGGAGTAGAACATAGACTCCTTCGACTTCAAGCAAGATCGATGTCAGCTTTCAGAGGAGATTCATGAAGAAATCTGGACAAAGGAGGTGGAGCCCGAGTTGGTCGACGTATAGGAGGTGGCATTCCATCACGGGATGGAGAAGACACTCTGGATGATATCTCACAAGAGCGAGTGCGACGTTGCTGATCTTGGCTTTGATGACCTTTCTGAGGATAAGTATGTTGAGTTTAATGTTGAGGAGGAGTAAGCTCCTTAGTTTGTTATATCTAGTACTGTCTTGAATACTTATTGCCTTGGAGGCGTGCTTGTTCTTGTATTGTGTACTAGCTTGTGAGCTTATGTCTCCTTTTGTAGTTTGTTGATAGCTTTGTGTGTTTACCCGTAATGTTTATCTCCTTGCCTTCTACGAGTATTTCTTGCTTTCTCCTTCAGATTTTGAAGTAGGAGGTTGAGACCCTATCAGTTTTGTGACCTACTACAAAAGTTAAGGATGAAGCCTTATAGCCGGGTAGTGAGAGATCTGCCTTTCCGAACCAGGGGATGTCGTTGAAGATTGCGGTGAAGGACGAAACTTCGAACCTTAGCAATCGCTAGGGGGAAGGCCCTGACGAAACATCGACCTACTGCGGCTGATAAGGGTGAAACCTTTGATCGACGGTATCGATAGGTCGCAGGAACGTGGTACCAGAGAGACGGTGAAGTTCAGATGCTTCGAACCACTGGCGAATGCGAGGGGGTAGGCCCTGGCAAAGTCACGACCTACTGCGGCGGATAAGGGCAAAAGCTTTGATCGACGGAAGTGAGAAGTTGCAGGGACGTGGCCTAGAGAGACGGTGAAGTTTAGATGCTTCGAACCACTGGCGAACGATAAGGGGGAAGGACCTGGGGAAGTCGCGACCTACTGCGCCGAGTAAGGGTGAAACCTTTGATCGGCAACATTGAGAGGTCGTTGGGGCTGGTAGCCCTGAGAAATAGTGAAGGGAGGACACTTCGGACAAATGCGAGGGGGCATGCCCTAGCAACATCGTGACCTACTGCGACAGATAAGGGAGAAACCTTTGATCAACAACAGTAAGAGGTCGCTAGGGCTGGGAGGCCTGAGAAACCGTGAAGGGAAGACCTTCAAACCGCAGGCGAACGCGAGGGGGCAGGCCCTGATGATGTCGCAACCTACCACGACGGATAAGGGCAAAACCATAGATCAACAGCAGTGAAAGGTCACAGGGGCGTGGTCCCAGTGAGATAATGAAGTTCGGACGCTTCGAACAACTAGCGAATGCAAGGGGGCGGGCCTTGGCAATGTCCCGACCAACTGTGGCGGATAAGGGCGAAACCTTTGATCAGCAGCAGTAAAGGTCATTGGGGCTGGGAGCCCTTAGAAGATGACATGGGGCACACCCTCGGGTAGGCTTCAACCCACTACGGGGAGAAGGATGGACCTTTGATCCGTAATAATGAGGAGTTTGCGAGGGCTCGTCCCTTGAGAGATGAAAAGGGTACACCCTCGCGTAGGCTTCAACCCACTACGGGTTAGAATGATGGACCTTCAATTCGCGGCAGCGTGGAGTTTGCGAGGACTTGTCCCTTGAGAGATGATAAGGGGCACACCCTCGCGCAGGCTTCAAACCGCTGCGGGGGAGAAGGATGAACCTTCGATCCGCGACAATAGGGAGTTTACGAGGGTTTGTCCCTTGAGAGATGACAAGGGGCACACCCTCATGTAGGTTTCGACCCGCAGCGTGGGAGAAGGATGGACCTTCGATCCGTGGTATCAGGGAGTTCGAGAGGGATTGTCCCTTGAGAGATGACAAGGGGCACACTCTCGCGTAGGCTTCGACCCGTTGTGGGGGAGAAAGATGAACCTTTGATCCGCAACAGAGGGGAGTTCGTTAGGGCTTGACCCTTGAGAGATGACAAGGGGAACACCCTCACGTAGGCTTCAACCCGATGCGGAGGAGAAGGATGGACCTTCGATCCGCGACAGCGGGGGGTTCACAAGGGAATTTTTCCATGAGATATGACAAGGGGCACACTCTTTATACCGCAGGACCCTCGTATTTGAGTTATGGTAGGTCCTTATGGAGCTTCCTCCAAGGATGATTGCTTTAAGGTCGCCCCCATCCCTTCCTGACAAGCGAATGACTGTCCCATTCTGGTTGATCTGGAGCTTGATTCTGCAAGAACCTGTCTAATAACCTTTTTGTGATGAGGCATTCAATTTCCTCCTTGAGTTTGGAACAAACTTCCATGTCGTGCAATACTTCGTCTAGTTGTCAACATCTCTAGCGAGCGGTCTTGGCCTATGAAGTGCCTTGATGCCTTGGATTGTGAAGAGTATGTTTGCTCTAGAGGCATTGAGGGGTGCAAAGGATTGATGGCAGTAATGTTCCCCGGTTTGGCGGGTTTCGCCACAAGGTCCACCACTCCTTATGAGTATCTTTGGTGGGTTGCATCCCCTATTCCTCTTTTAGCTGTCTTTGATTTACTGTGGATGAGTTTTTTTTGTTGACGACAAATGGTGGTGTATGGGATGTCGGGCCAAAGCGATCTTCTGCTTGGTTCGTTTGTGTTCTTCGGTAATTATGTCGCAAAGTTCTTCGTGCCTGAGCTTTTCACCTACGGATTAAAGGCCTGCAACTTCTGGGCAGTGGCGATGACGTTTTTCAAGTTCTCTGGTCTTGGGCGGGTTGAGTCAGTCGTGCCAGGGAGGTCTTTTTCAGGCATGTTGATGAGCGAGTGGGGGAGGGGGAACGTGCCCTTCAGGTACAATTCTTTTGGTTGAGCATGTAACCTTTACTGTTATGTTCTCTAGTCATGAGTATCGTTGTGTTGAGAATGTTGTCTTCTAGGAATGTTGGGAAGCGTGTTCTCATAGACGACATCAAACTATTGTGTATCGCTCAGGACTCCTAGTAGACCAGACTAAATTAGACTATCTTAGCTCGTAGAGCGGTTAAGCCCGCAAACAGTCAAAAAAATGGAAAACTGACAAGACAAATTTTTAATGTGAAAAACTCGTCAACTGGGTGAAAAACCACATGGTCGAATCTGTGCCGACCAAACTTCCACTTTTTTGTTGGTTGTTGTATATGGTTTTTTTAATGATCTCGAGTGTGACATGCCGCCTCTCGTTATAGTTGTTAGGAGAGAGAAAGAGAAGGACTTGGAGGGTGACAGGTCACTGCTCACAGAGCTAAGTATTTCTTTATGAGTTGTGGGGTGTGATGCGCTAGCCGCATTTTGAAGTCCTCCGTTGGTGCTCGAAAGCAGGGGCAGCTGGTTATCCTTGTCCTGGAGTCTAGGGCTTGGAAGCTCGAGCATCCCGTTCTGCGCGCCTTTATCCTTTGTGGCTTGTCTTCTGTTGCATTTTGAGGAGTCTAGAGTGGTTGACTTGTTGTTGACTGGTAAGCGTGTTGCTTAATTGAGTAGGCTTGCGATTTGCTCGGTCTCCATGTGAATGACCGACAGCAAAAGAAAATTAGTGGTCTTCTTATGACCTTGAAGTGCTTGATGAGTCTTGTGGGCGGCTTCGGCGGTCAAGACGGACTTCGGCGGTCTAGACAATCTTTGGTGGTTTAGACGGACTTCGGCGGTCTAGACAGAGTTTGGCAGTCTAGACGGACTTCGACGATCTAGACAAACTTCAGCGGTCTAGACGAACTTTGGCAGTCTAGATGGACTTCTGTGGTCTAGACGAACTTCAACAATCTAGATGGACTTCTACGGTACAGACAGAGCGCGTACATGAGTGATCTAGAGAGCGGAGTGCACTGAAGCACACTGGAGGCGTGCGCGAGAGCGCACGAGGAAGAGACACACGCGTGCATGGAAGAGGCGCACATAAGGAAGCAACGTGCACCAGGTGTGTGGAAGGAAAGGACGCGCATAGGAGCGCGCAAGAAGGAGACGCATGCAAGTGCGCACAAGGAAGAGGCGTGCACGGGAGCGCGCATAGAGAGGAGAAATGGAGCAAAGAGAAAGTCGTTGGAGAAAAGAATGAGAGGTAAAATCTATAGTAGGATTTTCTGGCGTCAGAAGAGAGTGAGAATGAAGGAGAATTAGGGTATATTTATAGATTCCAAGATAGACAGCCCGATAATTTCCCTCGATAACAACCAGACGGACGAATAGAAACGTCCAAAATGGGGTACACAGATCGCCAAATTTACAGAAATGACGAGTTTGCCCCTGAAAAAACCAACCGCCCCTCCTGGTGGGGGAGGGGTGGTTCAGCGAAAATTGCGGCCGAGAGAGGAGGCCGCCCAATTTTGGGCGAACTTGCCCCCAGGCGAGACGGCAGAGGCTTCGCCCAGATCGGGCGGCCAGAAGGCATCCCGATCTGGGCTGCCTATCCCCTAAGCAGGGGCGCCATGGGTGCGGGAGGCCAGGGAGCCGCCCGCTCCATGCGGCCGAAATGCCCCCCGATCTTGGCGACCTTGCCCTCGACCAAGGCAAGGGTGACATGGGCGCCAAGGCCCTCCCTGCCAAGCAATGACGAGGGGGTTGGGGGGGGGGTGATAGAGTCAGGGCGATTATGCCTTGGGCGGCTCCGTTTCGGGCGGTTTCGCCAAAGGCTGTTATGCCCCGAGGTTGTTTCACTGCAAGCAGTTAGCTGGGGTTAAGTTTTCGGATAACCGCACCACATGTATAGGATGCGGCTAGCGCTTCTAAGGGGATCCATCAAAGTCTTATAAGTTAATTTATCTTTAACGACTCAACGAAAATTATATGTGATAACTCATTGAACTCCTAAGAAAATACATAAATGGAGTCCTTAGTATAAAATTTTCATAGAGTTTCTTCGGTGTTTCATTTTTTGTACAAATTTAGATGAGCTTATTTCAATGATCGGATTGAAAAATCATCACAACCATATGACTTGTGGGAGACTATTTAAAGAAGGACGCTTATACTAGCACCGTACTTTTAGCTATCCACTCAAAATTTGAATTTTTTTGGACTTTTAGAATTTCTATTAACAAACACTAGATAAAAATTATTCCTTATTCGAACTCGCCCCTCTCGTGCTTGCTCCCCTCCAAACTGTGATTCCGCTGGAGACCCTTTCTCCTCTCTTTCCGTCCAGCCTAAAGGGCTCCAAATTAATCCGGCAGGTGCTACTCCTCCATTTCTTGAGCGGCATTCTTTATCCCAGTGCGTTCTCCTTCATTATATGACGGCTATCTTTTCCACATCCGGCGATCTCTCTTCCTCTTGACGGCAATGCTCCCCTATTCCGCGATTTCCAAGCGCCCATTCCTCCTCCAGGGGATGGTACATGCTTAATTTGCTCCTCTCCTTTTTCAATTTTTGAGTGTGGATAACTTAGTCAATTAAAAAAAATAATGGTTGTGAATATCCAAAAATACTAATAGTTAAAACTACGGTACTAATATCACCACCCTTAAAAAAAGGGTGGTGATATTGATACACCAAAAATGGCTATTTATAACCCATGGATGTTTGTACACCTCGAAAATTTAATTGTACACCCACTCGCTATTTATACCCCAAATTTAAAATTGTAAACGGTAACATACGATGCCTAATTAAAACACTAATAATCACATGTTGTGCAATAAAGGTAATACATTGATTGTCATCATTTAGCTTTCACCTGCTCATGATAACTTGCTACATAGTGTATTAAATATTAAAAGTTAGCATAAAGTTAGTTTGCAATATATACAAAGTAACTGGAACATCCCTAAGTGTCCCCCCCAAAAAATTAGTTTGCAACATAGTGTATTTCCCCCAAAAGTAGATGTCCCTGCAAAATAGTGTAATCAAATTTAAAAATCAAGAGACAAATTAAAAAATTATAATGAAAATTTGTCTAATTAATCTTACCTAATAACTTGTAGTCCATATGAGGACCCTATTTTTCGCCAAAAATACGGGGACAACATTCGCAAGTGTCCCCCAAAAAAGTTGATGTCCCTGCAAAATAGTGTATTCAAATTTTAAAATCAAGAGACAAATTAAAAAATTATAATTGAAATGTGTCTTATTATACCTGATGATCAAAGGAGTCGCGTAATATATGGAATTTCCCACTGCGATGCTACCTGCTCATGATATCTTGTCCAGACTGGAAATAATGGCGGGAGTGGGCAGTCATCATTCACCCGCAACTCAATGAAGTGGTTGTCATTTATATATCCGAGATAAACAACCCTTCTAATATCTGGCGGAGCTGAATGTAGGGGTAGGAACGTGAATGATTGTTGGTCAGAGAAATGAACCAGTTGTATGTTGTAGCAAGATGCAACTATAAGCCCCATGTCCGGCATTGTCATCCACTTATCTAGTGGGGCCGGTGCTGTCCAACAATCTAGTGATCTCAGTAATTCCACTCGCCTTGCAGTCCCAAATATGTCATTGTACAATAATGACCTCTCATGTATCTCGCCCGCCAGATCGTGTCGGACTTGCATCCAATTATCTCCCATATGTAGAGCCCGACCAATAACTCTGTATCCGCAATGCCCATCCCCCGCTACATCAATGGCATCAATGATATATGTACGATCATTTTCTGGCATTTGTTTGCGTACATTTTCAAGAAAACCGCCTCTTCTTAATGGAAGTTTCTTTGTCGGCTTAATCAATTTAACAGCATGTTGTTGTTGCTTTTGTTGTTCATCTTTTAGGACATGCTCAAAATGTGAAGGGTCCCTCTTTGTTGATTTATAATCCTCCAATTTTTTTTTCAAACTACCTTTCGGCCGCCCTTTCAATTTTGCCAGCATTTTTGGTTCCTTTGTTTGGCTTGCATCCGGGTTGACTAGTTCACACAACTTTCTTCTTATTTCCTTTCTTTGAAGATCACTAATACTGCTATATTTTTGCAATATTCCTTCAATATCATTTTCTATGTCCCCACACTCCTTATGTTCTTCTTTCACCTTGAACTCCTCTTTCTCTTGTATCATTAATTGTCGCCACTGTTTGTGCACCATCCATAACGGAAGTGCGTTACTCTCTTTTAGGTACATGACAAGCTCATGTGCACAGGGCAAGCCAAGTGTGTAGCGGTTCTTATGTGTGCATTGCCCGTGCTCAACATATCCTGATTTGATTGTATCCTCCTCCTTCTTTATTATTTCTAGTGCGGCAATTGAGACGTTACCGACGAGTTCAGAATAAAACAATGATTTATAACCTGAATTTACATGCATCCGGCTTTGACCAAACATTTTCTTGATTTCTGTGTGTTGTAAATCTATCATGTTGTCGAAAATTTTCCACACAGTGGTGAGGTTTCCAACCGAAACTTCAAGAAATTTTTTAAGGTTGCTGTGCCCCCCCCTCTACCCGGTTGGTAGTCGTGTTTCCGAAGTGCATGTATTTATCAACCCAAGACGAAACAAACATTTGCTTGTACGGTTCTAACCATGTACTCGTAACATAAGCTATCACTGCCGGATAATCTGTAGCATAGTCAATCATCATTTGATTTACCCGCATTTGAAAATCAATTTCAGAAGTAGAATTCACAATGTTTGCCATACACACATAAAAGCTTCAAAATCTTTCCCTTTACTAAAATTTTTTTTGCAATGTGCCAAGATATTGCGATTTATATGTACTTGGCATAGCAAATTAACTGCCTTCGGAAAAACAACTCTAACAGCATTCATCAAAGCAATTTCACGGTCCGTTACAAATACATTGGGCACCACATTTTCATCAAGTGTCAGTTTGAAGCACTCAAGAGCCCACTTGTAATTGGATTCAGTTTCAGCAGACATAAAAGCAAAGCACGAGTAAAATGATTGATTGGTGGATGCAATACCGACAATGGAAAGTAGAGGCAACCGATAACGATTTGTCTTGTATGTGCAATCAATCATGAATGTGTAGAAGAACATATTACTTAGTTGTACGGTTGTAGGATGCGCAAAAAAAGTGATTCCAATTGCATGGTGCCCTCATTCACTTTGGTGAAACTAATGTAGCCGGAATCACTTATGCACTTAAACAAATATTGCACTGGAGTTCCACCCTCTAGTTGACTCCTATATAGCTTTGCCTTCTCATTATATATTGTTCTAAGTGAGGTGCAATTCTCTGGATTTCTATTCTTTAAAGCCGTTAAAATTTTTCGTGGCTTACAACCTGCATTAAACATCTCCTCCGCCATCTTCTGCTCCTCCTCATCTAGTCGGCCGGCATACGGATGTGCTTCAAGATGCACGAACTCATGATTGTGTATACCATTTTTTACTACAATCTTTCATTCATTATCAGCATTTCTTTGCCCTTTCAAAGCAAACTTACACCCGCAACGCTTCGAACTAGATTTCCTTATGTTTCTCTTAATGTATCCTTTTCTATTTGAGTTGTCAGGAGGTAACCCAGATCTATCACAGCCCAATGTAACCCTTGGTGATGCTCTAGAGGTAATCACATCCGCCCTCAAAACAATGATAACAAACCCCAAATTTATTGCAATTTTCCTAGCCCATTCAATCAACTTCTCCTTACTTTCAAAACTCAAATCAGTGCGGAAATGAACTCCAACATCTACCACTGTATCCTTAGGATACTCTTCGTTACACAACAATAACATTTTTTCTGGACTCATTCCTATCAAATGATACACAAAGAATCACAAATCACACACAACATGCACATTTCAACAGCATTCATCAGAAAATTTTTTAGAACCCTAAACCTAAAAATGGAGTCAGAGGAAGAACAACCTTGGATTGGAGCAGTGCAGGCGAGCGGTGGTCGGGGATGGCGTGAGGGGGAGCGTCGGCCGTGAGTAGATCCGGTGAGCAATCGAAATGGAGAAAACCCTATAACCTGGAATTAAATGCTGTCGATGAGAGCTTGAAGATGAAGGAATAGGACCTGCAACCGAAATGGAGAAAACCCTATAACCTGCAACCGCAATCGGGACTGGTTAGGGCGAGCGCCGCCGGCTACTTGCAAAGAGGCGATAGCACCACCATCTTCTTGACGGAAAACCGAGGGCCAGCCCGCGGGAGACGCGCCTCCGGGAGCGGCGAACTGCGAAGGAGGAGGGACGCGCCTGGGCGGGGTCGGGGATGGCGTCGGGTGAGGGGGGGTATGAATATTAGGTTTACGGTAAAAAAAAAGGGGGTTTTAAGTTTCAAAATGGGGTGTCAATAGCGAGATGTGGTGTACCAATATCACCACCCTAAAAAAATTCCTACTAATTAACACGCTAAGAGCCGTTGGTGTGAACAGGCGAGCATATTATTATTGGACATATTTAGTATCATCCAAGAAAATAATTATCATAATTGGTTCCATGCACACATCATGGATGGTCACATTAATCGTGCTGCACTGCTCCAACGTACATAGCATCTTATGATAACAATGCATTATTGCCGCTACATTTATATTTTTTTTAATATATAATCCTAGCCTTTCATATTTTAGTAGGTCATCAGCATTAAAATATTGAAAGTCTGAGATTATTTTGATAGTAGTCAAAAATGAGAACTATGAGAAATGGATGTAATTGTTTTAATGTTTTCATATTTTTCTTAATAATAAATATACTAACATGGGGTTCCGCACCTCCGGCCCTACGGCAATTAGCGACAGTTTTGGGCTCCACTCCTATCAATTAATTATTGCAGTTTAAAATAAACACATTATCAATTAATTAATATATATGTATATATACATATCATTGTACATATCAAATTAATTTTAATAAAGTTGATGGATTATTGGAAGAAGCTCAAAAATACACTCGCATGACTAATAATAATTTTTGTCAAAAGTTCTGGTAATATGTCTAATGACAATCTACCGTAATAGATATATGAGCTATATCTCATTTTATTTTATGAATTTTCATTGTTACTTTTAATTTGAGGATAAAATATATGCAATACTTGACTGAGCATTATATATATTTTTTGAAATAGATTATAATATATGTTAAGTCAATAGGTTAAAGCAATAAAGTTATATTTGACAATTTTGAAGGTTTCAGTATAGCCAAATTTTTCCTTTTAATATTGTAAAAATATAGTGCATGTGTGTATATATCTATTTACTTCTAACACATTTGTATCAGCGGCGGATCTAAAGGAGGCAGGCAGGCCACCACCCACCCACCCCCACAAGAATTTTTCAAAATGTATAGCGGATTTGAATTTCTCTTGCCGAGACAATAAATTTTGACTACTTGTACCTCAAAAATGACGTTCGTATGTGGAATATGATGTATGCCCTCCCCCTGTTAATTAACTTCCTGAATCCGCCCATGTATATGTTAGAGTGCTCGAAGCATCCGCGTGACCATCAAGTTTGGAATGGTCTCCTCGTTGCCCCTAGCTAGGGTATTTATAGGCGAAACCCTAAATCCCCGACTCGGGTTTGGATTCCTATCGGATCCTAACCGACCCGTTAAGGAGCCCATTAACACGTATATAAATATACCTCAACAATCTCCTCCTATATTGTATATAAGTGTTAGCAAAGAAAAATGGGCTACTTAATCAATAGTTAATAATGACCAGAACAAAAGAGTTTTTCCAGAATTATAAATATGAGTTTTAGATAACAAAATGCTAAACTCAAACCAAAGTTCCAAACATGAAATAAAGCAAGAAAACTGGAAAACTCAAACTGATAATGGATCTAGGCGAACAGCAGATCATCATCATCTGGGTCAAAATCAACTGTCTCTCCTCCAATCTCCATATTGCCTGCAAACAATTACAACAAGAATGTCATGAGACAAATCTCTATGAATTCAAACACTTGCAGAAATAAAGTGATTAGTTCTAACAACAGGTGAACTTAATACTCTAACTGGGAGGAAAGAATCCCAAAAAACAGCATCTCTATCTAATTTACACAAAATTAGATTAATTGATTTCATAGAATCAAACCATGTTCCTTCGATTATTAAGATTATTATTAACGTTCCACAATTGTGCTATATCATCAAGTTTGGAATGATACAACAAGCTGTGACTATTATATCATCAAGTTTGGAATGATATAACTAATAATCATAATATCAGGACACATATCAGCAACCTCAGTACTCCTTTTTGGAATGATACCCAATTCAGCCTTTGGCAAAGAATAACTACGTAAGTCATCAAGTTTGGAATGACTGGCAATTATCTCACCTCTAGCTTTCATCAGATAACATCTGAAATACTTTAGTGTGCTCAACGTAGATGCTTGAATGTAAGCAGACAACGATTCTTAGATTTAAAACATAAGCTAGGTATTAAGTCCTCCTAAATGGACGTTAATCCCATCTCCCCCGATGTTTTAGATGTGAGAACCTTACATAAGCCCTTAGTAAGGACATCTGCTACATTATCTTTCGATCTCACGTCCAATAGGGAGATTATCCCCTGACTGGTGAGATAGGTCAACCAGGCCTGTTTCATCCTTAGTTGCCTTCGCTTTCCATTGAACAACGTATTTGTAGCAATGGTCTTTGTGGCTTGATTGTCGCAATAAATCGAAATAGAGTTCATTTTTAGACTCGTCATTGGAATGTCCAATATCAGATCTCTTATCCACTCTGCTTCTTCTCCAGCTGAAGCGAGAGCATAGAGTTCCGATTCCATAGAGGATAGTGCAATGCACGTTTGCCTCTTAGACTTCCAAGCTACTGCAGCTCCTCCTAGTGTAAACACAAAACCACTAGTGGATCGACAATCAGCGATTTCCGAGCACCAAGATGCGTCGGAGTACCCTTCAAGCACTGGAGGATGCCCACTGTAACATAAAGCATACTTTTCAGTATACTTTAAGTATCTCATTAGCCTTTCTAAGGCGTCCCAGTGGTCCTTCCCAGGGTTACTGGTGAATCTACTCAACATGCCAACCGTAAAGGCTATGTCAGGTCTAGTGCAGGTAGTAGCGTACATGAGACTTCCTATGAGTTTGGAATAATCCAACTGTCTAATAGCTGAACCTTCGTTCGGTTTCAGTCTATTGTTATAATCGTATGGAGTCTCAGCCTTTTTGCTTTTATCATAACCCCACTTTTCCAGTAGATTCCTAATGTAGTGACTCTGACTCAGGGTAATACCCTTTTTTGTGAAGTTCACTTCCATTCCTAGGATGGTTTTCACCTCACCTAGGTCTTTCATGCTGAATTGTGCCGTCAAGGCAACTTTCACGTCTTTCACTTCAGACTGATCAGTGCCCAGAATTAGCATGTCATCAACATACAAGCATATGATGGCTACTTTATTTGCACTTGTCCTTACGTACAGACATTTATCTGATAGACTGGATTTGAAACCCAAGCCTTTTACACAGGTGTCAAATTTTTCATGCCACATTTTAGGTGCTTGTTTCAATCCGTATAGTGACTTAATCAACTTACAGACCTTGGTTTCTAGACCTTCTATGACGAACCCTTCAGGCTGGTGCATGTAGATCTCCTCAGTCAGATCTCCATTAAGAAATGCAGTCTTGACATCCATCTGATGAACAGTGAAGTGTTCAATAGATGCTAGTGCGAGAAGAATCCTAATTGTCGCATAGTGACATACAGGTGAGTATATATCAAAGTAGTCTACACCACTCACTTGAGTGAAGCCTTTGGCAACTAGACGTGCTTTGTATTTTGCGATACTCCCATCAGGATTTAGTTTCTTCCTCAGAACCCACTTATTTCCAATGGTTTTAGCCCCTTTGGGCAAATCGACCAAAGTCCAGGTGTTGTTCTGCATAAGAGAGTTCATCTCTTCGTCTATGGCTTCTTTCCATAATAGAGAGTCTCTAGATCGCATCGCTTCCTTATAGGTGGATGGATCAGCTTCAACTTGGTAAGTCACGAAGTCTGTACCGAAGCTTTTGTGCATTTTCTCTCTACTAGATAGCCTTCTGGTATCTAAACCAATCGTGTCTACAGGCTCAGTGTCAGAGTTACGTTGTCCTGGCCCAGCTAAAGGCTCAGTACTAGTGGCTGGCAGACCTGGCAGAGTCAGGTTCTTGTCCTTAAGGAACTTATCCTCAAAGAAAACAGCGTCTCTAGATTCTATTACAGTATTTGTGGAGAGATCCAGAAACCTGTCTGCAGCACTGTCATCTGCACATCCTAGGTAGACACAAGTATTGGTCCTAGGTCCAATCTTTGCTCTTCTAGAGTCTGGTATCCTAACATAAGCGATACAGCCCCAGGTCTTAAGATTGTCAAATCTAGGAGGCCTCTTAAACCAAAGCTCGTAGGGTGTCTTAGTCAACTTAGCATGGGGAACTTTATTAAGAATGTGATTTGACGTGAGGACGGCTTCACCCCAATAGGCCGCAGGCATGCCGGCAGTCAGCAACATGGAATTCAACATCTCTGTTAAAGTCCTATTTTTTCGCTCAGCGATACCGTTGGATTGTGGTGAATACGGGGCAGTCGTTTCAGGAATTATGCCATTGCTGGCAAGAAAATCTCTGAACTCCCCCGAGACGTATTCGCCTCCTCTATCACTCCTTAGCCTTTTAATTTTCATGTCAAGTTGATTTTCAACCCTATTTTTGAATATACGAAATTTTTCAAAAGCTTCATCTTTGGTTTTAAGAAGATAAATGTGACTGAATCTAGAGTAGTCGTCGATAAAAGTTATCAGATACTTCCGACCTCCACGTGTGACAAAGCTTTTGTAGTCACAAATATCGGAATGTATTAACTCTAGCAATTGTGTGCTCCTAGAAACCTGACTGAAAGGTGTTCTAGTTATCTTAGTTTGAGCACAAATTTCACATTTTTCAAATTTGGTTTTTGTGTCGAGGGGTATATTGTGAGTTCTAGCTAGCAGGAGTAGTTTTCTATAATTGACGTGTCCTAGTCTTGCATGTAAAGTCTTAGGATCTATCAGATTTGAGCTAACCTGATTTACTACTTCGTGTGCTAGACTCAGCCTATACATCCCGTTAATGACATATGCGCAACCAAAGTAATGCGAGTGAACCATAAGGGTTACTCGACCACCACTAATGTTAAAAGACATACCCGCATCGCACAACAGACTAATCGAAATTAAATTAGCAGCTAATGTCGGTATTAATTTAACATTTTTCAAAGTAAGAGTCTTACCTGAGGAGAGAGTCAGGGTAGCGTTGCCGACCTTCAGCACGTCAGCTATAGCTCCATTCGCAACAGTGACAGTCTCTTCCACCTCTTTTGTATCTTCCAGAAGCTTTGGATTGTTGCAGACGTGGCAGGTAGCACCTGAGTCGAGCCACCACTCTGAACTGGCCGTCCCGTTACCGACCATGGCAACAAAGTCGGTAGGCGCAGTCTGATAAACCATGTTGGCTTGATTTTCAGTCCTTGGTGTGCTCGATTCGCCCCGTTTGGGCTGCTTGCACTCGGAAGCGCAGTGACCCCACTTATTGCAGTTGTAGCACTTGCCTTTGAATTTCTTCTTTATCTGTTTGCTGGTGGCAGCAACTGCGGGTGCACTGGTCGGTGGGCGAGTCTTCCCAGGCTTAGGCTTTCGCTTAGGGTGAGTGATCATGTTAGCAGTAGAGGACTGCTTGCTGATCGTCTCTATAGCGTGCCTAGTCCGGTTCTCATCCTCAATGCAGATGAAGCGCTTGAGGTCTTTAAGACTCACCTGCGTCTTCTTCCGGTACATCTCAGTCTTGAAAGAATACCAGGCCGAGGGCAACTTGAAAATAATCGCCCCTGCAACAAATCCATCTGGCAGAGGGATGTTCTCACTGTTGAGCTTGTCCACCAGATTTTCAAACTCAGCAACCTGTGGCAGGATTTCCCTTTCCTCAGTGAAGGTGAATGCCATGAACTTGTCCACCAGGTGCGTCTTGGACATGTTCTCCTCCTCCTTGAACTGCTCTTCTAAAGCTTCCCAGATCTCCTTGGCCCTTTGCATTTTGCCGTACGTCTCTGCAAGCCTGTTGGAGAGGCAATTCAGGATGTAGTCTCTGCAGAAGTCCTCGTCGTTGACCCACTGATCTTCATCTTCGCTTCCTTTGACGTCCTCAAAGACAGTCTGCACTGTGTAGAAGATGTTCAGGTACTTCATGCCGAACTGAGTGTTGCGCTTCCAGGCACTGAACTCGGCGTTGGAGAATTTCTCCAGCTTGATCATCGGCACGGGAGACGAGTGATTGATCGCCTTTGACATTTTTGCGTTTCTTTCCACAACGAGTAATTCTACTTGCACACAAGAAATCACAAGCAGAAAATACTAGAAAGAGATCACCTGAGCCGCGTAGCGACGGAGTCTTCGGATCCAATCCAGAAAAAGTTTGTTTGCTCCTCCAAGCGGCAATGCTCCGTAAATGCAAAAGATTCCAAGGCAATGCTCGGCGCAAGTAAGAGATCTTGGCAAGAGAACAACTGAAATTCCTTGGAATTGGAATAGCAATATTATGATCCTCTTGTGTGCCTTGAATAACCTCCCAAACTGCTGGAATCAGAAAACAGAGACAATGTTTTCTTCCAACCTGTAGTGCACTGAGTTGGATGATTAATGAGTCCTCAATCTGCTATTCCAGATTTCCTTGATCCACGAGCAGAGAAAATTGCAATAGATCCGGTGGCAAGGAGAGTTGCAGAGAACAAGAGCGGCTGTGGAGGTTTGCCTATTTCCCGATCTAAAAGAAAAAGGCGGGCTTCTCCTTGCGATATTCTCCCGATCGATGGCGGCGTGGCTGCTCCTTCTTCTACAGGAACGGCGGAGGCCAACAACCCAGAAAAACGCGAAGGTGATCCTTCTTCTACAGGAACGTCGGAGGATCACGAGATCGGGCGGCGGATCAAGGCGGTATTACGTCCTTGCAATCGATCTCCGGGTGGTGATGGCTACACGCGAACAAATCGCGATGCAGGACGGACTTCACCTTATCGATCGGCGGCGGGACGAAGCGGCTAGGTCACGGCTTCTCCTTGCACAGGAGCGGTGGCGACCGATCCGGAGAGAAACGATGGAGAAATCGCGAACGGGGAGAGAGCGGGCCGACGGCGGAAGCGGGGCTTCCTTCTCTGCGATCGATGATGGCGTACAGCGGCGGAATCGACCGATCGGCTAGGTCACGGGAGCGGGAGCGAGGCGGAGCACGGCTAGGGCAAAACGAAAGAAAAACCTTCGAGAATGTTAGAGTGCTCGAAGCATCCGCGTGACCATCAAGTTTGGAATGGTCTCCTCGTTGCCCCTAGCTAGGGTATTTATAGGCGAAACCCTAAATCCCCGACTCGGGTTTGGATTCCTATCGGATCCTAACCGACCCGTTAAGGAGCCCATTAACACGTATATAAATATACCTCAACAGTATATACCCGCATGAATTTTAAACCCTATGTACCTATTTTTATTTATTTTTAATCAACGTGGACATGCATCCACCGATATTATTATTTATGTTTGAGTAAGAAATAGGAATCACTGAATAAAAGTATTTATATATTTTCTTAAGATATGCAAATTCAAATTAATGACGGCTTCCACGTCAGCAGGGACACAAGTCACTGTTATGATTATAACGGCCCTATTTTTAATTAGGAGTATTAGCATATTAAGTGATCAGTTGCTTGCATTTTTCTTATATAAAGATTCTAGTTTCATTTATTTAAGCATTTTTTCCGTTGTATTTTTCAATAGCTTTTATTTGAAACACCAATACCTGTTTTACGTACTATGACTCCAACCGTAGGGAGGGGCTCAACTCAAGAACACTGTTATCTTCATATCCAATTGCCACCACTCATACAAATTATTTGTTTGGGAGAGTTTTTTTTCCTCCTTTTCATTTTCTGGAAAAAGTCAATGTTCATAATATTGTGTTTGTTTTATGGACGGGTGATTTTAAAAAAAGGCAAAAATAATTCCTTTTGAATCATATGATAGATATGATTTGATTAATTTCAATGATATAATATGATGAATCTTGATTTCATTAATATTTTGTTGATGTTGATTTAACTTTTGAATTATTATGCTTTGAAACATTAAATTTTCTAAGACTGTGTGTTATTTACTTATTTCTTGAAATTGTGTGAGTTATTATTAAATTATGAAGGTATAACTTATAAGTGTTTAACCTTAGTTGAATTATACATCTACTTATGTAGTTTCAGTACTGCTATCACGGTTCAACCCTAGTTCAACCGGTTGAATCATGAACCTTTCACTCCACCAGTTCGATGTCCGGTCCCATTCTTAAAACATTATGTATATTAGCAATAAGAGTAAAATTCAAATTTCATGCTTTAATTTTCAAAATACTATTTGGCATGAATTGTAGGATCGAAATCATTGTAATTTCAAATCTAGATACATTTTTTTAAGAGTTTGAGAATGATAATCATCACATTTAATGATATTAATAAGAATATATATTGTAAGCATTTCTAATTATCACTCAATTATTCACTCAATCAAATTATAATTAAAAATTCCTAAATCTTAAACCAAATAAAGTAATTGTTTACCCATTCACCTATTCTTGTGACATCATAATTGTTTAGTTGTTTCTTTTCGCACTATAAAGTAGAGTGGGGGAGGGCAACACTTATTTGATTGAGTAATTAATGAGCGGAGTGCTGAAAAGAAACAACTAAACAATCATGATGTCACGAGAATAGTAAACGATTACTTTATTTGATTTAGAATTTAAGATTTTTTTAATTATAATTTGATTGAGTGAATAATTGAGTGATAATTAGAAATGCTCACAATATATATTCTTATTAATATCATTAAATGTGATGATTATCAATCTCAAACTCTTAACAATATGGAAAAAAAATTTGGTGCGTAAAACACACCAAAATTCTGTGCGTCCTTAAATAGGTGGGCCCATAAATTTTTTCTGCTTTTCAAGTTTTCACACTTCGCCAAAAGAGGGGCGAAGCTTCAGCCTTCCGAGCACCTTCAGGCGTTCTTCCTCGCCAGGTCCAAGATCCAACTACTACAAACTCCATTGTCGGCTTCAGAAAATGTAGGGGCGAAGCTGGAGCTTTAGGTTTGGTGCTAATGCTTAGTTTTCTTGGTTCTGCCATTGTTCTTCCCCGCCATTCCCGACTTCATAAACCCTAGCTCAAGGTGCCACCATTGTCAAGCTGGGAGATCTTGTTCCCCGCCATTGCCGGCTTCAGAAAGTGTAGTGCTACCCCGCCTCTCTCAGTTGCTAAGCTTATTCGACTTCAAACAACTCATTTTTGCTATTTCAGACCTATACCTGAATTTGTGTTATGAAATGCAGATACTATCTAAAGTCTAAATTTAAACATGGCCACTTCAAACCCGCCAGATTCTGAACCTCAATCAGTAAGTATTAACTGTATTAATTCATTACTGGTTTTTTAACTAATTTTAGAACTGGATTTTTTTATACATTAAGTATCAGCTGTATTAATTTTTGACTGGTTTTTTTAACTAAATTTAGGACTGCATTTTTTTAGACAGTAAGTATAAAATGTACTTATTTTTTGACTGATTTTTTGTACTAAATTTTGGACTTGATTTTTTTCATACATTTTTCTAACTGTATGAATTTACTGTTTTTAGACTGGATTCTTTGGGGAACTTTTTTAGCTGTATCAATTAACTTAATTTTCAAATATATTGCTTGTCATTACTATAACTTGGTTTGTTTCATTTGTTGATATGATTTTTTCTCTTTCTACTTGTAGGTGAAGATAGAACCTATTGTGTTCCCCATTGTCCACTCTGATGAGGAAGCGTACAAATTGTACTGTGACTATGCGCACAGAATAGGATTTAGTGTTCGTAAGCAGCACTTAACGCACTGGACTCATACCCGCATAATAAAACTGCGTGAGTATTCCTGCTCAAAAGCGGGGCTCAAGAATATGAAAAATCCCCAATGAAGTATCGTAAATCAGATATACGCACTGGGTGTCTTGCTTCCATTACATTCAGAGCTGATGAAGAAAGCAAAAATTGGACAGTGTCCAGATTTGTAGAGGAGCATAACCATCCGCTAGCTACCGAGAAAGATAGTCATTTATTGAGATCTAGACGCAATGTTTCTGAAATGCAGGGGAGCATTCTGAAAAATATGACGGCGGCTGGAATTAAAGCTGTGGACTCATACAACTTCATATCAAATGAAAATGGTGGGGTTGAAAATGTAGGGTTCTCAAAGACCGACGCATTCAACTACATACAACGAGAAAGAAGAGCTTTGATAGAGAGTGGAGACGCCTCAAGCTTGCTTAAGTTACTTCAAAAAAAACATTTGGCAGACAATTTGTTCTCTTATGAGGTTCGTACAGATGAGTTGAACAGATTGACAAGCTTCTTATGGGTAGACGGGTGTTGATGCCAGGAAAATTCCTAACCTCGAAATAGGATCAAGGCAGCCTAAGGTTACTGATTCTACGGTCCGACGTCACGATTTGAGTGGCTAGCGAGAGAGAGAAAGGAAACTATCTATAAGCACACCCCAAGTGCTCCAGCGGGGAGGTCCCACCACGTACCCGGAAGCTTTGAAGAAGCTTCCCCTCCGCAACCAAAAGGCTGGGCGAGGTACTAGGCTGGCATGGACTTGGCGAGTATCTACTTGGGGGGACCTCGCCTCTTCCTAAAGGTGCCATTTCCAGTACCCCTGGGGGGCTATTTATAGAGAAATCCTGGGGGGGGGGGTAGGTGAGTATCCAGCCTCTGCGAGCGAGTATCTAGGGCTACTCGCCCATACTCGCGAGATACTCGCCCAAACCCGACCAAACTCGCCACAGCTCGCCCAAGCTCGCCACAGCTCGCCCAAGCTCGCCACAGCTCGCCCAAGCTCGCCACTGCTCGCCTCTGCTCGGCTCTGCTCGCCCAAGCTCGCATCTGCTGGCCACAGCTCGCCCAAGATCGTCCAATGGTCTGCGAATAGCCATCTACTTTAGTACTTCTGATCTCGACGAATTACGGGTTATACACAATCCCCGCTTTTTTCGAGCTCGACACGAGCTCGGAAAAACAATATTGAACCCGAAGTTCGGAGAGATGGCGCTAGACGATGCGCTGCAAGAGGTCCTTTCTAAGAGAGGAGCTCAACTGAAGGAGAAAAGAAAATGTCGACACCGCCCAGAGGTAGAACCCAACTGAAGGAGGTGGAGAAGAGTCGACACCTCCCAGGCCATTCTCTAGGCGAGCGAGCTCAACTGGAAGAGGTGGAAATGGGGCGGACATCTCATATGTAAAGCATACCTGGATGTGAAGAGAAGGTCGATATCTCACAGGAACCGAGTTCAACTGAATCGTAGAAGAGGTCGACACCTCGCAGGAGGAAGCTCAACTGGAGGTGGAGAGTCGACACCTCATAGGAGCTGAGCTCAACTGGAGGTGGAGAAAGAAGTCGACACCTAGTCAGGAATAAGCTCAACTAAAGGTGGAGAGTATAGTCGACACCTGGCAGGAGGAAGCTCAACTGAAGGTGGAGAAGAGGTCGACACCCAGTCAGGATGAAGCTCGACTGAAGGTGGAGAAGAGGTCAACACCCAGTCAGGAGGAAGCGCAACTGAAGGTGGAGAGTATAGTCGACACCTGACAGGAGCCGAGCTCAACTGTAGGTAGAGAGTATAGTCGACACCTGGCAGGAGCCGAGCTCAACTGTAGGTGGAGAGTATAGTCGACACCTGGCAGGAGGAAGCTCAACTGAAGGTGGAGAAGAGGTCGACACCCAGTCAGGAGGAAGCTCAACTGAAGGTGGATAGTATATTCGACACCTGGCAGGAGCCGAGCTCAACTGTAGGTGGAGAGTATAGTCGACACCTGGCAGGAGCCGAGCTCAACTGTAGGTGGAGAGTATAGTCGACACCTGGCAGGAGCCGAGCTCAACTGTAGGTGGAGAGTATAGTCGACACCTGGCAGGAGCCGAGCTCAACTGTAGGTGGAGAGTATAGTCGACACCTGGCAGGAGCCGAGCTCAACTGGAGGTGGAAAAGAGTCGACACTCTAACAGGAGCCAAGCTCAACTAGAGGTGGAGGTCGACTCGGGAGGCAAGTAGTCGGTCGGTAAGGGAGAAACCCGTACAGAGATCACGGACTACGACATCATTCCAACGAGGAACTTGATCTCCTCGAGAAGGTTCGATGGCCGGTATGCAGGAGAGGAGCTCGTGCAGGGACACAGACTTACGTTTACCCTGCCACTCGAGGGCTCTTGATTTCAATCGAGGAGATCGGCCGATCCCCGAGGAGAGGAGCTCGTGGGAAACCGGACTTACGACATTTCTGCCACTCGAAGTCTTGATTTCAATCGAGGAGATCGGCCGATTCCCGAGGAGAGGAGCTCGTGGGGATACCGGTCTTACGACGCTGCTCAACTCGAAGTCTTGATTTCAATCGAGGAGATCGGCCGATTCCCGAGGAGAGGAGCTCGTGGGGATACCGGTCTTATGACGCTGCTCAACTCGAAGTCTTGATTTCAATCGAGGAGATTAGCCGATTCCCGAGGAGAGGAGCTCGTGGGAAACCGGACTTACGACGCTGCTCAACTCAAAGTATTGATTTCAATCGAGGAGATCGGCCGATTCTCAAGGAGAGGAGCTCGTGGGGATACCGATCTTATGACGCTGCTCAACTCGAAGTCTTAATCTCAATCGAGGAGATCGGCCGATTCCCGAGGAGAGGAGCTCGTGGGGATACCAGTCTTACGACGCTGCTCAACTCGAAGTCTTGATCTCAATCGAGGAGATCGGCCGATTCCCGAGGGGAGCTCGTGGGAAACCGGACTTACGGCATTTCTGCCACTTGAGGCCTTCTATTTGGAGTCGAGGTAGTTCGCCCTGTTGCTTATGAGATTGCCAAGGAGTCAAATGCATCAATATATTTGAGGACGAAGGAATTCTAAAGAGAACAATGATCTTTTCCCCGTCGAGTTGGGAGATTGGCGTCCGGACCTGTTTATGATAGTTCCTCCAGTCGGAGGAGAGATGCAATCAGGGGTAGCTAGGCCGACATGCAAGGGGGGAGCTGATCTCGGCCGTCAATGCAGAGGCTCGGTCTTATAAGGACGCTTACATCCCGAGGCATCGTCCCATCGTCCGCCCTGGGCTATCTAGGAGAAACAAGTCAAAGGCTCGTTTCCCAACCTAACTGTGGAGATCGTTTTTAGCTCTGCCACTTGGTTACGAAAACCAGAGTACAAGCGAAGAGAAATGGTCCTCGGGGGGTCCTACTAGACACCCTCGATTCCACCATCCTTCCGCGAACTTGCACTTCTCAGAACTTGGCAGGTTATCCTGCTTTGGTAAAAAACAGAGACGCGTCCTGCTTCACAGGACCTGCGGTCGCTAAGAGCGGGTCTTTTTGTCTTCTCAAAGAGCGATGATGCCTTTATACAAGATATCACTTTGTGAGGTCGATCCCTTATCGAGTTCAGGAGGTTAGCGTTCAGACTTATTCCTGATAGTTCCTCCAGTCGGAGGAGAAATGCAATCGGGGGTAGCTAGGCCGACATGCAAGGGGGGAGCTGATCTCGGCCGTCAATGCAGGGGCTCGGTCTTACAAGGACGCTTAAATCCCGAGGCATCGTCCCATCGTCCGCCCTGGGCTAAATAGGAGAAACAGGTCGAGCGCAGGTTTCCTAAATCGATCATGGAGTTGAACTTCACCGCTCTTAGGTAACTTGAGATGAATCAACACAAAGAAGACAACTCGCACTAACCTGTGACTCCGGGGGCGAGGAAATGCATAAACAACTTGGAAACAATGTTATAAGTAAGCAATACATGTTATCGCCGGGGGTAGAACTCTTTCAGCTCATCCTTGCTCCGGGTATTTGAGGAGATGATATGAATAACATTGCTGTCCTGGTTGTTGAAGTGATAGTCTCGCGTGTATAAACTCGCAGAATTCGAACACCATAGTTGTTGAAGTAGTGATCTCACGAGAATGGAACTCATGGAATTAAAAAGATAGCAGCCTATCCGTTGAAAAGATCACCTCGCAAGTATGGAGCTTGCGGAATTTAAAGGAGAGCATCCTAACTGTTGAAGAGATCACCTCGCGAGTATAGAGCTCGCGGAATTTAAAGGAGAGCATCCTAGCTGTTGAAGAGATCACCTTGCGAGTATAGAGCTCGCGGAATTTAAAGGAGAGCATCCTAGTCGCTGAAGTGATCACCTCGCGAGTATGGAGCTCGCGGAAACTCGCGGAATTTAAAGGAGAGCGTCCTAGTTGTTGAAGAGATCACTTCGCGAGTATAGAGCTCGCGGAAACTCACGGAATTTAAAGGAGAGCGTCCTAGCTATTGAAGAGATCACCTCGCGAGTATAGAGCTCGCGGAATTTAAAGGAGAGCATCCTAGCTGTAGAAGAGATCACCTCGCGAGTATAGAGCTCGCGGAATTTAAAGGAGGGCATCCTTGCTGTTGAAGAGATCACCTCGCAAGTATAGAGCTCGCGGAATTTAAAGGAGAGCATCCTAGCCGCTGAAGAGATCACCTCGCGAGTATAGAGCTCGCGGAAGCTCGCGAGATTTAAAGGAGGGCATCCTAGCCAGCATAAAGAGCATAACGAGTAGGAGCTCGTAGTATTCTAGCTTGAAGATGTCATGAGTAGGCCGTCTCATGAGATGTAGGTTGTTGGAGGAGATCATCGAGTATGAGCTCGCAGAGCACCTCGTACATTTTTCCCTTGCGGTGGGCTCATCGTCATTCACCCTGCTTGTTAGTCATACAAAAAGTACTCACGGGCTTTACCAAAGCATCAGTAAGTATGAACATGTATGAAAAACACCACTATTGAAAAAGGAGATGGAAGTAGGCGGAGGGTGAGTGTCACTTCTGAAATTAGAACCCCTACGCAGAGGTTTCGGGGGTTCCGAGCTATCCCGGCTTTGCGAGTAAGTCATCAACATAACTCGCCTATGGGCGAGATCCCTTGATACTCGCCTCTTCACTTGCTGCTCGCCTTTGGGAGAATCATTCCTGCCTATGCTCACCGATATGTTGCCGGCATCAATTCGCCTCCATGAACTCGTCTATGGAACTCGCCTATGAATGAGCTGGCAGGGAAGCTCGCCTCACGAAACCGTCAAGGTTGAAAGTCGCCATCGCGAAGTCGCCTATGGGCGAGAAACCAGGGAACTCGCCCACCTTGCCGCGTACTAACGAGTTGATGTCTTTGATCTCCAGCTCGCCATCTTAAGCCATGAAGTCTTCTCACAAAAATTTCTTCCTCAGCTACTATCCACGCTCACCGCACCAAGTGTTGATGCCAAGAAAATTCCTAACCTCGAAATAGGATCAAGGCAGCCTAAGGTTACTGATTCTACGGTCCGACGTCACGATTTGAGTGGCTAGCGAGAGAGAGAAAGGAAACTATCTATAAGCACACCTCAAGTGCTCCAGCGGGGAGGTTCCACCACGTACCCGGAAGCTTTGAAGAAGCTTCCCCTCCGTAACCAAAAGGCTGGGCGAGGTACTAGGCTGGCATGGACTTGGCGAGTATCTACTTGGGGGGGACCTCGCCTCTTCCTAAAGGTGCCATTTCCAGTACCCCTGGGGGGCTATTTATAGAGAAATCCTGGGGGAGTAGGGTAGGCGAGTATCCAGCCTCTGCGAGCGAGTATCTAGGGCTACTCGCCCATACTCGCGAGATACTCGCCCAAACCCGCCCAAACTCGCCACAGCTCGCCCAAGCTCGCCACTGCTCGCCCAAGCTCGCCACTGCTCGCCTCTACTCGCCCAAGCTCACTTCTGCTGGCCACAGCTCGCCCAAGATCGCCCAATGGTCTGCGAATAGCCATCTACTTTAGTACTTCTGATCTCGATGAATTACGGGTTATACAATGGGCACAGCAAGATAGATTACGATTGTTTTGGAGATGTTCTTATTTTTGACACTACGTATTGACTTAATAAATACAATTTAGCCTGCCCACCATTCATTATCGTGAATCATCACTGGCAGAATGTTTTCCTTGGCGGGGCATTTATCTCCGAGGAGACAATCGAATCATTTTGTTGGGTGTTCGAGACGTTTCTTTCATGTGTGGGTGGTAAGCAACCAATTACTATCTTCACGGACCAGGATCAAGCAATGACAGTTGCTATTGGGTGAGTATTGACGACAACTCGCCATCGGTTGTGTCAGTGGCACATTTGCAAGAAGGCCCCATCAAAAGTCCCAACATTCAACAATGATAGAAGTGTTCGCAATTGTTTCTATCACTGTATGAGCAAGTGCGACAGCGAGGAAGAGTTCAATAGGTATTGGCACGAAATGATTACGAAAGGAGGTCTACATAACAATAGATGGTTAGGAGATCTTTATAATATCAGGAGAAGGTGGTCAACAACATTCAATAAAGATGTGTTGGACCTCGACATATTGTCAACCCAAAGAAGTGAGTCAGCCAATAATTGCCTTCATGGTTGTTCAAAGACAACCAGTTCACTAGTTGAGTGTTTTTTGAGAATGGAAAAACTTGTTGCATTGTGGCGTCGTAATGAGCGGCATGAAGATTTTAGGTGATCGAACAGTGTTGTGAGCTTAAGATACAAAATGTCTGTCCTACTAAAGAACATCTCAAAGCAGTACACCAAAAAAATGTATGCAACTTTTGAGAAAACTTTCATGGAAGCACTCCTAGGAGTGAATGTGGTGGATGAGAACAGATATGACGATCGGAACATCTTATATATCACAACCCAAAATGATTCCGTCGATGCAGGGAAAAGATGGTATGTAAATTATAATTCTGCAACCAGTATTGCACAATGTTCCTGTTGTGGTTTTGAGACAAAAGGTATCTTATGTCAACATATCTTAAGGATATATAACCTAAGGAATGCTAGGCAGATTCCAAATCTTTATGTTCTTAAAAGATTTACTTTAAATGCCAGAAAGGGAATCTATCTGCCCGACACGCCTTCTCTGACAGATCATGAATCAAACCTGATATTTAGAAACCATCTAATGCGATTCAGCTATGATTTGGCAAGGCAAGTTGAAAATTCTAAAATTGCAAAGGAGTATGTTGTAAGTGCAATGAATGCCCTGGCAGTAAAGGTTGGTAACTTGGTTGTTAACGACAACCATTGTGTGGAAGGCTATGTCGGTGAATGTAAGAAGACGAATATAGATGTGAATGACCTCCCGATGAAGCGACCAAAAGGAGCTCCAAGTGCATGTATGAAAGACCATTGGGAGCGAGCAAACCGAAAACAAAAACCTCGTAATTTATTTAATTTTTATTTGGTAACATATGCATTACTCCTACAAATCGAAGTTCTAATTTTGGTTTTAATATTTTTCAGGTTGTAAAGCGGGATCTAAGGAAAAAGTGATAAATGTTGATGATACACCAAACACAAAAGAGTTTGACTTCTTCGGAAACTAGTCTATAGAGCAGCAAGTTTCTCCTCCCCATACGCCAACATTTGATAATTCAACTGATGACTACTTCGTTAACCTGTCTTTCAATTTTTTCAACGTTCCGGATGTATTCAAGCCCATTTGGCAGCAAATATTTAACCAAATGATATATTAGTCTCCAAGCATCACTATGTAACTCATTATTTGTAATGTTATTGCATAAACATTACAAGTAGTACTCACAATAGTAGATGCATGATATTGTACTAGCTTCACCTATCTTTTTTTTGTTTGACGATATGAATTAGACAGTGATTCATGTGCAAATCCTTAGCACATGTGAATCTTCACTATTCTTGAGCAAAGAACCAGAGATATTGGACATTAGGAATTAACAAATCATCATGCAGACATATCAAGGTAGCAGCAAATCATCATGCGGATTTGATAAAAAATAGTAGGCAAAAAAACAATGCATAAATTACTCTTCAAACATAATATAATGCAACATAAATAATAATCAATGCCTATTTAAGAGATTAAGACCCAAATTAAATTATTTCGTTGAGCTATTAACTTTAACCAAAGTCTAAATTACTCCCCAAACATGATATGCCGCAACATAAACAATACTCCAAAAACATAGCAAGCTTTCATGCTAGCAGTAGATATTCTGCTAGCATGATTTACTTGTTCATATTCTGCCCCGGAACATTAGACAATATTAATTCATGAAAAACACGAAAAAAACCGACTGCAATTTCGACACGAAAACGTGGCATTGAAGCTTGTCAATCCTTGTTTTTTTCCCATGTTATCTCACTCGTGGACATAGCAACTTCCATGAATTTTAGGACAAACACCCCGCAGTCAATCTCGTTCCTTTGCTTGGGGATTCCTTCCACTGGTTCGATCTTCCAGTCCAACATATTCGGTGGCAATGCACTCCCAGCGTCTTCGATGAAGGATCCTACCTATTCGAAGCAAACGTATTGAAATTACTTTTTGATTAATGATTAGCAAAATATTTAAGCGATTCTAAAAACTGAATATACCAATGATGAAAGGGAAGATCTATGCCTCGAATGTGGCAAAGAGTCATAAAAATCCCATCTACAATGCTTCATGTTGCATACAAGAAGACACCAGTGACTGGGTGCGTGTACTGGCATGAGTAGTATGTCCGTCTTGCTTACATTCTCCGCGGTAATGTGGCTTATAAGTATTTCGCTGTTCGAACACTTACTGTTCTTATAGAACTGCATGGCATTGTATTTTGAGTAGTTTTTAAAACAGAATTGTTGGGTACATTGGAAAATGTGTACCTGATTTGAAGAAGCCCAACTTAGCTCAATGATATACATCAAGGTGTATTTGATGTTGTTTTGAGTTGACATGTGCAGGTGAAGAAGTATTAAAGAATGCAGAAAAATATTCTAAGTCCACATGTCGACACCTGAAGAAATTGTGTCGACACTTCAGAATATTTGTGTCGACACTTCAGAATATCAGTGTCGACACAGAGAAAGATAGTCGACCACACTTATGTCGACACTGGGAAGCAGTGTCAACACATAAAGAAAATCGTCGACCTCAGCACTGGGAAGCAGTGTCGACACAGTGAAAGATAGTCGACACCCAGAGAAAGTTTGTCGACTAGTGAAAGATAGTCGACCAGAGAAAAATAGTCGACTAGTGGAAGATAGTCGACTAGTGAAAGATAGTCGACCAGAGAAAGAGTGTCGACTCACAAAAGAAGATAGTCGACCTCAACTGTGTTGACATTGGGTGGATGTGTCGACACCAGAAGATTGAGTCGACACATATTGACAGAAGTCGACTATGCTTGTGTCGACACCAGAAGACTGTGTCGACACATTTTGGCAGAGTTGAAGATTGCTGTGTCGACACCAGAAGACTGAGTCGACACATTTTGGCAGAGTTGAAGATTGCTGTGTCGACACCTGAAGGCTGAGTCGACACATACTGAGTTCTGAATCTACAACAACTGTGTCGACACACAGGACTTGTGTCGACACACTGCAGAGTCTAGACCAAGTTATTTTTTGAAGAAGCTGTATCGACTTAAAGGCAACTTAGTCGACATCATCAAAGACTGTATCGACACCAAGGTCACTTGTGTCGACACAGATAGACAGTTTGGTCTCGACACTTTCTAACAGACTGTCTCGACATTTTGCTGTCCAAGGCTAAGGTACAGGAACTGTTTGAAGACTTGACAGCTGTGGGTTGCCACTGTTTAACTGAAGCTGTCAGACCTGTCAGAAAATAGTTAGAAACCGGATCAGTCGGTTACCATGAAGAAAGTCTATAAATAGACATATTCAGAAGGAAATTAACATCTAAGAAAGATAACTGAAGAAGATCTAAGAAGAAGAAACAGAAGGATTACGATCCTGTTGTAGTTTCAATTCCAGAAAGTGCTAAGCTCTAAAGAAGATCTTCATCAGTGGATCTAAGAAGAAGAAGAAGTCTGAAGTATCAAAAAAGGTGTTGGATAGAGAGGGATCCAGTCATCTTGAAGAAAAAGAAGGAAGCCATCAGTGGTTTCTCAAGAAGCTGTTTGGAAATCAACTCAGCTAAGTTCAGATTCAAGAAGCTTTGAAGAAAGCTCAGATTCAGTTGATTTCATCAGCTGATCAAGAAGTGTCTTGTCCTCTTCTCTCTCAACAAAGGCAAGACATTAAAATATCTTTTCTAAATTTCTGTAGGATCTGTTTACACAGATCTGAGTTGTAAGCCTGTGTTATAAAGGCTGAGTGTAGGAGAGGTGATCTCTGAGTGGTAGAGCTATTTGCCTGAGTGTAGGAGAAGGTTATTCTCTGAGTGGTAGGCCTTGAGGCAAGGCTGAGGTAGGGCTGTTGAGCCTGAGTTGTAGGAACCTTTCCAGGTTCTGAGCTGTAGGATCTGAGGATCTGAGAATAGTGGAAGTTTGGCCGAATCTAGCATACTGCTAGATAGGTGAAGGGGGAAAGTGGATGTACCCAGACCTTGGGGAACCATTATAAAACATTGTGCAATCTGTGATGCTTAGTTGTCTGTGAATGCTGTGTTAGATGTTTTAATTTGTAATTGAATTCTGCCTAGAAGTCTAAACAAGAAATTAGAACCTATTCACCCCCCCTCTAGGTGTTTAGGTTGTCTTGAAAGTAAAACTATCAAGTGGTATCAGAGGGAGGTTCCTCAAAAAGGACTTAATATTCTGAGGTAGATCTGAAAGGCAGAATCAAGATTCAAAAAGATGGGTTCTGGTGAGAATCATAAGGAGCTAGGGTCTATGAAATTACCCATATGCAAGAAAGAAATTTTTGGAATTTGGAAAGAAAGAGTCAGACTGTTTATGGAGGCATCTGACCCAAGGATTTATATCACAGTACAGGAAGGCCCCTTCATACCAATGAAGGTATCAGTTCTTGATGCAAATATCCAAACTCCAAAGAGTTATTCAGAAATGACCAAGGATGAAATCATCTTGGCAACCATGGATAAAAGAGCTCAGAACATTATTGTTAGTGCCATAGATGATTCAACATTTCAGAATCTGATTCACTGCAAGACCTCCAAAGAGATGTGGGACACATTGATTGTCTACATGGAGGGATCTGAAGAAGTAAGGCAGGACAGAAAATCTATGCTCAATCAGGAGTATGAAAGTTTTAGACAAGGAAAATCTGATAGCATAACTGAGTGCTACAAGAAATTCTATAGAATTGTGAATGAGCTTATGTCCTATGGAAGAGTCTTCAGTACTTATGAAATGAATGACAAATTCTTGAGATCCTTAACAAAGGATTGGGACACAAAGATCTGTGCCATAAGAGAAGTGGCTAAATTGGCAGAGATATCTCCTCCCACCTTGTTTGGAAAGTTGCTATCCTATGAAATACAACTTATGGTGAGGAAGGAGGAGGAAAAGAATTCAAGAGGAGAGCATAGAGAAAAGACTGTGGCATTCAATGCAGAAGCCACTAGAAAGAATAGGAGGAAATCACCATCTCCTCCTAAGGAAGTTGCAGAAGATAGTTCTGAAAATTCAGATAAGGGTTCAGAAAGCTATGATTCTGATGCAGACTTTGCTGCATTCACAAGGCAATTCCAGAGGTTCTTGAGAAAGAAGCAATGGAAGTCTAGGTCTTCCACATCACAGCAAGTTGATGACTATTATCAGAAGAAAAGGTCATCAAGGAAAGAGAAGAGCAGATCAAAGCCCAGCAAAGCCTCTACTTCAAAGATTGTCTGCTATTGTTGCAATAGGCCTGGACATGTAGTGGCAGACTGTCCTGATAAGAGAAAGGAGTCTTCAGACAAGAAGAAGACTCATCAGAAAGACAAGAAGGAGAAATCCTTTGTTGCAAAGAAAGATAAGAGTCTAACAAACCAGTCAACTTCAGAGTCAGAATCTGAAGCTGAAGCATATATTGGACTATATGCTGCATCTGAAGAAGAGGAGTTTCTGCAGTTGCTAGACTCCATCAATGAACAAAAAAATCATCAGTGTATGGGGCTGATGGCAGGATCAGAAGAGGACATATGCCAGAATCAGTCTGGTCCTAATAAGGTACAATGTCCTTCTATTACATCTGTTTGTTGTACAAGTGAAGAATCAGCTACATCTGCATCAAGTGATGTAGATGCATCTAAATCTGAAGGAGATGTCTATCAATTGATAGACAAGTATGGGGACTTGTTGCAGGCCCTTAAGAAAAGCAAGAACCTGGTTAAATCTCAGGCTCAGGAAATTGCTGAACTAAGGGTTGCTACAACTGAGTTAGAGAAAGTTATTGATCAAAAATTAAATGAAATTGCCAAGCTGAAGAATATAACTATTATTCAGATGGGCACAATTAACTATACTAATGATCAAGTGAAGAGTGTGGAGGCCAGACTTAGAATTGAAAGGGATTTAGTGGCTAGTTACTCTAAGCCAAAATCTGTCTTACCCTTGATAGATGAATTTGTCACTCAAAAGGGTAAGGCTGGATTAGGATTTAAAGGTAACTTCAGGGCTGGCAGATTCAAGAGGAAAGGCAAAGCTCCTGTTCAGCCACTAAACCTTTCAGTCCCCATAAAGTTTAGTAAGGTGAAAGTGCCTTCTAACAAATATGATCATGAAGATATTCAAGGTCATATTAAGACTAATGTTCTGAAGAACAAGGGTGTAAATGCAAGCAGGCCTACCTATGGTCATAAACCCAATGGTTTTAAGAAATCAGTAGGTGAAGTTGCTGCAGCACCAGCAATGAACAGAAATTCTTCTGACAAGGATGTATCTAGATCTAGATACAATAAGTTTGAATGTTGGTGCTGTGGCAAGAGAGGCCATTTTGCACTAGACTGCTGGTATAACCCAAGTGTTATAAAGAACAATAGTCTACCTGTTAGAAGAGGTTATGGTAGCTTTATTAATGCTAACCTGAACCAAGGACCCAAGACTTACTTGGATTCTAAGGGTAAGTAATTCTGTGTTGCAGGTGAATCCAAGTAACCATGCCCCTATATGGTACTTGGATAGTGGTTGTTCCAAGCACATGACTGGAACAAAGGGGCTGCTGAAGGAGTATTCATCTGTCAAAGATGGACCTAAAGTGATCTTTGGTGGATCAGAAAAAGGGGTCATCAAAGGTTTTGGTAACATTTCTTCTAACCTAATTACTATCACTCAAGTGGTGTAACATCCCTATCCGTCACATAGCATATAGCAGTAGGTCCGGCCGGGGCCCGACGCCATATACTACGGACAGACCGGTTGGTTACGCGTTGAAACCATACAACCAATCAGAGCGTCCTACACAACACCTAGCGGAAGCAATTTAATTAAGTTGCAAAAAGATAAGAACCCTGCCACAAAGCATGAATGTCCACTACAACCCAGGAATGAGTACATACACAAAAGAGAACTGGCCTTAAGGCCTTACAATGTTCACTTAACAAAATAGTGTTTTCAGACCTCGGCTCGCAGGCCGGCCATACATGAATGAACGGGAAAAACATAACAAATTAGGCCTTCGAGGGCCGGCACAGCAACAAGGGCTTTAGCCCGCTATTTCCCGCTCGGCTCCGCAGCACCTGCAAGCAATAAACCACCGCCCGGTGGCAAACAATAGCAACGGTCAGCAATGCTGACCAAATTATAACGATCCCGCCCCCACAATCGGGGCGGGGATGCTCTTTTCCCTGCACTTTATTAGTATAGGCATTTATAAAAGGTAATTGCACATCACCACAGGCGTAGGCTCGCACGGCCACACACCCCGTGCACTCAGGGCACATTCTCGGCGAACCGGTCAACGTCACGTCAATTCAAGCCATAGACGTTCCCGATCCACCACCGCCTCTAGAACGGTCATCCATATGAGCAATTTGTCTCCTTAGCCTTGGTCACGACAATTTAAGCCATAGACCGCCGAAGACCCTCGTCCATGCCAACGGTCCTACCGAACGACATAGACCGGGTACGGTTCCGCTTGACCCGTGCTCATACCGCAACGACAATTTAAGCCATATGCGCAGGTCAAGACTCGCCGAGTCCCGTTTCCGCTACAAAATCACATAACCCAGTTATGTTCACGTTGGCTCCCCGGCCTCCGTGTTGGCAAAACCCGCTTTTGCCCAGTTTTCCGGGTGCACCTTAGAGTTAATATCTAAGATTCCCTGATGCAATCTACCACGTAGAAAAACCCGAAAACACCCAAACATCCGGAGTCTTGCCCGGTTCAAATGCAATGCAACATCACCGATTCGGACCAACACGTCCGAATAGGCTTCACACACAATGCCTATGTCCGTTTACGCATACGGACTCTACACAAGGGGGACTTCACATATCTACCCCAAGGAGCGCTCCAACTCTTCGCTCACTCGCGAGAGCGGGCTTCCTATGCAAGGAAAAAAGGGCTTCACATGCCCAAGATAAAGAATCGTTACCCTTGCGTTCTTCCGCGGCGCCATCGCAAACTACGTGGCTAGAAAGCTTCGCAACGTCGTCGCCTCCGCGGATCTGGGCTCGGATCACGATTTGGAGCTTCGAACCTCCTCCGGCGGCCGGATTTTGGCCTCACACCACCAATGGAGCTCTCCCCTCTCTCTAGGATGTAGAAAGAGAACTCAAGATGAAAATGAGGGTTTCTCCCCCCATTTCCCGGCTAATAACCCCCCAGGAGCAGCCCCCACCGTTGGATCCAGATCCAAGGGAATGAACGGCCGAGATTAGATCCAAAATAACAAAATCTGGGCCGAACACGGGTTGGCACACGGCCGTGTGCCTGGCCATGTAGCTCATTCGCCGATCGACACGGGTCCTGACACGGCCGTGTGCCACGGGCCGTGTTACTTGGAGCTTCAGAACGATTGTCGGGCTTCCAGAACACGGCTTCGAACACGGCCGTGTTCGAGGCCGTGTGCCCCACACACGGCTTGAGACACGGCCGTGTGTCTCAGGCCGTGTACTTCTCTGACTCGAGACTGCACAAAACCACTGAACACGGGTAGGCACACGGCCGTGTGCCTGGCCGTGTGCCCCTGTTCAGACCTCCAAAAGCGCTGATTGATCGCCCCGCGATCAACTCCGAGGTTGGGGTCTTACAAGTGGCTTATGTAAAAGGCTTGAAACATAATCTAATAAGCATAAGCCAGCTAAGTGATTTAGGATATGACATTTCATTTGTTAAAGATGGATGTCATATCAAAAGGTCAAGTGATCAAAAGATCATATTGACTGGGTATAGGAAGAGAAATGTATATTGTCTTAATTTTGAATGTGAGAATAAGGCTTCTCCCATCTGTCTTGTAGCTGATGACAATGCTTCTCATTGTGTTAAGTGGCACAAGAGATTGACTCATCTAAACTACAAGACAATTGGCCAACTCTTTAGCAAAGAGTTAGTAAGGAATGTACCTCAAGTTAAGTGTATAAAGGAAGGGATATGCTCAGCTTGTCAAAAGGGCAAGCAGACAAAATCCTCCTTTCAAAGCCTTGAAAACAAGGATTCTGTGAGGTGCTTATACCTCTTGCATATGGATCTTTTTGGTCCTATGCCAGTTCACAGTCTAGGTAGGAAAGTCTACACTTTTTGTGGTTGTAGATGACTATTCAAGATTTACATGGGTGTTCTTTCTGAGACAAAAATCTGAAACCCCAAGTGTATTACTTAACTTTGTAAAGCAAATTCAGAATGAACTAAATAGTACAGTGGTCAAAATCAGAAGTGACCATGGTACTGAGTTTCAATCTGAAAGCATAACAAAATTGTGTAAAGACTTTGGGATTTTCCAAGAGTTCTCCTCACCTAGAACACCTCAGCAAAATGGAATTGCTGAAAGAAAGAATAGAACATTAATTGAAGCTGGTAGAACTCTATTGAGTGACACCTCTCTCCCAGAATATTTTTGGGCTGAGGCAGTTAACACTGCTTGTCATGTAATCAATATGGCTACTATCACCAAAAGCCACAAAATGACTCCCTATGAGATTGTGAAAGGCAGAAAACCAAATCTATCTTACTTTAGGATCTTTGATTGCAAGTGTTATATACTTAACAATGGCAAGTCATATTTGACTAAGTTTGCTGCCAAATCCCAGGATGAGATATTTGTTGGGTACAGCACAAATAGTAAGGCCTATAGAGTCTTCAACTTGACTACTCAAGTTGTTGAAGAATCTGTGCATGTTGTGTTTGATGAAACAAGATTAATCAACTGTGAGTTGTCTTGTAGATCAAATGACTCAACATGTATAAGCAAAAGTATGGACAAGCTCTCCATTACTGAAGTATCAAAGGAAGATGAGGCATTGAAAAATGAAGACTTCTGTCCAGGGGGAGAACAAGACACTATAGAAGCTGAAGAAAACCAAGAGATTCAGCTAAATGAAGGAGCTGGAGATGTTCAACCAGAAAGGAATCTTTCTCCAGCTACAAGACATTTAAGAGATCATCCAGCTGATCAGATAATAGGTGATCCAAGACAGGGGGTGCAAACTAGAAGCAGAAATCAAAACACAGTTCTACATTCAAGTTTCCTGTCACAAATGGAGCCTAAGAAGTTTGAAGAAGCTATCCAAGACCAGCACTGGATTGATGCTATGCAAGAGGAGCTGAATCAATTCAGAAGGTGCAATGTCTGGGAGCTTGTTCCTAAACCAAGAGGCCACAACATAATTGGCACAAAATGGATATATAGGAACAAGCTAGATGAAAGTGGAATAATAGTAAAGAATAAAGCAAGATTGGTTGCAAAAGGATACATGCAGGAAGAAGGGATTGACTTTGATCAAACCTTTGCTCCAGTAGCAAGGCTGGAGGCAATCCGAATATTCCTTGCCTATGCAGCCTATCAAGACTTCAAAGTATACCAGATGGATGTGAAGTCAGCATTTCTGAATGGTGATCTTAAAGATGAAGTATATGTAGAGCAGCCATCAGGTTTTGTAGATCCTCTTAAACCTGATTTTGTTTATAAGCTTAGGAAAGCTCTGTATGGGTTAAAGCAAGCCCCAAGGGCTTGGTATGAAACCCTGTCTACTTTCCTTATTGAGAATAAATTCTCAAGAGGAAAAATTGACAAAACTCTATTCCTTAGGGAATCCAAAGGCAAGATCATCTTAGTACAGATCTATGTTGATGACATAATCTTTGGATCTACTGAAAACAACCTTTGTAAAAAGTTTGCCAAACTTATGCAAGGGAAGTTTGAGATGAGCAGTATGGGGGAACTGAAATTCTTCTTGGGACTCCAAGTAAGACAGATTGATGATGGCTTGTCCATATCTCAGTCTAAGTTCACCAAAGAATTGATTAAGAAATATGGTATGGAGTCATCCTCCACCATGAGAACTCCTATGCGAACAAGTATGCTTATATGCAAAGATGATGCAGGTAAACCTGTTGATGAGACTTTGTATAGAGGGATAGTTGGCTCACTATTATATCTCACTGCTAGTAGACCAGATATTATGTATGCTACATGTGTCTGTGCTAGGTACCAAGCCTGCCCTAAAGAATCTCATTATACTGCAGTCAAAAGGATTCTGAGATATCTTAAGGGCACACCTAATCTAGGTCTTTGGTACCCTAGGAATAGAGATTTTCAACTAACAGGCTATTCAGATGCAGATTTTACAGGATGTAGAGAGGATAGGAAGAGTACTACAGGTACTTGTCAATTCCTGGGAGGAAGACTAATATCATGGAGTAGTAAGAAGCAGACCAGTGTGGCAATTTCCACAGCTGAGTCTGAGTATGTTGCTGCTGGAAGCTGCTGTGGCACAGCTATTATGGATGTAGCATCAGCTTAAGGATTATGGTATTCAAGTAAGTAGAACACCTCTTTTGTGTGATTCTAAGAGTGCAATTTCTATTGCTAATAATCCCGTTTCTCATAGTAGAACTAAGCATATAGAAATAAAATACCATTTCTTAGAGAACATGTAGAAAAAGAAGACATTTCATTGGAATTTGTGAAACAGATTATCAAATAGCAGATGTGTTTACTAAGCCCCTAGATGAGACCAAATTCAATAAATTCAAAATTGAATTAGGTATGTTAACCATTGATTAGTGTAATCACAAAATCATCAACAATGGAGTTGAAGTGGTAACAAGACATTCAAGTGATATAAAGACACATTGAAGTAGTATCAAGTACTTTGTAGTACTTATAAGTTGTGTTGAACAAACAGAAATTAGCTAAGTAAGATGGTGTCGACACATTCAGAAATAATGTGTCGACTCAGGGTAGTAATGTCGACAAGTCAGAGATGTGGTGTCGACACAGAAAATATGTGTCGACACTTAAGAATCTTATTGTCGACTTATCCAGGAATGTAGTGTCGACTTCACCAGGATAGTGGTGTCGACACTTACAGATTTTGTGTCGACTCTTATACTAAGAGTCGACACAGAATTTCTAAAGCTCTACTATATATCTCTGGTGTCGTCATAACAAGCAAATTGGTGTCGACACATAATAGACAGACTTGAAGTCGAGACAATAGAAATTTGTGTCGACACATTCCATCTGTGTCGACACTTATAGTCTGTTTTTGGCGACTTTTGATCTTCTTTAAACAGAAGGTATAAATAGGTCAAAAACTCATTCTGTCGACACGCTTACAAGGTTTTCGAAACCCTGTGTCGACATTCTCTCTCTCTCTCTTTCTCTCATCTTTCAAGCTTTCTCGACTGATCAATGTCGCCAAAGATTGAAGATAATGTGAATGAAGGATATGAGTTGGTGCGCCAGGCCTTTGCTGCTGCTCCTCCAGATGTTCTCGGGATTATCTCTCTCCTCTCCGACTCAGGATTAGAATTTCTGGTCTCCGAACCATCTAAGATATGGAAGAAGGAGGTGCATAAGTTCTTTACTTCTGCATCTGTAGACTCTGAGAGTCAGGAGATAAAATCCACAGTTCATGGGTCACCAGTGGAGATTACACCAAGTAAGTTAAGAACAATTCTACAATTACCTATAATTGAGAATGAAGAGGATGTCCCGGCTTCTAAATTAAGGGAGGCTCTTCAATGGTGTGGATTAGATTCCACCATGAAAATTGGAGCTGCTTTCAATAGGAAAGGAATGAATCAACAGGGCAAGTTTCTGTCTGAAGTGGTTGGAAAAGTTATTCTGTGCAAGCCAGATGGACATGATAGGATTTCCGCCTACATGTTCAGCCTAATGAACAGGATTGTGTTCACAATTCCAACGGATTGGTCAACTGTAATCTTTGAAAAGATTAAGGAAGGAATCAAGAAGCCAAATCTGGCTAGAATAATGAGTCTGTACCTAAGTAAGGAGATTCCTGATGTTATGCAACAACAACCTGGAACAAAAATTAATCACATGAGAAGGATGGACATGAGATTGTTCTCCAGATGGGATATGGTGCTGACCAAAGAGCTGCCTGCAGTGGAAAGGCAGGATTCACCTGAGAAATCCCCAGGTCATGCTACCAATACTGAGCACCCACAAGAAGAGCACGTAAGACAAGAGGTTGAAGATCAGTCTGCTTCTACACAAGTTCAGGATGCCACAATACCTGCAATTCAAGAAGAAGAAGTAAGAATACCAGCTCAGCAAGTTTATTCACCTACACAGACTGTATCTACTCATGACCAGGTACAGGTGCAGGGGGAGCTGGTGTATTTTCCTACAAAAGACATTTCTAATATTTCTATTTCTGCACAGGTCCAGGGAAAGCAAGTGTCCTCACCTGCCCAGGACATCCCCAATACTGAACAAGTACAGGGGGAGAAGCTGTCTGAGCAAGTGCAAGAGGAAGCTCAAATTGATTTATCTCAAGATTTGAATACTGCAGATGTACCAGCCCAGAAGGAATATACTCTTGAGGAGTTATTTCCAAATGATGAAATAGTTACTGATAGAATGGAAGTGGAGCAAGCAATTGAGGGGGAGCCTGTGCATGTTGAGACTGTACAACATGGCACTGAAGTAGCTGTTCCTCCTCCTCCCAAAGAAAGAGTTCAAATTGATAGTACTTCTGATTCTGAGAGTGAAGAAGCCAGGGTGGCTAAGAAGAGAAAACTTATGGTCTTATAGAGAAGGAGCAAGAGCTACAAGTAGGCTCTACAGTCTACAGCACATCACACTCCTTCTGACTTTGATTATAACAAGTTTTTGGTCAATTTACAAGTGAAATTGGATGAACACAGAGTGGCCATTGAAAAATATGTTGTTGAGAACAACAAGTCCCTGCAGTTTGACTTAGCTCAAGATATAAAATCTATTAGGTTTGAGGTCAATATGCATAAAAAGGAGATGACAGATTGCTTCCATAAGGGAGGTAATGTTGTGGTGTATTTGGCAAAACAACAGCAGACTATCATCCCTAAGGTGGATGATATTGCTTTAAAGCAAAGCTATGTCTTGGAAAATCAGTTAAGGATGAATGATAATTTAACTGAATCTCATCATGAGATCATTGAGGAATTGAAAAAGATTGTTCCAGGCCTGCCTGCAGCTAGAGCAAAAGAAATGGAAGAATTTGATAAGAACTTTCAAGCTGCTATTGATTCTGTTAAAACTGCTATCACTACCTCTCAAAAGGAAATATCTGACAAGCTTCTAAAGTTAAAACCATTCTTTAAAGAGGGTGTGAATTATCTGGATGGCCAAATCAGATTTCAGAAGGAAGATCTAAGAGATCATATTTCTAGAGAAGCCATAAAGGAGGAGAGGTTGTTAGTTCATGCAGGCTCAGAGCACACCAAATGGGTGACCAATAGTATTCGAGCCACATTGGGATATCCACCATTGTGTGATGATGCTATGGTGGCTGAGTCAGGAATACAAACAAGTCTACTTGAAGGCAATCAACCTGAGGTTGCCCAAGTCATTTACCCTCCTCCAGATTATGATATGATTGATCAGCAAGTTCAAGGAATGTATAGTCCTCCAAAGGAGGTTACTAATGTTGTTATTGGGAAGGTTGATAAGCCTGAGGCTACTTTGAAAGACCAGCAAGATGCTCTACTATCTAAGAAAAGATTTAGAGAGCAGGCTGAACTTAAGCCAGACTTTGAGCAGTGGAGTCCTACTTCCAGAAATATAATACTCACTGCATGGAAGGCTGTCAAAGACCAACAACATGAGAGAGGCAAGTGGTTCAATGAGATGGAATGGCAGAAGTATGAAGTCAGGCAAGAGGCAATAGTCCAGTTTAGAAGAAAAGCCAAGCTGGGTAGGCAGCCTCCAGATGCTCAGGAGCCAAGCAAGTACTTCCCAAAGCCCTTTCATTATTTTGAAAGGCAAAGGCTCAAGGAAGAAGCAAAGAAGAAGGCTGATCTAAAAGGCAAGAAGCCAGCTGAAGATTCTGAAGCTCCTGTGAAGGCTCAAGTTCTATCTGGCAAAGGGATTGTCACTAAAGAGCCTGATCAGTCTTAATTTTTAGTTCTTTCAAAGTATTTTGTAATGTTTTGATTAAATCATTAAATGTAAATCTATGTATTCAAACATTATCAAGTTATAAACAAAATGTTGGTTGGTATCATATAATGTTCATTCTGTGATGGATTGTTTTTTATTTTGTTTATATTAAGTATTCCTGTTATGTCATATATCATCAGTTTATACTTTTTATAAATGGTGTATATCATTGGCTATAGGGTTATGACTTCTCCAAATAGGGGGAGATTGTTGGGTACATTGGAAAATGTGTACCTGATTTGAAGAAGCCCAACTTAGCTCAATGATATACATCAAGGTGTATTTGATGTTGTTTTGAGTTGACATGTGCAGGTGAAGAAGTATTAAAGAATGCAGAAAAATATTCTAAGTCCACATGTCGACACCTGAAGAAATTGTGTCGACACTTCAGAATATTTGTGTCGACACTTCAGAATATCAGTGTCGACACAGAGAAAGATAGTCGACCACACTTATGTCGACACTGGGAAGCAGTGTCGACACATAAAGAAAATCGTCGACCTCAGCACTGGGAAGCAGTGTCGACACAGTGAAAGATAGTCGACACCCAGAGAAAGTTTGTCGACTAGTGAAAGATAGTCGACCAGAGAAAAATAGTCGACTAGTGGAAGATAGTCGACTAGTGAAAGATAGTCGACCAGAGAAAGAGTGTCGACTCACAAAAGAAGATAGTCGACCTCAACTGTGTCGACACAGGGTGGATGTGTCGACACTAGAAGATTGAGTCGACACATATTGGCAGAAGTCGACTATGCTTGTGTCGACACCAGAAGACTGTGTCGACACATTTTGGCAGAGTTGAAGATTGCTGTGTCGACACCAGAAGACTGAGTCGACACATTTTGGCAGAGTTGAAGATTGCTGTGTCGACACCTGAAGGCTGAGTCGACACATACTGAGTTCTGAATCTACAACAACTGTGTCGATACACAGGACTTGTGTCGACACATTGCAGAGTCTAGACCAAGTTATTTTTTGAAGAAGCTGTGTCGACTTAAAGGCAACTTAGTCGACATCATCAAAGACTGTGTCGACACCAAGGTCACTTGTGTCGACACAGATAGACAGTTTGGTCTCGACACTTTCTAACAGACTGTCTCGACATTTTGCTGTCCAAGGCTAAGGTACAGGAACTGTTTGAAGACTTGACAGCTGTGGGTTGCCACCGTTTAACTGAAGCTGTCAGACCTGTCAGAAAACAGTTAGAAACCGGATCAGCCGGTTACCATGAAGAAAGTCTATAAATAGACATATTCAGAAGGAAATTAACATCTAAGAAAGATAACTGAAGAAGATCTAAGAAGAAGAAACAGAAGGATTACGATCCTGTTGTAGTTTCAATTCCAGAAAGTGCTAAGCTCTAAAGAAGATCTTCATCAGTGGATCTAAGAAGAAGAAGAAGTCTGAAGTATCAAAAAAGGTGTTGGATAGAGAGGGATCCAGTCATCTTGAAGAAAAAGAAGGAAGCCATCAGTGGTTTCTCAAGAAGCTGTTTGGAAATCAACTCAGCTAAGTTCAGATTCAAGAAGCTTTGAAGAAAGCTCAGATTCAGTTGATTTCATCAGCTGATCAAGAAGTGTCTTGTCCTCTTCTCTCTCAACAAAGGCAAGACATTAAAATATCTTTTCTAAATTTCTGTAGGATCTGTTTACACAGATCTGAGTTGTAAGCCTATGTTATAAAGGCTGAGTGTAGGAGAGGTGATCTCTGAGTGGTAGGGCTATTTGCCTGAGTGTAGCAGAAGGTTATTCTCTGAGTGGTAGGCCTTGAGGCAAGGCTGAGATAGGGCTGTTGAGCCTGAGTTGTAGGAACCTTTCCAGGTTCTGAGCTATAGGATCTGAGGATCTGAGAATAGTGGAAGTTTGGCCGAATCTAGCATACTGCTAGATAGGTGAAGGGGGAAAGTGGATGTACCCAGACCTTGGGGAACCACTATAAAACATTGTGCAATCTGTGATGCTTAGTTGTCTGTGAATGCTGTGTTAGATGTTTTAATTTGTAATTGAATTCTGCCTAGAAGTCTAAACAAGAAATTAGAACCTATTCACCCCCCCCCTCTAGGTGTTTAGGTTGTCTTGAAAGTAAAACTATCAAGAATATATGTACATTAAGAAACTACTGCTTGAGAGGGAAATATATAAGAAACTTTTGAATGTATAATTGTTTACTTACAGCATGATCGGGAGATATGCATAAAAAACTTTTGAAGTGTTTGGGCGATCTATTCCGTTGGGCACTTAAAACTAAAGCGTATGCATTTAAATGTACGTCTGACAACCAATCATTTCCTAGTAGGTTGTCAACTAATGCCCTGCTCATTACAACATTCCCGCAGTGGAATATTGTTTGATCCCTGTGAGAATGTAAATAAATTAGTCGCTTTTACATTACCAAAAAAAAATAACCTAAGCAATGAAACTTATACCTTTCTTTAAATTGGCTCAGAATAGAATCTATAATTTCGCGATGGCGAGGGGTTATTAAAGCTCTGCCAGGGTATTGCTCCACTTCTTTTATCTTCTCATTCTTCGTCGGCGTACCATGTTCCTTTTTTTTCCTATCACCCCTCTTCTTAATATCACGTATCATACTACTAGGACTCAATGCTGGTGTGGGATCAACAAGTGTAACTTCAAGAGTAGAAAAAGGGGTATTGTCCAGAGTAGGATTGATGGCAGAACGATTGGGAGATGATGGGGGAGATGGTGGGGGAGATGACTGAGGACATGATGCAGGGACATCACTATGTTGGTTGAACCACGACTGACACAAATCCCGTAAAGAGTGGACATACCTGCGAACCTCATCTATCGCAGCCTGAAGGCGAGCCTCCAAACGTAGCAAACCCTCAGCTACTGTCAACATTTTCTTCTTATCCCTCTTAACCTTTCTTAAAAATATTTTCTCCCTCTTTCTTTTCTGCTTTCTCTTTAGCCTCTGTCCCTCCAATCTTTCTCCTAGGTTGACATCGAACCTAACAACTTTCTTAACCGGCAAAACCTATTACATGAATGTATATGTTGACAAATGCCTTCAATAAATAGATTTCTTATTGTTAAGGTAAGACAGAGTACCTTCGCAGACTTTTTCTTAACCGGCTCAAAATTAGAGTCATCCTCTTCCCCAAGAAGTTCCCTCTCCGCAGATGTAATATCACTGAAAGTAGTCCTCACCTACAATACAATCATAATAATAAGAAATCATTTGTAAAAATTAAAAAATCAATCAATATAACTAAATTGGTAAGGCAAACCTGATCGTCAATCCAGAGAGTTCTGACGAGACTAGAGCAAACTTTGGCACTGTAACTTAGTTTGGACGACCATCTGCATATCCTAGGTCGCGCAATTTTGTCAACTACCATTTGTAATTTTGTATGCTCGTATAGTCAAATCTGCAACACTATATAAGTCATGACTCTATTAATAAATGAGTAGGCAAACAGTAGTATATCACTTACCACTACCACCACAGAGCAACCTTCAAAGTAGCCCAGGTTCTTACCAGGTGCTCGAAGTGCACACCTGCCACTAAGCTCAGATAGTTGTTCATGCAAGTGTTGGTGTATAGCCTTTGGCAAATTATACTTTACGAAGTCACTGACCTCTTTGATGGGTATTAAACTGGCTGAAATTTTAAGACCCATTTGCGGGAACAAAAAAACCACTAATATGTACCTAAATAAAATGTCAACACGCCTACTCTCCAACGTAGAAGACCACTCTTCCGACACTAGACTCTTCATTTCCTCCGTCAGAGATTTTTAGGTTACCCAAGCAAATGGTTTTCTTACAAAGGCGAAATCTATACCGCGATTCGGTAAACCCAAAATAAGGGCAATCTCATTCGTGCTGAGAGAAACATAATATTTGCCCAATTGAATGCCTGCTTATCACGATTATAACTACGAATGATAAAATATAAAAGAAGTATGTTCTGAGGTATCGTTGGTACGCTGAATAAAGGAAGTATGCAAGCTTCATTTAGCGTACTTCTAGATTCCTCGGATAAAACCTCAAGCAATGGTTGCGCCTTAACAACAAATGTGGACATAGCACACCTACAGTTAAGGTAAGGACTTCCTGGCACTGTATTTTGGGGAAAAAAGGATTCGACATATTAGTCCATATGTTAGTATGAAATATTAGATTAGACAACAAATAGGAACTCATCCAAAAAAACTATAAAAAAACAAGAACTAACTAGGTTGTGACCATCACAGGAAATTTCTCTTACTTGTGATTTGAATGCGTACGAAATATATCTATCTGGTTGCAGGTATGCAACTGTAAAACAAGGAAAAGTACTAGGTTACAATTGTGAATTATGAGTTATAAAAATATAAGCCGACGATTTATCTCGTTCTAATTATGGACTGTAAAACAGTTTAGAAAATGAACTGTATAATTACAAGGGAAAAAAAGAACTGTAAAACAGTTCAGATAACGAACTGGAAATATAAAAAACTGGCATAAAAAAAATGTGTTGCATGTAATGATGAAATTTGATTACTTTATTTTGAATGGATTAGTGTGGTACACACTGAAAGGCATAGTGATGCTTTTAGATTGTATCACTGGCATCAAAAAATGCTCTTGCAGTATTTTACCTGGAAAACATTCTTCCATTTTTGAAGATAACGAATTTGACATTCTAATTTTAAACTGTAAAACAGTTCAAAAAAAGTTAACTGTAACATTACACGGAAAAAAAAGAACCGTAAAACATTTGTTTTAATGAACTGTAAAATTACAAAGAAAAAATGGAACTGTAAAACAATTCAAAAAACGGACTGGTCATTTCAAAATCCGGACATTTAAAACTCGGGGCAGTTCATACCTTGGCAGTCGACGACAGGATCGGAGCCTTCGGTTCCTCTCGTCAGCTATGCTCACGTCGTTTGTAACGTTTGCGGGATAGGAGGGGATCGGCTGGAGGAAGAAGGAGATTGCAGGTTGAATACTGCCAATCCCGTCACGAGGAACCAACGAAGAAACGACGAAGAACCCCTCTCGTCGGCGCAGAAATTTCCCCCCGCAGTACTCGCCGCTGTAAGAGACGCCCGCTGTAAAACCCTAGCAGTGAAAAAAACGGAAAGCGGAAAAATCTGATGGGCCCACCTATTTAAAAACGCACAGAATTTTGGTGCGTTTCACGCACCAAAAAATTCCCCTAAAAATATATATCAGGATTTGAAGTTAGAATGATTTGGATCCTATAATTTATGTCAAATAAGTATTTTGAAAATTAAAGCATGAAACTTGAATTTTACTCTTATTGCTACTGTACGTTTTTGGATTTTGAATGTAATTAATTTGTATCTCTACTAATGTACGAAAACTACTCTTTGGTGAAATATTGTCTGATGTTCCTATATTGTCCTTATAGTTGTATTCATAATTACACAATTATACCAAACTTTATATTAGTATATTATAAAGACAATATCCTTTTAGTTAATTACACAACTTTATAATATTAAAATACAAAAAATAAAAACACTAGATACCCTAAACCTATTGTCTCTAGATAGGAATGACAAGAGAAAAATTAATGTTTTAACGTTAAAATATAATTTGTTTTATAAAATAAAAGTTGTATTCTTGATTTATATTTTTTTACGGTCATTTTGAGTACTCATATGTATATGTTGCGGAGCGGGCGGAGCCCGTCGTCGTCGGTCAAGTACTGTCGCGCGAGGCCATAGAGGCGGGTACTGTCCACGACAAATGTCGTTGCCGACGACAAATGTCGCCGCCCACGACAAATGTCGTCCCCACGACAAATGTCACACCACCGGCGAATGTCGCATCCCGGCGAATGTCGCACCCCGCCGAATGTCGCACCCCGCCGAATGCCCCTAGGGCCTAAAGCCCGTGCCTGTCACTTGTATATATATTATATATATGCATTTTATAACAAGTAATATTAATTGTTTATAACAAATTAAATAAAAAGGAAAAAAAAATTAAATCTTTGAGAATTCAAGCTATTATATATATTTTTTAAAAGAATAAAAATCTTTAACGGTCCGTTCGGCTCCCTGGAATTGGAATTGGGAATTGGAATTGGGGCAACAGAATTCCAATTCCAGTGTTCGGATGTTAGGAATTCCCTCGGAATTGGAATTGTTCCAATTCCATGGAATTCAATTTTGTACTATGACCAATTCTTAGGGGTAAAGACATATATTTCATGGAATTCAGTTTTTTACTATGCTCGTCATTGTCCGATCTCATCGTCGTCGCCCGATCTCGCCGCCGCCGCCCGTTCTCGTCGTCGCCGTCCGATCTCGCCGTCGCCGTCCGATCTCGCCGCCGCCGCCCGATCTCGCCGCCGCCGCCCGATCTCGTCGCGGCCGCCCGATCTCGCCGTCGCCGCCCGATCTAGTCTCCGCCTCCCGATCTCGCCGCCGTCGCCCGATCTCGCCTCTGCCGCCCGATCTCGTCGTCACCGTCCGATCTCACCGCCCCCTCCCTATCTCTCCACCGCTCACTCCCGATACCGCCACCACCGCCCGATCTCGCCGCCGACGACCGATCTCACCGCCTTCGCCCAATCTCGCCACCGACGATCGATATCACTGCCGTCGCGGCCCGATCTCGCCGTCGTCGCCGCCCGATCTCGCCGCCGCCGCCGCCCGATCTCGCCGTCGTCGCCGCCCGATCTCGCCGCAGCCACCGCCCGATCTCGCCACCACCGCTCGATCTCGCTATAGCCGCTCGATCTCACCTCCGCCACTGCCCGATCTCGTCGTCATCGCCTGATCACGACCTCGATCTCGTCGTCGTCGCCCGATCTCGCCATCGTCGACCGATCTCGTCGTCGTCACCCGATCTCGTCATCACCGCCCGATCTCGCCGTCGTTGCCCGATCATAATTAATTGTTTGTAAATTACTTGAAGTTGATTTTTCTGGTGTTGTGTTCTTTTTTTGCCAATTTCTATATTTTCTTAGAGATTGTAAAAGGAATAATTCCTTCCATCACTTGGTTTTGTTGCAATAACTTCGTCCTGAGTGACACAAGACTCCAACTTCAAATTGTCATGTCGCTCGGTCCTGCAGGCATGAGAAAAATATAAATTCTAAATCAATTCCAATTCCAATTCTAGAAATCCATCATGCAGCCGAACAACTGCATTGGAATTCAGACCAATTCCAATTCTCACAGGAATTGGAATTAGATGAATTCCAATTCTGCAATTCCAATTCCAGGGGGCCGAACGGGCCGTAAGGGTCCGTTTGTTTGCACGGAATTGGAATTGAATATTGATGAATATTATGGAATTAAATATTGATGATTAATTTCAATTTCAGTGTTCCTCTAATAAAAAATATTGTTGGATATTGTATATTTGATCAACTTTTTTGTTTGTTTGTTAAATAAAATTAAATATAATAATTGAAAAATATTATGAAGAAATTACTATAAATAAATGTGGATTATAGTCGCGACTTTTTCGCACGAGAGCGATATTTTTTCCCAGACGCGAGTTTTTTCGGCCGGACGAGATTTTTTTTCGCCCGACCGTGATTTTTTTTCGCCCGACCGTGATTTTTCTTACGAGCGCGATTTTTTCTCACTGGCGCGATTTTTCACAGGGCCGTGATTTTTTCACCCGATTGCCTTTTTTCGCTCGGACGCGATTTTGTTGCTCGGGCCAGTTTTTGTCGACCGAGCGTGATTTTTTCATCGGGGGAAAAAATCTCACCCGGGCGAAAAAAATCTCGTGCGAGCAAAAAAACGCGCACGAGCGAAAAATCGTGCCCGAGCGAAAAAGTCGCTCCCGGGCGAAAAAAAAGGGTCGGGTAAAAAATTTCACGGTCCCGCGGAAAAATCGCCCCCGAACGAAAAATCGTGCTAGGAGAAAAATCGTGCTCGGGCGAAAATATTGCGTTTAGGTGAAAAAATTCGCGTCCCGGCGAAAAAATCGCGTCAGGGCGAAAAAAGCGCAGTCGGGTGAAAAATTCGCGCCCGTGCGGAAAAATTGCAGCCGTGAGAAAAAAACGTGCCTGGGCTAAAAAATAGAACTCACGCGAAAAAAGCACGGTCGGGCGAAAAATTCGCGCCCGGGCGAAAATTCACGTTCATGCAAAAAAATCGCGCCCGGGCAAATGCCCGAGCGAAAATAGCGTGATTGGGTGAAAAAAATTGCGCCCGGGCGAAAAAAACACGCGTTAATGTGAAATACGCTGCCTCGACGAAAAATGCGCGCATCGGCGAAAAATCGTGCTCAGACGAAAAAATCGCGGTCGGGCGAAAATAACGCTGTCGGGCGAAAAAATCACTCCCGGGTAAAAATAACGCCCGGGATAAAAATCGCGCCCAACTGAAAAATCGCCGCCGGGCAAAAAAATTCGCGCTCGGGAGAAAGAATCGCGCCCGGGCGAAAGAATCGCGCACGGGTGAAAGAATCGCGCCCGGACGAAAAATTCGCGTCGGGAAAAAAATCGCGTCTGAGCGAAAAAATCGTGTCCGGGGGAAAAAATCGAGCCCGGGCGAAAAATTCGAGCCCGGGCGAAAAATTCGAGCCCGGACGAAAAATTCGCGCTTGAGTGAAAAAAACACCCGCCAGGCCGAAATACGTCGCCCTGACGAAAAATGCGCGCCTCCACGAAAACGGTCTCACGGGCGAAAAACGCGCGCCCGTGCGACAACATGCGCTCCCGGGCAAAAATCGCGCGCTTAGCTTAAAAATGTGTCTTGGCCGGAATTGTTAAATTCTTATATAGATTGAAAAGAATTGTCTTTTGCGTGGAATTCATTAAAATTCAAATTCCAACGTCAAGCGAGCAAACGAACGACAGATTTGGAATTAGACTTTCAATTCCAATTCTAGGAGCTCAATTACGTGCAAACGAACGGACCCTAAAGAAATATATTTTTTTGTGAGGAACGACGGTGTTTGATATTAAGGAAATATAATTGAAGATGATAGCATATATGAAATTTCTTCACATACTCTCTAAATTGAGTTAGAATATAGTTTAAAAACTAGTAAATACATGATTATTAGAACCAGTGTTATTCATTGATTAGAGATTTAAAGGGGACTCACAAAATGGAGATTCAAGTTTTATGAGGCTATGTGTTGATTCAAAGCAAAGTGGGGGTTGGAATAGAAATTGATGTGTGTGGAAGAGTATGACTAGAAAAATGTATAATGTGCTACACTTAATAAAATGAATAATTAACGGCTCTCCATATGCACATCTTAGGCTCCGTTTGGCATGGCAATTAGCAGTCATGAAAGCAGTAGTTGTCATGAATCGTCATTCGTGAACTCCCCCCGACCTCCCTCGCCAAAGAAATTTCGGTCAATGATATGTTCAAAACTAGTTTTCTTTTCTTGGTGCTGGTCATTATCATTGTTAGAAGTAACAAAAATGTTTGTATTCATGTGTAAAAGGAGGAGCCATAGGTAGGGGTGAGCATGAAAAACCGCAAACCGCAAAAACCTCCCGCATCGTAAAAACCACACCGATTTTTATACCGCACCGCGTGGTTTAGGTGCGGTGCGGTTTTGAACTTTTACAAACCGAGCGCGGTTCGGTGCGGTGCGGTTTTTGGATTTTGAAAACCGCAAAAACCGCACCGCACCGAATATTTTGTGTATTTAATTTTTTATAATTATGTGATGTCACATTTAAGTATATTAAGTAAGAGTTGATATATTTATACGATATATTACCGTCAGAGTTAATATAATTAGGTGAGATATTTTGCTGAATCATCTCTTCCACACACACTATAGTGAAATAAAGGCTTAAAACTATAAGGAAAACATGATGTACACATTAGTGAGAATATGTCAAGATATGACATAATGACGACAAATGATCCATATAGCCGACCACACTATAGTGGGATAAAGGTTTGAGTGTTGTTGTATCTCTACCACACACAGACAACTTGGATATCAATTAAAACAGTCTCTTAGTTTTAATAATCCAAGTTAAAACAAAATATTGCATAAGAAATGTTGATATATAAGAATGAATTAATCTCCTGCAACAAAGTTTAGTGTGAAAATATTTGTCTATAAAACATGATATTCACAAAATATTATATAGTTCATAAGTTGGTATGACATCTCCAAAAAGAAATATAAATAACTGCATTAAAATTTATGAAATTGAAATCACCTGTTGTAAGAAAATGATGTAATTTAATACAATAAAGAGAGAAAAACAGTAAAACATAAAAGAACTCATAAATTATCAAGCAACATTCATAGTTCTGATGCTTACCTGCAGTCTATGTAAAATACATGTTAAAAACCGCACCGAAACCACAACCGCATCGTAAAAAACCGCACCGAACCGAAACCGCACCGCATAATTTCGGTGCGGTGCATTTTTGCTCGGGCAAAAACCGAGCCCTTACGGTGTGGTTGCGGTTTGGGCCAAAACCGTCCGTGCACACCCGATCTACATATAGGAGAAGAGGAGAAGGAGAAAAAATCACAAGCGGCGTGGGACTAATCTAAAACCAATAAATACAATTAATACATATATTATTAACATCTCCCCTCAAACTCACGGTGGATCATGAACCGAGAGTTTGTTAATAAGATATCAGAATCTAGCAGATGTGAGAGACTTGGTGAGGAAATCCGCTATTTGTTCTCCGAGGCAATGAACGGTAGAGAGATGATGTTGGCGAGGAACTCTTGACGAGTGAAATGACAATCAATTTTGATGTGTTTCGCCCGTTCATGAAACACCGGATTGGAGGCAATTTGTATAACACTTCGATTAAAGGAGTGAGTCCGGAAATTGATACACCAAGATCATAGAGTAGACGGCGAAGCCAAACGATCTCAGCAGTGGTGGAAGCCATGACACGATACTCTGCTTCAGTGCTGGAGCGCGCAATGGAGTCTTGTTTCTTGCTACCCAGGATATAAGAGAGTCACCCAGGAAGATACAGAAACCAGTAGTGGAGCGACGAGTTGTAACATCCCCGCCCAGTCCGCATCTGAGAATGCTCGGAGGGTGAGTGTAGAAGTGGCAGAGAGAAATAGAGACTGAGTGACGGAGGTGCGCAGGTAGCGAAGAATCCAGAGGACTGCGACGTAGTGAACTGAGCGCGGAGCTTGGACAAATTGACTAACAAAGGTAACATCATAGGCAATGTCAGGAGACTCAGGCCTAGCCATGGTGAGATAGACCAGCATCCCTATGAAGCGCCGATGGCGGGAGACATCTGGAAGAGGTTCGCCGTCAGTGGGGAGGAGTTTCAGATTGAGCTCGATCGGAGTATCAACTATCCGAGTTTCAGTGAGATCTGCAACAGAGAGAATGTCATAGATGTACTTCTGTTGGGAGACCAGAATGCCACGTCTGGATTGGCAGATTTCCAGCTCAAGGAAGTAGCGGAGGGGTCTCATGTCCCTCATTTCAAACTGACTGCGGAGGTGCTGTTGAAGAGAGGCGATGGTGGCATGGTCATCACCAGTGATAATCATATCATCCACATAGAGGAGGATGACACATCCCTGAGCAGAAGTGTGAATGAACAAGGTATGATCAGTCTGTCTTTTATCAGAAGTACATCTCTGACATCCTCTTTGTTGCAGCTCTCACTGACACTCGGACAGTTGATACTCCGATCGAGCTCAATCTGAAACTCCTCCCCATTGATGACAAGGGCGGGTTGTCGGGCGTACTGAGCAGTTTTACCTGCATTTTTACTGGATTTTAGGGTTTAGGCTTTTAGTTTTCACTCGCCTTGCATCCTCCCCACCGCTTCCTCCACACGGCAACCAAAGACTTCCACTAGATATAGATTTCGGAGCGGAGATTGGTCCGAAAAACCGCTCCATTCTAGGATGGTGGCATTTTTGTTCAAACTCAACCTAGCAAAAAATATCGCGCCAAACAAAATCTTACTAATTTGAATTTTAAAGGACCACCGCAACACCACTTTACCAAACATCAAATATGTATTACTCTTCCGTTTTGAACAACTTCAAATTTAGTTCTACCACACAATTTTCTTGATTTTTCAACAAACTTAGAGTTTTCTGCTTCTCCATTTTTACATATCTTTTCCATTTTATCCTTTTTCTTTATTAAAAAATTTTCACTTTTTAAAATTTGTGTTTTTTCTTCTGCCGCTCGCAAATTGTGCACACCATAAAATGAGGGAAGATCGAAGTATAACACTCGGGACAATGTCGGGGCCCAAATAATATCAATACTACCGCAGTTAATAAGGTACTATTGCGGCCGGCCCTAGTCACACGTTCTTCTATAAGAAATGAAACGGTAGCGATACCTATAATTCGAAGAAGAGTATCGCGAAGCTTATACATTTTGAACAGGGGAAAAAAAACTAGAAATGTCAACTGCGAAATTAAAGTCGGCCGGCGTGGCTGTGTTCGAACGGAAGCAAACCAGAGAGAGGCAAAGAGAGAGCCGCACAGACAGTGTAATAAATCTAGACACCGACGGCGGAGAAAATGATCAGAGCGTCGTGGTTGAGCCATAAAGGCCCGGCGAATTCATGCGGTGGCCGGCGGCATGCAAGAAGAATTAGGTTTGTTTTGACTTTTCATGGGACAAAAATACACGTGAACACGATCTGTGCTGATGGCCGGAGAAGAAGACTTGCTGACTTGCTGTAGCTTTGAATTGTGAAGCGATCCAGCTGGGAATGGTGATGACCAAGGGAGAGCCCCCTTTCAAGGATCTGTGTCCGGGGCTCACTAGATGTGGATACGTATAAACTGTAAGGTTGTCGGGATCGAGATCCTAGATGAGACCGTTTTGAGGTAGGATCAGATCTGATAGTAGGGTTGGATCGAAGATCGCTTTACAAAATCAGGATCGATTTACAAAATCTGGATCGTAAGATCCTATGATGTGGATCGCGATCCTGACAATCTTGGTATAAAGGTGTTTAATTAGATTTTTACAAAATTGTGGGAACATGTTAAAAATCGCAGATACAACTCAGAGATGAGTATATTACCTTATAGACAAATGTATTATTTCAGATATATCTTGATTATCTCGGAAACAAATTGATTATGTTAGATATAATTCACTTATCCTGAAGACAAGTGAATTATCTCAGTGAAATAATATTTCTTTGTTTCATCTCACGGAACTCATTCCTCTTGTTTTTATCATTCTTTTAAATTAAAAACTTTGCTCGTGAATCTGCTTATCGACCCAGCAGCAACCATTTTTAGTGACGAGAAGAGGAGCAACACCATGCAGATGGCGAGGAAGATGACTCTTCTTCTTCTTGGTGCAACATCATGCAGATGGAGCGAGGAAGAAAATTCTTCCTTTTTGGAGCAACAATGGTGATGAAATCCTAAATGCATGCGAGAGATAATTTGATTATGCCAATTTTAGAACGGGCGCAGCGCTTAAGAAATTACGCAACTTTGATTTTTGAAAAACACAAATTTTTTTTTTCATTTCAAAAATTAAATCACTTGGAAAATGGTTCAAATTAAAATCATGGAAAGAAAGTTCGTAGCTTTCGTCCTTTCTCCCTTGTCGTAGCCAACCAAAAATCTTGAACTCCAAATACGTTTTCATTTGGAGTTTTCGACGTAGCGTTTGCTGACAAAATTCGGACGAAAACCCAACAATGACTAATAACTTAAAAGAAGATTTAGACACACACAAAGAAAGAGAAAGAAGCAAGTTACCCACAGAAAGAGCCGTCTTTCCACAATCGAGAGTGATCTCCACGGAGAATGTGGAGATCATGCTTGATCTCCGTGGAGATCTGGCGTGATCCCCGTGATCTCCTTGGAGATGATTTTTGATCTCCGGGAAGATCGTGTGCGATCTCTATGGAGATTGCACGTGATTCTATGGAGACCATGTGTGATCTCCGCGAAGGTCGTGGGTGATCTCCACGGAGGCCGCGAGTGATCTCTGTGGAGATCGCTCTTGATATCCATAGAGATCATGCGTGATTTTACATGCAGTCAAATCTTTCGCTTCTTTCCGTTACATGTGAGCATCGCGATTCGCGACAATTTTGAACACGGATTTGAAAACTGAGGCGGGAACCAAAAATTCCTCCCTCAGGGAAAAATCATTGCCAGCAAACTTTGTTAGCAGATTTTTTCTGAAATATGATAAATGCAAAATCATAAAACTTGAGATAAATTATCATAAAATTTCGGCACAAAAATATTAAATTTCATAATACTCCAACATACATATCTTCATATAGATTCTATACACCCTACTTTTTAATGTGCATAAAATATGATTCGTGATAATTAAAAGTATGGCCTATGAATATCAATAAAAAATATATAAAGATATTTTATTTGTTATATATATAATTTTTTTTATTAATTATGTTAACATATAAATTATTTTAGTGGTGGAATCCAATTGGCATTAAATGAAATTGATTCACTAAATTAACATTTTAATTCTATATTACGCTCATGACTATTTCACATAGCTAGGGGTGAGGAGTGAAAACCGAAAACCGACTAAACCGATCAAACCGATCAAACCGCACCGATTTTGAAACCGAACCGCCCGGTCCGGTGTCGGTTCGGTCTGGAGCTTTTGAAAACCGAAGGACTATCGGTTCGGGTCGGTTTTCAGGTTGTGAAAACCGATCAAACCGAACCGAACCGAGTTTTTTCCCCATGATCCTTCTCATGCATATCACACCTTCATATGAACTCTTAATTCTAATTCAGACTTTATAGTCACCCTTCTCTTTATCCAGCAAAGTTTTAGGAAAAATAGGAATTATCAGTCTATATTTTCGTAAGAGAGAGTTATAACATTTTCAATATACTATTTGTTAAATCTTTCCATTTTCATGTTGTCACACACACTAATGGGTTTGTTCGGCACGGTGGTGGCGATTGACAATGTTTATGAACTGTGGATCGTGAACGCCTGACCTCACCTAAGGAATTCCATCCACTTTTATGTTCAAAACTAATTTTCTTTTCTTGGTGGCCGTCATAACCGTTGTCATGTCAATCATACATTCTATGACAGTGGCGTTTTTTGTCCAAACTCATCGGAGCAAAAACGCCTCGCCAAACGGAGCCTAAATAGATTGTGGCGGTGATGTATGCTTTTACTAATAAAATTGATCATTGCTAAAGAAATCTTTATGTGTTTATCTCAGTAAGCTAGTTTTGTACAATGTGAGCTCCTGAAATTTTTTATGACTGCAGATGAACTACTGCACTTTTAGTGAAGTTTTGTGTGATGTATTTGTTAGCTAGTTTCAATAGCTATTAACAATCTTGCACATTTACTGTGTTGAGTAACTTCTCAACCATGCCCCCCCCCCCCCCCCCCCCCCCCCACCCAAAGATTCTTGAATTGAAAAACTTTTTGGATAAGTTTCTACACTTTAAGAGATATCAATCTAGATATGGTTGTTCACAAAAAACCGACACCGAACCGAAAAAAAACCGATTGAAAACCGAACCGACATTGAACCGAGCCGACCGAATTCGGTTCGGGTCGGTTTGGACAAGTCAAAAACCGAGACATGTCGGTTCGGTTTCGGTTTGGGTCCAAACCGACCCAAACCGAACCGCTTGCAGGCCTACACATAGCTTCATTATGTAATTCATAAATTTAAACTATAAATATAATTTTACACATCTTCATTAATTGAACTAGAATTAACATTGACTTATACATGCCTCCAATCAATTGATAATTTTTTTAAAAAAAATTATTATTTTCTAAAAGAGCCATTTACTAGGACCACCCCTATAAATTTACAATATTAAAGGCTGCATATATTATAAAAATTTACATTTTATAATATGCATACACAAAAATAACCCCATGATGGTCCCTGAAGTAAAAAAGCTCAGTGGGTATTTCTATGCATGCATGTTATGAAATGTAAACTTATAGGTGTTTTTTAGTAAATTCAAAAGATTGAGGGGGTGCAACCTGTAATTATGCTAACTCCCATAGGAGGTTTGGGTAATTAATATTTAAAAAAAAAAAATTCAGATCTAGGGTCAAGCAATCCCACATTCTTTCCTACATTAAATATTCCATTAAAAGAGTTGATATAATCAAAAATACATGTATACATTTACATATAGTTGATAGACAATTGACATTTTTATAGAAAAAAATTTACCAACTTTTGTTAAATACTTCCATCATTTAGGCTCCGTTTGATACGGTGGTGGCGGTCGTAAACGCATGGGTTAAACCGTCATTCGTTGAGGATCACCTAACAAACATCATTCGTTTGAACATAAAAGTGGATGAAGTTCCTTAAGTGAGCGTTAACGAATGACAATTTAACCCTAATGTTCATGACCGCCGCCACGGTGCCAAACGGAGCCTTAGGCTGCGTTTGGGGGGACTAATTTTCACCGGTCAAGCGGTTACGACCGCATGAACCAGACCTTTTACATGAACCAGACCTTAAAAGGTCTGGTTCATGCGATCGTAACCGGTTGATCGGTGAAAATAAGTCCTCCCAAACAGAGCCTTAGTCAACAAACAGGAATAAGCACATGCAATAAGAGCAAGTCAAACAAGAAGAGAGAAAGGGGAGGGGAGACTGGAGAGTGGTGGTTGGAATATCTAATTCTGAACCATTTTTTTCTTCATGCAAGAAAAAAAAAGTCTGCATCTTGATAATTGTTTAGGGTGCAAATTGGCTCAAAAATATTTGCATGGTCCCACAAGATATGCTGAATTGTGAACTTTATATGCTAATGTTAGAAATTATAATTAATTTCCTTTCATTAATTGAGGATAAAGACTTTGGGGGGGAGCAGAATCAAACATCTGCAGGGGTACAGCTGCAGTACCAACCTAAACCTCTAGAATATACACATATACAATTGGTAGTGCAAGTGCCCAACTACTCTTGGTTACGAACGGGTCCATCCGCCCATGGATGATTCGGACGCACATGGGCTCCGCCCCGTGTGAACACAAAGTGGCGGTGCACGGGCTTCACCCAAGCGATAATGCATTAGGAGTGATATAGTATTGGAAGCAAGACCCGCGAGCGATGAGGAAGATAAAGAGGTAACGATCGTGTTGAGAAACTAAACATTTCAACTAATACGAGTTTTTTGCCTAAATTATAATAAAGATTTAAATGCTTGAATTCAAAATAAAATGATAAATTCAAACTAAAGTAATGAATTTAAATTAAAATGATAATGAGATCGGACGACCAGGATCTTTTGATGGTCTTTTTATGAAGACAAGAAGAAAAACGTAAGTCTACAACGAGATTTCAGCTCGACAGATCAGCCTCATGCCATCACTTGTCCAAAGAGAACTCGTCGGAAGTGGAACTCGGCAATGAGAACCAGAAAAGAGAAGGAATGAACCTCAGAAGCGAGAAACTAGGGAGGTAGCTCAACAGCCCGGGCGTCACATAATTGCTTTGTCGCTGAAAAACCATGTGATGCTGATAAACACTTTCGCTGCTTCTGAATGACGATTTATAGCAAAACTGGACCATCATCAAAGAACACACACTCATAAGCAGACTCGATTAACCTAAGGTTTTGTTTGGCATGAATTTTTTGCTCCGGCGAATTGACATCACAATGATTATGACCAACATCAAGAAAAAGAACTAATTTTGAACACAAAAGTGAATGGAGTTCCTTAAGAGAGGTCAAGCGTTTGCGAACGACGATTCATAACCACCATGTTCATGACTGCCACCGACGTACCAAATAGTTAAAGATTAATTGAGTATAAACACTTTTTCACGTTGTATCTCATAGTAGCATTGGATCAATACTCGTCTGCCTCTGTTTTCGACTTTTCATAATTGATTTGGGGTTGTTTTGAGCTGTTAAACGGCCCCTCTATAAAATTCTTCTCCCTTGTAATCTAATAAAATCATTTAATGAAAATAGAGCTTCTACATAAATTCACAACAACAATCAAGCATTTATTCCACTTCAGTGGAGTTGGCTATATGGATCCTTTGTCGTCAGAGTTATAATCTCACTAATGCCTAAGTACTGAGTATATCATATCTTTCCATATAGTTTCGTTCCAAGTCTTTATTGGTCTACCCCTCACTCGTTTAACATGCCAATTGACTAGACTTCACAATGCCTAATAGGTGCCTCTAATGGTCTCATTTGTACGTGTCCAAACCATCTTAGTCGAGCTTCACACATCTTCTTTGCAATCGGTGCTACTCTTGTCTTATCCCTAATACATTCATTCCTAATTTTATCCAGTCTCGCGTGTCCACACATCCACCTAAGCATTCTCAACTCCGCAATTTCCATCATTTTTTGCTCGTGCACAATTCACTGCCCAACACTCAGAACCATAGAGCATCACTGATCTACATGAATTCACAAATGACAGGAAAAATGATATACATCATGCCAATAGAAGCATCAAAATTACCAATGAATACAAAAGAAATAATAGCATTAGCAAAGCTGTGTGAGAAGTATTAAGAATCAGAAATAACAAAAAAAAAGCTTTGTGGATTTATAAACATGTAAAAACCTGTAATTTGCTCTCGCTTAAGCAGCCGAGAAGACCGGAGCTACCGTAGCTCGAATACTTTAGGTCAAGGATAGGATGCAGATGAGGCCGATGACGAGAATGAACATGAAAGGATGGCAAGTTCCACAGGCACACACCGTGAGTTGACTCGTCACCGAAAGCAAACCGGGAATTATTCCGCTCAGGGCATATAATCGCAGACTTCGACATCCTCACTTCGCTTACATAACCGCTGACTGCATGAATGGTTTGAAAACTCGTGCCGTTAATCATCTTGATGTTCACATGGGAACCTAGTTTCCCCGCCGAATAAATCGGCTGTGAGGGCGATGCCGGAGTTTGTGAAGGCGCGGCGTCACCGGGGAGCTCTATCTTAGGGCGAAAAGAGGCCACGATTTCGCCGTTAGAGAGGCCAGTTGCCAGCGAAATACATATGCCTTGGTTCTCTAATCCAGGAATCAAGAATGGCCTGCATTTGACATCAGGATGCATTCCCATTATAGCATTAGATGTATGATTCTGTAAATAACCAATAAAAAAACCATTCCAAATGATAAAATGGGGATCAAGATCTGATTGCATAGAGTAAAAAAAATGTGAGGAATGGTTTGAAACTTCGAATTTGGAATCTATTATACTCGACTCGATTTAAAGTAAATTTGATCTAGCGATATTGAACAACGTCGACTAAAACAACAGTTAAGGGCAGATGATATAGTTAGCTTGAACATAAACGAGATCAGCAATAGTGAAAGGGAAGCAGAACTAAAAACAGCAAAAACAGGCTAATTTTAAAGAAGCTGAAGTAGTGCATGAATGAACGGAAAATTGAAACTGATGGTGTGCATTTAGCACATAATGGTGAGCATTTAGCACAGAATGGTGTGCATTTAGCGTCTTCCCTCCTTTTGTAATTAGTCCCACATCTCCACTATAGTTTTCTGGCTCCCCTCCTAAGTGTATAAATAGGGGAGCAATGTAAGAGGAAAGGGTACAACAATTACGAGAATAAATAAAATTTTATTCATTTTATTTCTACTTGGTATCAGAACTAGTTTGGAAAGAAATCTCGCCTCTTCCGTGATCACTTCAACAGGGTTTCCTTTGTCCCTCCTTTTCCTTTCTTGGCGGTGTGCGGAAAACGAAAATCCGAGCGGGAGTGTGGTGGTAGGAGGCCAGCGCATAGTGCATACACACGGTTCTGCGGCAGGGAGGATCGTGCATCGCGGCAGGGAGAAGAATCGCGCATTGTGACAAGGAGGATCATGGGAGAAGCATCGCGGCAGGGAGAAGCGACGCGGCAGGGAGGATTGCGGGAGAAGCATCGCGCATTGCGGCAGGGAGGATCGCGCATCGCGCGGCAGGGAGGATCGCGGAAAGCCGCGCATCCAGAATCCCGGATCACGCATCGCACATAGCCCACTCTTAATCACGACAGGGAGGAGCGCACACAAAAGGAGTTGCTGCGTGCGCAAGATTGCAGGAGAGCTACGACGGGAGGAGTGCGTGCAGCTTCTAAGGAGCGCGTGACAGGGATTTTTGCAGCTGAGTAGCGCGGGGCAGATTGACACACAGTGCCTTGAAGGAGCGACATCGTCGTGGGGGCGGCTACAGGAGCAAGTGGGTTTCTATGGTGAGCGTGGAATCTAGTGCGGCGCGGCGGTCAAAGCAGATTTGTGGGTTACTCATGGAGAAATTGGTTGTCAAGATGGAGGAGGCGAATCTAAAAGTGTTCTTTGAGTTCCTGCAGATGTCAAAGGGCGAGGGACTGGCTCAGTCATCGTTGCCTCTGGTAAAGCTGGATCTTCTCCCTGTGGAGCCGAAGCTCGATGGACGAGCAACATAGTTAGTCGCGTTGGGTGAAAAGAGCACTCTCCCGAAGGAATCTGGAGGGCTATCTGACTAGCGAAAAGAGGGAGTCAAAGAAGGACTCAAATGGATACAATGAATGGAAGACTACACATAGTCTGTTACACACCTGACATCTAAACTCAATGGTCGCGTCTATCGCTATCACGGTGGATGACAGAGACTGTAAGGGATGTTTGGGGGGAAGTTACAGATGCTCTATGCAGGAGTCGACAACATGTCCGTGTTTCAGATCAACGAGAGATTGAGACTGTAACTCAAGAAGATCGTTCGATTCAAAAGTATGCCGCAGATCTAGAGCGCGATTGTGGGCAGACTATGATTATTTCTCATCAGGCGCATGCTGCAAAGATCCTGAATGCGCAAAAGGAGAGCGAGATGCTCAACGGAGGACTATGCACTTTTTGAGGGAGTTGAACCTGACATTTGAGCAAAGGAGTACAATGTTGCTCGCTCAGCCAAATATTCCTACCCTGGATGAGACAATCTTAGCTATGATGCAGGAGGAGAGCCGAATTAGGCTTCAGTCAGGCGCAACTTCACCCGCCGGTGCAAAATACTGGGCACACTGGATACAATCCTGGGCACACTGGATACAAGAGTGAGACACAACAATGTTATAATTGTGGCAAGATAGGTCACCTACGATTGGCTAGCCCCTGGATGGGCGGGATGCAGGTGGACGAGGAAAAGGAGGCTACCATGGTCGCGGTCGTGGGGGTCACAAGGATGGTGGAAGAGGAGGCTACCGAGCAAATCTTATGATAGCCAATGACGAGGCAGACGGAAGTTGTGATGATATGAGTAATTCAGAGGAGCGGGAGATTTTGAACGCTTACTCACAACTGATGCGGAGAAAGCAGAAGGGAGTGATTGACGATGCACTCACGCCAGCTTCATCAAGGGGTAACGTTGCCTCGTTTGCTCACTCAACCACAGGTACTGGAGAAACCCTTTCCCTCACATCTATATCCAATACTAGATCAAAATATTGGATAGTAGATTCAGGTGCTTCTCGACATGTCACTGGGGATACTAGGGAATTCCTTTCGTATACTTCCTTAGTTGTCCCAGAGCGCATTGAAACTGCTGATGGAACAACTCAGTCAGTTGCGATTTTGGCTCGGCTCGAAATCGAAATTTTCGACTCGAACTCGGCTCGAAATCGACTCAAAATCGAAATTGATTTCGAGTCGAGTCGGCTCGACTCGAAATGGCTCGATTCCGAGTCGGCTCAAAATCGAATCGAGTCGGCTCGAAATCGAATCAAGTCGGCTCGAAAGTTAGCAATTTTTCGTTTTATTCCTATTTTGCTCAAAATAAAATCGGGCAACCTATAAATTTAGCAAATTAAACACTTAAAGCCTTCATTCTTTTTATTTAGGTTTAAATTTTATTATTTTTAATCTTAAAATAAAAATATCTTAATAAATACATTATTTTTTAAATTAATTCGAGTTGATTCGAATCATATTTCGAGCGATTCAGGACTGGCTCGAAATCGACTCAAAATCAGATTCGAGTCAAATTGAATCGACTCAAATTGAGTCGAATAAATTTTAACCGATTCCGATTCGGCTCAATTTTCGAACGATTTTCGAATAATATGCTCAGCCCTATAGTGGCTTGTGGTACTTGAATAGAGAAAACATGGACTCGGCTCTTTCAACCATCATTGAAGAAGTTGCAGAAGTTGGAAAGTGTGCGGAGGACATAGTCATCATCAGCGTATGTGTCATCCTTCTTTTGTTGTTTTAAGTCAGATGTATCCCCTTCTATTTAAAAAGGCAAATCAAGAAAAACTTGTATGTGATGCGTGCGAACTAGGAAAACATATCAGAAATTCTTATTCTAGTTATGGAAGTAGGAATTCTCATTCATTTAGTCTGATACATTCTGATGTTTGAGAACCATTCCTCACGCCCACTATAAATGGATTTTGATATTTTGTGTCTGTCATTGACTGTTTCTCACGTGTGACTTGACTCTATTTAATGAAAAAAAATGATGTGTTTGTCAGCTTCAAGGATTTCAACAAGGGGATTCAAACTCAATACGGTGCGATTGTAAAAGTATTGAGATCTGACAATGGGACTGAGTACATTAATTTAGCATTTGAGGAGTACCTGTCCTCAGAAGAAATTCAACATCAAATCACTTGTCCATATACAGCATAGCAGAATGGTGTAGCCGAACGGATGAACATACATCTTCTGGAGGTAACCTGGAGTATGATGATATCAATGAAAGCACCAAAATACTTGTGGGGGCGGGCTATTCTAACAACAGCTTATTTGATCAAATGGATGCCCTCACGAGTATTAGATTGGAAGTCTCCGGTGGAGATGCCGCGAGGAAAGAGTAATGATATTCTACCCCTCAAGACCTTTGATTGTGTGTGTTTTGTGAAAGACAATAGACCAAATGAGGGAAATCTGGATCTGAGGGCTTTGAAAAGTATCTTTGTGGGTATTCAGCTACCCAAAAGGGGTATGTATGTTGGAGTCCAGTGGAGAGAAAATTACTCGTTAGTATGGATGTCACTTTTAGAGAACACGAGCCATATTACTTTTCCCCAGCAGACACATCTTTCGGGGACTCGCTCATTATAGACATAGTGAGACAAAAAGTGGAAGATAATTACAATAGTGAGAGGTGAATAATGAGTATCCCCTATCCTCTCGTACAAAAGGGTGTGGAGATGAATGCATACGAGGAAAATGAATCTGCAAAAATTGGAACTTAATCTCAGGGGGAGGAGAATGAATCTGCGAAAGGTGGACCTCAAGCTCATGGGTAGCTAAGAGTATATGCAAGAAGAAGACAATAGAGTGAAGTTACAGTACCTACAATGCAGACAATGCCACTTGTGTTAAGCCCCTTGTCCATGTCTGCTCCGACTCCTGAGACACCTACCTCGTCCACCTCAATCCCAGAACCCACGGGTGATATACTCCCACATCCCCTTCTCCCCACTACTCTCACCCCCATACCAGTAAGGAGGAGTTCTCGCAAAAATGCGGGAGTCTCACCTGATCGGTATGGCTTTCCTTGCGATATTGCCTAATTTATTTCTTACTCTTATACATCACCTATGCATGAAGCATTCATTGCATCGTTGGACACTCTCTATTCCTAAGTGTTGGCAAATCGCTAAGGGGGATCCACAATGAAAAGCAACAATGCTAGAACTTAAGGAACTGGAGAAGAAAAACACTTGGGATCTAGTATCTCTACCACAAGGGAAAAAGCAGTTGGATGCAAGTGAGGTTTCATGGTGAAAAAAAACACAGAAAGGCAAGTTGAACGCTACAAAGCTCGATTGGTTGCAAAGGGATACAGCCAGAATTATGACATTGACAACGATGAGACCTTTGCGTCGGTCGCAAAGATGAGCACGGTACGGACACTGATATCCTTAGCGGTAAATGGATGATGAAAACTACACCAGCTTGATGTGAAGAATGCATTTCTTCATGGGGATTTGATGGAAGAAGTGTACATGGAGATACCGCCAGGCTTCGGCACGAAACAAACAGTGGGTAAGGTGTGTAGCCTCAAGAAGTCCTTGTATGGGCTAAAGCAGTCTCCTCGAGCCTGGCTTGACAGGTTTAAAAGAGCCACGATTGACATGGGATATCAGCAGACAAATGTTGATCATATGGTGTTCTTCAAGAAACATCGGGTTCACACTACAATACTTGTTGTGTATGTAGACAATATGATTATTACTGGTGATGATGAGAGGGGAATTGCTCAGCTAAAAGGGAGATTGGGAAAGGAGTTTGAGGTAAAAGGCTTGGAGCAGCTAAGATACTTCCTTGGGATTGAGATAGCTCGCGGTGCGGAGAGGATCGTTCTATCTCAAAGGAAATATGTGTTGTATTTGCTCAAGGAGACAGTTATGTTGGGATGCAGACCTACAATTGCACCCATTGATCAAAATTCCAAAATCAGCGTTGATGCAGGAAAATAAGCTGATAAAGAAAGGTATCAGAGGTTGGTAGGCCGTCTGATCTATCTAAGCCACAACCGTCCCAACATATCTTTTGTCGTGAGTGTAGTGTCACGATATATGTATGACCCAAGGGAGGGTCACATGGATGTCAAATATCAGATACTAAGGTACTTGAAGAGTTCACCGGGAAAGGGGTTGATCTTACGGAAGAATGGACATCTAACTATTGAGGGCTATTGTGATTCTGACTGTGCTAGTTGTGCTGATGACAGAAGGTTCACATCAGGATATTGCATGTTTGTAGGGGGCAATCAAGTCTCCTGGAGGAGCAAGAAGAAGACTGTAGTTGCGAGATCTACAACCGAGACAAAGTACAGGGCCATGGCCTTAGGTGTGGGAGAGATGTTACGGTTGAACACCCTGCTGGTCGAATTTCAGATGCACCAGAAAAGACAAATGACATTACAGTGTGACAGCAAGTCAGCTATTAGCATTACAAATAACCATGTTTAACATGACAGAACAAAGCATATTAAAATCGACAGATTTTTTATCAAGGAGAAGCTGGATAGTGGAATACTGAAGTTGGGACATGTCGTTACAAGGGAGCAAGTAGCCGATTGTCTAACTAAAAGATTCATCTCACAGGACTTATCTAGGTTATGTGACAAGATGGGCTTGATAGATATCTTTCGCCCATCTTGAGGGGAAGTGTTGGTGTGCATTTAGCACATAATGGTGTGCATTTAGCATCTTCCCTCCTTTTGTAATTAGTCACGCATCTCCAGTGAAGTTTTCTAGCTCCCCTCCTAAGTGTATAAATAGGGGAGCAATGTAAGAGAAAAGGGTATAACAATTAGGAGAATTTCTTTTATTTCTACGGAAACTTTATATGAATCTTTGGAATTTGAAGGTTTTAACAAGAGAAATTACTATTAAAATAACTCAGACAACTGCAAAATCAAAGGCTGGGAGAGGGATGGCATCTGTGAATGCAGGCAGTGTTTGGATAGGTGAGGCTACAAATGCGATTTTGTCAAAATGATGTTTTCGGTCAAAACGCTAACAAAGTCACGCAAGTGCGGTCAAACTTTAGTGGTGGTGAATGTCTAAATCTCAGAAAGTAGAAGCAAAAAAAAAACTGCCATGAAAGCTCCAAACGCATATAAATTACCACCACTATTTGCCACCAAAGTCCCACAACGCAACTGCTCAAATACCACAAATATTCCAAACAGAGCTTAAAGCACTCTGTAGTGGTCTAACAAGAGAAGCTACGATCCTATCCAACTAGTAAGAGTGTTATCACTAATACAGTAGGATTAAGTTACTCATCCTCTTTTAGTTACTACCCCCAACAATAAACGAGTAATACCTAGATGTAGATCGTTTATCCTCAACGGATCCTACCCAATCTGTGTCAATATAAACTTCAATTTTCAATTCTGTATTGGGCGTGAAGAGGATTCCTCTTCATGACGAGGTCTTCAAGTACCTCAAGATCCTATGAGCAACATCGAGATGTCTCGTCTTTGGGGAATGCATATATTGGCTAACGACCCCCGTAACATAAGCTATCTCAGGGCAAGTATGAAATACATCGTTTAACCGCCTGACAAGTCATTGGTAACCAATAACATCTTAATTAGGATCCCCATCATCCCTTCCAAGGTTGTGGTTGACCTCCATAAGAGTATCAACTGGTCTACACCCACTCATACCGGATTGTTCCAGCAAATCAAAGACATATTGTCTCTGAGAGATAAAATATCTCATTTGGATCAGGCTACTTCAATCCCAAAAAAAATCTTAAGTTTTCTCAAATTATTCACTTCAAACTCCTTTATCAAGTTCCTCTTTAAAGTTTTCACTTTTTCAACATCATCTCCTGTTATGACGATGTTATCAACAGACACAATTAGTGTCATTAACATGTTATCCCTTTGTTCTATAAACAAAGTATGATCAGCATGACTTTGTCTGTATCCGAGAGTGATCATGACTTAGTGAAAATGACCAAACCAACCCCTCGGTGATTGCTTCAGACCATAGATTCTTTTTTAGTTTGTGCACTTTCTCTTCAAAAATTGAGGGAGAAATACAAAGGGGAGAGACATATAAACCTCTTCTTCTAAATTTCCATGAAGGATGCATTCTTCACGTGAAATTGGGTAACATCGCACCCCTTTCACACAGCACACGATAGCAAGACTCGTATATAGTTCATTTTTGCAACAAGGAAGAAAATTTCTTGATAATTGATCCCTAGGGTTTGAGTATATCCCCTCGTCACCAACCTTGCTTTGAAACATTAAACTAATCCTTCAGAGTTTCGATTCACGGTAAACACTCACTTACAACCAATGATTTTCTTTCCGTGTGGGAGGTGTGTAAAATCTCATGTATAACTTTTTCCAAAGCATTCTATTACGTGCTCGGGATTGCGAGTGTGTGCGCCGGGGAAGAGGAGGGAAGTCCTCAAGAGAGGAGGAGAGGGTGGCCCGACGAGCTATGGCGGCGGCGGTGTCGTGCGGTGTCGATCGGCGGAGCGGCGCTAGCGGGATCGCGCGTAATCGCGATGTGGGCGGCGGGTTCGGTGTGCTGAGTGGCTAGGGTTGGATGTGCGGTTTGTTCCGTGGAGTTAGAGAATGGTAGAGAGAGAGAACTAGAGAGAGAGTTTTAGAAAAGATAAAAGTGAAAATACTTCTTGCTCTCTTTTGTCTTCCAACACACACATAAATAGTTCATAAAGTGCCCCCTCCTTGGGCTTAGACACGGATGATCGATTACGCATACCAAATATAAAGTAGGCTAGATAAAAGTAGACTAGATAAATAGTTCGCGACATGCGCGACCAAGGCGGGGCCAAGGTGAGACCGTAACATCCCCACCCTCTTCGACGACAAGCTTGCCCTCAAGCTTGGTCTGTAGTGACGGTGGGCGTCGGATCTCTCATGTCAGTGTTAGCATCCTGTTCAGAAGCGGAGTCGTCGACCTCCTACCAGAAGAGGTGCTTGCAGCGATGTTCACGGAAAAATGGCTTGTCGCAGTTGTAACAAAGGCCCTTGGCACGACGGTCATTCATCTCTTGTGGCGATAGTCGTCGAATGGTAGCAGGGCGGTCGGCGTCGCGGTCTAGGGGAAAGAGACTAGCTGTGGTCGATGACAGAGGCTGCAGAGGACGCTTGGACCCCTCGGTGTCCTGGTGATGTAGATGAGGGCGATCCAAAACCAGACGCTTCTCGCAAATGCGAGCCAAACTCATTACATTGATCAAATTTGCGGGTGCTTGAAATTCTACGTCCATGCGGAGGCGCGCATGGAGTCCCACCGTGAAGATGGATACCTGCTGTGACGGAAGAACGGAGGTAGTGCGGGCCAGGTGGACTTGAAACTGTTCCAAGTTCTCGTCGATTAGACCAGTCTGCCGGATGGAAATGAGATCCCCCAAGGGATTGTTGTGGAGGGGTGGGCCAAAGCAGAGGGTGCAGTTCACCTTGAAATCTTTCCAAGAAAGGAGTGGTTCCTCCCGTTGCAGTTGAGAAAACCAAAGTTGTGCGGGCCCATCAGGTGGAAGGCAGCAATGTTGAGCCACTCGTCCCAAGGGGTGCGCTGGTGGGCGAAGAACTGCTCGCAACGAGAGAGCCAAGCTAAGTGGTCTTCGTGGCCGTCGAATATTGGAAAATCCATCCGCAAGTATCGTGGCACCCCATTGCCGTCATGTCGCGGGAAATAAAATTCTGGCAAGGTTGGCGGAATTGGCGCTTCACTGGAGGAACCCGTAGCCGGTTGGGCCGGTCGGTTTGCCGCTAATTGGGTGATGACGGCAGCAATGAGGGCATTGTTATTATCTGTAAGGAGCTTAGCAAGGGACTCGAAAATTTGCGAGAGGGAAGCCTGGTCGGCCATTGCATGAGGCGGAGGTGGTGGGTTAGCGGCGCCGGAGGGAACGGAGGAAAAAAGTGGCGGCGGCGGAAGTAGTCCGGTAGAGGCGGTGAGTAAGGGGCCCCTGTGGATGGAGGAGCCGAATAGGAGACGCTGTGGAATAGGGCTGGCGGAATAGGGCTGGCGGAAAGAGGCAGAAAACGGAGCCGGACAGGACAAAGTCGGTTGGCCGGAGCCTTTCGGGGCGGAGTCGGGCTGTGCAAAGCGGCCGAGAGGGGTAGGCGGCGGAAGATATGGGAGGTCGGTCGTCGGTTGATGTTGCAGTGGCATCACGGGTGCTGGACGGGCTTCGATGGCGTCCGACTGGGGCTGGGCGGCCGACAATGGTTCGGGACAGAGGGAGACGGCTGCAGTGGATGCGGGGACAACCGGATCTAGGTCGTCGGAGGGGGAAGGAGGTTTCCCTCTTAAACCAAGTTGTTACGTGCTCGGGATTGCGAGCGTGTGCGCCGGGGAAGAGGAGGGAAGTCCTCAAGAGAGGAGGAGAGGGTGGCCCGACGAGCTATGGCGGCGGCGGTGTCGATCGGCGGAGCGGCGCTGGCGGGATCGCGTGTAATCGCGATGTGGGCGTCGGGTTTGGCGTGCTGAGCGGCTAGGGTTGGATAGGCGGTTTGTTCTGTGGAGTTAGAGAATGGTAGAGAGAGAGAGAGAGAGAACTAGAGAGAGTTTTAGAAAAGATAAAAGTGAAAATACTTCTTGCTCTCTTTTGTCTTCCCCCCACACACATAAATAGTTCATAAAGTGCCCCCTCCTTGGGCTTAGACATGGAGGATCGATTACGCATACCAAATATAAAGTAGGCTAGATAATAGTAGACTAGATAAATAGTTCGCAACATGCGTGACCAAGGTGGGGCCAAGGTGGGACATTTCCTCAATCATTGTCTATTTCCCCTTTTGATGCCCAAGAACTTCATGTCATATGGATGGAATAGAGACAGATGCAAGAGAAGAAACAAAACCTTTTATGTGAAGGAGTTAGAGTGTCATAAGAAATATAATGAGACAATGAATGTTGAGTGCAAGATCTGATACCTTTACGAAGGGCAATGGAAAGTTCAAAGGAATCAGCTGACGGAGTTGGTAGTGAGACTGGTAGCATGGGATGAGCCTGTTTTGGGACTTCTACTCTGTCTGGTATACACCTGTAATTCATGTTCTTTACGAGAAGGATCCCCCTGATTGGGAATCTCGTCATGAGTCGAAGTATGCGAAGGGATGAAGTATGGTGGAGGGATTAGTAAAGATATAGTAGAGTAGCTCGCATCGTCCATAGGTGCATACTCCCCCTGAAGTGAGGCCACATAATAAGACTCAGATTCACAAAATGTAATATTTTTGTGTGGCAAAGATCCTTTTAGTCGGGGGATAATAACAATAACACCATTTATGAGTAGGAGAATAGCCAAGGAATACACACTTGAGAGAATGAGGGTCAAACTTAGATCGTCCCGAAGAGTGTATGTGAGCAGAGCACACACAACCAAAAGTTTTTGGTTGGAGAGAGATCGGGGTAACCTTAAGATGATAAGAGGGGTTTGGTGTCTCAAAACCTGAGATGGCAGACGGTTGATGAGGTAGGGAATTGTGAAACAACATCACCCCAATAGAATTTAGGGAGATTCATAGTGAATATTGACCGCCGAGCAACTCCTATACGGTAAAGTTATTCCCCAACGACGCCATTCTGAGACGAGTGAACACATGATGTTTGATGGAGAATGTCATGATCAATAAGAAAGTGTTCAAAGTGAGAGTTGAAATACTCCCGACCATTATCACTAAAAAAAATTTTGATGGCAGTTGTCTAGTAGAGAATTGAGTATCAATCATTTTATGAAATTTTTAAAAAATAGAAAATACTTCATTCTTATTTTTCATCAAAAAAACCGCAAGTAGTGTGAGAAAAATAGTCAATAAATGTAATAAACCAATGACATCCAGAAATTGAGGCAACGAGGCAGGTCCCAAAACATTAGTATGAACGATATGAAAAGGAGTAGTACTTGGTAACGAAACATGATTAACAGGAATACGATAATGTTTGACAACAACACGAACATCACAAACAAGGTTTTTAAAACACAGAAGAAAAAATTGGAAATAAACATTCCATGGTATCAACAGAGGGATGGCCAAGTCGTCAGTGCCGGGTGAGCAGATTGGTTGTATGTGAAGTGTGGAGAGTTTGCGGAGATGGAGACCCACAAGAGGAGTCAAACATGTATAGGCCATCCCGCATGCTACCAAAGCCAATAACCTTTCCCGTCTTCAGATCTTGAAAAACACAATGAGAAGGAAAGAAGGTAACTGAGCATTGAAGAGAATTAGTCAAAAGACTAACAGAAAGCCAACTACAAGTAAAAATTGGAACATGAAGCAAAGAAAATAAAGTGAGGGAAGAACAAGGGATGAATTCTTTTCCAACAATGGAGGAGAAGAAGCAATCAATAATGCTCACTTTATCTGATGTAGGGTAGGGTGTGTATTGTATTCCTAAAATGCACACGGTGAGTGAGGGTTGACTCCCGACTTCCCAATGACACAATGCATGCACTACTTGCAGATAGGCGCTAACAATTAACACAAACAGTAAAAAACATAATTAACAAGACATCAAATAATAAACGAAAGAATAATTTCTGTTAGGCTTAAGACGTTGGCTTTCCTCCGCAAGAAGGGCCAAAAACAAGCGCGCGGTAAATCAATCCTTTTTGCAGTTAGAGAGTCATCAAGGAGCAAACAATATAATAAACTGAAATAATCAAGCACAAAATAAAGAATTTGTAACAATATTTACAACCATCATCCAATACAAATAACAACACAAAATATTAGGTCTACTGTAATAGGGCTGGATTTAAGCGTTGGAGGGCTAGAAGTGGAGTTCTGGTGGAGGGTGGACTGGATCGGGCAAGGGGGAGGCCGGTTGGGGGTTGGGAGGGCTCGATCGGATAGGAGAGTGGCTGGATCTGGGTTGAATGCCCAGATCTGGGCAGATCTGGGCAGATCTGGTGGGGGAAGGGGATTTGGAGGTGGTTCCACGTGATGGGGGGGTGGTAGCAAAGTTGGGGGTGTAGGTTGCAATGGAGTTGCAATGGTGGTTGGAAATAGGGAGGGGGACAGGCGGCGGGCTGGATCTGGGAGGGAAAAGGGGCGGCGGCTTGTGGAGAGTGGGCTAGAGGGAGATCTAATGGGTCGGCTGGCTGGATCTGGGAGGCGTCCTGTTTGGGGAATGGGTGGACAGTAGAGGAGGGGTGGAGGCTTGTGGGGAGTGGGCTGGAGGGAGATTTGAGGGGGGATGGACAATGGGATGGAGGGTGTAGAAGGAGGGGAAAATCAAAGGATACAAGGATCTTACCTGAGGAGTCGTCACCAAAAGGTTCTACGGAGTCGGCACCACGGAGGGGATCACCAGAAATGAGGAAGAAGCTCTCCAAATTTCAGCAATGAATTAAAAACTGCAGCCCTAATATCTATTTATAAGAAACTAAGATTATGACACCTGAAATCAACGACTATGATTGGCCGATGGTTTTGGGGTCATAAGTACATGAAATAAAGACCAAAAATAATAATGCTATATATGAAAAAACATCGAAACGACGAGTCGGGCGCATTCGTGGTGGTAGATCGCCGATTCGATCAAGTACGCCTGCGTGAATAAACAAAAGTGGGGACCACCTTGCACCGAGTCACGCCATATGGTCCTCCATCAACTCCCCACGACTGAAAAGCCTTCATCTCAGATGAATGTAGACGATCATATGATGCTCAAAGTATAGGGGCGAGTCGATCAAAGCTTCGCAGCAGCAATCCAGGTGTCGTCGGTGAAGGGTCGTCCACGCCAACGAACCAGGTAAAGACACACAAGACCGTCCATTGAGGGGACGTACTCATGTGTAATGGTCTCAATGATATGTTCATCGCTCAACACACTAGTAGGAGGATCTGATGGGATCTGTGGTGCCAATGGTGAAACCAGTGGAGACAGAATCCCGAGTAGGTGAGATTCATGTGGGTTGAGCAAGAGGCAGTGAATGCGGTGGCAAAGGCTTGAGCGTGGATTGAGTGGTGGGTGGTGAAAGTGGTGGTAATGGGTTGGGAGGGCAGCTAAGATATGGGTCTGAATATTCGTGAGGTGCAAACTATGGCGTCAAGTCCTCGACATTGAAGACGGGATGGATACTCATGCTCGCAGGGATGCCAAGCTCATAAACATTTTTCTCGATGCATCTCAGGACTTTGTAGGGACCGATCCGCCTAGCACTTAGATTCTTAGCAGGCCCTTGAGGGAGCCTCTCAGTGCGTACTTGTCGATGAAAAACCAACACTCTGAAATGGACAGAGTGTCTATGTCGGACTCTCTGACACGCGTTCGACACGCCGACACGCGCGTCGGAAGTCCGACACGTTTAGCTCTTGCGGAAGTCCGACACGTTTAGCCCTTGCGGGACTCGCGTGTCCCCCTCAATTGGACATGCGAGTCCCGTGCCACCTATTTATTAAAAGCAAACCTTCCGGCTCCCGCATTCTATTTTTCTAAGCCCGTGACCCATGTTCCGCCTTCCTCCCGCTTAGGGAAACTGCGTTCGGCTTCCTCTTTGCGCTCGCTCGCTCGATAATGCATCAGCGCCGCTCCCCGTTGGCCTCCTCTTCGTGCTCGCCGCATTCAACATTCTATTTTTCTCCTTAACGCCGATCTCTAGCTTCTTCCCAGTTTTACAGCGATGAGTCGACGACGAATCGACAATAGCAAACCTAGGTGATCTTGATCTCAACGGAAACGCCTGGATCTGTCTTCTTGATCGACCTTCCCCCCTCTACATTTTCTATGAGGTAATATACATTTTTTGAATATCTCTTGCTTCTTCCCAGCTCTTGATCGACCTTCTCTATTTTTTCTCTATTTTTTTCCTGATGCATTTTTAGTGATTGTAGTGTTGGTAGTCCAGTGAGATGGTGGTGGCTAAAAACCTAAAACTGACCGTTCATAGTTATGATTTCTGACAGTATCCTAGTAGCCGTAGGTTTATAACTCAAAACTTCAATGCACATTTTCTCATGTTTGGGTCTATAATCATCATATTAATATTCATTACAGCAATAGAAACAAACTTGCAGGCAGTGAATACTGAGTATTAGTTACCCAAATTAGAATTTTTTGAAATTACAAATTTGTTGTTTTGTTTTAAGAACTTGGAAAGGTTTTAACCAAGGCATATGATGTTCATCATTCTTCACATTCAAATATGTTATATAATTATATTACATTATATGTGTGTGTGATTTTAGTGGGATAAAGGCTTGAGTGTTGTTGTATATGTGTGTGTGATTTTAGTGGGATAAAGGCCCGAGTGTTGTTGTTTTATATGTGTGTGATTTATGTCTGAAGATCGGACAACACCTTTTTTTTTTGAGAATGTCTTCAAGCAAGGGTAGTAATGATGGCTCACAAAAGCCTATATCTATTGATGAAGATCCAAATAAACCATTATGAAGGTTTGTCAATAAGCTAGCTACTCATGGTGAGGCGAGAGGTAATTTGTCTTGAAAGTGCAATTTTTGTGACAAAAATTTTATAAGTTCATATACAAGAGTGAGAGCACATTTGTTAATGATTGATGAAAAAGGAATTAAAAATGTGCAAAAGTCTCAAGTAGTGATCTATTTGAGATGGAAAAACTAGAAGAAGAGGTAAATGCTAGAATAGTGAGTCTTGCTCCTAAAAAATGTCTTTGCCCCATTCTAGCATTTAAAATAGTAAAGGTGGATCTAGTAGTGAGGTGGAATTTTTTCTCTAGAAAACGGAAGATTGAAAGTGGGGGCAAATATATGCTTGAGAATGCATTTAACATGGGTCAACGGGAACATTTAGATTATAAGATTGCTAGAATGTTTTATTCGGGAGGTTTGCCTTTTAACCTAGCAAAAAAACCCTACTTTATATCCGCTTTTACTTATGCTGCAAATCATAATATTGCAGGATATGTACCACCAATTTACAATTTGTTGAGAACCACCTTGTTACAAAAAGAGAAGTTAAACATTGAAAGATTGTGTGCACCAATTAGAAACATGTGGTAGGAGAAAGGTGTAAGCCTTGTGAGTGATGGATGAAGTGACTCACAAAGGAGATCACTTAATAATTTTATGGCTGTGTTTGATGGAGAAGCTATATGTTTAAAGGCGGTTGATTGTTGTGGAGAAACAAAGGATATGTATTTCATTTTTAACTTATTCAAAGAAGTTATAAATGAAATTGGTCATGAGAAAGTTGTGCAAGTCATCACAAATAATGTTGTTAATTGCAAGGTTGCAGGACAACTCATTAAACAAGAATTTCCCACCATTATTTGGACTCTTTGTGTGGTGCACACCCTTAATCTTGCATTAAAGAACATATGTGACCCAAAGAATACAAAGGCCAATCAAGAGGTTTATTTAAAATGCAATTGGAATACTGAAATTATTTATGAAGTTAAGCAAATAAAAAATTTTATCATGAAACATTCCATGAGGCTGGCTATATAAAATGAGTTTATTAACTTGAAATTATTTACCATAGCTGATACACTGTTTGCTTCGATGATTGTGATGCTTAAGAGGTTTAAGCTAATAAAAAGTGGTATTCAAAACATTGTTATTTCTGAAAAATGGATTATTTATTGAGATAATAATCAAGGGAGGGCGAAGTTTGTTAAGGATAAAGTACTGGATGATTATTGGTGGGATAAAATTGATTACATACTTTCCTTCATGGCGCCTATTTATGATATGCTTAGACTTTGTGATAGAGATAAGCCTTGTGTTCACTTAGTCTATGACATGTGTGATTCAATGATTGAAAAAGTAAAGAGAGCTATATATGAACATGAGGTGAAAAGGCTAGATGAGAAATCTACATTATATGAAGTACAGTTACGGATCGTTGGTCAAAGAACAACACTTCACTTCATTGCTTAGCACATGCCTTGAATCCTAAGTAAGTTCTAAAATTTCATGAGTTAATTACATGATTATTAATTTTTTATTTGATAAAATAATAATAATTTTTTTTCATTTAGGTACTATAGTGAACAATGGCTCAAAGAAAATTCTTCTAGAATTTCTCCATACAAGGATAGTGAAATCATTCAAAAAACCAAAAAATATTTTAGGAAGTACTTTCCTAACATTGAGGATCGCACCAAGGTGAATTTAGAGTACGCAAATTTTGTTTGCATAAATGGAGAATTTAGATAATTTTATTGAATTCAAAGTCAATTTTCAATGGATCCTAAGGTTTGGTGGGTTATTCATGGTGCAAGTGCACCTATGCTACAAAGTTTAGCCTTAAAGATTCTTGCACAACCATCTTCTTCATCATGTGTCAAGAGGAATTGGAGTACGTACTCCTTTATACACTCAATGAGAAGAAATAGAATGACTCCAAAACGTGCAGAAGATCTACTTTTATACACAACAATCTACGTCTTCTATCCAGAAAAAAATCCACAATACGCACAAGGAGAGACCAAGATGTGGGATATTGCTGGAGATTCATTTGACACGTTTGAAAATGTTAGCATGCTTGAAATTGCAATTCTTCATTGGATGAGCCTGAGATGGAATCTATTATTTTTACTGATGATATATAACGATAATATGATAATGTTCTATCTTTGACCTTTTGTAAAGTTTTATATTTGAATATTTGATGAGTAATAATTAAATAAGAAAACGTTTATTAGATTTTTTTTTAATTGTTCATTTTTTACTTTTGGTAAAATGTTTTAGGATTTTCATAATTATAAAAAATAAATATTTAATATATGTGTCCCGGCGTGTCGGAATATGGTATTTTTTGAGAATTGACGAGTCACGTGTCGTGTCGTGTTGCGTGTCGTGTCGTGTCGCGTGTTGTGTCACGAGACGGTGTCGGTGGAACATGGGGACTCGTACCATCACCTGTTCACCTACTAGAAAGATCTTTTCTCACCCACGTTTATCTGTATGTTTCTTATAGTATTCATTGCTTGTACTAATTTTGAGTCTAATTGACTCATTCAACTCATGCAAATGACATGCAAAGGACTCAGCTGACTCGCTAGGGCGTGACTCGATCGGGATGGGAATAAGATCAATAGACTTCCCAAGGTCATAACCTGACACTATATTAAATGGACTCAACCCTGTAGACTTATTGATGGAGTTGTTATAAGCGAACACAACGATAGCGAGTAATGAATCCCAACTAAATACATGTTCTCATACAAGACACTTAAGTAGATTGCCTAGACTTCTATTCACCACGTTAGTCTGACCGCCCGTCTGGGGGTGGTAAGCGGATGAAAACTTTAGGGTAGTTTCGGTCTTCTGCCACAAGGTCTTCTAGAAATAAATAACGAACCTCATGTCCTGATTAGATACAATAAATTTTGGTAGGTCGTGTAATCTAAAGACACCACTACAAATAAGGCAGCGACATGGGGGGCATCAGCGGTCTTGCTACAAGTAATAAAGTGCGCTATCTAAGAAAACCGCTCAACCATGACGAAAATCGAGTCATGTTTCCTAAGGGTTCTAGGAAGTCAAAGTATAAATCCATACTAATGTCCTCCCGAGGACGGTGGGGAACGGGTAGTGGGGTGTACAGACCAGTGTTTTGTTTCGTACCCTTGGTCGTTGACAAATACAACAATGTCACATTATGCGGGCTACATCCTTCTTCAGACTCAGCCAATAGAAACGGTCCTCTACAATAGCTATTGACTTGTCTCGCCCAAAATGGCCAGCAGCACCGCATGCGTGTAACTATCATACAAAGTAAGCTCGATAAGAGGTCCTGGGTACACACATGCGGAAGCCCCAAAATTGATACCCGTCGATAATCTGAAACCCCTCGATAAGATCCGGAGAGTCCCTCGATAGCGCAGCATGTAACTCACCAAAATCAGGACAGGTGGGGTAGTCCGTGATCAATTTCTCAAAGTCGTCCACTTTGGCCCTCATCGTCTGCAAGAGCGTAACTCGATGGTTTAGTGCATCCACAGGCTTGTTCTCAACACCAGCGCGATGTTTGAGAACACAGTGAAAATCTTGTAGATATTCAACCCACTTGACGTGTCGATGTCCTAACTTGAGCTGCGAGTCTAAGTAACATAACATTTGATGATCGGAGTAAAACACAAATTCCTGGGGTAGGAGATAGTGCCTCCAGTAGTGTAGAAAATGGACGATAACATAAAATTCCTGATCATAGTTCGAGTATTTTTGCTTTGTCTCATTCAGTTTCTCACTAAAGTAAGAAACTGGGTGTCCCTCTCAGCTCAACACGCCTCTAATACCGATACCGGATGTATTACACACAACTTCAAATGCGCGAATAAAGTCAGGGAGTCTCAGGACAAGGGTCGTCGTCAATCTCTCCTTAATTTCCTCGAATGCTCTAGTAACCACGACGGTCAACTGAAACTCGCCCTTCCGAAGAAAACCCGTGAATGGCGCAATGATCATGTTGAATCCCTAGAGTCTGGACAAACCTCCTATAAAAGATGACAAGTCCATAAAAGCTGCGGGCCTCGGGAATATTCGTCGGTACGGACCAATCACAGATGGAATTGACCTTCTCGTGGTTGACAGATACGCAAGTGGACGACACAATAAATCATAGGAAATTGACAGACTCTGATAGGAAAGAACACTTCTTAGGGTTCACATACAATTTCTTCTGGCGTAGGGTGCCAAATAGAAGCCTCAGATGGTCGATCTGGGTCTGGATATAAATCAATATATCATCAAAGTATAAAACCAGAAACTTTCCCATATATGGTCGTAGCACCTGCGTCATGGCCCTCGAAAAAATGCTTGGGGCGTTCGACAACCCAAATGGCATGACTAGCCACTCAAAGAGACCATCCTTGGTCTTAAAATCTGCCTTCCACTCGTCTCCCTCACGAACTCGATTCTGGTGGTACCCACTACGGAGATCGATCTTCGAAAAGATCTGGGCACCAAACATAGTATCCAAAAATTCATCGAGTCGTGGGATAGGGAAACGATACTTGACAGTAATTTTATTGATGGCCCTGCTATCTATGCAAATCTGCAAACTACAGTCTTTTTTAGGGGTAAGAAGGGCGGGAACCACACAGAGACTCAAACTCTCTTGGATAAATTGCTTCCGAAAAAGCTCATCAACTTGCCTTTGAGCTCAGCGTGCTCATCAGGATGCATGCGATAGTGGGGCAGATTCGGGAGAGAAACCCCCGGGATTAGGTCAATGGCATGTTGAATATCCCGAGGAGGGGGCAACTCGTCAGGGAGTTCATCGGGCATGATGTCCGCAAACTCATCTAAAAGGGGACGCACAGCAGGGGGATAATCATCAGGAGGGCACTCAGAGGCCATGGTGGTCGCTACGACATAAATAATGTTGGCTTCAATGCTATCTCGCAGAAACTCGTCTTGTCTCAAAATATGAAGGGGTCGCAAATAACTCGTACTCACGGAAAGCTCAATCCGACCCATTGATTTCTCCTTGGGTTGGGTAGGCGATAGCATGATCTTCCACCCCTTATCATAAAAGAAACATGTGTTCGAGCGGCCGAAATACGTGACGTCGCGATCAAATAGCCAAGTGTGTCCTAGCAGAACATGGGTGATGTCCATGGGAATGACATTGCACCAGACCGATCCTCGAATGAAGTGATGTTGATCAGTACGAGACATCGATGGATAACCTGAATCATCATCTTATCTACCCAAATGACACGATAGGGGTGAGGGTGAGGGTGAGGCTCGGCATTCACCTGCATACGATCAAGACTCTTTTGGGTCACAATATTCACACAACTCACACTGTTGATAGCTAGCTTGGAGGGACTGCCTGCACTAGGAAAATACGTGTAGAAATAGAAGTGTGACACCAATCGTCATCTATACGTGGGGTGTGTATGAGACGTCTAATCACTCCCATCTCTGAGGATCGCTCATCATCACACTCTCATCCTTCCTCAACAGTGGTTGTAACCTCCTCGATAACCTCCACTTCTCCTTCTAAACCCGGCTCATCATCCTCAATTAGAAGATTTTTGTGTGTGACACTGCGCCACCACGTGTCCTCTGCTGAAACATTTATAACACAAAAAAAACTAAGGTCGTTGGCCATCAGTGGCGACGGTCTAGCACTTCATGTCAGCTGGGGCACGTGGGGTGCAGCCGAGTATGGGGTGGAGCAGGTTTCCTATATGTCGAGGTATCGGTCCGAGAGGAGAACTGCCTCGTGCTGGACGAGCAGAGATACTGCTCGTACTCTAGGGCGAGCTGAAATATCTACTCGACGGTCTCGAGGCGATGGGGAATCAACTCTCTTTGAATCTCAGATCGTAGGCCATCCTTGAAATGTGAGGCGGTGGCAATGGGCTCCTCCGAGATGTCACTCCTAATGACAAGCTCGTCGAAGCGAGTCATATACTCAACGACAATAAGTGTCCTCTGTCATAAGTTCTATGGATGATCAAGTAACTGGTATCGGTAGGATGCATGGAGTACTTATCTTTCAGCCTCTGCTTCATATTATCCCATCTGGTGATAGGATAATAGTCATCCCTCACAACAGCTCTCTCTACACTAATCTAGAATACCTTAACCTGCCCGTCCAGCTTCATTTTGGCGAAGGGAACACAACGCTCGTCATTCATGTCATTCCACTCAAAGTAACGGTCTATATTGAGGAGCCAATCGCTAAAAGATTTCGGATCCATGCGGTCATCGAAGGAAGGAGCGTTGATGTGAATGTGCATGGTGACATCATTCTTATAATGGTAATCGCCTCTACGCGGCTTTGGATAATCCTCATAATACTCATCCCGGACGTAATCGCGTTGAGCGGGTGGGGGTCCACGCTCTCAGCGGTCAGGGCCAAAATAGACATCGCAACCAAGATCATGACGGTCATGCTACGGTGTACGAGCTCTAAAATCCCGAGGGACTGCTCGGGGTCTGTCGCAGTGAGGTGGGTACCTATCATAATCAGGGCCTTGTCGGCGCTTAGGGGCGGGACTCCGACGGGGATAGTGGTGGATCCAGAAAATTAATAATGGGGGTGCACAAATTGATAATGAGGGTGCACAAACTTTTTTTTGAATGCATCACTGGGTTCTAAAAATATTAACATGGGGGGTCAGTCATCAATTTCCTTCAAAAAAAATTTTAAACATTTCCATCTTATCGGAGTTGTTTCTCCCTCATCTGGCCACTGTTTTTGACGTATAAGTAGTCAAAATTCATTGTCTCGACGAGAGAAATCTAAATACACTAAACATTTTGAATAATAATGTGGGGGTCCGTGTCCCTCGGGCCCCCCTATGGATTCGCCCTTGGACGGGGAGTAACACGATAGTGTCGCTCAGAAGGTGGTGGTGCACTCCTTTGACGTGGGTCCGGTCGAGGAGGAATTTCAAGCTCATCCTCACGAGGTTCCCCCCATTGAGATGGCGCGTCACTCTGATTTTCCAAATGCCCTAACCGGATATTGATCTCTGTGAGGTCACAGCGGAAACCCTGAAACTAGATACCCATGGTATCTAAACGGTCAAGGACAAGTCGCTGAAATTCAGCAAATGTCACAACCGAGTTCGAACTATTTGTTCGATCCTCAGTGACGTTAGGGTCAGACATTGGGGATTTATAAGCCCTACCACTACAGAGCATAGACGTGGCCCAAACCTTGTGCTATGATACCAATTGATGTAGGGTAAGGTGTGCAGTAGACTCCTAGAATGAACATTAACAGTGAGTGAGGGTTGACTCCCGACTTCCCAATGACACAATACATGCACTACTTGCAGATAAGCGCTAACAATTAACACAAACAGTAAATAACACAATTAACATGACATCAAATAATAAACAAAAGAAGAATTTTTGTTAGGCTTAAGGCGCTAGCTTTCCTCCGCAAAGAGGGCCAAAAACAAGTGCGCGGTAAATCAATCCTTCCTGCAGTTAGAGAGTTATCAAAGAGCAAACACTATAATAAAATGAAATACTCAGTCAAGCACAAAATAAACAATACGTAACAATGTTTACAACCATCATCCAATACAAATAACAACATGAAATATTATGGCTGCTATAATAGTGTTGGATCTGAGTGTTGGGGGACTAGAAATGGAGTTCTGGTGGAGGGTGGACTGGATCGAGTAAGGGGGAGGCCGGTTGGGGGTTCAAAGGGCTGGATCGGAGAGGAGGGTGGTTGTATCTGGGCTGGAATGCCCTGGCGGATGGGGGTTTGGAGGTGATTCCAAGTGATGGGGCCGGTGATAGCAAGGGTTGGGGGTGTAGGTTGCAAGGGAGGGGCGGCGGTGGCTGGAAATAGGGAGGGGGACAGGCGGCGGGCTGGATCTGGGAGGGTAAAGGGAGCGGCGACTTGTGGGGAGTGGGCTGGAGGGGGATCTAAGAGGTCGGCTGGCTGGATCTGGGAAAAAACAGGGGTGGCGGCCTGTTTGGGGAGTGGGTGGACTGTAGAGGAGGGTCGGTAGCTTGTGGGGAGTGGGCTGGAGGGATTAGGGGTTGGCTGGTTGGATCTGGGAGAAAATAGGGGTGGCGGCATGTTTGGGGAGTGGGCGGACTGTAGAGGGGAGGCGGCTTGTGGGGAGTGGGTTGGAGGGAGATTTCAGGGGGCAGCTGTACAGCAAGATGGAGGGTGTAGACGGAGGGAAAAACCAAAGGATACAAGGATCTTACCCGAAGAGTCGTCACCAAGTGGTTCCACGGAGTTGACACCGCCGAGGGGATCACCAGAAATGAGGAAGATCTTCAAATTTCAGCAATGAATTAAAAATTGCAGCTCTAATGTCTATTTATAAGAAACTAAGATTAGGGCACACAGAATCAACAGCTATGATTGCTCGATGGTTTCAGTGTCATAAGTACATGAAATAAAGACCAAAAATAATAATGTTATATATGAAAAAACATCGAAACGACGAGCTGGACGCATCCACAGTAGCGGATCGCCGATTCAATCAAGTCCACCTGTGCGAATAAACAAAAGTGGGGTCCGCCTTGCGTCGAGTCACGTCAAACGATCTTCCATCACTATCACATCCAGAAAGAGGAGAATAAGGCACAAAACCTGAAGTTGGTCCAATCATATAATCAATGACTCCAGAGTCGATAATCCAATGAGTAGAAGGACGAGTAGTAGCAGAGTGGTTACTTGGGGTACTTATGTGGGCAAAGGCAAAGGATGAGGTAAAGGTGGTAATAGTCTCAGTAGTAAGGTCATGCATCAACCGATGAAAGGACTACATCTCTTCAACAAAAAAATCTAGGTGAACTATTCTCGGGAATCTCAATCAGATGAGCAAAGTGATAAGTTCTCCCTGGAGTTCTACCACGACTACAACCACCTTTGATGTCGATCTTCCCCTGGGAGAAGGAAAGTCATGTAGGCTAAAGCACGTATCCCGAGTATGACAAGGTTTGCCACAATAATTAAAAGTAAGGTGATCCTTATCTGTAGGTTTAGACTTGAAATCATGAGAAACCCAACATCCAAAATTGGGTTGATGATCCACTAATGTTGATCCCTCTATAATAGTGATGGTGTTCCAAGATTGTCTGCGGTCAAACTCTTGTTGTACAATGTTTTAGACTTCAGTAAGCGAAAGAATAGGGGCACGTTCTAAAATCTGGGCAGTATCTAATCAAAATCTATATATAGCTCATATAAGAACTCGAAGATTACGATCCCCGTGGATTCTCCGCAAGAGCTCATCTGTCTTACAGACCATGACGAGAGAGTAAAAGTGGTTGAGTCCTGATACAATTGAGTAATCTCAAGATAATAAACAGAAGGAGGGTGATCACCCTGTCGGAGAAGAAAGATCTTTCGGCATAGTTGGTAAATTTGAGTCGCATTCTCCTGCGAGAATAGGTAGACTCAAGCACGTTTTTATATGTCAGCAGTAGTGTTCAGGAAAAGATAATTCTGAGCAAATAGAATTCATGAGCCGTGACATAACAAGGGAGATTTTTGACTCTCACTGAGGCCAAGTTGGAGAGTTCTTGGCTCGTAAGCTGGTGGTGCCACTGATATAGCCAAAGAGACGCCGACTCTTTAAGACTAGAGTAATAGAGCGAGACCATGATAAATAATTAGTGTCATCCAATTGGATCGTGGTGATGTGAGAGAAGTTTTGATCCTGACCAGTCTGGGTAGATCCAACGTGGGTCATAGAGCTACCAAAATCAATCACGTCCCACATAAAGAAAATCTTCAACAAAACTCCTCCAAGATAATGATGGAAAGGAACGAAGAAGACGTCTTGAAAGAGCAGAAGTGAGATAAGACATCATTTTAGAGCTAAAAACTTCCTTCCGAACAAAAAAACTAGATTTGATTTAGGGAAGCACCGAACCATTGGAATTTTGTAAAAATTCAGTATGACAATAAGAAGGTCAAAGCAAGTCTTTCCCTAAAGTTTGGAGTCAATCAAACCGCCAGAATTTTGCTAGAGGAGGCATCCTGACATCCATTGCCGATCGGACGACGAGAACAGATGTGCGAGCCGATCAGCACTACATGTAGTGAAGCGAGAGGAAGAAGCCTTGGTCGGAGTCGGGAGGGAGATGGCGGGAGAGGGGCTTTGACGGTCGGTCGGTCGGCGGGCTGCGAGAGACGGTTGAACGGGAACGGGAGCGCTTAAGTCACACGGGTTCTGATACCATGTTGTTAAGTGAACTAAAAATGTAATGATATTATCACTTTAACGTGACTGACCTCTTATATAAAAGGGGGAATACATGTATAATTAATTAATTCTAACATTTGGTAACACTTATGGTGTTATTGTTGTAGATATGAAGAACAAAAATAGACAACTTTGATTGGTAAGAGCAAGGTTGCAGATGTCGAATGTCGGGTTCATGTCATTTTAAGTTTGAAATGACGTGTCGGATTGGGGGAGATATATCGGGGATATTTTAAAATGTCAGAATTTAATATTTAAATAATTTTATTCATATATATAAAGATTTTTTATAAATATGTGCAGTTACATACACCAAGTGCGGCATCTTGGCAAGCACCGCTACACCTACAAGAGCACTTGGGTGTAGTGTTAAATAGACAAAAGTCCTTACATATTAGACATCCTAGGGAAGTATGTCGTAGGATTTGTGACCGAATTAAGGTTTGGAAGATGAAATATAGGTACATTAACGGAAAAAATGATGGAAGTAATGAATACGATGATTAGGAGAAGGATAAATATTTTATGTCTACAAGAGACTAGAGGGTGAGTGAGAAAACAAAATTTTTAGACAATTCATATTCTAAATTATGGTACACGGGAAAAAAATATAACAAGCAGTGATATAGGTATTATTATGGATACTACTTGGAGAGATGAAGTTGTTGGCATAAGTAAAAAAAGTGATAGAATATTAGCTCTTAAATTGGTCATAGAAAAGAAAACAATTAATGTGATCAGTGCTTACGCACCACAAGTAGGGTTAAGTGAAGTTATTACAGTACAATTTTGGGAAGACTTAGATGATTTTGTAAGGAAAATCCTACAAAGAGAGAAGATTTTCATAAGAGGAGACTTAAATGATCATATAAGGAAGAAAAATGTGGATTATACGGCCATTCATTGAGGATTTAGATATGGAGAACGAAATGAACAGTGATGAACTATTTTAGACTATGTCATACCGCATGAGCTAATTGTGACAAATACGTTTTTCATAAAGAGGGAAAAACATTTACTTATGCTTAAAAGCAGATCAAATAAGTCACAAATTGATTATTTTATGACACACAAAATGAATAAAATGATTTATAAGGATTGCAAAGTCATATCAGGAGAAAGTTTAACAACACAACATTGTTTAATGATATTAGACAAACAAATTAATTATAATAAATTTAAGACAAGGACAAAAATGTTATCAAAAATTCGGTGGTAGAACTTGAAGATGAAAAAATATTTTCATCTTCGGTGGTGGAACTTGAAGATGGAAATGAAGAAGGACAAACTATTTTAGACTTTGTCATAGCACATGAGTTAATTGTGACAAATACACTTTTCATAAAGAGGGAAGAATATTTAATTACGTTTAAAAGCGTACCAAATACGTCACAAATTGATTATTTTATAACTCTCAAAATAGATAAAATGATTTATTAGGATTGCAAAGTCAATCAAGAGAAAGTTTGACAACACAATATATATTAGTGGTATTGAGCATACAAATTAAATATAATAAATTTAATACATGGACAAAAATGTTGCCAAAAATTCGGTGGTGGATCTTGAAGATGGAAAAACATGTTGCTTTCAAGACTACAGTTATGGAACAACTAGTTGATGACCCTTATATTGATCTGAATGTCTCATGGAAAGTTATGTCTTCACAATTAAGAATAAGTGAAAAGAACGTATTTGTAGATTAAAAAATTGTGCACCCCTAGATAAAGAATTTTGGTGGAAGAAAGAGCAAGTGCAAGACAAAGTGAGGGCAAAGAGGGTCAGTTATAAATCACTCTACGCTTGTAAGAATGATGAAAACTTAGTCATGTATAAAGTCACCAAAAAAACTAAACATGCAGTAAGTAAAGCAAGAAGTCAAGCTTAAAATTTTTTTTATAAGCAACTAGATATCAAAGATGGAGAACGTGACATATATAAACTTGCTCGAGCAGAAAAAGGAAGACAAAAGATTTAAATCAAGTAAAATACATAAATGATGAAACAAATACAATTTTGACCAATGATGTGGATATTAAAGAGCGATGAAAAAGATATTTTTATCAACTCTACAATAAAATAAAAGATAATGAATTGAACTTAGAAGAGTTAAGTAAATCAGAAGAATATAGAAACATAATGTTTTATCGTAAAATTTAAGTATCGGAGAACGTGACATTTATCGTAAAACAAGCTTAAATTTTTTTTAATAAGCAACTAGATATCAAAGATGGAGAACCTAACATATATAAATTGCTCGAGCAAAAAAAAGAAGACAAAAGATTTAAGTCAAGTAAAATACAAAATTGATGAAACAAATAAAATTTTGACCAATGATGTGAATTTTAAAGAGTGATGAAAAAGATACTTTTATCAACTCTACAATGAAATAAAGGAAAATGAATTGAACTTAGAATAGTTAAATCAGAAGAGTATAGAAACATAACGTTTTATTGTAAATTCAAGTATTTGAGGTAAATGATACTCTAAAGATGAAAAATGAAAAGACGGTTGAGTCAGACAATATACCCATTGAAATATAAAAATGTCTAGAGAATGAAGTATTTTTTAGCTTACATGTTTTTTCAATAAAATACGGAAGTCAAAGAGCATGTCAGACCAATAAAAAGAAGGTATTTTGATATATTTGTATAAGTACAAAAGGGAAATACAAAATTGCGTTAATTACAGAGACATTAAATTAATGAGTCATACCATGAAACTATGGAAACGAGTAATAGAAAGAAGGGTAAGACGAGAGATTAACATCTCAAAAAATCAATTTGGATTCATGTCAGGGGAGTCAACCATAGTAGCTATGCATATCTTGAGGAGACTCATTGATAACTATCGAAAAAGAAAACAAGATTTGCATATGTTGTTTTAGTAGGTTTGTGCAAAAATATCTGAAGAACCGAGAATCAGACCGAAACCGAACCGAGCTCGACAGTTCGGGTCGGTTCTCGTTTTACATGGTTCGGGTATGGATCTAAAAAATACTAGAGCCGTCAGTTTGGTTCTCGGTTCCTGTGATCGGGTACCAGAGAACCGACCAGAACCAATAATTTAAAATAAAAAAAACACAATTATGATTTATGAAATACAGAAATAGTGAAGTGGAAAGCCGCTCACGGGTCACACACTTACGCCTTAGGGTTATTTACTCCGCTCGAAATATCGTTGCTCAGTCGCTCACGCATTCACGTTCGCTCATTTTTCTTTGCATTCTTGCCATTCTCCTATTTGCCAGCCGTTTCTAGGGTTTCCAACGCGCAGAAACTCCATTCAGCAGCTCCTTCCTTTGTCATCATTTGGACGCGCGCCAGTTCTGTAACCGGCGAGAGGTCTTGAGCTTAAAGAGAAAAGGAGTTTGTGCGAGGCAGGTAATATGACTAATTTCACTACTCCGGTTATTTCTTTGCGCTCTTCCTGGCCTAAACCGAGCTCTCCGTCGACGACGATGGTGAATTGAGCCAAATAGGGCTTTCGGCGACAGATCTGGTGCAGGTGATGCTTGCCGACACCAAATATGTAGCTATTTTGCAGCCAAGCCCGCAGATCTGTGCTTATTGTTTCAGTTTACCAGTTATTTTGTTGTATTCTATGGGATTATTTGATTAACTTTGTTGAGTTCATGTGAGTAATAGTTTTTACAAGAATCTCTATTGTTTTTACTGTACTTCTATGCGCTACTAGGATCAAGAGACCCCCTTCATTAATAGATTAAAATTTGTGTTTTGCTCATTGGAGATGTATACTCAGTACATTATAAAGTTTTTTTCAACCCTAGGAATGGTTTCAAATTACATGTCACGTCTTTAATACATCCCTATGAAGATGCTGATAAAATTATGGCCTTTTCCATTTAGCAAGTGATGCAATGAATGTCTTTTTTTTAGTTTTCTGCTACAGAAAAAGCTTGGTCCATATGAAAATGTCCTATGAATTACTGCATAGATGAATTGGTGATTTTTTTGGACTAGCATTTGTTCGTTATATTGTGTTGGTGAATTTTTTGTTATCTTTGATGCAAAATCTTCAGTGAATTTTCTGTTCTTTGCTACTTGCATGTGCTTCATTTAGTAATTTTTCTCATGCTTAGTTTGTTTATTGAGGAAAATATTTACAAGCTAAAATGTCTAATATGGGAGACACAAATGACATTACTGCCCAACGTGCAGCTTAGTTTGATTATTATCTAATATTGTTTATGTTTCTTATAAATAATGCTTAAAAATAATATTTATCCATAAGATGAACTTTCTTTTTTGTGATTACGAGTAGAACCGAAAACCGAACCAGAACCGAACCAGAACCGAACCGAACTATTCGGTTCGGATCCGGTTTTATATTTTAGAACCGTGGGTCGGTTTCGGTTCCAAAAATTTGGAACCAAACCTACATGAGTCGGTTCTTGGTTTTGGGTGAAACCGAACTGAACCGATTCGAGTTGCACCCCTATTGCTTATCAATCTTGAGAAGGTTTATGATAGAGTTCCAAGAGAGATCTTATGGAGAGTCAAAAGAAAGGTGTAAAAGTATCATACATTGACATAATCAAAGATATGTGTACAAATACAGTGACAAGGGTTAGGACATCTGGAGAATTAACACAAGATTTCTCTATCACTGTTGGCTTACATCAAGGTTCGGCTTTAATCCCTTATCTCTTTACCCTAATCTTAGATGAGCTCATCGGATATATCCAACAAGAAATACCTTGGTGTTTATTGTTAGCAGATGAAATCGTTTTGGTCGATGAGACGCGCGAGGGTGTAAACGCAAAACTTGAATCTTGGCGAGACACTTTAAAGAAGAAGGATTTTAGGTTGAGCATGACAAAGACGGAGTACATGTAGCTTAAATTTAGCAGTGCAAGAAGGACGGATGACTTCGTTATTAAGCTGGGTGATAAAAAAATATTTCCTGTAGTGAGTGTTTTAAATATCTTGGATCGATAGTTCAAAAAGATGGAGGTATTGATAAAGATGTGACACATAGAATCCAAGCCCAAAACCTTTATGTCACTTGACATCTACAACTTTGGGTAAGAGATCGTTATTGTTCTTTTGCCTTCCGATTGTTTAGTATTTAAATAACTATTAATATTTAAACGAATAAATAAAATATAAAGAGTTATTATTACTTGACACTACATTCTTTAAAAAAGTCTGCCACTCTTTTATTTTGCATATCTGTGTGTACATGCATTGGTGGAAAGGGCACACGGCATCCCGTGCGCAATATACAGTAGTGTGGCGTACCGCGTGACACGCCTATCCGGCCACGTCACTAAAAGCAATTTTCTGGGGGAAAAAGATTTTTGTTTATCAAAAAACAATTGAGGCCACTGTTGATCAAAAAACAGGTAAAAACAATAATTCAAACAATATTTGGCAAAAATCAAAGCAATCAGAAAGCTCAACTAAACAGACCCTTTACTTTCTTTATTTCAGCTGAAGTAGAATTTAAGACAAGAATAAATTTGAACTATTATTTACCCACACCTACTTTGGGTGCTTACATAATTACATGTTGCACCCCTCTATCTTTTGAAATTACAAAAATTGCCTCTGTGTAAGTTACATTTCATAACATGTATGCACAAAGTACCCCCGCCCCTCAGCTTTCCTCTAGGGGCAGTTTTATGCATGCATGTTACGAATGTAACTTACAGAAGTTATTGTAATTTCAGAAGATAGAAGTTATTGTAAACTTGTAGGGGAGGTCTTCATAATTTAAAAAAAAATAGAATGGTGCAGCCTGTAATTATGTAATATAGCATGCCAACCTTTCTCCACAGCCACTAGCATCCCACAAGCATGGGCCAGCTGAAGAAGCCGTGAGAACCTTACGGGAACAATGATTTGGCTGAAGAGAGCAGATAGTATGAATGGGGAATCTAGACAAACCCTCCATGGATTCCAGACACCTTGCAGTTTGACGTATATCGAACATCAGGAGCATCCCATTCTGTGAGTAAGCAAAATTTAAGAAGAACAAAATCTTCCAACACATCATAAAAATCGAAGAAACGCTTCATATAAAGGATAAACCTGCAATCCAGCATAAATATGGTAAGGTTCATTTACATCCCCTGAACATGACCAAGCAGGTACCTGAAGGAGGAAAATTCAAAGAAAACATCAAATGCAGATAGTTATATTTCATTATAACAAGTCCCCTACCTGACATGGTAAGCTTTTTGCTATGCCCCCGGACGGAGCCCGGCTATTCGGGCGTCAATACACAGGAAGGCGGAAGGAAACCGAAGGCGATAACGGGGCTGAACCAACCGGTTCAGCCCCCTCTCCCTCTAATTGAAGACCGACGGTATGGGGGCCGAACCAGACCGGTTCAGCCCCCATATGGGGAGGGGCCGTCCGGCCCCTCTCAACCCCGGGTATAAATACCCTGGGGTGGCTTTCTTGGTGGTTAAGCAAGATTATCTCAAGGTATTTCCTCTTCTCACCCACTCAACCCTAGTTCTCTAGTTCTTCTCCTTAGATCTTTCTCTTCCTCCTTCCTATCATTTGGTATCAGAGGCTCTTTTCTCCACCATGGTGACTACTCGAACGCAATATGAAGTCGGTCGCTTGGAAACCCTAGAAGAAAATCTGATGGGTTAGACGGATTCGGTGGCCTCCATCGAGGACAACGTAAAAGCATCCACGCAAAGGCTAGAAGAACGGATCGACACCCGAATGGAGGAGATCATAGCGTTGTTGGCTCAAAATCTGAAGGGTAAGGCCGTGTCGGAAGAGGATGCGGGCGGATCTTCAGTTCCACGGGTCGATCCGCACCGGATCGGCAGAAACGGGGGCCAGTAGGGATCAACCAGAGAGCGGGATCGGGGCGCGGGGCTCGCAGCATGGGGCGGGTCTAGCCAGGGCGGCGGAATTGGCACGGGCGAGCTCGGCGCAGGTGGGTTCGGCGCAGGCGGTTCCAGTGCAGGCGGGGGCGGCTCAGGCGGGTTTGGCGCAGCGGTGGACAGCGGGTTGGGCCCAGGCAGCGGGTTTGGCGCTAGAGGCGGCGGGTGGCCGACTCCCCCATATGGAGGGGGGAGGGCCTGCTGCCTCACCCGGCAGGAAAGGGGCAACCCGTGGGGTTCGGGGGAGGCATGTAGTGGGGTGGTGTTCCGGCGGCGGGGCCATTTCGTCAAGGGTTTCCGGGCATGCCTTTTGAACCCGGGAAACCAAGAAGGCCGGCGGAGCATGGACAGGAGGCGGGGTGGCGTGGACATGCTGGTCCGCGGCCGTACATGCCGCCAAAGTTGACACGGATGAATTTTCCCAAGTTCAGTGGAGGTGACGCCCTGAAGTGGCTGCAGAAGGCGGAACTGTTTTTCAGCTATCAGGAGATTCCCGAGGGGCAGTGGGTGCAGTTAGCATCATTCCACCTGGAGGATGATGATTTTCAGTGGGTGCAGTGGTTCCTGAGGGGCAAGGACTACGTGCCCTGGACCAACTTTGTGGATGTATTCACCGCTCGTTTTGGGTCATTAGAGAACGAAGACTATGAGGCGCTCCTACAGAAGCTGCGCCAGAAGGGTACAGTGATGGAGTACCGAACAGAGTTCGAAAAGTTGGCTAACCGAGTACAATGGGAGGAGAAGACATTACTCAGTTGTTTTGTGTCGGGCCTCAAAGATTATTTGCGGGATGAGATCCAGTCCTACATGCCTCGCAGCTTGAACCATGCGATCAGTTTGGCTCGGATACAGGAGGAACGCTACAATAGGCAGCGCTCCCGCACCACAGCACGTACTACTACCACCACGGCGGTGGTGAGAAGCGACTCCCAGGGTCCAAGCAAGCCGGTTGTCGCTCGGCTGACTTGGCCGAAACTTCAGGCGCGGAAGGAAAAAAGGTTGTGCTACAACTATGATGAGAAGTTCGCTCCGGGGCACAAATGTCAAAAGGTACAGGTGTTCATGCTATATGAGGAGGCCGGGGAGGAGGTGGACATGGTCCCTGAACCGGAATTGACAGAGGAGTCGGCGGTGACTGAGTTTGGAGTCTCGATACAGGCTATGGAGGGTTGTAATGCCCCCCTCACTATGCGCATGTCGGGCAAGGTCCGACGGGAACAGGTGACGATTTTGATAGATAGTGAGAGTACCCACAACTTCATCCTTACCGAGGTGGCGCGCCGAGTGGGACACGTGATCGATCGAGGTGCTTCCTTTCAGGTTATGGTAGCCGATGGGAGCAAGCTACAGTGTGAGGGGGTGAAGAAGCAGGTAGAGCTCAACATACAAGACTACACGGGTCATACATATGTTTATCTTCTTCCCATCCGAGTTTCAGATATGGTGCTTGGGGCACATTGGCTGCGACAGCTACGGCGAGTCACCTTTGATTGGAACCACATGACTATGGAGTTCTTACAGCATGGGACGCAGTTTTGTATGAAGGGCCTAAAATCATCGTCAGTGAAGGAGATCTCTGTCCGGAGCCTACAGCGTATTGGGGAAGAAGGCAACATGATGGTCGTGCTTTTGGGGGTGAAGTCGGCCGACACTGGGCTATCTGAGGTACCGGTCCAGATGCAGTCTCTCCTAGAACAGTATGCTGACATTTTCCAGGAGCCCCGCACTCTCCCGCCACCACACTTCCGGGATCATCAGATCTTCCTCAAGGAGGGGGTGGAGCCTACCAACATCCGGCCCTATCGATACCCGAACAAGCAGAAGGCGGAGATCGAGCGCAGTGTTCGGGAGATGCTAGATGCAGGGATCATCCGCCCCAGTACGAGCTCATTTTCTACCCCGATCATCTTGGTCAAGAAAAAGGATGGATCATGGCGGTTCTGCGTGGACTACCGCGCGCTGAACAGTGTCACTATAAAGGACAAATTTCGTATTCCCTTGATTGAAGAATTGTTGGGCGAACTGCACGGCGCACAGCGGTTCACCAAGCTGGACTTGCGGTTCGGTTACTATCAGATCCTTATGCGAAAGGGCGACATCCACAAAACAGCTTTCAAGACACACGACGACCACTATGAATTTCTGGTGATGGCCAACGGGCTGACCGGTGGGTCGTCCACCTTTCAGGCCAACATGAACGAGATCTTTCGTTCGCTCCTTCGCCGTTTTGTGCCAATCTTCTTCGATGACATTCTCATATACAGTCCCAGTTGGGGGGAGCACTTAGCTCATGTTGAAGAAGTCTTCTCCATCCTCCGCCAGAATCAGCTCTACGCCAAACGGTCCAAGTGCTCCTTCGGTCAGGAGGAGGTGGAATACTTGGGACATTTATTCTCGGCTCAGGGCGTCAAGGCAGACCCCCGGAAGATTGAGAGTATGTTGTCCTGGCTACGGCCCCAGACTATTCGGGCACTACGGGGCTTCTTAGGCCTTACCGGATACTACCGTCGCTTTGTGAAGGACTACGACAAGATCGCTCGGCCTCTTACATAATTGCTGCAGAAGGACGCCTTCCTTTGGCAGGATGAGGCGGAGGAGGCCTTCCAAGCACTCACGAAGGCCATGACGACTACGCCGGTCTTGACGCTTCCCGAATTCACCAAGGAGTTTGTTGTGGAGACTGATGGTTCTGGAGTGGGCCTCGGTGCTATATTGATGCAGGAAGGACGGCCCATAGCCTTCTACAGCAAGGCGTTGGCTCCTCGGATGCTGGGGTTGTCCACCTACGAGAAGGAAATGTTGGCAATCATTCATACAGTGGCCCTGTGGCGGCCATATTTGTTAGGAAGACATTTCAAGATCCGGACGGACTATCAGAGTCTCAAACATTTCTTGCAACATCGGGTCTCTTCTCCTCTCCAACAAAAGTGGGTGACCAAACTTCTAGGGTATGATTATGAGATCGTCTACCGGTACGGGATGGACAATCGGGTTGCTGATGCTTTGTCCCGCTTACCGGAGGGCGCCCTCGCTCAGATTACTACACCACTGATTGACTCCATTGACGAGATACAGGACGAGGTACAACGCGATTCCGAGTTGCAACCTATTGTGGAGGCTCTTCGACAGGCACGTGAGACAACTCCGGGCTACCATCTTCAGAATGACAGGTTGCTCTATCAGGGCCGCGTGGTCCTTCCTTCGAAGTTTGTCTGAAGGGCAGTTATGATGCATGAGTTCCACTCCTCTCTGACGGGTGGTCATGCCGGTGTTCTTCGCACTCTCCAGCGGGCACGGGCCAATGTTTTCTGGAAGGGGATGCGCTGTGACATTCAGTTGTTTGTCCAGCAGTGTGAGACTTGCCAGCTCCAGAAGTATGAAACCACGTCCTCAGCCGGTTTACTCACACCATTGGAGATTCCTCACCAGATTTGGGATACTATTTCCATGGACTTCATTGATGGGCTGCCCAAGTCTCAGGGCAATTCAGTCATTCTGGTGGTGGTCGATAAGTTGTCCAAGTACGGGCATTTCATAGCACTGAGCCATCCTTACACCGGTGAATCTATCGTCGCGCTTTTTGCCTGCGAGATTGTCAAGCTTCATGGCATACCACGGGCGATCATCTCAGACCGTCACCCGACGTTCGTCGACAACTTTTGGAAGGAGCTCTTTGGCTTACAAGGGACCTCTTTACGTTTCAACACAGCTCACCACCCCCAGACAGACGGGCAGGAAGAGGTACTCAATCGAGGCGTGGAAACATACCTGCGTTGCTATGTTATGGACGAGCCGCACACTTGGACAAGCTGGTTGCATTGGGCCGAGTACTGCAACAACACGTACTACCACTCTGCCAGCAAGATGACTTCGTTCGAGATCGTGTACGGTCTCCCTCCTCCTTCCTTGCGCAGTTATGAGGCCGGCAGTACAGCATTGCCCGTCGTTGACCGTGCACTTCGTGATTGTGATCGCACACTCGCCGCTTTGCGCGAGAATCTCCGGCTAGCACAGGACCGCATGAAGGTGCAGGCTGACAAGCATCGGAAGGAGCGGGAGTTCCAGGTGGGATATGAGGTCTTTCTCAAGCTCCGCCCCTACAAGCAGTTGTTTGTGGCCCAACGGTCAAACCAGAAGTTGGCCCCTCGTTACTATGGTCCATTCCAGTTTGTCCAGCGAGTGAGCCCTGTTTCTTACACGTTGGCGTTGCCCGAAGGATCGAGGATACATCCGACCTTTCATGTCTCTTTGTTGAAGAAAAAGATCGGTGACCTTGTTCGACCCAGTCCTCTCCTGTCTGAGGCCTCAAGCACGGGCGAGCTGTGTCTGATACCTGAGGAGATTTTGATGATCAAGTGGAAGCACCGCGGCGTTGAGTACCGTCCTTTGCTACTAGTCAAGTGGAAGAATATGACCGCGGCACACAACACATGAATGGATCAATGTTACCTCTTCCGTGAGATGTCCAGGGGGTTGCCATCTAATTGGTTTTCCCCACCTTGAAGTCGATCATGAGGTCATAGTCGATGAGTTTAGACACCCAAGCTGGTCGTTTGAAGGAGATAGTGAACACTATGGTGGTCAGTGCGGACAATGAAATGTTACGGACGCGAAGGATGTAGAGGAACATCCATCAGTGTGGTGAGTATACCAGTGCCACGAAAGGCACGCCATTGACATCGGAGGAAGGTCATTAAGGCGCACAGATTCTTTGAAAACTGAATGTATCTTTCCTTTTATTGCAATTAGACCAAGAGTGTTATATAAACCCTTCATACCTTATACTTTGATTATCCTAGGTTGTATCTTGAATTTGGAAACCCTTGGGGTTATCTATTTTCCTTCCTTCTTCTCTCTAATCCCGACAGTCTGTTAGGGAATCCGATTTCTCCTCCCTGATTATGTAACATATGGTCCGATCTGCCGTTCTTCCGTCGGCGGTTTCCGTCGCCCAGAGATGAACCCTTATTTCCGCATTCGCCCCGCACAGTTCCTTGCCGCATAACGCCTTGCATCATCGCACCTTCTTGACTAATCGTGATCGTGTCGATCCTTCTTACGTCTCCTTCAATCCTCACCGACAATCCCACAACGATGACCTCATGGACTTCTCGGCCACGCAACAACGCCTCCCCGCCCACCTCCGTCTCATCTCGGTTACCACCCAATGACTCTTTCTACCAGTCCCAACAAAGCAGCTCGAGATTCCTGCTCCGCACCGACACGTGCATGCACCCATGGCTCCATTCATGGGCGCACTCTGACACACAAGCTTCACTGCCATCCAGTCATTTCCCGCCACCTTGATGCTCATGAGGAGTCCATCGCTTCACTTTGAGCCCTCATGTTGCGGATGGATGTTAAGTTTGACGCCCTCTTTGCCGGCCAAGCGTGTTCGTCCTCTACCTCCAACGCGAACTCCCCATCGCTTATCGATGTGCATCCGGGCCATTCATGAAAACTAGTTCCGCCGCCGGATACTTCCTTCAACCACGCCATTCATTTGATGTTACATCCTTCAACTTCACCAACCCCATGGGGTGGATTGCCCGAGAGAAACAGTTCTTCGACATTTATCAGATTCAGGAGTTGCACAAGGTCAGCACGACTCTCACTAACATGGAGGGCTCCGCACTTCATTGGGTTTGTTTAGGGGTGATATTGAGTCGAGTTTGATCGATTCTGGCTCGACTCAAAATCAAAATTTTCGACTCGTAGTCGACTCAAAATCGAAATCGATTTTGAGTCGAACCGGCTCGACTCAAAATTGACTCAATTTCAAGCCGACTTGAATTAATTTCGAGTCGGCTCAAAATTAATTATTTTTTTGTAAAAATTAAATTAGTTAATTATTTTCCACCGAACCAAAAAAAATATGATCAAAATCTAATCTTGGAATTAGCCACCGAACCGAACCAAAAAAGAAAAACAAATTTAAAACTAATGTAAAAAATTCTGATTTTGGATTTTGGAATAAGCCAATCACCTTTCTCCAACATTCACTGCCTCTCCATTAAAAATTAGATTTTAAAATTTTCATAATTTGTTAAAGAATTTTGTTTAAATACTTTCTAAAATCTAATCTAACTCAGAAGAACTTTCCCGTGTGAGAATTAATTCAGAATTAATTGAACTTTCATAAATACTTTTGTTTTCTCAATCCAGTCGCCATTTATTATGTTTGTAGAGAAAGGTCCAAATCTTGTATATACTTCTTGAATGAATAAGTATAAGTATGAATACAAATATATAGGAGAGAGGAGGAAGACTCAGCTATACAAACAATGTGGGACTAAACACTAAATCCTATATGGGCCATATTAATGGGCCAATACATCATTTTTTCTAGTATTCTCTAACACTCCCCCGCAAGCTGGAGCGTACAAGTCGTAGGCACCAAGCTTGGATAAGAACTGATGGTACATTTGTCGTGGTAATGCCTTGGTGAGTATATCGGCAACTTGCTCTGACACAGGAACATGCTCCAGCTCTAACTTCTTTAATCGAACTTTTTCACGAACAAAATGACCGTCAACTTCAATGTGCTTGGTCCGCTCATGAAACACAGGATTCTTCGCAATGTGAATTGCAGTCTGACTATCACAAAACAAAGTTGCTAGTGAGGATAAAGTGACCCCCAAATCACCAAGTAAACCATCAAGCAAGGTGAGTTCAGATACAACGGTTGCCATTGCACGATACTCAGCTTCAGTAGATGAACGAGCAACCACGGACTGCTTCTTGCTACGCCAAGTGATAAGATTCCCCCCAAAGTAGGTACAAAAGCCTGTAGTGGAACGTCGATCATCCAGGGAGCCCGCATAGTCCGCATCTGAGAATGCAACAAGAGATAGAGAGGAAGATGGCTTATATACCAATCCTTGTCCAGCAGCTGTCTTCAAATATCTGAGGATGCGTTCTAACTGCCTGAAGATGAGAAATCCGGGGAGCGTGCATAAATAGGCTGACTACTCCAACAGCAAACGAAAAATCATGTCTTGTAACTGTTAGGTATATCAGTTTTTCCACAAGACGTCGATAATACTCAGGGTTCGTAAGTAGGGAATCGGAGTCAGACACATGAGCACATAAGTTGTGGTTGATATCCATCGGAGTTTTCACGGATTTACACCCAGAGTAGACAGCATCGTTGAGGAGATCATGGCAATACTTCCGTTGTGACAGAACAAGACCATCAGACCGTCTTGCAACCTCAAGTCCAAGAAAGTACCTGAGAGCCCCATGATCTTTTGTTTGAAAAATGGAGTTCAAGAGTTGCTTGATTTTTTGTATCCATGTGGTGTCATCGCCAGTAATCAAGATATCATCCATATAAACCAGGAGAATGACAGTCCCAGTTGATTGATGACGAGTGAAAAGAGAGAAGTCAGTCGAGCTCCCCTTGAATCCAACATCGCGAACGGCCTTACTAAATTTTTCAAACCAAGCCATGGGAGATTGTTTGAGACCATAAATAGATTTCCGAAGATGACATACACGAGACTCCCCCGTGGTCTCAAATCCGGGAGATTGATGCATGTAGATCGTTTCTTGAAGATCGACATTCAAAAAAGCATTTTTAATATCTAGCTGATAGAGAGGCCAGTGTCGATGCACAGCTAAGGAGATCAGTACCCGAACAGAGTTCAACTTGGCAACGAGAGAGAAGGTTACATCATAATCAAGTCCCTGTTATTGAGTAAATCCTCTCGCCACAAGTCAGGCCTTTAGCCGGTCAATTGTCCCATCCGGAGCATGTTTTATAGTAAACACCCACTTGCAACTGACACATGAATGTCCGGGAGGAGGAGGAACCAGATCCAAAGTCTGGTTAGACCAAAGAGCGGTCATTTCCTCGTCCATGGCCGCGCGCCACCTAAATGTAGAAGAGCCTCTTGCACTGAGTTAGGAATAGAAATGGAGAAGAGGGAGAGAGCAAACTTGCGTAGAGGTGAAGCAAGGCGATGCATAGAGACATAATTAGCCATAGGGTGAGCGGTAGATGCTGATGCTGGATCGTCAATCCGCGGGAAAGCACTGGTAAAGGAAGGTTGTTGTAGAGCTCCATAGACAGGGGTACGACGAGTGTAGACACAAGTAAGAGGTGGTTTGGGTGGTAGAGGTGGAGCAGATGCCAGAGGGGGGGTTGGAAGGAGAGGTGGTAGAGAAGACGTGACGGGAACAATTGGACGAGGAATGGAAGGGGAGAGAGGGGGAGCAATGGCAGATGATGAGTCGTAGAATGGTTGAGCCTCTTGAAAGGTGACATCGACAGAGACAACGACTTTGTCATTAGTCGGAGAATAACACACTTAGCCTTTCTGGGTCCGAGAGTACCGAGAAACATACACTTGCGGGCCCGGGGAGCAAACTTATCCGTGATCGGACCAAGATTGTGAGCATAGCATGTACAACCAAACACACGAGGCGTGAGAGTAAACGGGAATTGGGGCGGAAAGAGAAGACTAAACGGAGTTGCACGGTCGAGCACAGAAGAGGGCATGCGATTGATGAGGTGACATGCCGCAGAGACAACAAAGTTTCAAAAACGAGTAGGAACGTGCATTTGAAGCATGAGGGACCGAGTAACATCAAGAAGATGGCGATTCTTTCGCTCTGCCACACCATTTTGTTGAGACGTATATGCACATGGGGTCTGATGTATAGTACCAAATCCAGTGCATAAATTCGTAAATGTCCAGCTAATGTATTCCCTGGCGTTATACGTGCGAATGACCTTTAGAGGAGAGGGGAACTGTGTACGTATTTCGCCAAGGAATGCGTGAAATATAGTGGTTAGTTCAGCACGATCCCGAAGTAAGTATAACCAGGTTAAGCGTGAATAATCATCAATAAAAGTGATAAAATATCGATAGCCAAACATACTAGGGGTTTTATAAGGGCCTCAAATATCGGAATGCACCAATGAAAATGGAGTATCACTCAGAGTACAAGTAGGAGGAAAAGAAACACGATGTTGTTTGCCAAAGATACACGACTCACAAGAAAACTCATGCAGGGAGACATCCGAAAGAGCCTTCTTGAGAATCTAGAGGGGAGCATGCCCGAGACGACGATGCCAATCGGTAGTAGAGACAACTGAGAAAGCAGGAGGGACATCGAGAAGGTAGAGTCCATTTGACAGCCTACCCTTACCAATGATATTTTGTGTTTTCCGATCCTGCACAACAAAGGTAGAAGGTGAGAAAGTAACACAACAATTGAGGCCTTCTGTGAGGCGGCTAACGGAGAGTATGTTAAATGGAGAACCGGGAACATAAAAAGAAGAAGTCAGAGATAGAGTGGGTGTGAGGGGTATACCAACAGCACCAAAAATGGGGGTGGTATCACCATTCGCCACTGTGATGAACTTGGGGTGAACAGTCACTGAATATTGCGGAGGACGTTGCGAAGTAATATGATGTGTGACACCCGAATCCACAATCCAGTGAGAGCTCTGTGAGAGATAAGATATACTTTCATTGGAAATAGATGCGACAGAGCCAAACGAGCGAGAGATCACCTCTTGCAGGTGTTGGAGCTGAGTGCATAGAACATCAATGTCTGCCCAAGCAGAGGCAGCAAAGTCCGGGGCAGGAGCAGCAGGAGGATCAGCCATAGCAGGAGCAGCAAGATGTGGAGGCAGACCATGTTTGCGATAGAAGGTGGCCTCAAGATGGTCATCCCGTCCTCAATAGGTGCACGTAAACTGAGATTTGCCAGACCGGCCACGTCCCCGAGACGTGTTGCGTCCCCAAGGGTTGAGGACTCTCAAGTAGGCGGAGCAGGTGTAAAGTGTTGTAGAAGAGCTGGGGAGAGAGTAACAGGAGCATCCGAGGGCGGGGTGACCTTCAGAAGCATAGAGCACATATCAGACAAAGATGAGGTGGTAGTAGATGAAAGAATCTGGGCCCGAACACTGTGCAGGTGAGAGGGAACCCAGGACATCATCATCGCAATCCCGACAGCTTCTTTCTGGGCCCGTTGAGTGGTCAAGTCTGTAGTGGGAGACTGATGCTGGATCCAGGCCTCCACCAGGGTCTTGGCTTTAGCAACAAAGGAGATCATATCACCAGAAGCCCCGGGATCAAGGTTCTGAAGATCCGAGATAATATCGAACAGATGTTGCAAACTTTTTTGCCCCGAGTAAAAGGAATGGAGCTCCTCCCACATGACCTTTGTCGTGTCATGATACATAGTCATGCGATAGGGCTCGGTGTCCATGGAGTTGAGTAGCCAAGATTGGACCCAGCCATCATCTCAAAGCCACTCATCGATGGGAGCGGTCGGAGCGACCCGAGTCAGGTAATGAAGAAGGCCTTTTGTCTGCAGGACCTGACGAACCGAGTGTACCCATTCCACAAAATTGTGTTTCCCACTGAGAGAGATGGTAGTAATTTGGAGTTCATCGCGAAGCTCGGGTACTGGAACAGAAACACAATCAGGGAGAACAGAGGAGGTATTAGAATTTTCGGACGTCATGAAGCCGCAGCGCGGCAGCGGGTAGAAGAAGGCCGCAACGGTTAGAAGACGACGGCAAGAATCCTGGGCGGGGAGCGACCAGAAAAGACAGAGGTCGGTGAACAGGCACCAGACCGTGCGGTTAGAGGCATACCGCAACAAGAGCAAAACAATGGTGAAAAGGTACTAGACCGGACGGTTAGAGGCAGATCGCACCTAGATCAAAACACGGCGAACAGGCACCAAACCGTGCGGTTAGAAGCAAACCACAACAAGATCGGTAGAAGAAGTCCGCGCAAACAGCTAAGTCGAGCCGAGAAGCGCGAAGCGACAAGGCAGACGACAAGAGAAGAGCGGCAAGGCAAGAGAGAACTCCCTTGCGACAAGAAGGAGACCCCGCGACAAGGAAAGAGGTCGCAGCGATAAGACCGAGAAGAGGTTGTGCGACAAGGAGAAAGTGGTCGCAGCGGACAGAGACAGGTCGCAGCGGGTACAACTAGAGGCCGCAGCGAGTAGAGTAGGGAGCCCGTGGCGGTTACGAAAATCTATCCGCACGGGAGTGGGGTCCACGTGCCAGAGAGATGAAGTCTATAAGGAGCATAGAAGAGAAAGAGGAGGTGGATCCACGGGAGAAAAGATGGAGGCGGGTAGAAAAAGAAGGAAGCCGCAAACCGTGCGGCTAAGCAGGAAAATAAGCCGCCCGGTTAACAGGAGGATTGGGCGGTTAGAGAAAGGCAGGCCGGACCGTTTGCCTCTGATACCATGTAGAGAAAGGTCCAAACCTTGTATATACTTCTTGAATGAATAAGTACAAGTATGAATACAAATATATAGGAGAGAGAAGAGGAAGACTCAGCTATACAAACAATGTGGGACTAAACACTAAATCCTATATGGACCATATTAATGGGCCAATACATCATTTTTCCTAGTATTCTCTAACAATGTTTAAAAAGCTGTAGGTTTCGTTGTTTTCTAGAATGGAATTTTGGGAACCAGCTACTGTGTCCTGCAGTCATTAATTAGAAAGGTCAAGAGTAGGCGTTCTCATTGCACTAAGTCTAGCAGCTATGACCTTGGTAAATGGAAACTTGTGATGAAAGGTTTGAATCAAAAGTTTAAACCGAGTCGATTCCAATCAAAAATTGAGCGACTCAAGTGAGGCTCGAAATTAATTTTGAGCCAATTTTGATTCGATTTAATTTGATCAGAACATTTTATTTCGAGTTCGCTTAGATTAAAAACTCGATCGATTTTCAAGCGACTATCAAGTTTGATTATTATGCTCACCCCTAGGTTTGTTGGCACTGTCAGTCCAAGCTCACCCTCTCATGGTCAGACCTTTAGCAGGAACTTATTTGTCGCTATGATGTTTGTTGCGCAAGCTCTATCGTGGAGCGTCTTTTTGATGTCCGCAAGTCGGATTCCCTAGATGAATTTATTGTCATAGTCACGCAAGTAATGGGTCTCCCTCCCGACCACAACCTTAGTTTGTTCATGCATGACCAACTACAGCACATCCGCGCCCACCTGTTCACTCACTCACCACCCTACTTCTATTGGCGAGGCCATGGACCTCGCATGTTTGGTTGAAATTGATTTCCAAGTCAGGATGATGATGTCAGTCGCCCACCCACTAGGGTTGATATCGAATCAAGTTCAAGCAATTTAGGCTCGAAATCAAAATTTTTGAGCTGAACTCGGCTCAACTCGAAATGGCTCAATTCTAAGCTGACTCGAAATCAAATCGACACGACTTGAAATTGAGCAATTTTCTCTTTATTCCTAGTTGACTCGAAATTAAATTAGGAAACCTCAAAATTTAGTAAATGAAACACTTAAAGACTTTACTCCTTTTATTTAGGTTTAAATTTTAATGTTTTTAATTTTAAAATAATAATATATTAATAAATACCTAATATTTTTAATTAAACCAAGCTGATTCGAATCATATTTTAAGTGATTCAGCGATGACTTGAAATCGACTTGAAATGTGATTCAAGCCAAATTGAATCGACTCAAATTAAGTCAAATCAATTGTAATTGATTTGGATTCGGCTCAAAATACGAGCGTTTTTCAAGCGACTTTCGAATTTAATGCTCAGCCCTACCACCCATGGTGGCCCCACCTCGTCCCGCCACCAGACCCACGACAACGTACCGTTCACCACATATGGAGGTTCATGGCTTCCCGACAGTCCAGGCCCATCGCCGCGCCATTCCAGACCCCAATCGCACCCTCCCAGCCCCACAACACACCCCGACAGTCCAATCAAGAATATCATGATCTTCACACGAAGGGTACGTGATTCCTCTGCAAACAACCTTACTCTCCAATCCGTGATTGCCCACTGAAGGACCTTCGGGTCCTCATTCGGGAGGAGGAGTATGAGGTTTACACTCGCCACTTTGAGGCATTGGAGGCCAATGATGTGTCGATTCAACAACTTGTAGTATTTACTCGAAGTTATGGAAGAAGAAGAGTTTGTTGAGGTCTACATCAAAGTTTAACCACTAGTT